>CM034359.1:32824886-33513763 GCA_019925275.1 Mytilus edulis
GCCAGGGAAATCTTGGTACAATATGCCAAGTGTTAAAATACAAAGAGTTTTAAATACTGCGGGCAGTACGTGAACTGATCATGCGCCAAAGCGTATATGACACGGATCAATAACTCTTCGAATTTGAATATTTGCGAATTTGGATATTGTTCCTCTAAAGGAGAAGGTCCAGTACGACCCCTTTTTGGCCCCAAAATACAGCAGTTTTACGAAATCGTTAAAATGTAAACGTTCAGTTATTTATTAGACAGAAGAATGCTTCTGCTACATAAATATGGGCTGTTTTTGACAATACAATGCACTTATATATGGGGTACTAGCACCATATATATATATAGTCATGCTAAATTACTGAAATCTTCACAATTTTAGCATTTTAGTTAAATTATAGACTGTTTTCGTGTAAAACGAAAGTGGCCGCATTCGTGTTCATCCTTAATATTGAAAAGTAAGTTGTATTTTATGATAATACATAACATAATTATATAAAGGTTGATAATGAACACGGATGCGGCCACTTTCATTTTTGACAAAAACCATCTGAAAAGTGACATTTTTCGGCATATTTGGTAGATTTTTCTTATTTGAGCTTGAATCGGATCGTTTTTTATTATTAAATCAGTTAAAATCGTTCACATTAACTAATTGATTCAAATGAAATAGACACTTCAGTGTTTAAAAAGTGGTCAAAATCTTTCGTCAGATGAACCTGAAATTTGAGGCCAAAATCGGTCCTTACCGGACCTACTCCTTTTGCGTTGTCTGTGGGAAAAAGTTAGTTTCAAAGAAGGAAGTACAAAACACAAACTTGTACATTTATACGTCATATCACAAATATTTTCGACTTAGTATGGTTTCAGAGGAGTGACGGTTCAATGAAATCGGTCTCTTCCTGTAGAAGTAAAGATATGTTAAAATCATTTATTTTCAGTAGGTTATGAACTCTCAGAGTTTCCCTTACTTTTGTATTTTCAGAATGTAGGGCAGCTTTCCGTCTGTTTGACAAAGATGGCGACGGTACTATTACAACACATGAGATAGGTGTTGTCATGAGGTCATTAGGAAAACACCCAACAGATGAAGACCTGAAAAAAATTGTAGATGAGATTGATATAGATGGTAATACCTATAAAATAGAGGGCCCCTATAATAGATACATGTATAAGAAGATGTACATGTGGTATACATGCCAATGAGACAACTCTCCAGCCAAGTCACTATTTGTAAAAGTAAACCATTATAGGTCAAAGTTCGGCCTTCAACAATGATGTCCGTCCCTTTTTTATCATGTCTAGATCTGTTTTTCTGATAACTTCTGTATCATTTTGGTTTATTTTACTTTATTTAGAGTATATGTATACTGGCCTGACGGATAAATTATTGTTATTGCTTTATTTGCCCTCTTTGGGGGCAGAAATTTAAACTGTCGATTTCTGGGGGGAAAAGCGATACAATTATTTTGCTTAAACAACTGACCCTTAAAGTGCCGGGTGTGCATTACAATTCAATATATTATATGTGCATTGAATTTGTCGAAAAACGTAAACTTTATTTGTACTTTAAATACTCGCAGTGAAACCAGTGAAAAGCTCAGCCTCGCGTTTCGTCCCGTTTCTAAACATGATTATTTTCCTACAATGTACTTGTATTGTATATATTTATATATTTCTCCAGTAGAATCTATGTGTCAAGCTATTCAGATAACTGGTTTCAGGCGTAGCTTATCGTTTCAATTAAAAAATGCACTTGGCGAACAGTTGAATAACTTAAGGTCTCATTATATTAAAAAAAAAAACAAAAAAAAAACACACATATTTTTAAGGTGATGGAACAGTGACATTTGAAGAATTTTTGGCCATAATGACAAAACAGTTATGCTCTAAAGAAACCGCTGCGGATATTCGAGAGGCCTTTAGAGTTTTCGATAAAGACGGAAAAGGTTATCTCACAGTATCAGAGTTTCAGCACATCATGGGAAATCTTGGAGAGAAAATGACATGGGAAGAAACGGAGGAGATGATAGAAGAGGTCGACACGGATGGTGATGGAAAAATTTCTTGTGACGGTACACATGTTTACTTGTGCAAGGCCAACAAAAAATATGTGTGTTTCCTATTTCCCCTATTTACCCTTTTTTTAAGCTTAGAAACAGCCAACCTTATTTTTTTTTTTTTGGGGGGGGGGACATTTTTCAATAAGCACTGTTAAAGTCAGACTTTGTCTCCGGACCGATAGACTTAATGTAAAAAAAAAAAAAGTTACATAAAACAAAATCTGTACCTATATACATGTAGCTACATTGTACATTTGTACCTACCTTATTTTTCCAAAGAGTTAATAGAAAAAACACATTTATTATTTTATTTGGCCTAATTAAAAGTTGAAGTCTGAACTTTGCTACTGTTGTTATGTACAATCATATAAAAATGATTAATGAAATAATGCTTAAAATAATAACTTTATAAAGAATCAATTCCATTCAAAGTTTGGGAAAGATGGATTTACGACCCGGTGTAGGAGTAAAAATTGGCCGTCATGAAATTATGTCCATCGGACACATTTTCACAGTGAATTGTGTCTACAACATGGTATTATGAAATATCATCCGGACAATAATATATTTCCCTATGAAATCGTGTCCACAGAAGTGGAAAAAGGTGCCCTTCAAAGAAAGGACAATGTTTCATACGGAAAAAGTGTCCATCATATAAAAGGAATAATGATTAATAACCCTAGTATCACAATAAAGCAAAATTTTACAAACCATTCAATGAAACAACACCAATACAATGTCGTGACCTTCTTTGCACGGTGACTCTTTAATAATTAGTCTTTTCAACGCCTTAGTTAAAGAATGAAAAATTGTAAAAATTTCAAGCAATCAATTAAAAGAGTAGAAAAATTGAACTATGTAATTAAAAACATTATGTCGACAAATAACAAAAAAAAATAAAAACAGTTTTTAAACATAACAGAGAAAATTAAAAATTGAGCAACACGAAACCACACCAACCTAGGTTACTTGAATGTTGTGACACAATTCTTAAAAAGGAGGATGACTTAAAAAAAAAAGTGTTAAGCAGACGCCAAATATGATTTATTCTAGCAAAATTTGTATACTGTGTAAGGTTTGTTCCTCTATTGGTAATCATGTACGTATATAGTCGATGTAGGAACATTCGAAATGTCCATGGTTGTAGTATAAAAGAGAAACCTCAAACATATAAAAATCGTTTATAATTATGCGATTTGTTTTAAATTCACGATCTTGCAGCTGCTGGTGTGTCATATTCATCTTTAATCCTGTGGTTTGATATTTCTATGGAATACATTTGTAGCAATATTTATTAATAAAATTGAGAATGGAAATGGGGAATGTGCCAAAGAGACAACAACCCGACCATAGAAAAAAACAACAGCAGAAGGTCACCAACAGGTCTTCAATGTAGCGAAAAATTCCCGCACCCGGAGGCGTCCTTCAGCTGGCCCCTAAACAAATATATACTAGTTCAGTGATAATGAACGCCATACTAATTTCCAAATTGTATACAATACATGTATTAAGTTCTTTCAGCAATTTCTTTTTTAAATTAATTGAATTATTCGTATCTTTACAGATTTCATAAAAATAGTTACTACGAAAGAGTAAAGTCGTTTTTGTATTGATTGGTAATGCAAAACCATTAGCTTGAGAATGACTTAACAATATTTCTTGATTATGAAGTGATGTTCAACGAAACGAAACAGAAATGTGAACAACGCAAATGTTGAACAACAAATACACTATTCTTGTTTTGAATATTTTTGGCGGGAAAATTAGCAAACACCGACAAAAGTGAGAGGGAGATAGATACAAAAACACTCTTTGTTTTCAGTTCGGTCATTGAATAAAAAAATACATTGTTGATATTATGTACTGATAATTAAATAATATATATGTCACTATGTGCTGTTATTAAAACAATTAACTTAGCTTACAGCGTTACATAAAGTTTCCCTGTGTAACTGTATGGAACGCCATAGCTGTCTTATGTGTCTTTTTTATTGCTTTTTTTATTATAAGATGGTGGTTTTTTATTATAAGATGGTGGTTTTCTATTATAAGATGGTGGTTTTGTTATTATACGAAGGTGCTTTTCTATCATAAGATGGTGGTTTTCTATTATAAGATGGTGGTTTTCTATTATAAGGTGCTTTTTTATTATCAGGTGCTTTTTTATTATACGATGGTGCTTTTCTATTATACGATGGTGGTTCCCGTGATTAACCGGAAGTGTGGAGTTTATTTGAAAAAAGGGACGGACCAATTGCTATTAATGAAATATGAAGAAAAAAATCAAGAAAATCAATTAAGTCTTTAAAAGTTTTAAACTAAATAGCAACGTATTTTGATACTTCTTTTACAACTTCTGGGATATATTTAGATATCTTGTTAAGTTTTTTGAAAAATTAAGGAATATTTTTGAAAACTTAACTACTTTCTTTCTTTATATATATATATATGATTTATACATGTTATATTCTTATCAAAACATGTGGCTGCGAGATTTCTCGAGATTTCACAAAGTTGCTTATCTCTAGTATTATGGCCACAGACCACAATTAATTCCTCTATCAGTTCTTTATAACCTTTTGCATCATTAAAAAAATTGCACCATGCACTTTTGTCCAATTTTTTGTGTGTGTAATGTATTGTCCTAGTCCAAATATATATCCAAAATTCAGAAAGATTGAAGCAATCACTTTTACAAATTTAGCCAATACACATCCATACCCCTATTGACAAGTCAAGAGATGTTCCGAAAACTGTAAATATCACCTTTTTGCACTTGACCTAATCACTCATTCCATATCAAAATCAGTTAAAATACAACCTCCAAAAATTTATTTGACCTCTCTTCTTTCATTTCCACCCAAAAAGATTTAAGGAATGAGTGAGGAAAGGAAAGAAAAAAAATTAAGGAAAAATACACTCTAATTAAAAGGAACTATATTCGTGGACAACGAAAAGCGGGGGTCATTAATTGTGGTCTTGGGCCTTATATGTCTCTGATTGAAGTACTTTTTAATTTGGCAAATTGTAAGACCAATTATGACTTAATATTCAGGACACAATGATTTTCAGTTCAAACAAACACATTTTAATATGTGTTCATTATCGATCAAATTCTTTTAATGCATGTAGAAGTCACAGTTACATAAGTTTTCATTTAAAGCATTATCGAAGAATTTCATTTAGCTGAACCATGTAGCCAACCTTTATATATAAAAAATAAAGATAAAACAGGGAATGGGAATAATTCGATATAAAACATCAAACAGCACCAACACCACCAATCAAGCCATCAAAATAGAGACATACAGCGACAACACAAAAAGGAAAATGTACAGAAGGAAGAGAGAATTCCCGACTTGATACAGGCACTCTGGCAAAACTTGGCAGAGTGGTGGGGTTGAACCATGTTTATGGGTACACTAACCTTGCCCCTCAATCTACTCGACTTCCTATCAAGATTCGAAAGACGCGCAGCAAAAAGACTTGCACAATTCAATTGCCAACTCAGCGTCCTTATAAGTTAGAAAAATTGGTTATAATGTTTTTAACTTTTCTACATTGGCCAGAGGTATAGGGGGAGGGTTGAGATCTCACAAACATGTTTAACCCCCGCCGCATTTTTGCGCCTGTCCCAAGTCAGGAGCCTCTGGCCTTTGTTAGTTTTGTTTTATTTTATTTTAGTTTCTTGTGTATAATTTGGAAATTAGTATGGCGTTCATTAATCACTGAACTAGTATAATTTATATTTGTTTAGGGGCCAGCTGAATGACGCCTTCGGGTGCGGGAATTTCTCGCTACATTGAAGACCTGTTGGTGACCTTCTGCTGTTGTTTTTTTTCTATTGTCGGGTTGTTGTCTCTTTGACATATTCCCCATTTTCATTCTCAATTTTATAATAAATACTAAAATAGTTAGAGGATCTACAGATCTGTACGTTGTTCGTGTACTACCTCTACACAAAATGATGCAGTTATATATAACCAATATACCACTTTAAAGCTTAAAGTTGTTGAAAGTCATGGGGTTTTATAAGATTAAAGTATATAAAGAAGTTACTCAGTTATCCATTTACGTTCAAGATATGAAGGCAATTTAGTATAACCAGTTTAGTTATTTCTTTCAATGACTTCCAAACATTCAAGATAATAATCTATTCCAAAGTTAGTATTGCTTTTTATCAATTGTTGAGTCAAATCCAGCCTGCATTGATCACTTATCATGTGTGCAAGGGGTCCAAATATTTGTCTCTTGCCCTCTTCTACATCATTTTGATCCACATACATGTAGCCTTCAATTCCATAGTCTTGCAAATTTGCTTCTCCTTCGGTAATTCCTACGGCATTTTGAAGCTGACCTGAAGTCCACAAGCTCAATGGAGACGAATTTACAGTGCGTAGTCTATGACCAGCCCATGCCTCTGCCCAAAATTGCAGCTTCCTGTTTATTTCGTCCACGAAAACAAAGTGGAGAGCAGCTAAGTTCGTCAGTTTTAGTGGGTCTAGATAACCTTCATCTTCCATGAAATAAAATAAGTTGTAAAAGTAACTAAGCACACCTTCATACACATCTCTCCATAGTCTTTCAGTCCGTTGATTATGAGTGCTTTTTCCCGTTACCATACTGTTTGGCCCTTTTTGAATCAACATGTAGTTTGCCACAGAAACATTTTCCAATCCTTTATCAGACCTTACTTTATTGGGTATCCCATACTTTGCAACACCGGAGAAGAAACAATCCAAAACTGTTCTTGATGTGTTGTTGTCGGTACATTTTTAAAATGTTATCAATCGACTAAACCCGTCAATGCCACCTACAATTACAAATCTCCACCGGACAAGTTTATGGTTTGTATCTATGTGCCAGAGGGGATTTGGACCCATTACATTGTAAACACGCCTATGAAGCCTACCCGTACGTCTCGCATGTACACCGGCGGTCTCTAATCGATGCATACACTCCCTCAGTCTCCATCTCTGTACTCGTATGCCTTTTAATAGAAGCATCTGTTGCAATAGTGTTTCGCCACACAATGGAAACTCTTTTATTATTTGTCCAAGTGTCAAGTCTAAATCACTGTCATCAATTTGTGTAAAATTCATTTTGCTTAATCCGAACTGTGACATTCTTCAGTAAATGGTGCTTTCAGACACGGACAATAATTTAGAAATGTCGGATATTTTAAATCCATTTTCCAGAACACATTTTAGAACAGACTTTGGAATATCAAATTTCGGAGGGCCGCATTCAGAGTTTATTTTATTAAGGGCGGACGTTCCATATTTTACACATTCAGTTCTTAACTTCATCATATCTGCCCTACTAGATACACCTTATATTTCCATTTCATGTGTCGAAAGCCTACATACAATGTCTGGAGTGATTTTCTCTCTCTCAAAGTTTGGAAATGCTTGCTGCAAGTTCAATTTCTGTAAAACATTTAACATTTTAGTATTCACAGCCATGGCCGCCATGTTGGTTCGGTGAGATTCAAATACACGCCACGCTTCCGGTTAATCACGGGAACCACCATCGTATAATAGAAAAGCACCATCGTATAATAAAAAAAGCACCTTATAATAAAAAAGCACCTTATAATAAAAAAGCACCTTTTAATAGAAAACCACCATCTTATAATAGAAAACCACCATCTTATAATAGAAAAGCACCTTCGTATAATAGAAAACCACCATCTTATAATAGAAAACCACATCTTATAATATATAGAAAAGCACCTTCGTATAATAGAAAACCACCATCTTATAATAGAAAACCACCTTCTTATAATAGAAAACCACCATCTTACAATAGAAAACCACCATCTTATAATAAAAAAAGCAATAAAAAAACACATAAGACAGCTATGGCGTTCCATATTACTGTTTTAATGATCATAGTTATCCAGGAAGAACATCTAAAAAAATATAGCTAAATGTTAGTAGTATACATGTATACATTTAAGCATTGAACAAAGTCATGCTTTTCTCGGACAGTTTATAACGTCTTTTTGTAAACCGTTGGATGTATTATATACTGATTGGTTACATACAAATGTAGTAAGTTTAATATCATAATTGAACTAGCGTACAATTTGATAAGAGTACGGAACGGTACTACGAATCTGTTGTCTTTGTAAGTTAGTGTTTTTATAATTCGTGTCAACCCATTTCTAAACGATTTTGATATATAATTGTTCATAAGTTTTGCTGTTACATCATTGTCAAAGGGTTAGGAAAGGGGTGATCGGTCGTAAACATGTTTCGGCGCCCGCGCCATTTTCTTTAAGTACCTTTCCAAATCGCAAGTCAGAATCAAGTTGTCGTTGTTTGCTGTTAACTCATCTTCTTGCGCATGTGCACTTTTGTATGATTATAAATGTGGAATACAAAAAACATGCATCAATACGTATATTACATCTAGTTTGTCGAAGAGTGGTAAAAAGTAACCTTAGTTTTATTGTCGAGCCTGCGACATTTGTGCATACAACTCGACCATGTATAATAATTGTGATCTGGTGGCGGCGTTAACTAACTACTCGAAAGCTTTATACATTGTTTTCCAGAAGGTGGAACACCTGGATGATTCAAACTTTAATATGATGATGTCCAGTGTCATTGGCCTCATTTTCATGTTCAGTTAATTCATGACTTCTTGAAAAAAATTAAGATTCTGTGTAACGTTGATTTTTATCTTAAGTTTCGTAAGATAACTATATATTTAGTAGGCACTGGCTACGGTTACATGGAAATGTAACAATAATAAAAATATTATTGTTACATAGGAGACTAAATGCCAGAATGCAAAGGCGGATAAGGAACCGATTAATTACGAATGTAACAATAATTACTGAGGCTACGGTTACATGGCGTTATTGTTACATGAAAAACAGCAATCATTAAACTTAAATTTTGTCTAGTTTTGTTGCCTTAATCTTGCATATGTACGAAATAATACTTGTAATAATGATAAATAATAAATATTATCGTTAACAAATGGTGTTTAAATTGTTTTTTCTAACGTATAAATGGTTTTGGTGTTTTAAAGATATTACTTTAGATAAGTAGTGCCAAAGGCGAAAATATAGACCAATGGTTTGTTGTTGAGAACTCGGGCTGAGAAAAGTGTTCACTTTAAGTATTTAACTTAGTTTACTTGCTGAAAGACGGAAAAGAGTATAACGTCCAAGATGTACACCAAGACGATATTCTTGCAGGTAATGATCTTCAGTTATTATAATGTGTATGTTAATACTTTATAATATACTAAAATCTGTAAACGATTTTTTTAACATTTGAATGGAATATTGAATACAGTGTTAGATCTCATATATATGTTAGACGTTACGCACGGTAATGCGTTCGGATTAAAATTACGTTATTATATGATTTTAGAACAGCAACCATTTGCCTATAAAAAAATAGAATCACCAACATCCATATATCTACAGAAAGGCCCCGACATTTTTTTCTTATTTTAAGTTAATTCTATAAATATTTGCACCATACATTTATTTTATTGAACTCACAAATCTTACTTTTGCGTTAAAAATTGCATGTCCGGCGTAACATTTCAGATTAAATTAAATGCATTTCTCTATGTTCCGTTGTAATTTTGCACATTAAATCTGCGAAATTTAGTATATCAGCTTCCTACTAGATTAATATTATAATATCATACCCGTTTTTTGGTATTGGCTGAACTTTGAACCAAGCCTTCAACGAAATATTCAGCAGAGGAACCTGTCTTAATGAGTTTTGAGGAAAGTTTATCAAAATTTCAGTTTTATTATAATCCCTATCAAATAATCAAATCATATTAAAACTATACTCAATACAAAGTTCAGAAAAAGGTAAACATTTTCAAAGTTTCAAATGTTAAAAAAAACTTTTTCTTGAAGCAGATTTTTTAAAAATCGAATGTCTAGCCACTATGTCCAAACGTTATTTTTGTCCATTCCTTAGGTGAAACATGTTGTACAAATACTAAATGTGCATTTATAATACAAAACTAACATATTTATAAGATACAAACTATAAGTTCACACAAATGGTTAAATGATTCGGGTGTTTTCACTAACATTATGACCTTACATTTTTTTTCGGAAAGTATTCCCCATGTCTAGCCATTATGTCCAAGGGTGTCATTTTGACGTTTCTGCACAGTGGCGTCTTTTATACAAATACACACTATTTACGAACTGTTTATGCAGTTAAAATGATGCCGGGAAATGTTCATTCCAAAACGGTCTGCTGAATCAAAATAACACTCAGATTAGAAAAACATACACACATAAGGAATAAACCCTTTATAGACACAGGGGAAAAGGGGGGATGGGCCGAGGGATAATTTGCTATGGACAAAAGTTTTCACGCAAATCTAAAACACCTTTATAGATTAGAAACCGATTAGAATCCGAGTTACAAAGGTCTTATAAATTTTAAACAACTATATAAATACGTATTTGTAAATTTAAACCATCAGTACTAAAAAGTCCGAGAAATGGTCTGAAAACTCTGGTTGGACAAAATTGAGTTCAATCTAAAACAAAATCATTTCAACTAAAATCATTATAAAAATAAATATTGCTGAATTATTATATGACCGATTTTTATGAAATAAATACCATAAATTTTTATGTTCAATTTGTCAAAAAAATGTTCAGGCTAAATTTATCTTCTCATGTGTCCCTCCGGAAGCAAGATTTTTTTAAAGGTTGCTATGTATTCTATCCAAAATAAAATTTGAAAAATTTGCATTTATTTTCATCTAATCACAGATCAGAAAATAAAAACTATCCTTACGTAATTAATCGCCTTATACATGTTAAATTTTGAAACATTTCTTCAGCTTATGGTATTTATTTGATAAAAGTCGATCGAGTAGGTACTCCGCTCTTGATAACAAAATGTCAAAGTTAGTATATGGCGTCAAATTTGTCAATTATACATGTTACGTCTTGCGACGCAATACCGTGCGTAACGTCTTTATATACATTTATATATATAAAATGACTGAATAAAAGTCAGCGATTAATCTTACAGGGCGATTGATCATGTAATATGATTCAGTACACTACAAAATATAACATATAACATGTCAAAAAGGGTACAGCATCACCATTATATAAAACTTCATTTTTTATATAATAAATTATCTTTTGACATAAGCTACATTCAATTCTTAAATAAGCTATATTTAATAAATTTTATATTTAATTTGCACTATACTTGTTTCAGATGATTTCCAGTTACTGACAGAACCTTCCTATAAGCTTCCCCCTAAAATGATACGCCGAGGAAGACCGAAAGATGCAGAAACGACCGTCGTTGGATTGCCCAGAAGAACGAAGAGAGTCATGCCGTTTCTTAAAAGACGACCAAAGGAAAAAGAAGAAGGTAAATAACTTTAAAAAAAAAAATGGACAGTTGATATACCCCAAGTTTTTGATAGGGTTCGTGTTTCTCAGTCTATATTTGTCTGTTTGCCTTTTTACTTTTTACTTTTTGACTTGCATTTTTATAATTTATTGTTTTTTCAGCTATGCTGAGTTGGATACTGAAATCCGAGATAAACCTTACATCCGTTATGGACGGCAATGTGACCATACTGAAAGATGACATAAAACTACATCACATGCTTCCAACCAAAATATTAGATGAGAACATGAACATTGCTCGAGTGAAAAAATATTTCTCACCGGAAGCATGGCAACAATTAAAGGTTGCATTATCATCAAAAAGGGATATCGCAGAATGGAACTGTACAGTATGTGATACGGACGTTCACAGTGCGGCATCACTGGTGAGTGATGGCTGCTTGGAGTGGTTTCACCAAAAATGTGTCGGACTCAGAAATGCTCCAAAAACCACTTACTGGATATGTAGAAAATGTCATTGCAAATAAATAATTAAAGAATTAATATTTAATAATTGTATGTATTGTAAATATAAAATAAATGACTTTAATTTTTATTATCTAGTACATTTTAATAGACCCATCGTATATTGCTTTTTTTCATGTAACAATAACGCCATGTAACCGTAGCCTCAGTAATTATTGTTACATTCGTAATTAATCGGTTCCTTACCCGACTTTGCATTCCGGCATTTAGTCTCTTATGTAACAATAATATTTTTATTATTGTTACATTTCCATGTAACCGTAGCCAGTGCCTATTTAGTATGTGCGTACCTTTCAAGGTCCTCGTGCCTGTCAGACAGTTTTCATCTGCCCTCGAACTCATTCGTTGATCAGCGAATGCGGTATGTTACTACTTTAAACAATTAGTGTATGGAAGGATTGTATAAGGTGTATACAGTGGAGATCAGTTCTAACCTCTCATAAATTCTGTCAGAATCTGTCAGGAGAACTGTTCTAGAACAGTATGTAGAACTGTCAGCCTGACACCTTTCAGTCAGTTCTAGGTTAGAACTGTTCTAGCTAGAACTGATTTGGTCAGTTCTACCTCGAACTGATTTGGACAGTTCTAGCTAGAACTGATCCTGACAGTTCTACCCTAGAACAGTTTTAGACAGTTCTAGCTAGAACTGACCAAATATTTGGTCAGTTCTACTTATAGAACAGTTCTACGGTTAGAATTGATTTCAAATTCTACGGCTAGAATTGATTTATAAATTCTACAGCCAGAATTAATTTATAACTTCTACGGCTAAAATTGATTTATAAATTCTACGGTTAGCATTAATTTATAAGTTATTTGTCTTAATATAAAGGCTTCGGCAAAATAGCGATTAATATTATATAGAGTTTGCTATTTTGCCGGTTTTATTTCAGATTTATAATCGGCAAGATAACATGTTAAACCCCGCCTCTGCATATATGTCAGTGCCTGTTCCAAGTCAGGAGCCCGTAATTCAGTGATTTTCTTTTGTTGATGTGTAGTATAAAATATTTGTTTTTCTTTCATTTTTTGTACATAAATTAGGCCGTTAATTAGTATTAGGGGGGGGGGGGGGTATTATTTGAATTGTTTTACATTTTTGGGAGTCAGGATGGCTCGTTATCACATAACAAAATTATCCTCATTAACCAAATGTAATATCTGTTTACGAGTAGTTTTCATACCTCGGACGGACCTGTTTAACAAAAATGTTTTGACCACATCAATCTAAACTGACTTTATTTTCTCTTCAGTCTTTCTGCAAATCTATATAGCTGCACAGTACTTAAGTTTTAATTTTAGGTCAAGAGGGACTGTACTATACAAGTTACAGCAATATTGGAAAACAATTTTGTTCGCATCAATTTATAGTGCCAGCATGCAGGGGCAGATCCAGCCATTTAAAAAAGGGGGGTTCCAACTATATGTTCAAATTCAAAAGCATCGATCGTCAAAAAAAAAGGGGTTCCAACTCCTGAACCCCCCCCCCCCTTGATCAGCCAATGAGCATGTCCTCTTTTTATTCAAAATATTGAATCATAAACAAATATCAGTAGTTTTCATACTTCAGACTGAGTCGTATAATAAAATCTTTTGACCGCATCAACCGAATCTTACCATATTTGCTTTTTTTTTATGTAAATCTAAATAGCTGCACAGTAATTCAGTTACAATTTTAGGTCAAGAGGGACTGTAGTATATAAATAACTACAATATTGGAATTGAGAGTGCCAGCATTTCCTATTTTGATTCAAAATATCGCATCAGAAACAAATATCAGTCATGTCAGTAGTTTTCATACCTCAGACTGACAGTAACATGTAATCATGTGATAAAATTATTTGTCTGCATCAATCAAAACTGACCATATTTGACCGCATCAACCAAAACTGACCATATTTGACCGCATCACCCAAAACTGACCATATTTGCTCTTTTTTATGTAACTCTTATAGTCGCATAGTAAATCTGTAATATTTTTATGTAAGGATGGATTGTAAAATCATGAAAATACAAATGATAGAAATATGGGAACACAATGCTACCTAATTTCATTTGCATCAATTTAGAATGCCAGCATGTCCTCTTTTTATTCAAAATATTGCATCATAAACAAATATCAGTAGTTTTCATACCTCAGACTGACTGGTATAACAAAATAATTTGTCCGCATCAACCAAAACTGACCATATTTGCACTTTATTATGAACATGTTGTGAATCTTAATAGCCGCTAAGTAAATCATGTATATTTTTATATCAGGATGGATTGTTTAATAAAAATGAAAGCAATATTGGAAAATAAAATTATGCTCACATCAGTTTATAGTGCCAGCATGTCCTCTTTTTCATCAAAATTTTGAATCATAAACTAATTTCAGTAGTTTTAATATCTCAGACTGACTCATGAATATAACAAAATTATTTGTCGCATCAACCAAAACTGACCATATTTGACAGCATCAACCAAAACTGACCATATTTGACCGCATCAACCAAAACTGACCATATTTGCTCTTTTTTATGTGACTCTTATAGTCGCATAGTAAATCTGTAATATTTTTATGTAAGGATGGATTGTAAAATCATGAAAATACAAATGATAGAAATATTGGAACACAATGCTACCTAATTTCATTTCCATCAATTTAGAATGCCAGCATGTCCTCTTTTTATTCAAAATATTGCATCATAAACAAATATCAGTAGTTTTCATACCTCAAACTGACTGGTATAACAAAATAATTTGTCTGCATCAACCAAAACTGACCATATTTGCACTTTATTATGAACATGATGTGAATCTTAATAGCCGCTAAGTAAATCATGTATATTTTTATATCAGGATGGATTGTTTAATAAAAATGAAAGCAATATTGGAAAATAAAATTATGCTCACATCAGTTTATAGTGCCAGCATGTCCTCTTTTTCATCAAAATTTTGAATCGTAAACTAATTTCAGTAGTTTTAATATCTCAGACTGACTCATGAATATAACAAAATTATCTGTCGCATCAACCAAAACTGACCATATTTGACAGCATCAACCATAACTGACCATATGTGACAGCATCGACCAAAACTGACCATAATTACACTTTGTTATGAAAATCTTAATATATATATAGCCGCATACTAAATCACTTATAGTAATACATATACCGGTAACGATGGATTGTATAATTCAAATGACAGCAATATCAATGAATATTGGAACACATTGGCTACAAAAAAATTTCAACATCAATTTAGAATATCAGCAAGTCCTCTTTTTATTCAAAATATTGAATTGTAAACAAATTTGAGTGGTTTCGATATATCAGACTGAGTGAGAGTTGTTTTAACAAAATTATTTGACCGCATCAACCAAAACTGAACTTATTTACACTTTATTATGTAAATATACATGAATATGGCCTCATTGTAAACATGGTAAACCAATGTTATTTCTATGTGAGGACGGCTCGTATGATAAAAATGACACCAACTTTGAAACACAATACACCTTATTGCTAATCCTGGCTGACCCGGCCTCTTGAACTTTTGAAGCATACAACAATGACTTTTCCATTGTGGCGTCAGATATTTTGTTTTTATGACGTCAAAATTTTACGGGAACCTGTGTGATATCCAGTAATGGCAGACAAATTGCGACAAGGTGTATTTATACCATATCTAAGAATTTAGCGCGCCGTTATTTCCTCTCTGTATCCATAATAATGAACCGTCATTAAAACATGCTAAAGTGACTTTTTAACATGTTTAAGTCAGTAGTTTGTGATGGGTTTTTTTAAACAAAACTATTTAATGGCATCATCCAACACTCACATGACTGATTCATATACTTTATTTTAAAAATAAAATAAAAAGTACATGTATGGGAAGTTCTCTTCTTGGAATAGTATACTGTAAATATAATTTGAAGAAGGCAAAGAAAAATGTATGATGATGATTTTGTTTGTAGCCGAACGTCCAGGGGCAAATGTTTCATTCATGTTCAGATCCAGTATATTTTTCTGAGTTCCAGACTCCCAGATATCGGCTAAGACGAGATGGTGCAAATGTATATATAGTTTATTTACGTTACACAACACTTTTTTCATTAATATCCCATAATTCATCCACTGTACAATTTTCGTTTGAACATTTGTTAAAACAGAATTATAAATGAATGTAAATCCAAGGCAAACAAGGTAAATTACGATTAAAATTCCATGAATTAAATGTAGAGTTTTATTTAGGAGACTGTTAAAAACGGGGAACGAAGAAACGTAAACAATGATGTTTCCGTATGCAATCTTATAAAAATATCTCCGATGAGTTGGATAACCTTCTATTCACTTCGATATTTGTACATGTAACATAATAAAAGTCGTTTGATCAGTAAAAAATATAGAAAATCTGCTATTTAATATATAGCAAAGTAATTGGAAGTGATTTATTTCTTCTAAATTCTAAATTGCCCTTACTGCAGTGACGTCATTTAGAACTGTTCTACAGTCCTGACTGATTAAGTCAGTTCTGCTGACAGTTCTACGGTTAGAAGTGATTTGGACAGTTCTGATCCTGATCCTAAGGTCAATAATTGACACTACTGTTCTCTGTGTGCTATCTTCCTCCTCTTATGGTACACCGTTGCTCGAGGTAATATCTCGCGGTACTTTGGTATACTTGTTTAGGCGCAGGATCAGATTTAGTCAGTTCTACCTAGAACTGATTCTGACAGTTCTACTTAGAACAGTTCTAGGGTAGAACTGTTCTAGGTAGAACTGTTCTAGGACAGGTTAGAACAGTTCTATGACAGAATATTCTGACAGTTCTAATGAGAGGTTCGAAGTGATCTCCACTGTATGTACAACTGGCAGGTGTCATTTGACCATGACCTCATTTTTTTTGGTTAAATGGTTACAGTTAGGTTTCGGATTTTTTTTACAATACTATATGCAATAGGTCATCTATATTAGGGATATGGAAATATTTTAGAGATGTACATGATAAGACCATGTGTTTTGGGCATTTTTTGTACGACTTTTTATTCAAGAATAGAAACAACAATTATGTACGAGTTGTCGTGTTAGAACATCCACATGAGTAATTCAGCAGTATAAGAAAAAAAGAAGTAACTACATGTAGGTGTCTTGACTGATCCGAAAAAGGTCATAATTATACTGTACATTATTACTCATTACTGTTAAGCTGCTAACCAAATATGAATAAATTCTGTTTAGTAGTTCATGAGAAAAGTGTGACAATTTCTAGGTGCATTCCACATAATAATTTGCCCATTGAAGTACTTATTATCAGACATGTATCACACATGCACAAAAACACGCACTTCACAACTAGTTCACAAAACCCTTACTTTTTCGAAACACAAAGATTTTCTTCCCCTTTAACATTTCTATTTTGTTTTTGTCTTTAACGCTGTTAAACTTCGTACCCTTTTTGGTCATTGTTTTATTTTATTCGAACGTCACTGATGAATCTTTTGTAGCCGAAACGTGCATCTAATGTTCAAATTTCAAAGTCTGGTTTCTATAATAAGACAAAGATTGGTGTAACTATACAGTTCCTTGGATGAGGATATAATAGATTGATACTCAATCCATATGTTTTTTTGCGATATCATATATGAACGTTGCCGAGAACAGATTTTTCACGAGTGAGGAGAAGTATTTTTCTCACACACGGTCAGGAAATGTGAAAATAGCACAGAAATTAGAGAAATGAACCTTCCACTTTAATTTATTTTGGACAACATGACTAGTAACCGTAGTTATATTAAATTCTGATAAGCTCTTTCTGCTATAGATGATATTCCAGAAAATACCAAAAAACAAACTATTTCTTTTTCTCGAATATTTATTAAAAACTTTTAAAAATCTAAAGTTCACCAATAACCAAAAAATAAAAGACTCTGTTAGATTCATCTAACTTCGTAATATGAACTACTTTATTTTAAAAAGCTTTATCGATAACATGCAATGTATATTTTTAATAACAACTTTCTTAATCACAAGTACTCATTAAAATCCATATCTTAACACATGACATGTGTAAAATCTGTTTGTATCTTCTGTGCTATAATCTGAAAAATGCAGAGCTAAGGTGTGCATTAACTACCTCAGATATACCGCACAGTTCAAATCTATTTTTACCTTAAGGGGCGTTTCCTGGATTCTGAACTGGGTGTAACATGTATTCTATAAAATCCAAAAATATTTACGATTGTAGCGAGGCTAAAAACTTTACGTTGTCCAATTAATGGTGAACAACCAATTAGCCCCGTACCCTCACCCCCAAAATAAAACAAAAACAAACCGAATCAGCAATCTGACTTCAAGTTACAAAAGAGTTGATTAATTAAACACTTTGTACAGTCACAGTCATCGTAGTTTCAAAATAAGAAAAAAAAATTATGGATTGATTGTAGGTATTTTAACGTCCCTTTTAAGCGCCAAATTTCTGCTATTTTGTGGCGCCCAGTTTTTATTGGTAGAGGTAGCTTGAGTGCCCGGAGAAAACCACACATCTTTCATAGGAAAATTGATAGTCCTAATCAACTAATATTGGAGTAAAAAAAAACACGCACAGGTGGAGTTCGCCCTCATACCCTCAGTGTTGACGGTCTAGTGATTACATTAGAAGAACTACTTAGACTTCTTGACAAACGAGGCCCCTGGTGAAAAAAGAAAAGTTTCTCCATCCTTTTTTATTTTCAAAACTGGGGCATATGTTATTTTATTTTGTGTACACAGTGTAAATCTTAAATCAGTGTTTTAAAGTCAGAACAGATAATAAAGATTTTTTTTGTAGTTTCTGCCAAACAGAAATCATGTATTTAAGAATATTCAGATAAATGAATTTGATTTTAGACTCAATGAAATTCATAACGATTTTGGGCATATTTATTCCTATAAAGGGACTCTTTGGGTCGGGGGGAGGGGTAAAAACATTGAAAAGAGAACCGTTGTTTCTGTTTATTGATCATTTTAAATTTATGTACCAACATCTCCTCGATTCATCTTTCTCTAAGCATATCATTCAGTAAAAAAAAGCAATTAACCTTTACTCAATAACACTGATTTGAAGGTACAATATGTTAAAGTATTAATCGTCACTGAAAGTAAAAAATATATATACTAATATATTTAAAAGAAACGATAGAAAAAAAATACAATTAAATCATTTGTAAATCGCAAATAATGTAACAATTAAGGAGGAAGCCTTAATAAAAAAAAAATGAAAACATACCAACCTCTTACTACATAAAGGCTCATTTCCCCCTATCTTTACATGGGACACAGAGGATACTCCCGCTTATATATTATATATAGGTATAAAAATGCATATCTGAAGAACGGCAGAAGTGACGCTACCCAAATTTGTACTTGGTCTGAGTTTTGTGGTAATGAGTACTGTGTATAAGTTTAATAATATTTTATTGAAGAAAACATAAATTAGAGAACGGAAACGAAAAATTCAGAAAATTTGTCTATAGTAAAAAGTTAAATCTCAAAAATATTTAACTCCGAGGAAAATTCAAAACACAAAATCCCTAATCAAATGGTAAAAACAAATGACAAAAAACATCAAACGAATGTACAACAACTGTCATATTCCTGACTTGGTAAAGGCATTTTTAATTGTAGAAAATGTTGGATTAAACCTGGTTTTATAGCAGGCCTCTCATTTGTATGACAGTCGCATTAAGTTCCATTATATTTACAAAGATGCGTGAACAAAACAGACATAATAGGGAAAATTGTCAAAATATGGGTACAGCAGTCATCACTGTGTCACAATCTCAAAAGTAACACCTCCGAAACTTGATCTGTAATTTGTGGTAATAACCATTGTGTTTATTAAGTTTAACTAGATATCATTGAGATGGGAGCCATCTCTGTGGGCCCCGCTGTCAATAACGTGGGGTAAATAAGTTGTATGGATAATCTGATATGAAGCATTATTTGAAGTTCTCTGGTGTTGGTTAATAAATATGTTAAGTTGAAAATGTTTGTCAGGTATAAAGGATGAAATAATAACAGCTGTCCTCTCAAAATATAGTGTGGATCAAATTTGTTAGCGATGGACAGACCAACAGACAGACAGACCTTTGACCTAGGAAGTTGTACATACATCATGACACACCCTCTGGTGTTGGTTAAAATGGATGTCAAGTATAATATTTGAAATCATAATGGTTTTCAAGATATAGAGCGGACACGATCTTCACCACAGGACACGGGGTTGTCAACTGAAACCAAAGTTTTTTTTACCTTGACCTTTGACCTAGGAAGTTGTACATACATCATGACCCGCCCTCTGGTGGTGGTTAACATGGATGTCAAGTATAAACTTTGAAATCATAACGGTTATCTAGATATGGAGCGGACACGATCTTCACCACAGGACACGAGGTTGTCAACTGAAACCAAAGTTTTTGACATTGACCTTTGACCTAGGAAGTTGAACATACATCATGACACACCCTCTGGTGTTGGTTAATAAACGTGTTAAGTATTAAGTATAAAATCATAACGGTTATCTAGATATGGAGCGGACACGATCTTCACCACAGGACACAGGGTTGTCAACTGAAACCAAAGTTTTTGACCTTGACCTTTGACCTAGGAAGTTGTACATACATCATGACACACCCTCTGGTGTTGGTTAAAATGGATGTCAAGTATAAACTTTGAAATCATAACGGTTCTCAAGATATAGAGCGGACACGATCTTCACCACAGGACACAGGGTTGTCAACTGAAACCAAAGTTTTTTTACCTTGACCTTTGACCTAGGAAGTTGTACATACATCATGACACGCCCTCTGGTGGTGGTTAATAAACATGTAAAGTATAAAGTATGAAATCATAATGGTTCTCTAGATATGGAGCGGACACGAAAGTGTTACGGACGGACAGACGGACGGACAGACGGACGGACAGACGGACGGACGGACAGACTGATCACTATAGGGCGACCCGCCTTAGGCGGGGCCCTAATAACATTTGGTTGAGGTTAACCTAAGTTAAAGCACGGTAACTTAAAACTTCAACAATTTTTCTATTTATAAATGTGCACAACTCTAGAACTATCAATTTGACACCACCAAACTTCACACTTGATCTGTATGTTGCGGTAATCAGCATTGTGTATTAGTTTCGTAGCCTTTAATTAATCATTTATAGTTGATGCCAGCTACAATTAGGGAACAGATACGAAAAATTTAGCATAACCATTGTGTTCAATGTTCAATGTTTATATTTAATGCGTTTCCCTCGGTTTTAGTTTGTTACCCCGATTTTGTTTTTTTGTCCATGGATTTATGAGTTTTGAACAGCGGTATACTACTGTTGCCTTTATTCATAACATTTGGTTGAGGGAAACTAAAGTTAGAGAACAGAACGGAAACCAACGTTTGGACGTACGGACGAACACACGGCCAAAGGTTAAACTTATATAATTTATATAAACTATGAATTATTTACAAGTTAAATTTTGTCAACAGATTAGATTTTTTTAAAAGGTTTAAATTCTTCCTCTTCAACACATAGAGGACAAAAGACAAATATATGAGCACTATTTTAATAAGCATTCAATGTAAACTGATTTTATCTAACAGTGTTATATTTACTACATTTTTTCCAAAATCCCCTGTACTATTTTCAAACCACCAATGTTATATGGAAACCAAAGTCTCTGTGTCACCCTGAACTGGCAATAATTGGTAAGTTGTATTATTAGATAAACAATCATCTAATATATGTTAAATTAAACTTATTCGGAACTTATACTTGATTCTTCGTCAGAATCCCACTCTTCCCATGTGTCTTTTGTCGGATGAAGCTTTAACCACCGTGATTGTTCATCTTCTCTGTCACTGTCATTTTCTATGCATTTTTCTATACAAATATCTTCTTTCTCGTTTGAATTCCTAGGAGAATCCAGACTTATATAAGTTTGTCTGTTGTATAAATAAACTTTTCCTTCCTCATTTGAAAATTCAGAAGAATCCGAATTTATAGAAGTTCTTCTATCACTTAAATAAAGTTCTCCTTCCTCATTTGGAAATTCAGAAGAATTCGTATTTATAGACGTTCGTCTATCGTTTAAATAAAGTTCTCCTTCCTCATCTGAAAATTGAGAAGAATTCGTATTTACAGAAGTTCGTCTTTGGAATAAATAACGTTCTCCTTCCTCATCTGAAAGTTCAGAAGTATCCAAGCCAACGCGAAAACATCTGTCATCATCGCAGTCTGCTAAAGAACTAACCCTCAACACTTCATTCAAACCTATTTTGTTTATAGCTGCCTCAATATATTTGCCAAGACAATTGTACTAAAAATCTTGCTTTTGTGTGATCAAAATTTTCATTATTTCTTCTAATAATGTTATTTTTCACTTTTGCTTTTTCCGTTTTATTTTCACATTGTATCTTATCCTTGAGAAAAGAATTGGAGTGAACAATTTCACTAATTAACAGTTGCAAATTTATAGGAAGGTTTCCCTTTGTAAATTTTCTTTGATTTTGATGATTCACTTTTTCATCACCTCTACCGAAATTTTGAAAAGCACACTGCTCTTGTTTTTGTTTTTTAGCATAATCTATTCTTCTTAACATCTTGTTTTCGACAAAAAACTCAAAGCAATCTTTTTCGGGAGTTTTTGATTTAGATGGTTTTTTACCTTGAGTTTTATATCTACGCACATTATACTTTTCTTTAAAATAATTTTCTCCTCCACCATTATATAACACTTTCTTTTTGTCTTTTTTAACTGTGCAACGTCTATGAAATCGTTTATTTTTACACTACAATCATATACATATAAATACTTTAATGCAGACATTAATAACTCCTGTGTATCATACTACAAGTGGCTTATTACAAAAGGTACCGGTATTCTTGATTTATTATGCATATATATTGAAAAAGTTTTTTAAAGAGGATATACAGTATAATATGCAACAGCGCTTAAATGGTATACCGTCATTGGAATTCATGACAGATTGAACACCAATAAGCAGGGAGATAACTCTAAGAGATTTGCTGGCATACTCTTATTATGTTTACCTTTAGTAATAGTAGGTGTTTATAAATCTAATTTCAGTAACAAGACGACACTCTATTTAAAATAGAAACAAAGTTCAGTCAAATGTGTTTATGTGGTTCAAAAGACAACTTGAAATTAAAAAAAAATATGCCCAATTTAAGTCTACCTATCACAGGACTTGTCTTAAAAAAAAAATCCGATATACTTAAATGTTATGTTTCGGGGACAAGTGAATGTACTACCGATAATTGATGTAACCTTAAAAAGACAAATAAGGTTTTACTCACCCCATTGGTATTACCAAATCAAGTATTGTAAATATATTCTTTATGGTTTATAAGTTTTTGTATGAAAATTCCTGACCCTGTAGGAGGACAATCATAATATTGTAATCAAGTTCCAACATGGTGGCAACTGGACTAAAAAGCAGATCAATATTACTGCAATGACCGCACAGAGACCTATAGACTTTAAATTTTACGTCATGTTGACTCGGATGGAGAGTTGTCTAATTGGCAACCACTACACATATTCGTATTTGTATGCAAAATATAATGTTTCTTCTGTTAAAATTTTGAGCATTAACAATTATATATCCCAAACATCTTGGTATTAAGGTATTTAATTTTATTTTATTTTGAGAATACACATAGCTGTATGCTCAGGCTGTATGTATAAAACAAGAAAAAGAAATAAAAAGGTACAAAACTACAATTTTTTTTTCTCAGAAAATGGTAAAAGTCAGGTCTACACAACAATCTTAAATCCTTTTATTACATTATTGAAACAAAAAGCGCATTATAAGCAAAAAAAAATACATTTTGACAATTTATATAGAAACTCTCAATTTGGCTCATTTGATTTTCATGAATTTTTGACAAAATATTTACTTAAACCCTTTGACATAAAATGAAATATTTCGAAAACCTTGAATTAAACTCATCATAGATACCAGGACTAAATTTTGTATATACGCCAGACGCGCGTTTCGTCTACAAAAGACTCACAAGTGACGCTCGAATCCAACAAATTACACACTTTCTCCGAAAAATTTCATTGGATATGCAGTAGCAATTTGACAAACACTAATTATCATTGAGAAGCTTAATATTTCATCAACAATACAACGTGATTAAAATGTTTTACTGATTTTTACAGAGTTATCTCCCTGTAGTGTTGGGTACCACCTTAATAATTAAATATGTTTTCCTACCTCAATCTCTTCAAGTTTATTGTTCAGCAAAAGTACAGCACGCTCAATTGCTTCTGTTGAACCTAATATATTAAATGTCACAACCTAAAATTAAATGATAAGAATTAAAATCATATTGAATTAGTTTGAATAGCTCACTTGTTGACCTCCTTTCTTCCATATAGCCAATTTGGCCGATGTAGAAACATATTTTTTTTAAACAAGTGGATAGAAAGGGGGAGGGGCAGAAACAAGAAACGCATAACACACTTCTAGAATTGCTTATATAACCGTTTCTTTTTTCACATCTTTTTTACGCCATATTAGTAATTTTTAAATTTTTAGTCCGTGGTATCGTGGTAGCTAATTCGTCTCGAAAGCGGCGGGAGGTCCTTGGTTCAAACCGTGACAGTTTTTTTGTTATGCTGACATGTAATTTTGTAGATCATGAATTGCTGATCATTATTGATTTAAAACATTTTCGTTTTTCTATAATGGTTTGCATAATACGAAAGCCAAGTGTAAAAATTATCATAAGGACATAGCATAAATAAGAATTTTGATAATATCAGCAGTATCAGTAATTTATCATTCTTGCTGTTCAAATTACAGTTGGAGGTGAGCATGCTATCCTTAAAGACCAATGAGACATCATTGTAATGACTTCCACACTTAAACATTAGTAATAGCACATTATTTAATTTAATGATATGAATGTTATATTGTAATCTTACAGTAATTTGCTCTTGATTTTGTTTTTCAATTTTCCTCACTAAGGACTTAGCTATTACTTCTTTAATTACATTACCATTTTTTCCAATTACTTGACCTAAAATAAGATAAAATTAAGACAATTTGGGATTTTTTGTTCTGAGAAAATTGTGTTTGCTTTATATTACCAGATATACAAAACTCACAAAAGATTTGAATATAATTGAAGATGAAAAACATGTTTTTATTAGAATGCCCAGAATATGCAGATACCAGGTTTGTAAAACCAATTATATTAGAATGCCCAGAATATGCAGATACCAGGTTTGTAAAACCAACTATATTTCATTTCTATTGAAATCCCACAATGATGTTAGATTAACAGAGTTCAATATTTGCTCTTAGTTTTGTATAGAAAATTTATGCAAGGAGATGTTTTTTTAAATCTCAAGAAAGAGTTTATTAGCGGAGTAGCTGCTTAAATATTAGGGACAGAGACATATTCATACGGCTAATATTAATGTATAGATGGACTTGATGTTTAGTAAAGGCAACAATAGTATATTGCTTTTCAATAGACATAAATCACTTAAGGTGGCTAAGGAGTCGAAATTAAGATTGATAGAATTATTTTATAACTTGTCAAAATGAAGTATTTATCATGCTTTTTTCAAAAATATATAAAAAAGAACGGGTCACCGGAATTTTTTCCACGCTACAGGTTGTGCAAAATTGTCAGATTTTAAATAGATTATGTATGGAAAATCAAATTTTGTGTGATAAAAAGAAAACGTTTTATCAGAACTTTAAGATAAAATGTGAGAAGATTGCTCTTGTAACATGCTTTTAGATAAGAAAAAGGAAAAATGGGTTCACCGAACTTGTTTTCTTGCTACATATCAAAATAGGTAAATTCATAACACTTTCTATTATAAAAATTCTTTTATACGGGTTATCTCCCCTTATTTGCCAAAATTGAAAAAAAATCTAATCAAACTCAAACAAGGTGTTTTTGAGAAATTACAGCTGTAATTATGATTAAACACACAATTTTCTGTAATTATGTCAAAGGTATTTTATATAAAAGAACTCTAAAACTTGCAAATTTCATCAAATATCTACACCAAAGTTATCTGCTTCTTCAAAATCCAAAATGGCGGAAGACACCCGAGCCAAATTAAGCGAAAACAAATCTGGGTCACAAACTAAAACAAAAGGAAACGCATCATTCACAAGAGAAAAAAACCAACAGAACAACAGAAGCACTGAACTGCAACCTAAACAATAGCAAACATACATAAACAAATGACTATCTGATAACTACTGTCATACTACAGATTTGGTACAGGCCGTTTTAATAAATAAAAAAGTGTTGGGTTGAACCTAGTTTTATGACTAGCAAAACCGCCCACTTATATCTCGCAATGTTTAAAAGTATGCAGCTTAAAGGACAACATATATATGTGACAGGAATATAGAACAAATAAATGCAAGAACACTGAAAGTACAGCTGGCCCCTAAACAAATATATACTAGTCCAGTGATAATGAACGCCATACTAATTTCCAATTTGTACACAAGAAACTAAAATTAAAATAATACAAGACTAACAAAGGCCAGAGGCTCCTGACTTGGGACAGGCGCAAAAATGCGGCGGGGTTAAACATGTTTATGAGATCTCAACCCTCCCCCTATACCTCTAACCAATGTAGAAAAATAAACGCATAACAATACGCACATTAAAATTCAGTTCAAGAGAAGTCCGAGTCTGATGTCAGAAGATGTAACCAAAGAAAATAAACAAAATGACAATAATACATAAATAACAACAGACTACTAGCAGTTAACTGACAAGCCAGCTCCAGGCTTCAATTTAACTGACTAAAAGATTATGATTTCATCATATGAACATCAGGCACAATCCTTCCCGTTAGGGGTTTAGTATCATACCATCATAACATATATGAGAAGAACATAACCCGTGTCATGACTACATATATGTTGGTCGTCGAGTGATATTTTTATAGTACGGAAAGTGTATACATTAAAATTTGGGCACTCAATTATGATGAAAAAAGAGGGACGAAAGATACCAAAGGGACAGTCAAACTCATAAATCTAAAACAAACTGACAACTCGATGGCTAAAAATGAAAAAGACAAACAGAAAAACAATAGTACACACGACACAACATAGAAAACTAAAGAATAAACAACACGAACCCCACCAAAAACTAGGGGTGATCTCAGGTGCTCCGGAAGGGTAAGCAGATCCTGCTCCACATGTGGCACCCGTCGTGTTGCTTATGTGATTACAAATCCGGTAAATAGTCTAATTCGGTAGGTCATATTCATGAAAGGGAAGGGGATTGTAGTTACGACGTAAGGAACATATCCGATATCATTTGTGAAACGGTTATTCCATAACGGTCAACCAACTCGTGATGGCGTCCGTAAAATTTACGAAGGGATGATTTCAACTTCACTATTTGGAACTCTTGGTTTAATAGCTTCCTTGTGAGCAGCAAACCTCTATCAAGAAAATCATGATAGGAAATGCAAGCACGGGAATATCGTATCAATTGGGAGATATATACCCCGTATGCAGGTGCTGCTGGAATGTTGCTACTTAGAAATGGAAAGTTCACAATTGGAAAGCTGAAATCCTCTCTTTTGTCGTAAAGTTTTGTTTTCAACCGACCCTCATTGTCAATTTCTAGATGTAAGTCAAGATATGAAGCCGACTTAATTGTATCTGTAGTATCCTTTATCTCTAGTTCGATTGGATAGATGCGTTCCACGTAGTCACCAAATTTTGAATTGTTTAGTGAAAGAACATCATCTATATAGCGGAAAGTAGAGTTAAAGGATATTGCTAACTTCTTGTCTTTCTTCCTAAGAAGTTCCTGCATGAAGTCAGCCTCATAATAATAAAGAAACAAGTCGGCGAGTAGAGGGGCACAGTTTGTTCCCATTGGAATGCCGACAGTCTGTTGAAAAACACGTCCTCCGAACGTAACAAATATGTTGTCAATCAAGAAATCAAGCATCTTGATAATATCAGTTTCAGAGAATTTTTTGTTTGAATCAGAGTGATTCTTTACAAAGTAGGATTTATCCCTCCCTAAGACAAGATACTTGTATCTACGTTGGCCATTCTTTTTTATGAAGCAAAGTAATACCAACTCTTTCAATTTGTCTTTTAGTTTGGAATGTGGAATACTTGTGTACAGAGTAGAAAAGTCAAATGTTTTAATACTGTTACAAGATGAAAGAGAGTTAGATTGTATGTACTCTAAAAGATCTTTTGAATTTTTAAGTATCCACATCTGATTCACGCCACCTCTAGAATAGGCAGTTTCACAATAACTTTGAAGCCCGTCTTTGATTGCTGATAAGGTTTAAATACGATATTGGCCATATTGCCCCCAATGATTATAATCGTTGCATACAAACAATTATAAACATTTGTTATTGGCCAGAAAACCGAAAATAAATAAATGGAGAATGCGGGTATAGACCATATTTATATGTCCCTGCTTGTAAATATGCATGAATCAACTTCCACCTACAAATGCAAGATTCATGTAAGAAAATCCGTTCTGTGATTATAAGCATTGTGTATAAGTTTCATAACATTTGATTAATGCACACTTAAGGCAGAGAACATATTTTTTTTCTAAACTTTACACTGGTATTCACCATTCAAACTAAAAGACAAATTTAAAGAGTTGATATTGCTTTGTTTCATAAAAAATGGCCAACTTAAATACAAGTATCCTGTCTTAGGGAGGGATAAATCCTATTTTGTAAAGAATCACTCTAATTCAGACAAAGAATTCTCTAAAACTGACGTTATCAAGATGTTTGACGTTTTGATTGACAACATATTCGTTACGTTTGGAGGACATGTTTTTCAACAGACTGTTGGCATTCAAATGGCAACAAATTGTGCCCCTCTTCTTGCCGACTTGTTTCTTAATTATTATGGGGCTTACTTCAGACAGGAAC
This sequence comes from Mytilus edulis, assembly GCA_019925275.1. Taxonomy (NCBI): domain Eukaryota; kingdom Metazoa; phylum Mollusca; class Bivalvia; order Mytilida; family Mytilidae; genus Mytilus; species Mytilus edulis. Next base: position 32,853,812 of record CM034359.1, read on the forward strand.
TTCTTAGGAAGGAAGATATCCTTAAACTTAAATTCCGCTATATAGATGACGTTCTTTCACTAAATAATTCAAAATTTGGGGACTTTGTTGAACACATCTATCCAATCAAACAAGAGATAAAGGATACAAAAGATACAGATAAGTCTTCCTCATATCTTCATTTACATCCGTAAATTGACAATGACGGTCCGTTGAAAACAAATCTTTACGACAAAAGAGCGGACTTAAGCTTCCCAATTGTAAACTTTCCATTTCTATGTAGCAACAGTCCATCAGCGCCTGCATACAGAGTATATATCTTCCAGTTGATACGATATTCCCAGGCTTTTATTCCCTATCATGATCTTTGATAGAGGGTTGCTGCTCACAAGGAAGCTATTAAACCAAGAGTTCCAAATGAAGTTGAAATTATGCCTTCGTAAATTTTACGGACGATATCACGAGTTGGTTGACCGTTATGGAGTTACCGTTTCACAGATGATATCAGATATGTTCCTAATGTCGTAACTACAATCCCCTTCCCTTGTCACAAATGTGACCTACCGAATTATACTATTTACCGGATTTGTAATAACATGAGCAACTCCATGGGTGCAACATGTGGATCATGATCTGCTTACTATTCCGTAGAAATGGTGATCACTCCCAGTTTTTGCAGGGGTTCGTGTTGCTTAGTGTTTAGTTTTCTATGTTGTGTGTTGTGTACTATTATTTGTCTGTTTGTCTTTTTTTAGCCATGGCGTGGTTTATTTTTGACCTACGAGTTTGACTGTTCCTCTGGTATCTTTCGCCCCTCTTGACTAACCATAAAACCAGGTGGAACCCACTATTTTTTTCTTAAAATTTCCTGTACAAAGTAAGGAATATGGCAGTTGTTATCAAATCGTTCGTTTCTATGTATGTTGGTTTTTGTTTTTCTTGCATTTCATTATTCCAGTTTGATTTTCTCTTTTAGTTTTGTTTACCTCTTTTTTTTGTAACAAAGATCTTTTTACTTCATTCTTTCTATCAATTTACGAATTTTGAACACCGGTGAATTACTTTTGCTTTTATTCATGACCTAGGACATTGGGATTAGACGCGTGTAAATCGACAAAATTCGAATAGACTGTTACAAACTTTTGACATTTCATATTGATGACAAAACTTGCAGTTATAAAATCCTATTTTGAACAGTCACTTATAAATCATTACCTGCTAAATGTTTTGGTACTGTGTATGCCTTTTGTTTAAATTCCAATACACATCTAGCTTCATTAACTGCTTTTTGTGACTAAAAAAAAGACTAACAACATTAAATTCCTTATCATTTCGGGAATGTTTCCTAGAAGTATTTCAATAATGTGATCAATCATATATGACATACAATTCAATGAGAAAAAGTGTTTAATGATCATTTCAGTGGTCACTATTTGTATATTTTTATAAAAGTGTTCACACTATAGATGACGTCTGTTTTGATTCATAGCAAAAATGGTACATTGCGAAAATCTGTGGTTAAATATCGCATAATGGCACCACTAAGTGACATAAATACAACACAAACACACACAAGAACACCCAGTACAGAGAAACACGTAAAAAGCAACACAATAGTAGCTAAATCATGTAAACAGTAGAATAACAATAAACAGTTTCAATAAACGACAGCACAGGACATTACAAACAGTGATGAGTTAGTTTTATTTTAACAGAAATTGAATTCATTGCTATTGTTTATATGCTGAATCTAAAGATGCATTTAGACTTTTGATATTGGGCCCAGTTTGAAGTTGATTCAAAACGGAATTTAAAACTGAATTTTGTTTGATTTAAAAAAGTATAAAATACAGTGGGTTCTGTGATAAACCAAATATATTCAAATATGTCAATAAGAAGATGCGGTATGATAGTCAATGGGACAACTTTGAATAAGAGACCAAAATACACTGAAATTTACAACTAAAGGTCATCGTATGGGTTGCACCAATGAGCTGAACCCATATCACTTAGTCAACAATAAAAGGCCCACAAAATGGCAAATGCAAAACAATTCAGAAAGGAAAACTAACGGTTTATGTTATACACAAAATCATGTATATGGAGTTTTAAGCATTTATATCATATTGGTCAAAAGGGTCCAAATTTAATTTTTGTTGTTGATTTCAACAACTTGCGCACATAGAAGCATCAGAATGGGATGTAGCTAAGAGTGACCTTCTCAGACAGTTGTATACACCTAACAAGAATTATAGAATAGTTGACATATTGCTAAAAGTTTCTTAGAAGCAGACCATACAGGAAAATATCGACCGATAAAGATGGAACTAAGGTCAGATGAAATCAATAACCAGACAAACATGCACATTTAACAATCAAACCCACACACAAAATGAAGTTGGCCTATTGCTAAAATATCTTCAAAATTGATCAAACTTTAAAACTTTACTTTGACCAATAAAAACAGTGTAATATTGAATGTCATATGAATCCTGCAAGACAGAAAAATACAAGATTTTAACATTTCACACAACAAATATAGTTGATATGTTGTTAATAGTATCTGAAGAACAGAATATTAAACATTGTTCCAAAAAACAAGGTCAAGGTCAAGATAAATAGACCTTGTAATTTTTATATTTACTCAATATAATTATCCACTAGTAATTAACTTGTGAGAAAATGTAAAAAAAAAATCAATCTATTCAAGCAATTACTTTGATACCATTTAGTACCTGAGATGCCATACACTATTCATCGTCCCCCTTACTGGATTTGAATCCCTATGTCTCGTAGGTGATCCAATAAATCATGTTAATCTCTGAAATTCCACAACATGATAAAAAAAATGAGCCTAAATTAATACTTTTAGTCAAGTGTTACATGGCTCAAAACGTTTTGGATTATATGAAATAATAAAATACAAATCCAGTTATTTACCTCACCACTTACTATGAATCTGTATCCATCTGGCTGTTTTTCATTACTTACAGACCAAACTCCTTTAATTTTTTTAGATTTTTTAATGTTAGCGCCATCCCTACCAATGGTCAGTCCCATCATCTTAACAGGGATTATGAATGTTTCCTTATAAACAGGCTACAAAAAACATTAGATATCTCTTATTGCAATTTAAAATGCATTCACTAAATAATTTAAAATTGCTTAATTCTTTGTTCTGTCTTACTTGAATCCACATTGTAAGACTTCAATCAAATCCTAATTGCATTCAATAATACTGTAACATTGTGTTATTCCTTGTACTGCATTACTTTAATTTTCATCATAAGACTATAAATAAATCTTAATTAAAGATCAAAGTTATGATGCACATACATAACGGTCCAAGGTTATAAAAATGTTTTGTTCTTTGAAATAGGACTGTAGATTTGATCGTGCTTGCCATGTAATTTGCTGTATTATTGAACTTTCAAAGGCGCATAACTCCATTTGACTTTTTTTTTTACTTTTTTGGTTACGAGCGTCACTGAGTCTTTTGTAGGCAAAAATATCGTCTGGCGTAAATACAAAATTTAATCTTGGAATCTATGATGAGTTTATTGACTATATGTGATCGACATTGATTTTCAAAATTGCTAAATTATAAACTGCTTATACAAATTTCATGAGAGCACTGTTGCAATGGAATTTTCCATATAATTTATATTTCCAAGGGACATAACTCCTTGTAAAATAGGCACTAATTTTTAAACTTTTCCGAGAAATTACTAATACAAACTTTTGATATAAGTTGGTAAATATTTGCAGAGAACTATAGCCATTCCGCTGACTGTGAAAATTGTATCAGTTTATGCTAACACATTACTGGAGATTGCTAACTGTAAAGCACAATTATAATAACGGGCACACACCCCGAAAAAAAGCTTTGTAGGGGACAAATAACAATTAGGTGTCTATTATGTCTGATTGGTCAGTTTTATAAGACTAAAGCAGCCAGTAAATCTCACATGTACAAAACCTATATAAATTTAAGAAATTTATATCCAAGGTATCAATCAGCTTTGTCTCATACAGGTCCGATTCTGTTTCATTCAAAACCTTTCAACTATTTTCTAGAGAGTTGTGTACATTAGAAATATTTTAAATCATTACAAATTGCGTAGTAATAGCCATCTAACATGTACAAATATCTGCACCAAATAAAATGTACTATAATGATGACAAGGTACATGTAACACATACTTTTTCCAATATACCTAGAATGATTTTTTATTTCTTAAGATTTTTGTTAATAAGTTTTTAAAAAAACAAAGCCTACCGTGGTGTCCATCTTGGTAATTCTACTGTCGGATGGTTATCGTTGACTCCGCATATGATTACTTAAAACACCCAACAAGGTTTAAGAATGTCAATAAAATCAATACGCTTTCAGTAATTTTTTTTTGTTTGATAAATAATCGATCGCATGTTATTCATATACTTTCAAAATAGGAATTTAAATGTTTTAATAATGAGGGGAACATATTGATCGCTTTAAGTAACAATCTTATCTTCATACATACACATGTGTTTACATAAAAAGAATATTACATAGGGTTATATTCACGAGGGTCTTGATGGGGAGAGGTCTTTATTTCTGTTTTAAGTAATACTGTAAATTCAGAAATTGTTGCGTGGATTTATTATTGCGATTTCGTCATTTTAGACCAAAATGCGCGAGTTTTAATTATTGCGATGATAACCTAGTGGCATTTTCAAAATAGAATGAAATTCAAAACAGTGTAGCTGTGGCCATTGATTGACACATTAAAATCATCCATTGACTGGGACAATTTAGGTGAACGTTTGTCTGTAACGACCACTGTTCACGACGTCCCTACGATAGACATTTAAACTGTGGGGTCACCAAAGGTTTCTTAACGCCTTTAATTATAAAATAATTCGAAAAATTAATCAGGAATAACCTTTGTGTTTTGATTTATATAATTGATATAAATCAAAATATCGTGTTATTTCTGATTATTTTTTCGAATTACTTTATTTAGGTGTTGAGAACCTTTGGTGACCCCATAGTTTAAGTGTCTTTAAAAAGTACATAGTGAGCATTGGTCGTTACATACAAAGGTTCACCTAAATTGTCCCAGTCAATGGATGATTTTAATGTGTCAATCAATGGCCACAGCTACACTGTTTTGAATTTCATTCTAATAAAAACATCGAAATAATTTCTAAATTCACAGAAAACAATAATAATTTTCTGTGTGTTTAAAAAAAATACTTGTTTTTCTCCATTCTTAATATTTAAAGCACCCCAATATTTCCTTTTTCATTTGTTTGTCTTGTTCTCTTTCTTCTTTCTATGTTTTCCCATTACGTTCTCTACATTAGATATGAACACTTATCCAGACCTTTCAAATTCACTACAATCTGACATACTACAATTACCGGCTGACCGAATTAAAGATTCGTTTTTCTATTTTCAAATGAAACGTACCTGCAAACCAAAATTAGTATACCCTTCTGAAGCATAGTTGATCAGGATTCTAATCTTGCCGATTTACATGTACATCTGCTTCTCTACATATGTAACATGGTATTTCCCGTTTTAAATAACGATCCGTCCACATTTCAGAGTTATTATCTAATAAAACAGATCTATCAACAGTAGTAGTTACTAAATAAATAATGCAGACATAAATTGCATCATCTGAAATTGTGTTATATTCATTAACACCATTCTATATACAAACTAGGTATAAAGTTTTTAAAAGGTAATAATAAAGCCGTTACAGGTATAGTTAGACCTCACATTATTACAATTATCATGACAAAAGGTTCAGAAGTTTTTTTAAACCAATACGACATACACTGAATATTGCTCGGCACTCAGACACATATTTAATTAGTTGCTACATGAGTCTCATGATTATTGGAAGTTAAGGGAGCCCTTTTTTAATTGCAACATGCATGTATTTCTGTTGTTGAAATTGGATAGGTAAAATGACAGACGACATTTAATAACAATATCAATTATGAAAGCACTTTTACGTACATCAGGTCAAACCATTTGTTTTATAATGAACCTTAATTTAATTCGAGTGGTGCACATGACTAAATTAATTTGCCTCACAGCTAGCTAGCTAGAGTTCTCCCTGGGCTTTTCTCATTGTTGAAGGCCGTACGGTGACCCATATTTGTTAATTGCTGTTTCATTTTGGTCTCTTTTGGAGAGTTGTCTCATTGGCAATCATACCACATCTTCCTATTTATATCAAGTAGTGTTAACCCCATAGGTAAAAAGATCACAATAAGAAAAATCACGTCACCAGGTCACTTTTAAATGTTTTGTACAATTTTATAGATCACATGTCTTTTTAAATGTGACGTAGTTCTAAGATCGCCAGTCAAAAAAACAGCTTGTAGGTGATTGCGTCATGTTGGAAACACAGCTAGAAGAATTGTCAAATGCATAGAAAAGACCATTATTAAAAATAAAATCACATTTGATGCTTTCTAAGTCATATCCCATTTAACACTTAACAGTGCATTAAGACTTATTTATACTCAAGAATATTTCTAATAACCCGGAGATTATCATAAAAACTTTTATCTCTTTCCCTAAACATCTAGTGACTTTGGTTTAATATTCTAAAGAAGATATCTATAATAATCTGACCTTGGTCCATAAAAAAATGAAACATCACTTTACCAGGTTTATGCATTTCTTGTGTCTGAAGCATTTTTTCTGGATTAATTTTCATTAAAAAATATCAAAGTTGAATAATTGAAAGCAAATTATGCTTAAGAAACAAAATTCTTGAAGATTAGTTATATGCTCAAATTGTGATATTAATACAGAAGAAACAAATCTTTCAATGCAAAAACAGTCAGAAAAAAAATATCTTTGAGTTCAGAATTATTGAAATTTATGAGTAATCAACCTTCATGTCTAAAATCACTCCACTAAGTAGTCACACTTGATGTATTTAAGGAAATGTTTGTATTTTAATATTGACCTTTTCTCCAAGAATCAAAACAAAACCATTATAATCTAGTAAATTATGAAATTTGATATCTGCATAAATCTCAAAATAAGTAATAATAACTTGATCAACCTGACTTAAAACCAACATCATGTCATTTTCTGTTTGAAAATAGCTTCTGTAAGGACACAATTCCCATTTCCGTTCTCAATTTTATTTATTCTGCTAACCTCAGAAATTTTCAACACCATCATACACTAAAACTTAGACATTACCTAATTTCGTATTTTCTGTAAAAGGGTTTTAACTTTCGTATAATTGCCAATATACATGTATGTATCATGTGAGTATAGCTCAGCATTAAGAAATAGTTTTTGAACTAGAGATTTAAACCTTCGGCTGGTGTCTGCTCTATGGTCGGGTTGTTGTCGCTTAGACACATTCCCCATTTCCTTTCTCAATTTTATTGAACTTGATTATAAGTGATTAGCCTGATTATGAACGTTCGGCAGCAAGGATAGCAGCTTTTAACCATGATTTATTAAATTTATAAATTTCATGGTTACTGTGAGGAATAAAGGGCAATAACTTGTAAATGGCAAAAGTTAAAATATGACCTCTAATGCAAAAGTAATGCAATTTGAAAATCATTGGTTTAAACTGTTCATATTAGCACTGAAAGGACAACAATTGTAATCTTTCAATCAATCAAGGATACCTGCTATATTTATAGGTCTGGAGCACTGCATAACAACAATGATGGACCAGTTATCTGATATCAAAGTACTCTCAGAAAGTCAGACTACTGTAGGACTCAGAATTGGCAACAACATTGACACAATAACAGACATAAGGAGAAAGTATGGGGACACTCTTGGGACACGGAATACTAACTACCCTATCATGGTTTCCAGGCCATGCTAATATATCCGGGAACGAGATAGCGGACCAGTTGGCGAAAAATGCTGCTAAGGTGGCCTCATGACAAAATGATATAGCAATGATGGATGTTAGAAGTGCAGTCAAGATGTCTACAAAACTGAATATGGCAAGTTAGATGCATAAATTAGGTTGTAGAACTTGATATACATAACCCCCGAAAAAAAAATTTGATATAATTAAGGACAGGTTGTAACAGGTCTAATGCAGTGAAGAAAAATCAACATTGCTTAGTATAGAAGTACCGACGATACCAGCAGGAAGAAAGGACATGATAAGACATCTGGAAGTACTGAACACTCCAGCAGACATACGAACAATACTGTCTATACCAAGAAGATAAACCTTTGAAAAAACCAGATCTAATTGTAGGGGAATATATTATTTTTGTCATGTGATAAGGGACTTTCCGATTGCATTTCCATCGGAGTTCAGTAACTTTGTGATTTTACTTTTTACTAAATCCGTCACCTATATGAACACTCTAAGTACTGCAAAACTTACCATGAGCCCCAGTGTACCATAATAGTAAATGATTAGTACGGGGAGACAACTTGTGTTAATTTTTTTCTTAGGCTCAGCATCTAGTTCTGGACCCAATCTTAAAAGAAGTGATTTAACTACCATTTATTCCGCTGATAAAATAGTTATCCCATTCTTACACTGACACACCACATCCTCATGGGATAATGATAATAACTTAATATTGTCACATCTACATAGTCATTGGTCCGTGGAAATGCAAAAGACTTTAAGGATGTCTGCTGCTCTAATTTAAAATAACAAGGATTTCATGTGGTTGTTTAAAATGAAAACAACTTTGATATTTAAACAAAATAAAGTAATAAAATCATTAGTCTCGTGTGTAGTTTTCAAAATACGAGACATTTAGAAAATGGCGGGAAAAGGGTTTTCTTCAGACTTTACTATTTTTTAACATTGGAATTGTTTTTTACCCTTTAAACCAAGAAAAAATAACAAGGATTTTATGCCGCCGGATCACTAAATCTGAAATGATCTATTGAACAGATTTATGAAGACAAAAGTGGGGTGTCGTGTAAAAAATTTTTTAATACATTTGGATGGATAAAACCTGAGAAAATCGAAAATATGACAAGAATTCAAAAACATGACCAGCAGACATCCTTAAAACAAACTATGTCATGGGCGAAATCTTGAGTGTTCAAGATGACTTTATGACCTTAATAATTGTAGACCATGTGTTTTAGTATATGTTTACTATTTTTTATTCAAGAACAGAAACGATGAACAATTACTTACGAGTTGTCGTGTTAGAAACATCTACATCATGTACATGGGTTATTCAATTGTATTATTAAAAAAGTAGTAGCTACATGTAGGTGTCTGGCTGATCTGAACACTTTTTATATTCGACGTTAAAACACATTAATGTTCAGCTGCTGATCAAATATTAATTCAATCAGTTCAGTAGTTCACGGAAAAGTGTGACAAACAATTTAAAGTTAATTCCACAAATTGCCAAAGAACTTATTGGATATGTATTTGACAAATACACACATACCAACTCGTTTCCAAAATTGAAATTTAGAAAAAACTGAGGATTTCTTCCCCTGATCTTTTCTTTTCAAATATTAGGTCTTCAATGCTCTTCAAAATCGTACATTGTGTTTTTTTATTCAAGCGTCATTGATGAGTCTTTTGTGGACGAAATGTGCATCAAGGTTCAAAATTTAAAGCTTGGATTCTATGATGAGCGAAGGCGTTATGCAACTATACAATACACTTCAATGCATATTTAATACATCTTTTTAACACATGATATAGATAATTACAGGATGGATGTACACCGACTACAACTCGGTTAAAACAGAAGAAGTAGCAAATGATTCAACGAAAATTTCTTTGCATTGCTGTTCTGCTGTTGTTTTTTTTTTTTTGCTTTTTTCTGACTGGCAACTGCTAAAAAATTTAAATGCATTCGACAACTGAAGCAAGCATAAATTTGTACATTTTGTCAACAAAATTAGTATCCGTTATAATGCTGAATTCTCATAAACTGTTTTCGCTGAAGACTTCGTTCCAGAAAATACAAAAATTCAGACAGTTTTTTTTCCCGAATATTTATTATGAACTTTAACATGTTTAACAAATCAAAATATCACAAATAACCTAAAAAATGCAATACTCTGTAACATACAAATAACATAATAATATGAACTTGATTAATGAATGAAATGCGTATTTTTTTTTTACAATAAGTTCCTTAATGACAGGTACTCAGCAAAACCAATTCCATATCATTACACTATCATTAGAATAAAAAATAGTATAAAATTTTGAAACTATAAATTATTTACATGGGAGGCTTTTGTTTAATTGCATGGTTTAAAATCTTCATCTTCAACATACAAAGGACGAAAATCAACTGTTTGAACACCATTAAGCATTTAATGTAAGCTAATTTTATGAACAGTGCTATATATGCTCCTTTTTTCCAAAGCCTAAGCCCTATCCACAACTGCCGATTACTGGTTTTAAAGATTTGAAGTTCTATTCTGTATTATACTTCCAACGTTTTATGCAACGGTTTCATCGTGAACTGCTTATATTTAGTTAGTTAAACTACCAGATAAACAGTCACTTCTTGCATTGGTTTCACTTATTTTAAAGTTATCTAATTATGTACTTATACTAGACTCTTCATCCGAATCCCACTCTTCCCATGTATCTTTTGTCTCTTGAGGCTCTAAACAAAATTGTTCATCGTCTCTTTTGCATTCATTTTCTTTGAATTTTTTGAAACACATGTCTTCTTTCTCATTTGCATTCATAGCAGAATCACAGCTAATACAAGATCCTCTGTAATTTTCGGAGTCTGATGAAGTACCAATCATTAACGTTCTATTCCAACCTTCAGTTTGTATTGCTGCTTCAATATATTTACCACGAATTCTTGCATTTGTGAGTTTTGTTTTTCTATTATTAGTTTCAATCTGGTTTTTGTTAACTTTTCCTTTTTCCTTTTTCTGTTTAGGCGCTTTATCCCTTTTGTTGCTTATATTTTTTCTGCATTTTTCGGGGGAAATTTCTCTTTTCTCTTTTAAAAATTTAGGAGATTTCAATCTAATCCTAGATCTTCTGTCTTCCTCACAGTCTGTCCAAGAAGCAACCTTCAATGCTCCATCCAAACCTCTATTTTTGATGGCTGCCTCAATATATTTACCAAGACAATTGTCATGAAATCGTGCTTTTGTGAGGTTTATTTGTCCATGATCTGTTTCGATAACGTTACTTTTTTCTTTTGCTTTCACATTTTTCTTTTTAGAACACTTTTGTTGATATTTACATTGTTTATTCTCTGTGATTGAAGGAACCGAGTGAACGATGTCACCAATTTGCAATTGAAAGTCGATAGCAAGTTCTCGCTTACTCCATATTCTTTGATCTTGATGCTTTTCACATTACATCTACTTAACTTTTGAAGAGCACGCTGATTTTGTTTTTGTTTTTTAACATAATCTAATCTCCTAAACATCTTCTTTTCGAGAAAAAAACACCAAACAATCCTCATCTTGAGCTTTTGAGCGAGATTTTTTTTACCTTGTGTTTGACATATTTGAATATTATACTTTCCTTTAAAAGAGTTTCCTTCTCCACCATAAGTTGATAATTTCTTTTTGTCTGCTTTAGATTCATTACGTCGTCGAAGTCTTTTGTTGATACACCAAAATCACAAATATATATATGCTTTAAAACAATCTCTAATAATGCATTTATACTAGTATTCTTGATGCATCATTACGCATGAAACATTGAACATAGCTTTAAAAGAGAATGCTCAAATCAAACTGTAAGCTTGTTTCATGAATATACTGTTTATTCTATATGCATAGTGCTTAATTAGGGCTTCACCACTGATTGCATACCAATATGAAGGGAAATAGATTAAAGAGACTTGCTGGCACACTCTTTTTATGTTTAACTTTAGCATGTTTAGATGGAATATTTGACAGGAATATTGTGTGTTGAAAATCTATTTCAGTAACTATGACTTCAGAGCTACATTTAATGACTTAGTTAGGATTTTGCTTTCACAATTTGGTATAGCACATCCTTAAAATGGTTGAGATCAGATGTGTAAAGTTTTTTTATTTAGCATCCATATAGGACAAATATGTGCATAATATGTGCAGACGTCATGGTATCAATTTTGCTGATATGATGATAATGGGTTGAAGTTTGATGTGTAATTGAAAATATTACATAAGTGCTAGTGCATATGGTAGCAGTTTAGATGCATATGTCACCTTATCCAGAAACATTATTCTAAGTGAAAGCCATCATCTCTTTGCTATTCCAATTTAATGCACTGGGCTAAGCGGCAAAGCATCAAACACCGTTGTATTCAGTTTTATCAAGCTTATCAAGAAAACTTAACCACAACTTGTTCTCTAGACTTGAGCATTCTACATTAAGACTAATGAGACAAAAATGTAATAATTTCCACACTTGATATCAGTATACGTAGTTGCACCTCTTAATTCTATGCATATATATTAATATAATCTTACAGCATTTTCCTTTTCGTTATCTATTGTAATGTTCTTCACCAAGGATGTCTCTTTCACTTGCTTAATTTCATATCCATGTTTTCCGATTCCCCTTCCTAAAAAAAGATAAAATTAATTTTGAGATTTTTCAAATCAGATGCAATAATTAAAAGTTTTTTGTTTGTTTTGATGATCATTTGTTTGCTCATTATAACTGGATTAACAAAACACAGAAGGGTTGAATGTTTTATTCTATAACACATATTGCAACAATTAAAATACATCTGTACATGAAATATTTAAAACAGGAATTCAAATCTTCAATAAGTAAAATGTTGTTATAATTTCTCTTATAATGAGTTAGTTTCTTTTACTTGATTAGAATAATTTCTTAGCATTAATTATCCACAAACCAATTTATAGTGGGATATATAAATTACAATGGTTTGAAATAAAAATTACCATGATCTCTTATTAATGTTCTACTGTATCAACATTTTTGACAGAAGCATATTCCTATCAATTCAGTTGCACATGAACTCAGATATATACCTTGTGTAAAAATTGTACGATTCCTGATATGCATGTACAAAACAGCATTATATTGAGCTGTGTGAGGGCTTAAATAATAGTGAAAGATACATATTCTAGCGGATAAAAATAGTGTATTGATGAACTTGGTGTTAAAACTTCACAGTAACGATGAGCAACATTGGTAGATGTGGAAATTTGCGTTGGAATTTCGAAAATATCTGCCGTTACCATGGAAACAATGCAAAACAGGTCAAAATGGTCCAAAAACCTAAAAGTAGCATTTACTTACTTAAAATGGTAGGTCAAATTAATTGAAACTTCGATGGTTTGTTCCCTCCCGTGTACAAATGTGGTATATTCCATTAAATTTTGGGAATAGTCTTTGTTGACATAGGAACCAATCAAAACGTTAAAATTTCAAAAGTTTCAAAATGCTCCAAATTTTATGAAACTTAAAAGGATTGTTGACTGTCAAGTCTGCATGAGACTTTTGAAGTTGGAATTTCAAAAATGGCTACCGTTGCCATGGAAACTGGAAAAATGTCAAATATTTTCGAAATGCTCCAAACGTAATGAAACTTAATATTATTGTAAACTGGCATGTAAGGATGAGACTTTTGTTTTTGAAATTTTCAAAATGGCTGCCATTGCCATGTAAACAGCAAAAATAACATGTTTTAAAAAGATCTAAATGTACTGAAAATTTACAGAAAAATGTATAGCCATGCAAATATGTGCATTCACTGTTAAAAGTTTTTGAAATGGCTGCCGCTTACTGGCAATGGGGGGAAGGGTGACATCCGCTATTGCTTGCAATAGCAATTCTAGTTATAATTCTTTTTCCGTGTATCTAGGACAACATTCTGCATTAATTCCCCATAACATATTGCAGAAAGGTGGATGAAATGTCACATATTCCCCTAAAATGTGATTTAAACTAGAATTTAAATAACTTTGAGTGATACCTTTTTCTGAGTCTGTTGACATTGATCAAACAAATGATAAAATATTTTCTTATAAAAAAAAGTTCGTGAGACAAAAAGTTGGAAAGAACATAACAATAATTGACGGACCGATGTTTGGTATGAATATGAAAATACGGACTCCCCTACAGAAAACTGCCCTCATTGTACATGTTATATACCTATCATAAGCGTGATGCTCTTATTAGTCCATTATGTATGCTATTTCTATCTTCAGCTAATTTTATTGCACACAAGTTCTCATATTTGAAAAAAGGGGGAAAGTGCGAAACTACACACCTAACTGTGGTGTGCTACATTAACTAAAGGAAGAGAATGGAATTGAAAAATTGATCAATATTGATGTTTATGAAGAGGCATAACTCATGAAAAGTAAAAGTGACGCCACCAAATTTCAAACCTGGTCCTTGTTTTTGTGGCAATATTAATTATGCACAAGTTTTATACCATTTTATTGGGGCATACACTAAAGTTAGAGGACAGAAACGAATGCATCTACTTTTATGTTTATAAACTGTTCATGGACGTAAAAGTGAAGCCACAGAATTTCCAATTTGGTCTGTTTTGTGGAAATGAGCGTTGTATAGATTTTACCACATTTGGTTGAGACAAACAATTTTGGGGTAAGTTCGTGACAGACAGGCAGATAAGGGTAACACTACGGCCGGGGCATAAAAAATAATGGAACCATCAACGTTTAACCAGACACCATGAGCACCAGCACACTCAAAACTTCCTACTGTAAAAATGAATATGATTATCTAATATCAAACTCAGACCCGGCTATCAACCAATTATAATTCTAAATTTGGTGTTTCCTGCAAAAATTGCATACTCCTAGTTTTTTGGTTAAATTTTATAATCCGCGAAATCGGGGTAAAAGAGAGGACTAAAACTGATAAAAGACAAACAGACACAAACAATAGTACACATGACATAACATAGAAAACTAAAGAATAAGCAACAAGAACCCAACATAAAACTAAGGGTGATCTCAGGTGCTCCGGAAGGGTAAGCAGATACTGGTCCACATGTGGCACTCGTCGTGTTGCTAATGTTATAACAAATCCGGTAAAGAGTATAATTCGGTGGGTTACATTCATGAAAGGGAATGGGATTGTAGTTACGACTTACGGAACATTTCCGATATCATTTGTGAAACGGTTATTCCATAACGGTCAACCAACTCGTGATGGCGTCCATAATATTTACGAAGGGATGATTTCAACTTCACCATTTGAAACTATTGATTTAACAGCTTCCTTGTGAGCAGCAACCCTCTATCAAGAAAATCATGGTAGAAAATGCAAGCACAGGAATATCGTATCAATTGGGAGATATATATATACCCCGTATGCAGGTGCTGCTGGAATGTTGCTACTTAGAAATGGAAAGTTCACCACTGAAAAGCTGAAATCATTTCTCTTGTCTTAAATTTTTGTCTTCAACCGACCCTCGTTGTCAATGTCTAGATGTAAGTCAAGATATGATGCCAACTTAACTGTTTCTGTTGTATCCTTTATCTCTAGTTCGATGGAATAAATGCGTTAAACATAGTCACCAAATTTTGAATTATTTAGTGACAGAACATCATCTATATAGCGGAAAGTAGAGTTAAAGGATATTGCTAACTTCTTGTCTTTTTAATATATCTCAAAAAGGAGTTGTTAGCATTTCTGTTACAATCTCTTTAAACTCCATATTTATGAAACAACTTTAAGAATCTAAAGCACATTTTTAACAGTCACTTATAAATTATTACCTGCATAAAATTGTGGTACTATGTAAGCCTTTTGTTTAAATTCCAATAAACATCTAGCTTCATTTACTGCCTTACATGACTAAAAATAAAGAAGAATAACAAATCATATTTGAGAGACAAAAGCAAGTTTTTAATGATCACTTCAGTGATCACTATATATATTTAGCACAAGTGTTCACATTAAAGACGATGTTTCTTTTGATTCATATCACAAATGAGTTCATTGCAAAAGGTCAGTGATTATACAGTGTAATGTAAAATAGTTTTATATACAACTTTTGCATCCCTATCATAGTATGGTGATGTCGTCATTGTCATCTGAAGTATGTATTTAGATTTTTCATTTTGTTTGTGGTTTAAGAATGGGTTCACATTAAAGTCCAAAGTGTCCAATAATAATCTTGAATAAAGGAAACAATAGTATACTACTTCTCAAAAGTCATATAGATTGAGATAGAACTTATTTAGGTTAACAACTAAAATCGCAGGAAACACATCAATTTTAAGAGGAATACAACAGAACAACAGAAACACTGAAGTGTAACAAAACAAACGCCGATGCATCATAAATAGAAACGAAATATGTGAACATCTGCTATTTACCTGACTCAGTACAAGACATTTTAAGAATAAAACATAGTGTGTTGAACCTTATTGTATGGCCAGCCAAACCTCCCGCTCATATGGCAATCTTACAAGCATAGTGCTGACATGACACCACTTCGTTGCAGAATCACAACACAAACCATCACAACAAAACTCGGCACAGACTAAAAAACAAAGAAACAACACAATAGTCGTCGATCAAACATGTAGACAGCAGAATAACAACACACATCTTCAATTAACGACAGGAAATGACACCACACACGGTGATGTACTACTAGTAGTTTTATTTTAACAAAAATTGAATTCCTTAGATTTGTTTATATGCTGAATTTAAACATGTATTTAGATGTTTGATATTAGACCCAGTTAATCGGGGTTTAAACTAAATTGTGTATGATTTAGAATAAATATATACACACATATATATATATATAAATATGTGGGGTTCTTTGATATACCAAATCATTCCTAATATGAAAAAAAAGAATCTATGATTTGATTGCCAATAAAAACAACTTTTAACAAGAGACAAAATTTCATAGGAATTTACAACTAAATGTCACCGTATCGCCTTCAACAATGAACTAAACACAATAATCAGCAATAAAAGGCCCCAAGGTGAGAAATGCAAACAAATTCAAAAAGATAATTAACGGTCTGTTTTATGTAAAAAAAAATGTGTACTTAAATTTTGGATTTTGAGCATCGTAATTAAATTGGTCCAAAGGTTACAAATCAACGTCACTAGCGCACACAGTTATATACCACTTAAAATTATTCTATTATAGTTGACATATTGCTAAAAGTTTCTTAGAAACAAACCATACAAGAAATCATTGACCATTGCAAATGGGATCAAGGTCAGCGGAACCATACAAACATGTACACCTATCAATCCAACCCAAACATAAAATATAGTTGGCTTATTGCTAAAATATCTTAAAAATAGATCAAACTTAAAAACTTTACTTTGACCAATAAGAGCAATGTAATGTTTAAGGTCAGATGTTTCCTGCCATACTGACAAGTACACTTGTTGCTTATAGTATCCGAGGAACAAAAACTTGACCACTGGTCCAAGAAAAAGGTCAAAGTTAAGATGAATAGACCTTGCAATTGTTCTATTTACTCAAAAAAAAATGTACAATTGTAATAATTTAAAAAATTTAAAAACAAAATTAGTTTATCTAATCAACTATTTCTATTCTGTTTAGTAGCTGACATGCCATACATTCATCGACCCTACCCTTTCGGTACTGGAAAGCATCCCTATGTCTCTCAGGTAACCCAATAAATGTTAAGAAACACATTGATCCTAATCTAATACTCTACAAGTCAAGTGTGCAATGGTCCGAAACGTTCTGGATTATATCAAAAACATTGAAAAAATACAAATCCAGTTTTTTACCTCACCAATTACTGCAAATCTACATCCATCTGTCTTTTTCTTAATTCTAACAGACCGCAATCCTTTAATTTCTCTTGATTTTTTAATGTTAGCGCCATCCCTACCAATGGCAAGTCCCATCATCTTAAAAGGGACCATGAATGTTTCTGTATAAACAGGCTGCAACAAAATTTAAACTGCTAATATAATTGTAATCTATAATTTTCATAAAACTGTGACAAAAACTGTACACGTGAGAGCACTATAACAGTGCATTTTTTACAAATCAAAATTGTCAAATGGAATAACTCTTTGTAAAATAGGTACTGATTTTTAAACTTTTCGGAGAAACTACTTATACAAACATTTGAAATAAGTTGGTTAAAATTTGGCTAGAATTATCGCAATTCCACTGATTGTTAAAAATGTTTATCAGTTTATGTTAACACATTACTGGAGATTGATAACTGTGAAGCACGTTTTATAAAAACAGATACATTGGGTTCCCACACGATGCTTTGTAGGGGTCTATCCTATTGCTTGTCCGCTCAGTCTTGTAAGCATAAAGTAGAATTTCACATGTACAATAATTGACAGATATTTAAAACATGTATATCCAAGGATCACATCAGTATCAATTTCCATTCTGTTTAACTCAGTGCCTTTCAACTATTTTTGTTTATGTCACTTATAATTAGTAATCATATTTAATATTGTGTAGTTAACGCACTCTTACATGTACAAATTGTATGCATGATAAATAAAGTGTACTTAATGTTGACAAAATTAAGATATACTACATGCAATTAATCTAAAATGGACTTTCTATAGATTTAAGCTAATGCGTTTTTGTTTTTTAAATTCACAGCCTACCTTGGTATCCATTTTGGTAACAAATGTCGGAAAGAAATTGTTGACTTAACATATAATTATCATAACCACACAATATTTAAATCACAATGTTATCAGTATGTGTATTTTGTCTGATAAATGAATTGATCACATGAGAGCCACCAATCGTAGCTATATATATAGAGATTTTTTTCACATGAAAAGAGTAGAAAAAATAGGGTTACTTTTTCGAGGTCTGGATGGGGAGAGGTCCTCATTTCTGTTTTCCATAACAATTATTTATACAGTTTTTCTTTTATTTAAACATTTGCTTGTTTTTGTCTATTTTGATTATTTTTTGCATCTCATTATGTTTTATCTTGTTTGATTGTCATGTTTTCTGTCTTTTTTGTCCCATTTACAAGTGTGATCACCAATTTAATTGAGATGGCAACTCATGCAAATGTTGCTCATCCAGATCTTACTATTCTTAATTGTTTGTTTTCAGTTTTCTATGCCGCTTTTAGGAAAAGTTTTGCTTTGTTAATTTTGGATAATGTGCGTCTGAAGTGTTGGCACCACAGATTTATCCAAAATACAAACAAATGCAATCTTCAATTCTACGTCCGCATCCACCTTATTTACAGGGAAGCCAAGAAAACCACCACCAAAGGATTGCAAACTCGTCAGCGAAGAAAATATTTGCAGATTTCAAAGGAAAGACCACACCGACGCAAATGATTCTGTTTACTGCACGGAGTATGTATGCCACAAAAGATAGTCAGTTACCTTTTGAAGAAGTGTGCGCGTATTTGTGGACCGTCCTTTTAAGTACATGGTATGGAGGACTTAGTTAGAACTTTAGTGCTTTATAAACTATTAATAAAATCATCCTGTTTGACACAATAACTTTTTCATAGAACGTTTTGATATTATATTTTATTCTTCGTGCTCAAATCAGATGTATTCCATGTGGATGTCTTTTTATCTTGATTTTGTAAACCTCTTATGTTTAACGCAGTGCTTAAGTTCTATGTTATTAGGTATATGAACTACTTGCTATACTTGACTGGAATTTTTTTCTTTGACGAAAAAAAGATATTTATGTATATATTGCACGTACAGTTTTATTTTGAAACTGGAGTAGTCTTTGACTAATACGACAGAACTTTAAAATACTCCGTTCAACATACATATATATATTTTTGTCTAGGTTCACCTTCCGTGACGAGGTAACACTACGACTATTGAAGTTATATTTTCATATAGCGGATGTGGTCGAGTGGTCTAGAGCGCTGGACATGAGGCTAAGCGATTTGTGCTGTACTGTATCAAAGGTGTGAGTTCGAATCCCGCTAAGGGACGGACAAAAATTTGTCAGTATAAAATCTAACTCTAACACTGTTTGGTGTAATTAATTTATTTGTAGGATCCTTTACTATAGATAATTTAGCTGATCTGTAACAATAACATCTTCATGCCTTATATATCATGTACTGTAGTACGCCGCTAGATTAAAACTGACGAGGAAAGGTAACACACGGCCAGCGAAAGCTCTTTTTTGAGAGCCCAGTTGATCGTGTGGTCTAGCGGGACGGCTGCAGTGCAGGCGATTTGGTGTCACGATATCACAGTAGCATGGGTTCGAATCCCGGCGAGGAAAGAGCCAAAAATGTGCGAAAGCAAATTTACAGATCTAACATTGTTGGGTTGATGTTTAGACGAGTTGTATATACATTATGTACAGAGCCATGTATCACCATCATTGATGGCGATCCGATGGATACATCTGTTGTAGAGTTGTCACTGACTCAGACGTACTTATAAATATAATTACTTTCTGTATAATACATTAATTTGTAGGATCCTTTACTATAGATAATTTAGCTGATCTGTAACAATAACATCTTCATGCGTCTGGCGTTAATATAAAATTTTAATCCTGTTATGTATGATGAGTTTATTTGCTAGGCTGCAACCTATTACAGACGGCCCGAGTTGTCTTATTGACGGTCTGAATTGTCCTCATAGACGGTCTGAGTTGACTTTATAGATGGATTTTGGCAATCATTTGTCTTTCATGGGTGTAATGAACATTGCATCGAACACCAAATATGAGGATTTGTAGTGTTTGTTTTTGATACTTAAAAGAGGGACGAAAGATATCAGAGGGACAGTCAAACTCATAAATAGATTATTAACGGACAACGCCATGGCTAAAAATGAAAAATAAAAACAGACCAACAACAGTACACATGATACAAAATATAAAACTTAAGAATAAGCAACACGAACCCCACTAAAACAAGAGGTGATCTCAGGTGCTCTAAAAGGGGAGACAGATCCTGCTCCGCATGTGACACTTGTCGTGTCGCTCGTGGTAAGCTTCACAAACGTCCATAAAAACAACGGTACATATTCATCTACGTGATCAACAAAGTAATTGCCTTTTAGATTGACAAACAGTATGTACGCAGTGAAAGAAGGTCGTCAGAGTCCTAGGAAACTGTCTACTTGTGAAATTGAATTAATCATATGTAGATTCTTTTTTGTAAATCCAAAGAACTTCAGGATAATAAAGATCTTTCTATAAAATCAATTATATCCAAACCTTTGATTTTTCAACTCTTTATACCACCATTCCCGATGTGACATTAAAAAATCGTCATGAAGAAATAATTGGCAATGCTTTTCAATGTAACAATGGTAGGATACACTATAAATGTCTAGCTTTTGGATTCCATACGGGATATTTTATTTATAGTGAACAAAAAGGTAAACATGCAACACAGAGGAACAAATTATGCTGGATTTTCTTATTGAGCATGTATTTGTTGATTTTAGGAGAAGATTTAATAAAAAAAATTGTTGGTATTCCTATGGGAACAAGCTGGTCTCTTTTTTTTTTACCGCAATGGTAGTTCCTTCAGACTCGTGTCAAAAGCTAAAAAAAATCAAAAATGCCAAATAATTTCATATTCAGATATATTGATGATTTTCTTTTCATTAACAATCCAATCTTTGATAAAAGGATTCATTTTATATATCCTTCATAATTAACAAAAAAAGAAACAAAAGACAGTGCTTCCTTTGCTTCATTTTCAGACTTCTACCTCGAATTTGACAAAAGCGGAAGAGCTCATCTCAGTACCTTAATCTATGATAACCGAACTTATTTGAACTTTTGAGATTATACATTTTCCCATCTTAGCAGCAATATACCTTCACCTGCATATTGGATATACATTTCCCAACTCAAAGTGTTATAGTTATAGTGTTCGTTGTATGTCTGTATATTTTTAACCTTTTCTGTTTAATCCATATTAGGAACTAAAATATTGAATGTTGTACCCTATTTTTGAAATTTTTTCCTATTACGTTTGGTTTATTTTTCTAACACATTGCTGGCAATATAATGAAATTCTATGCGAATGTCATATAAGTGATGGGTTTCCCTAGCTTTAAAACTATCTTTAATTCATCATCTTCAACATGAGGACATATTACGTTAGGATTTGATGTGTTTAAGATTTTGATTTATATGCGACTTTTCGATTTGAATTTTCTCGTAGTTAGGTATTTTGAATTTTCTTTTATCCTTTTTTTTTAACTTAGCTTGTGTCATCATAACTGGTCTCAGCATTCGTCTGTTTAATTCTTAATAGTTCTTGCTAGATATAACATTCCATTATATACTCAAATTCAGACAATAGTTTTTCTCAAAGATTTATCAAAAACTTGTTTAACAAACCAAAATGTCACAAAATTACAAGAAATTGAAGACTCAGTAAAAGAGGGACGAAAGATACCAGAGGGACAGTCAAACTCATAAAACGAAAATAAACTGACAACGCCATGCCATGGATAAAAATGAAAAGGACAAACAGACAAACAATAGTACACTCGACATAACATAGAAACTAAAGAATAAACAACACGAACCACACCACAAACAAGTGGTGATCACAGGTGCTATGGAAGGGTAAGCAGATCCTGCTCCACATGTGGCATCCGTCGTGTTGCTTATGAGATATCCAATTCGGTAAATAGTCTAATTCGGTAGGTCATATTCATTAAAGGGAATGGGATTATAGTTACGACGTAAGGAACATATCCGATATCATTTGTGAAAAATAATCATAGTATAAAATTTTATATAATTATGGCACCCTCAACGGAGTTGGGGTGACATATTGTTATTGTTCGTTTCTTTTTTTCTTATTATTATATTTATTCTTCCACACTTTTTTGTCCATACTATTTGTAAGAATTGGCTTAAACAATATTGATGGAACTAAACCATAATGTTGACCACCACATTAAACATGTTAAATAGTGCAGTGGGGTATGGCATCATCAAGATAGCTGCCGTTGCCATGGAAACGACAAAATTGTAAAAAATACAGTTTTTTGTTTTGGTGAACTGTTTGGACATGCTTGAACTCAGAAACATTATATTTTGATAAAATGTAGGTGCCCACTATCTACAGGTGTTGGTAAGATTTTGACACTCACTGGAACTATTATGTTGCCATGGAAAATACACTAAAAATTTCAAAATATCAAAATGCTCCAAACTTAATGAAACTTCACAGTAACGATGAGCAACATTGGAAGATGTGGAATTTGGCGTTGGAATTTCCAAAATGTCTGTTGTTACCATGGACATGATGGAAACAATGCAAAAAGGTCAAAACTTTAAAAAACTGGATGAAACTTTACAGAAACGGTCACTGGCATAAGCAGAGTTGACTTTTAAAGTTGGAATTTTTAAAATGGACGCCGTAACCATGGAAACAACAAAATTGTTTAAAATATCAAAATGCTCCAAACTTAACGAAACTTTACAAAAATGACAATTTGCATGTGTAGATTCATTCTTTGACCTTGGAATTTTCTAAATGGCTGCTGCTCGCCTGACAATGAGAAAAGTGCCATCCGCTATTGCTTGCAATGGCAAATCTAGTTTATATTTGTTTTCATTTTAACATCAATTGCTTAATCACCGGTTGGCACTATTATGTTACAAAATAATAATTTAGTTCGGTGTTGACAATAATATCAATTATAAGGTCATTTATAAAAATTTCCTGTTTACAAAACTTTGAAATTTTCGGAAAACTAAAGGATTTTCTTGTTCCAGGAATAGATTAACTTAGCTGTATTTGGCACATTTTTTTTTTTGGGGGGGGTCTTCGATGTTCTTCAACTTTGCACTTGTTTGGCTTTATAACTTTTTTGATCTGAGCACACTGTTGAGTGTTATGTAGTCTGGCGTCTTAAATTATAATCCTGGTACCATTGACAACTTTTTTAGTTAGCATATATATTAGTCCCAGTCACATATATTTATCAAATGCATTCATAAAAACATATAATAATAAAAAAACTATACAGAAAAAAAACCAAATCTATGTGTTGACATATTTAAATGCTTGAATTATAAATTATTCACAATATAGCAGTTTTTCTCCTGCATCAAATTTTAAAACTGGTTTATATCTTCATTTTCAACATATACAAGGCATAAATCAAATAGATAATCAATAAATCACACATTCTAAACAAACATTATTTTTTCTGAATGTAAATTATCTTTTTTTATATAATTATAACGAACTTTCTTGTTTAAAACTATTTGTATTTTCAAGCTAATATGCCTCTGATCAATCACGTGAGAACTAGTTTTCAAGCGATGACGTATAAGTTACTATTTTACCACCAATCGTCATCATTATATTCGACCGATGTCTCTGTTTCATTATTTACTGATAATAATTGGTTGGTTAAATTATCAGATAGACAATTATATTTTGCATTGGTTTCATCCTTTTTAATCTGCCCTTATTCCGTACTAATACTAGATTCTTCGTCAGAATCCCACTCCTCCCATGTGTCTTTCGTCGGTTGAGGTTTTATCCACCATGATTGTTTATCCTCTCTTTTAAATTTGCTTTCAATTTCTTTGCATTTTTCTAAACAAATGTTTCCTTTCTTATTTGTAATCCTTGGTGCATCCAAGATATCACAAGCTCGTCTGTCATATAAACAAGTTTCTTCTTTTTCATTTGAAAATTCAGGAAAACCCAAGCTAATGCCAGTACCTCTGTAATCATCATGGTCTGTCCAAGTACCAACCCGCAACACTTCATTTAAACCGTTGTTGTTTATAGCTGCCTCAATATATTTACCGAGACAATTGTACTGAAAGCTTGCTATTGTGCGGTTAATATGTCCATGATCTGTTTCAATCATGTAATTTGCTTTCGCTTTTGCTGTTTTTGTTTTAGTATAGTTATGCTGATCTTCATAATGTTTATTCTCAGTGAAAGAAGAATTGGAGTGAACAATGTCATCAATGAGCAATTGCAAATCATTAGCAAGTCCTCGCTTACTCAATTTTCTTTCACATTGAATCTGCATTTTTACATTAACTTTATCTAACTTAAGAAGAGCACGCTGCTTTTGTTTTTGTTTTTTAACATAATCTAATCCCCTCAACATCTTGTTTTTAAGAAAAAACACAAAGCAATCCTCATCTGGCGTTTTTGAGCGAGATCCTTTTTTATCTTGTTTTTTACGGCTATCCTCATCTGGAGTTTTTGAGCGTGATCCTTTTTTATCTTGGTTTTTATGTTTATATTCATCTAGAGTTTTTGAGCGTGATCCTTTTTTATTTTGGTTTTTATGTCTATCCTCCTCTGGGTTTTTTGAGCGAGATCCTTTTTTATCTTGTTTTTTATGTCTATCCTCATTATTCTTTCCTTTAAAAGAAATTTCTTTTCTGCCATTATTGAACAGTTTCCTTATGACTGCGTCCCTTTGGATTCTTTCGTTGATACACTAAAACCACATAGATAAATATATATTTTAATATAATAAGTCTCTCCATACAAAAATTACTAGACTTTAGTATGGAGATGACTCGAAAGGACTAGCTGGTAAACTCTTTTTTCTGTTCACCTTTCAGATTAGCAATTGCTGTTAAATATTTGACGTTTAACCTATTGACCTTAAAATCATTATCATGTCTCTTCGTCTACAGGGGCATTGAAACACTAAGTTTCAAATTTGTTTAATAGAAAAGGTATATCCTGAAACCAAAATGTTGACCAGTTCAGTCTATCGATACATGTAAGTCACCTTTTCTTTAAACATTTTGGTTTCAAAATAGATGCATTCCTCATACTCTAATATATCAAATGGTGAAAAAACATCTTTGAACAAAAGACTAGACTCGTACTGTGGTGTAATAACATAAGCATGATGAGCTTAATATAACACTATAAATATATTGAACAATTTACAGATTTAAAAGGGAAGAGTAATTGTGCTCAGAAAAGTTGATGGGACCTTGAATTTTCTGATTCCAAAATCAAATGTGGTTCTCGTTGCCATTAAAGCGGGAGGTTTGGCATGCCACAAAACCAGGTTTAACCCACCATTATTTTTTTCTTAAAATGTCCAAAACCAAGTCAGGAAAATGGCAATTGTTATATTATAGTTCGTTAATGTGCGTGTTACATTTTTATGTTATGTTTCTGTTGTGTCGAAGTTCTCTTATATTTGATGCGTTTCCCTCGGTTTTAGTTTGTTTTTTCCTCAATCAATTTACGAATTTCGAAAAGTGGTATACTAATATTGCCTGTATTTTTCCTCATCCCATGTGCATTACCAAATCAATTTTTGTAAAGACGTTGTTAATGGATTAATTGTTCAAACACTGTTGTCCATAAAATGGCATGTTATGCAACTGTAATACAATTGAGAAGTTGAGCTAGCTTTATAACCATGAGAAATCAAACATTTTCTACATACGGAAATGTATGTACCAAGTCTGCAATATGACATTTGTTTTACATTAGTTTAATCTGTTTGGGCTGTCGTTTTGCCTTTTCACAAAGGACTTTCAAATTTGATTTTACCTCAGAGTTCGATATATTTATTATTTCACTTTTTTTTTAATTTTTTTACGAAAACTGATATGTTGAGGATCTGACTCCTTTCGAACGACATGATTAAAATTGGATTAAATGCAGGTCAAACTTATTGTTATGGCCCGACAATGACTTGTCATTTGGTCTTGCTTGGTAACTGTCTCATTGGCAATCATATCACATCTTCTTATTTGTATATATTAACCAAAGGTTTCCTTCTGTTAACAATTTGTGCATAACTATTATATATTTCAAAAACAGCTGGTTAATAGCGTGTATCAAGTGTGTTGTTTTGTTTCTTTTAGAACACACCGAGCTAAATCATGTTTAATTAATTATGTGTATGGACAAAACAACACATACTTTCAAAGTTATTTTAGAAATATTTTGTTCGGGTCAGCAGAAATAAAAAGGCACAAAACTACAATTTGTTTCCGGGAAAAGGTAAAAGTCTACGACTTTTTAAAACAACATTGCAACACAAACATTTAATTATATTTTTGTAAAAGGTACAATATAAGCTATACATGCTGACAAAGTAAAAAGAAGTTCTATGGATTTTAATTTACACCCTTCCCCACCCTTTTCCCATCCCCATTTAATATCTTAATAATTAAATAGTTGTATTGCTACCTCAATTTCTTTCAGTTTGTTATTCAGCATAAGTACAGCACGCTGAATAGCTTCTGTTGAACCTATTATATTAAATGTCACAACCTAAAAATAAATGATTAAGATTTAAAAAAATTATATTGAATTATAAGGTGAGCTAAAAAATCATAGGTCACTTACTGCACCTGGAAATGATTTAACATTTAATGAGTAATAAACATTTATCACTATCATTTCAATAGTGCTCGTTTACATGGTAGCTGTCTAGAGGGAGAAATATCCACTTCATCCAGAAATCTTAATGCGAAAGAAATACAAACACTCTTTGCTATTACTCATAAATGTTGTGTGTTTAGTGAGCAAGTATCAAAATGCTTTCGGTTTTATCTAACCAGGGATCTTAAAAACAACCTTCTCTCTGGAGAGGAGCATGCTATCCTTAAAGAACAATGAGACATAACTGTAATGACTTCCACACTAAGAAAATGTACATGTATGTACAAAGTCCGCAATATGACAGTTGTTATTCACTCGTTTGATGTGTTTGAGCTTTCGATTTTGCCATTTGATTAAGAATTTTTCTCGGAGTTCAATATTTTTGTGATTTTAGTAATAGCACTATAAGACAAAAGAGATGATTTCAGCTTCCCAAGTATGACCTTTTCAATTTTAAACCAAGAGTTCCAAACGGTGAAGTTGAAATCATCACTATATGTTACGGACGCCATCATGAGTTGGATGACCGTTATGGAATATCTGTTATATAGATGATATCGGATATGTTCCTTATGTCGTAACAACAATCCTGTTCTCCTTTCACGAATGTGACCTATCGAATTAGACATTTTACCACTATTCGTGACATGTATACCTATTGTGTCTGCTTATTTGTTCACGCATTAATATCATTATCATTAAATTTGATTCGACTGTCATACAAAAAAGAGGTTTACCTCTATAAAACCAGATTCAATCTACCATTTTCAACATTTGAAAATGCCTGTACCAAGTCAAGAATATAACAGCTGTTTTCCATCCGTTTGATGAGTTTTATCATTTGAATTTGCCATTTGATTAAGGACTTTCAGTTTAGAGGTTTCCTCGGAGTTCAATATTTTTGTGATTTAAGGTGACTTCCGATACTAAGGGAGATAACAACATTTTACTGATGTAAAACTGGTTCCCGTTTAAAAATTTAGGATATATCGCCTGTATATCTAGGTCACGGTAACAGTTCCGATGTCGTCTGTTGTCAACGTGTGTAAACAACTTCCAAGTTACAGCTCATCGCTCAGAAGAAAGGAAGGTTTATCATAAAGGATAAATGCATGCGTTCTTTAAAAATAAAGAATATGAATAGCTTCAGCCTGAAAGTTCACTCAGTTTTTTTTTTTGGGGGGGGGGGGGGTCTTCGATGTTCTTCAACTTTGCACTTGTTTGGCTTTATAACTTTTTTGATCTGAGCACACTGTTGAGTGTTATGTAGTCTGGCGTCTTAAATTATAATCCTGGTACCATTGACAACTTTTTTAGTTAGCATATATATTAGTCCCAGTCACATATATTTATCAAATGCATTCATAAAAACATATAATAATAAAAAAACTATACAGAAAAAAAACCAAATCTATGTGTTGACATATTTAAATGCTTGAATTATAAATTATTCACAATATAGCAGTTTTTCTCCTGCATCAAATTTTAAAACTGGTTTATATCTTCATTTTCAACATATACAAGGCATAAATCAAATAGATAATCAATAAATCACACATTCTAAACAAACATTATTTTTTCTGAATGTAAATTATCTTTTTTTATATAATTATAACGAACTTTCTTGTTTAAAACTATTTGTATTTTCAAGCTAATATGCCTCTGATCAATCACGTGAGAACTAGTTTTCAAGCGATGACGTATAAGTTACTATTTTACCACCAATCGTCATCATTATATTCGACCGATGTCTCTGTTTCATTATTTACTGATAATAATTGGTTGGTTAAATTATCAGATAGACAATTATATTTTGCATTGGTTTCATCCTTTTTAATCTGCCCTTATTCCGTACTAATACTAGATTCTTCGTCAGAATCCCACTCCTCCCATGTGTCTTTCGTCGGTTGAGGTTTTATCCACCATGATTGTTTATCCTCTCTTTTAAATTTGCTTTCAATTTCTTTGCATTTTTCTAAACAAATGTTTCCTTTCTTATTTGTAATCCTTGGTGCATCCAAGATATCACAAGCTCGTCTGTCATATAAACAAGTTTCTTCTTTTTCATTTGAAAATTCAGGAAAACCCAAGCTAATGCCAGTACCTCTGTAATCATCATGGTCTGTCCAAGTACCAACCCGCAACACTTCATTTAAACCGTTGTTGTTTATAGCTGCCTCAATATATTTACCGAGACAATTGTACTGAAAGCTTGCTATTGTGCGGTTAATATGTCCATGATCTGTTTCAATCATGTAATTTGCTTTCGCTTTTGCTGTTTTTGTTTTAGTATAGTTATGCTGATCTTCATAATGTTTATTCTCAGTGAAAGAAGAATTGGAGTGAACAATGTCATCAATGAGCAATTGCAAATCATTAGCAAGTCCTCGCTTACTCAATTTTCTTTCACATTGAATCTGCATTTTTACATTAACTTTATCTAACTTAAGAAGAGCACGCTGCTTTTGTTTTTGTTTTTTAACATAATCTAATCCCCTCAACATCTTGTTTTTAAGAAAAAACACAAAGCAATCCTCATCTGGCGTTTTTGAGCGAGATCCTTTTTTATCTTGTTTTTTACGGCTATCCTCATCTGGAGTTTTTGAGCGTGATCCTTTTTTATCTTGGTTTTTATGTTTATATTCATCTAGAGTTTTTGAGCGTGATCCTTTTTTATCTTGGTTTTTATGTCTATCCTCCTCTGGGTTTTTTGAGCGAGATCCTTTTTTATCTTGTTTTTTATGTCTATCCTCATTATTCTTTCCTTTAAAAGAAATTTCTTTTCTGCCATTATTGAACAGTTTCCTTATGACTGCGTCCCTTTGGATTCTTTCGTTGATACACTAAAACCACATAGATAAATATATATTTTAATATAATAAGTCTCTCCATACAAAAATTACTAGACTTTAGTATGGAGATGACTCGAAAGGACTAGCTGGTAAACTCTTTTTTCTGTTCACCTTTCAGATTAGCAATTGCTGTTAAATATTTGACGTTTAACCTATTGACCTTAAAATCATTATCATGTCTCTTCGTCTACAGGGGCATTGAAACACTAAGTTTCAAATTTGTTTAATAGAAAAGGTATATCCTGAAACCAAAATGTTGACCAGTTCAGTCTATCGATACATGTAAGTCACCTTTTCTTTAAACATTTTGGTTTCAAAATAGATGCATTCCTCATACTCTAATATATCAAATGGTGAAAAAACATCTTTGAACAAAAGACTAGACTCGTACTGTGGTGTAATAACATAAGCATGATGAGCTTAATATAACACTATAAATATATTGAACAATTTACAGATTTAAAAGGGAAGAGTAATTGTGCTCAGAAAAGTTGATGGGACCTTGAATTTTCTGATTCCAAAATCAAATGTGGTTCTCGTTGCCATTAAAGCGGGAGGTTTGGCATGCCACAAAACCAGGTTTAACCCACCATTATTTTTTTCTTAAAATGTCCAAAACCAAGTCAGGAAAATGGCAATTGTTATATTATAGTTCGTTAATGTGCGTGTTACATTTTTATGTTATGTTTCTGTTGTGTCGAAGTTCTCTTATATTTGATGCGTTTCCCTCGGTTTTAGTTTGTTTTTTCCTCAATCAATTTACGAATTTCGAAAAGTGGTATACTAATATTGCCTGTATTTTTCCTCATCCCATGTGCATTACCAAATCAATTTTTGTAAAGACGTTGTTAATGGATTAATTGTTCAAACACTGTTGTCCATAAAATGGCATGTTATGCAACTGTAATACAATTGAGAAGTTGAGCTAGCTTTATAACCATGAGAAATCAAACATTTTCTACATACGGAAATGTATGTACCAAGTCTGCAATATGACATTTGTTTTACATTAGTTTAATCTGTTTGGGCTGTCGTTTTGCCTTTTCACAAAGGACTTTCAAATTTGATTTTACCTCAGAGTTCGATATATTTATTATTTCACTTTTTTTTTAATTTTTTTACGAAAACTGATATGTTGAGGATCTGACTCCTTTCGAACGACATGATTAAAATTGGATTAAATGCAGGTCAAACTTATTGTTATGGCCCGACAATGACTTGTCATTTGGTCTTGCTTGGTAACTGTCTCATTGGCAATCATATCACATCTTCTTATTTGTATATATTAACCAAAGGTTTCCTTCTGTTAACAATTTGTGCATAACTATTATATATTTCAAAAACAGCTGGTTAATAGCGTGTATCAAGTGTGTTGTTTTGTTTCTTTTAGAACACACCGAGCTAAATCATGTTTAATTAATTATGTGTATGGACAAAACAACACATACTTTCAAAGTTATTTTAGAAATATTTTGTTCGGGTCAGCAGAAATAAAAAGGCACAAAACTACAATTTGTTTCCGGGAAAAGGTAAAAGTCTACGACTTTTTAAAACAACATTGCAACACAAACATTTAATTATATTTTTGTAAAAGGTACAATATAAGCTATACATGCTGACAAAGTAAAAAGAAGTTCTATGGATTTTAATTTACACCCTTCCCCACCCTTTTCCCATCCCCATTTAATATCTTAATAATTAAATAGTTGTATTGCTACCTCAATTTCTTTCAGTTTGTTATTCAGCATAAGTACAGCACGCTGAATAGCTTCTGTTGAACCTATTATATTAAATGTCACAACCTAAAAATAAATGATTAAGATTTAAAAAAATTATATTGAATTATAAGGTGAGCTAAAAAATCATAGGTCACTTACTGCACCTGGAAATGATTTAACATTTAATGAGTAATAAACATTTATCACTATCATTTCAATAGTGCTCGTTTACATGGTAGCTGTCTAGAGGGAGAAATATCCACTTCATCCAGAAATCTTAATGCGAAAGAAATACAAACACTCTTTGCTATTACTCATAAATGTTGTGTGTTTAGTGAGCAAGTATCAAAATGCTTTCGGTTTTATCTAACCAGGGATCTTAAAAACAACCTTCTCTCTGGAGAGGAGCATGCTATCCTTAAAGAACAATGAGACATAACTGTAATGACTTCCACACTAAGAAAATGTACATGTATGTACAAAGTCCGCAATATGACAGTTGTTATTCACTCGTTTGATGTGTTTGAGCTTTCGATTTTGCCATTTGATTAAGAACTTTTCTCGGAGTTCAATATTTTTGTGATTTTAGTAATAGCACTATAAGACAAAAGAGATGATTTCAGCTTCCCAAGTATGACCTTTTCAATTTTAAACCAAGAGTTCCAAACGGTGAAGTTGAAATCATCACTATATGTTACGGACGCCATCATGAGTTGGATGACCGTTATGGAATATCTGTTATATAGATGATATCGGATATGTTCCTTATGTCGTAACAACAATCCTGTTCTCCTTTCACGAATGTGACCTATCGAATTAGACATTTTACCACTATTCGTGACATGTATACCTATTGTGTCTGCTTATTTGTTCACGCATTAATATCATTATCATTAAATTTGATTCGACTGTCATACAAAAAAGAGGTTTACCTCTATAAAACCAGATTCAATCTACCATTTTCAACATTTGAAAATGCCTGTACCAAGTCAAGAATATAACAGCTGTTTTCCATCCGTTTGATGAGTTTTATCATTTGAATTTGCCATTTGATTAAGGACTTTCAGTTTAGAGGTTTCCTCGGAGTTCAATATTTTTGTGATTTAAGGTGACTTCCGATACTAAGGGAGATAACAACATTTTACTGATGTAAAACTGGTTCCCGTTTAAAAATTTAGGATATATCGCCTGTATATCTAGGTCACGGTAACAGTTCCGATGTCGTCTGTTGTCAACGTGTGTAAACAACTTCCAAGTTACAGCTCATCGCTCAGAAGAAAGGAAGGTTTATCATAAAGGATAAATGCATGCGTTCTTTAAAAATAAAGAATATGAATAGCTTCAGCCTGAAAGTTCACTCAGTTTTTTTTTTGGGGGGGGGGGGGGTCTTCGATGTTCTTCAACTTTGCACTTGTTTGGCTTTATAACTTTTTTGATCTGAGCACACTGTTGAGTGTTATGTAGTCTGGCGTCTTAAATTATAATCCTGGTACCATTGACAACTTTTTTAGTTAGCATATATATTAGTCCCAGTCACATATATTTATCAAATGCATTCATAAAAACATATAATAATAAAAAAACTATACAGAAAAAAAACCAAATCTATGTGTTGACATATTTAAATGCTTGAATTATAAATTATTCACAATATAGCAGTTTTTCTCCTGCATCAAATTTTAAAACTGGTTTATATCTTCATTTTCAACATATACAAGGCATAAATCAAATAGATAATCAATAAATCACACATTCTAAACAAACATTATTTTTTCTGAATGTAAATTATCTTTTTTTATATAATTATAACGAACTTTCTTGTTTAAAACTATTTGTATTTTCAAGCTAATATGCCTCTGATCAATCACGTGAGAACTAGTTTTCAAGCGATGACGTATAAGTTACTATTTTACCACCAATCGTCATCATTATATTCGACCGATGTCTCTGTTTCATTATTTACTGATAATAATTGGTTGGTTAAATTATCAGATAGACAATTATATTTTGCATTGGTTTCATCCTTTTTAATCTGCCCTTATTCCGTACTAATACTAGATTCTTCGTCAGAATCCCACTCCTCCCATGTGTCTTTCGTCGGTTGAGGTTTTATCCACCATGATTGTTTATCCTCTCTTTTAAATTTGCTTTCAATTTCTTTGCATTTTTCTAAACAAATGTTTCCTTTCTTATTTGTAATCCTTGGTGCATCCAAGATATCACAAGCTCGTCTGTCATATAAACAAGTTTCTTCTTTTTCATTTGAAAATTCAGGAAAACCCAAGCTAATGCCAGTACCTCTGTAATCATCATGGTCTGTCCAAGTACCAACCCGCAACACTTCATTTAAACCGTTGTTGTTTATAGCTGCCTCAATATATTTACCGAGACAATTGTACTGAAAGCTTGCTATTGTGCGGTTAATATGTCCATGATCTGTTTCAATCATGTAATTTGCTTTCGCTTTTGCTGTTTTTGTTTTAGTATAGTTATGCTGATCTTCATAATGTTTATTCTCAGTGAAAGAAGAATTGGAGTGAACAATGTCATCAATGAGCAATTGCAAATCATTAGCAAGTCCTCGCTTACTCAATTTTCTTTCACATTGAATCTGCATTTTTACATTAACTTTATCTAACTTAAGAAGAGCACGCTGCTTTTGTTTTTGTTTTTTAACATAATCTAATCCCCTCAACATCTTGTTTTTAAGAAAAAACACAAAGCAATCCTCATCTGGCGTTTTTGAGCGAGATCCTTTTTTATCTTGTTTTTTACGGCTATCCTCATCTGGAGTTTTTGAGCGTGATCCTTTTTTATCTTGGTTTTTATGTTTATATTCATCTAGAGTTTTTGAGCGTGATCCTTTTTTATCTTGGTTTTTATGTCTATCCTCCTCTGGGTTTTTTGAGCGAGATCCTTTTTTATCTTGTTTTTTATGTCTATCCTCATTATTCTTTCCTTTAAAAGAAATTTCTTTTCTGCCATTATTGAACAGTTTCCTTATGACTGCGTCCCTTTGGATTCTTTCGTTGATACACTAAAACCACATAGATAAATATATATTTTAATATAATAAGTCTCTCCATACAAAAATTACTAGACTTTAGTATGGAGATGACTCGAAAGGACTAGCTGGTAAACTCTTTTTTCTGTTCACCTTTCAGATTAGCAATTGCTGTTAAATATTTGACGTTTAACCTATTGACCTTAAAATCATTATCATGTCTCTTCGTCTACAGGGGCATTGAAACACTAAGTTTCAAATTTGTTTAATAGAAAAGGTATATCCTGAAACCAAAATGTTGACCAGTTCAGTCTATCGATACATGTAAGTCACCTTTTCTTTAAACATTTTGGTTTCAAAATAGATGCATTCCTCATACTCTAATATATCAAATGGTGAAAAAACATCTTTGAACAAAAGACTAGACTCGTACTGTGGTGTAATAACATAAGCATGATGAGCTTAATATAACACTATAAATATATTGAACAATTTACAGATTTAAAAGGGAAGAGTAATTGTGCTCAGAAAAGTTGATGGGACCTTGAATTTTCTGATTCCAAAATCAAATGTGGTTCTCGTTGCCATTAAAGCGGGAGGTTTGGCATGCCACAAAACCAGGTTTAACCCACCATTATTTTTTTCTTAAAATGTCCAAAACCAAGTCAGGAAAATGGCAATTGTTATATTATAGTTCGTTAATGTGCGTGTTACATTTTTATGTTATGTTTCTGTTGTGTCGAAGTTCTCTTATATTTGATGCGTTTCCCTCGGTTTTAGTTTGTTTTTTCCTCAATCAATTTACGAATTTCGAAAAGTGGTATACTAATATTGCCTGTATTTTTCCTCATCCCATGTGCATTACCAAATCAATTTTTGTAAAGACGTTGTTAATGGATTAATTGTTCAAACACTGTTGTCCATAAAATGGCATGTTATGCAACTGTAATACAATTGAGAAGTTGAGCTAGCTTTATAACCATGAGAAATCAAACATTTTCTACATACGGAAATGTATGTACCAAGTCTGCAATATGACATTTGTTTTACATTAGTTTAATCTGTTTGGGCTGTCGTTTTGCCTTTTCACAAAGGACTTTCAAATTTGATTTTACCTCAGAGTTCGATATATTTATTATTTCACTTTTTTTTTAATTTTTTTACGAAAACTGATATGTTGAGGATCTGACTCCTTTCGAACGACATGATTAAAATTGGATTAAATGCAGGTCAAACTTATTGTTATGGCCCGACAATGACTTGTCATTTGGTCTTGCTTGGTAACTGTCTCATTGGCAATCATATCACATCTTCTTATTTGTATATATTAACCAAAGGTTTCCTTCTGTTAACAATTTGTGCATAACTATTATATATTTCAAAAACAGCTGGTTAATAGCGTGTATCAAGTGTGTTGTTTTGTTTCTTTTAGAACACACCGAGCTAAATCATGTTTAATTAATTATGTGTATGGACAAAACAACACATACTTTCAAAGTTATTTTAGAAATATTTTGTTCGGGTCAGCAGAAATAAAAAGGCACAAAACTACAATTTGTTTCCGGGAAAAGGTAAAAGTCTACGACTTTTTAAAACAACATTGCAACACAAACATTTAATTATATTTTTGTAAAAGGTACAATATAAGCTATACATGCTGACAAAGTAAAAAGAAGTTCTATGGATTTTAATTTACACCCTTCCCCACCCTTTTCCCATCCCCATTTAATATCTTAATAATTAAATAGTTGTATTGCTACCTCAATTTCTTTCAGTTTGTTATTCAGCATAAGTACAGCACGCTGAATAGCTTCTGTTGAACCTATTATATTAAATGTCACAACCTAAAAATAAATGATTAAGATTTAAAAAAAATTATATTGAATTATAAGGTGAGCTAAAAAATCATAGGTCACTTACTGCACCTGGAAATGATTTAACATTTAATGAGTAATAAACATTTATCACTATCATTTCAATAGTGCTCGTTTACATGGTAGCTGTCTAGAGGGAGAAATATCCACTTCATCCAGAAATCTTAATGCGAAAGAAATACAAACACTCTTTGCTATTACTCATAAATGTTGTGTGTTTAGTGAGCAAGTATCAAAATGCTTTCGGTTTTATCTAACCAGGGATCTTAAAAACAACCTTCTCTCTGGAGAGGAGCATGCTATCCTTAAAGAACAATGAGACATAACTGTAATGACTTCCACACTAAGAAAATGTACATGTATGTACAAAGTCCGCAATATGACAGTTGTTATTCACTCGTTTGATGTGTTTGAGCTTTCGATTTTGCCATTTGATTAAGAATTTTTCTCGGAGTTCAATATTTTTGTGATTTTAGTAATAGCACTATAAGACAAAAGAGATGATTTCAGCTTCCCAAGTATGACCTTTTCAATTTTAAACCAAGAGTTCCAAACGGTGAAGTTGAAATCATCACTATATGTTACGGACGCCATCATGAGTTGGATGACCGTTATGGAATATCTGTTATATAGATGATATCGGATATGTTCCTTATGTCGTAACAACAATCCTGTTCTCCTTTCACGAATGTGACCTATCGAATTAGACATTTTACCACTATTCGTGACATGTATACCTATTGTGTCTGCTTATTTGTTCACGCATTAATATCATTATCATTAAATTTGATTCGACTGTCATACAAAAAAGAGGTTTACCTCTATAAAACCAGATTCAATCTACCATTTTCAACATTTGAAAATGCCTGTACCAAGTCAAGAATATAACAGCTGTTTTCCATCCGTTTGATGAGTTTTATCATTTGAATTTGCCATTTGATTAAGGACTTTCAGTTTAGAGGTTTCCTCGGAGTTCAATATTTTTGTGATTTAAGGTGACTTCCGATACTAAGGGAGATAACAACATTTTACTGATGTAAAACTGGTTCCCGTTTAAAAATTTAGGATATATCGCCTGTATATCTAGGTCACGGTAACAGTTCCGATGTCGTCTGTTGTCAACGTGTGTAAACAACTTCCAAGTTACAGCTCATCGCTCAGAAGAAAGGAAGGTTTATCATAAAGGATAAATGCATGCGTTCTTTAAAAATAAAGAATATGAATAGCTTCAGCCTGAAAGTTCACTCAGTTTTTTTTTTTGGGGGGGGGGGGTCTTCGATGTTCTTCAACTTTGCACTTGTTTGGCTTTATAACTTTTTTGATCTGAGCACACTGTTGAGTGTTATGTAGTCTGGCGTCTTAAATTATAATCCTGGTACCATTGACAACTTTTTTAGTTAGCATATATATTAGTCCCAGTCACATATATTTATCAAATGCATTCATAAAAACATATAATAATAAAAAAACTATACAGAAAAAAAACCAAATCTATGTGTTGACATATTTAAATGCTTGAATTATAAATTATTCACAATATAGCAGTTTTTCTCCTGCATCAAATTTTAAAACTGGTTTATATCTTCATTTTCAACATATACAAGGCATAAATCAAATAGATAATCAATAAATCACACATTCTAAACAAACATTATTTTTTCTGAATGTAAATTATCTTTTTTTATATAATTATAACGAACTTTCTTGTTTAAAACTATTTGTATTTTCAAGCTAATATGCCTCTGATCAATCACGTGAGAACTAGTTTTCAAGCGATGACGTATAAGTTACTATTTTACCACCAATCGTCATCATTATATTCGACCGATGTCTCTGTTTCATTATTTACTGATAATAATTGGTTGGTTAAATTATCAGATAGACAATTATATTTTGCATTGGTTTCATCCTTTTTAATCTGCCCTTATTCCGTACTAATACTAGATTCTTCGTCAGAATCCCACTCCTCCCATGTGTCTTTCGTCGGTTGAGGTTTTATCCACCATGATTGTTTATCCTCTCTTTTAAATTTGCTTTCAATTTCTTTGCATTTTTCTAAACAAATGTTTCCTTTCTTATTTGTAATCCTTGGTGCATCCAAGATATCACAAGCTCGTCTGTCATATAAACAAGTTTCTTCTTTTTCATTTGAAAATTCAGGAAAACCCAAGCTAATGCCAGTACCTCTGTAATCATCATGGTCTGTCCAAGTACCAACCCGCAACACTTCATTTAAACCGTTGTTGTTTATAGCTGCCTCAATATATTTACCGAGACAATTGTACTGAAAGCTTGCTATTGTGCGGTTAATATGTCCATGATCTGTTTCAATCATGTAATTTGCTTTCGCTTTTGCTGTTTTTGTTTTAGTATAGTTATGCTGATCTTCATAATGTTTATTCTCAGTGAAAGAAGAATTGGAGTGAACAATGTCATCAATGAGCAATTGCAAATCATTAGCAAGTCCTCGCTTACTCAATTTTCTTTCACATTGAATCTGCATTTTTACATTAACTTTATCTAACTTAAGAAGAGCACGCTGCTTTTGTTTTTGTTTTTTAACATAATCTAATCCCCTCAACATCTTGTTTTTAAGAAAAAACACAAAGCAATCCTCATCTGGCGTTTTTGAGCGAGATCCTTTTTTATCTTGTTTTTTACGGCTATCCTCATCTGGAGTTTTTGAGCGTGATCCTTTTTTATCTTGGTTTTTATGTTTATATTCATCTAGAGTTTTTGAGCGTGATCCTTTTTTATCTTGGTTTTTATGTCTATCCTCCTCTGGGTTTTTTGAGCGAGATCCTTTTTTATCTTGTTTTTTATGTCTATCCTCATTATTCTTTCCTTTAAAAGAAATTTCTTTTCTGCCATTATTGAACAGTTTCCTTATGACTGCGTCCCTTTGGATTCTTTCGTTGATACACTAAAACCACATAGATAAATATATATTTTAATATAATAAGTCTCTCCATACAAAAATTACTAGACTTTAGTATGGAGATGACTCGAAAGGACTAGCTGGTAAACTCTTTTTTCTGTTCACCTTTCAGATTAGCAATTGCTGTTAAATATTTGACGTTTAACCTATTGACCTTAAAATCATTATCATGTCTCTTCGTCTACAGGGGCATTGAAACACTAAGTTTCAAATTTGTTTAATAGAAAAGGTATATCCTGAAACCAAAATGTTGACCAGTTCAGTCTATCGATACATGTAAGTCACCTTTTCTTTAAACATTTTGGTTTCAAAATAGATGCATTCCTCATACTCTAATATATCAAATGGTGAAAAAACATCTTTGAACAAAAGACTAGACTCGTACTGTGGTGTAATAACATAAGCATGATGAGCTTAATATAACACTATAAATATATTGAACAATTTACAGATTTAAAAGGGAAGAGTAATTGTGCTCAGAAAAGTTGATGGGACCTTGAATTTTCTGATTCCAAAATCAAATGTGGTTCTCGTTGCCATTAAAGCGGGAGGTTTGGCATGCCACAAAACCAGGTTTAACCCACCATTATTTTTTTCTTAAAATGTCCAAAACCAAGTCAGGAAAATGGCAATTGTTATATTATAGTTCGTTAATGTGCGTGTTACATTTTTATGTTATGTTTCTGTTGTGTCGAAGTTCTCTTATATTTGATGCGTTTCCCTCGGTTTTAGTTTGTTTTTTCCTCAATCAATTTACGAATTTCGAAAAGTGGTATACTAATATTGCCTGTATTTTTCCTCATCCCATGTGCATTACCAAATCAATTTTTGTAAAGACGTTGTTAATGGATTAATTGTTCAAACACTGTTGTCCATAAAATGGCATGTTATGCAACTGTAATACAATTGAGAAGTTGAGCTAGCTTTATAACCATGAGAAATCAAACATTTTCTACATACGGAAATGTATGTACCAAGTCTGCAATATGACATTTGTTTTACATTAGTTTAATCTGTTTGGGCTGTCGTTTTGCCTTTTCACAAAGGACTTTCAAATTTGATTTTACCTCAGAGTTCGATATATTTATTATTTCACTTTTTTTTTAATTTTTTTACGAAAACTGATATGTTGAGGATCTGACTCCTTTCGAACGACATGATTAAAATTGGATTAAATGCAGGTCAAACTTATTGTTATGGCCCGACAATGACTTGTCATTTGGTCTTGCTTGGTAACTGTCTCATTGGCAATCATATCACATCTTCTTATTTGTATATATTAACCAAAGGTTTCCTTCTGTTAACAATTTGTGCATAACTATTATATATTTCAAAAACAGCTGGTTAATAGCGTGTATCAAGTGTGTTGTTTTGTTTCTTTTAGAACACACCGAGCTAAATCATGTTTAATTAATTATGTGTATGGACAAAACAACACATACTTTCAAAGTTATTTTAGAAATATTTTGTTCGGGTCAGCAGAAATAAAAAGGCACAAAACTACAATTTGTTTCCGGGAAAAGGTAAAAGTCTACGACTTTTTAAAACAACATTGCAACACAAACATTTAATTATATTTTTGTAAAAGGTACAATATAAGCTATACATGCTGACAAAGTAAAAAGAAGTTCTATGGATTTTAATTTACACCCTTCCCCACCCTTTTCCCATCCCCATTTAATATCTTAATAATTAAATAGTTGTATTGCTACCTCAATTTCTTTCAGTTTGTTATTCAGCATAAGTACAGCACGCTGAATAGCTTCTGTTGAACCTATTATATTAAATGTCACAACCTAAAAATAAATGATTAAGATTTAAAAAAATTATATTGAATTATAAGGTGAGCTAAAAAATCATAGGTCACTTACTGCACCTGGAAATGATTTAACATTTAATGAGTAATAAACATTTATCACTATCATTTCAATAGTGCTCGTTTACATGGTAGCTGTCTAGAGGGAGAAATATCCACTTCATCCAGAAATCTTAATGCGAAAGAAATACAAACACTCTTTGCTATTACTCATAAATGTTGTGTGTTTAGTGAGCAAGTATCAAAATGCTTTCGGTTTTATCTAACCAGGGATCTTAAAAACAACCTTCTCTCTGGAGAGGAGCATGCTATCCTTAAAGAACAATGAGACATAACTGTAATGACTTCCACACTAAGAAAATGTACATGTATGTACAAAGTCCGCAATATGACAGTTGTTATTCACTCGTTTGATGTGTTTGAGCTTTCGATTTTGCCATTTGATTAAGAATTTTTCTCGGAGTTCAATATTTTTGTGATTTTAGTAATAGCACTATAAGACAAAAGAGATGATTTCAGCTTCCCAAGTATGACCTTTTCAATTTTAAACCAAGAGTTCCAAACGGTGAAGTTGAAATCATCACTATATGTTACGGACGCCATCATGAGTTGGATGACCGTTATGGAATATCTGTTATATAGATGATATCGGATATGTTCCTTATGTCGTAACAACAATCCTGTTCTCCTTTCACGAATGTGACCTATCGAATTAGACATTTTACCACTATTCGTGACATGTATACCTATTGTGTCTGCTTATTTGTTCACGCATTAATATCATTATCATTAAATTTGATTCGACTGTCATACAAAAAAGAGGTTTACCTCTATAAAACCAGATTCAATCTACCATTTTCAACATTTGAAAATGCCTGTACCAAGTCAAGAATATAACAGCTGTTTTCCATCCGTTTGATGAGTTTTATCATTTGCATTTGCCATTTGATTAAGGACTTTCAGTTTAGAGGTTTCCTCGGAGTTCAATATTTTTGTGATTTAAGGTGACTTCCGATACTAAGGGAGATAACAACATTTTACTGATGTAAAACTGGTTCCCGTTTAAAAATTTAGGATATATCGCCTGTATATCTAGGTCACGGTAACAGTTCCGATGTCGTCTGTTGTCAACGTGTGTAAACAACTTCCAAGTTACAGCTCATCGCTCAGAAGAAAGGAAGGTTTATCATAAAGGATAAATGCATGCGTTCTTTAAAAATAAAGAATATGAATAGCTTCAGCCTGAAAGTTCACTCAGTTTTTTTTTTTTGGGGGGGGGGGGGGTCTTCGATGTTCTTCAACTTTGCACTTGTTTGGCTTTATAACTTTTTTGATCTGAGCACACTGTTGAGTGTTATGTAGTCTGGCGTCTTAAATTATAATCCTGGTACCATTGACAACTTTTTTAGTTAGCATATATATTAGTCCCAGTCACATATATTTATCAAATGCATTCATAAAAACATATAATAATAAAAAAACTATACAGAAAAAAAACCAAATCTATGTGTTGACATATTTAAATGCTTGAATTATAAATTATTCACAATATAGCAGTTTTTCTCCTGCATCAAATTTTAAAACTGGTTTATATCTTCATTTTCAACATATACAAGGCATAAATCAAATAGATAATCAATAAATCACACATTCTAAACAAACATTATTTTTTCTGAATGTAAATTATCTTTTTTTATATAATTATAACGAACTTTCTTGTTTAAAACTATTTGTATTTTCAAGCTAATATGCCTCTGATCAATCACGTGAGAACTAGTTTTCAAGCGATGACGTATAAGTTACTATTTTACCACCAATCGTCATCATTATATTCGACCGATGTCTCTGTTTCATTATTTACTGATAATAATTGGTTGGTTAAATTATCAGATAGACAATTATATTTTGCATTGGTTTCATCCTTTTTAATCTGCCCTTATTCCGTACTAATACTAGATTCTTCGTCAGAATCCCACTCCTCCCATGTGTCTTTCGTCGGTTGAGGTTTTATCCACCATGATTGTTTATCCTCTCTTTTAAATTTGCTTTCAATTTCTTTGCATTTTTCTAAACAAATGTTTCCTTTCTTATTTGTAATCCTTGGTGCATCCAAGATATCACAAGCTCGTCTGTCATATAAACAAGTTTCTTCTTTTTCATTTGAAAATTCAGGAAAACCCAAGCTAATGCCAGTACCTCTGTAATCATCATGGTCTGTCCAAGTACCAACCCGCAACACTTCATTTAAACCGTTGTTGTTTATAGCTGCCTCAATATATTTACCGAGACAATTGTACTGAAAGCTTGCTATTGTGCGGTTAATATGTCCATGATCTGTTTCAATCATGTAATT
Source organism: Mytilus edulis (assembly GCA_019925275.1). Classification (NCBI taxonomy): domain Eukaryota; kingdom Metazoa; phylum Mollusca; class Bivalvia; order Mytilida; family Mytilidae; genus Mytilus; species Mytilus edulis. Next base: position 32,897,632 of record CM034359.1, read on the forward strand.
TGCTTTCGCTTTTGCTGTTTTTGTTTTAGTATAGTTATGCTGATCTTCATAATGTTTATTCTCAGTGAAAGAAGAATTGGAGTGAACAATGTCATCAATGAGCAATTGCAAATCATTAGCAAGTCCTCGCTTACTCAATTTTCTTTCACATTGAATCTGCATTTTTACATTAACTTTATCTAACTTAAGAAGAGCACGCTGCTTTTGTTTTTGTTTTTTAACATAATCTAATCCCCTCAACATCTTGTTTTTAAGAAAAAACACAAAGCAATCCTCATCTGGCGTTTTTGAGCGAGATCCTTTTTTATCTTGTTTTTTACGGCTATCCTCATCTGGAGTTTTTGAGCGTGATCCTTTTTTATCTTGGTTTTTATGTTTATATTCATCTAGAGTTTTTGAGCGTGATCCTTTTTTATCTTGGTTTTTATGTCTATCCTCCTCTGGGTTTTTTGAGCGAGATCCTTTTTTATCTTGTTTTTTATGTCTATCCTCATTATTCTTTCCTTTAAAAGAAATTTCTTTTCTGCCATTATTGAACAGTTTCCTTATGACTGCGTCCCTTTGGATTCTTTCGTTGATACACTAAAACCACATAGATAAATATATATTTTAATATAATAAGTCTCTCCATACAAAAATTACTAGACTTTAGTATGGAGATGACTCGAAAGGACTAGCTGGTAAACTCTTTTTTCTGTTCACCTTTCAGATTAGCAATTGCTGTTAAATATTTGACGTTTAACCTATTGACCTTAAAATCATTATCATGTCTCTTCGTCTACAGGGGCATTGAAACACTAAGTTTCAAATTTGTTTAATAGAAAAGGTATATCCTGAAACCAAAATGTTGACCAGTTCAGTCTATCGATACATGTAAGTCACCTTTTCTTTAAACATTTTGGTTTCAAAATAGATGCATTCCTCATACTCTAATATATCAAATGGTGAAAAAACATCTTTGAACAAAAGACTAGACTCGTACTGTGGTGTAATAACATAAGCATGATGAGCTTAATATAACACTATAAATATATTGAACAATTTACAGATTTAAAAGGGAAGAGTAATTGTGCTCAGAAAAGTTGATGGGACCTTGAATTTTCTGATTCCAAAATCAAATGTGGTTCTCGTTGCCATTAAAGCGGGAGGTTTGGCATGCCACAAAACCAGGTTTAACCCACCATTATTTTTTTCTTAAAATGTCCAAAACCAAGTCAGGAAAATGGCAATTGTTATATTATAGTTCGTTAATGTGCGTGTTACATTTTTATGTTATGTTTCTGTTGTGTCGAAGTTCTCTTATATTTGATGCGTTTCCCTCGGTTTTAGTTTGTTTTTTCCTCAATCAATTTACGAATTTCGAAAAGTGGTATACTAATATTGCCTGTATTTTTCCTCATCCCATGTGCATTACCAAATCAATTTTTGTAAAGACGTTGTTAATGGATTAATTGTTCAAACACTGTTGTCCATAAAATGGCATGTTATGCAACTGTAATACAATTGAGAAGTTGAGCTAGCTTTATAACCATGAGAAATCAAACATTTTCTACATACGGAAATGTATGTACCAAGTCTGCAATATGACATTTGTTTTACATTAGTTTAATCTGTTTGGGCTGTCGTTTTGCCTTTTCACAAAGGACTTTCAAATTTGATTTTACCTCAGAGTTCGATATATTTATTATTTCACTTTTTTTTTAATTTTTTTACGAAAACTGATATGTTGAGGATCTGACTCCTTTCGAACGACATGATTAAAATTGGATTAAATGCAGGTCAAACTTATTGTTATGGCCCGACAATGACTTGTCATTTGGTCTTGCTTGGTAACTGTCTCATTGGCAATCATATCACATCTTCTTATTTGTATATATTAACCAAAGGTTTCCTTCTGTTAACAATTTGTGCATAACTATTATATATTTCAAAAACAGCTGGTTAATAGCGTGTATCAAGTGTGTTGTTTTGTTTCTTTTAGAACACACCGAGCTAAATCATGTTTAATTAATTATGTGTATGGACAAAACAACACATACTTTCAAAGTTATTTTAGAAATATTTTGTTCGGGTCAGCAGAAATAAAAAGGCACAAAACTACAATTTGTTTCCGGGAAAAGGTAAAAGTCTACGACTTTTTAAAACAACATTGCAACACAAACATTTAATTTATATTTTTGTAAAAGGTACAATATAAGCTATACATGCTGACAAAGTAAAAAGAAGTTCTATGGATTTTAATTTACACCCTTCCCCACCCTTTTCCCATCCCCATTTAATATCTTAATAATTAAATAGTTGTATTGCTACCTCAATTTCTTTCAGTTTGTTATTCAGCATAAGTACAGCACGCTGAATAGCTTCTGTTGAACCTATTATATTAAATGTCACAACCTAAAAATAAATGATTAAGATTTAAAAAAATTATATTGAATTATAAGGTGAGCTAAAAAATCATAGGTCACTTACTGCACCTGGAAATGATTTAACATTTAATGAGTAATAAACATTTATCACTATCATTTCAATAGTGCTCGTTTACATGGTAGCTGTCTAGAGGGAGAAATATCCACTTCATCCAGAAATCTTAATGCGAAAGAAATACAAACACTCTTTGCTATTACTCATAAATGTTGTGTGTTTAGTGAGCAAGTATCAAAATGCTTTCGGTTTTATCTAACCAGGGATCTTAAAAACAACCTTCTCTCTGGAGAGGAGCATGCTATCCTTAAAGAACAATGAGACATAACTGTAATGACTTCCACACTAAGAAAATGTACATGTATGTACAAAGTCCGCAATATGACAGTTGTTATTCACTCGTTTGATGTGTTTGAGCTTTCGATTTTGCCATTTGATTAAGAATTTTTCTCGGAGTTCAATATTTTTGTGATTTTAGTAATAGCACTATAAGACAAAAGAGATGATTTCAGCTTCCCAAGTATGACCTTTTCAATTTTAAACCAAGAGTTCCAAACGGTGAAGTTGAAATCATCACTATATGTTACGGACGCCATCATGAGTTGGATGACCGTTATGGAATATCTGTTATATAGATGATATCGGATATGTTCCTTATGTCGTAACAACAATCCTGTTCTCCTTTCACGAATGTGACCTATCGAATTAGACATTTTACCACTATTCGTGACATGTATACCTATTGTGTCTGCTTATTTGTTCACGCATTAATATCATTATCATTAAATTTGATTCGACTGTCATACAAAAAAGAGGTTTACCTCTATAAAACCAGATTCAATCTACCATTTTCAACATTTGAAAATGCCTGTACCAAGTCAAGAATATAACAGCTGTTTTCCATCCGTTTGATGAGTTTTATCATTTGAATTTGCCATTTGATTAAGGACTTTCAGTTTAGAGGTTTCCTCGGAGTTCAATATTTTTGTGATTTAAGGTGACTTCCGATACTAAGGGAGATAACAACATTTTACTGATGTAAAACTGGTTCCCGTTTAAAAATTTAGGATATATCGCCTGTATATCTAGGTCACGGTAACAGTTCCGATGTCGTCTGTTGTCAACGTGTGTAAACAACTTCCAAGTTACAGCTCATCGCTCAGAAGAAAGGAAGGTTTATCATAAAGGATAAATGCATGCGTTCTTTAAAAATAAAGAATATGAATAGCTTCAGCCTGAAAGTTCACTCAGTTTTTTTTTTTTTTGGGGGGGGGGGGGTCTTCGATGTTCTTCAACTTTGCACTTGTTTGGCTTTATAACTTTTTTGATCTGAGCACACTGTTGAGTGTTATGTAGTCTGGCGTCTTAAATTATAATCCTGGTACCATTGACAACTTTTTTAGTTAGCATATATATTAGTCCCAGTCACATATATTTATCAAATGCATTCATAAAAACATATAATAATAAAAAAACTATACAGAAAAAAAACCAAATCTATGTGTTGACATATTTAAATGCTTGAATTATAAATTATTCACAATATAGCAGTTTTTCTCCTGCATCAAATTTTAAAACTGGTTTATATCTTCATTTTCAACATATACAAGGCATAAATCAAATAGATAATCAATAAATCACACATTCTAAACAAACATTATTTTTTCTGAATGTAAATTATCTTTTTTTATATAATTATAACGAACTTTCTTGTTTAAAACTATTTGTATTTTCAAGCTAATATGCCTCTGATCAATCACGTGAGAACTAGTTTTCAAGCGATGACGTATAAGTTACTATTTTACCACCAATCGTCATCATTATATTCGACCGATGTCTCTGTTTCATTATTTACTGATAATAATTGGTTGGTTAAATTATCAGATAGACAATTATATTTTGCATTGGTTTCATCCTTTTTAATCTGCCCTTATTCCGTACTAATACTAGATTCTTCGTCAGAATCCCACTCCTCCCATGTGTCTTTCGTCGGTTGAGGTTTTATCCACCATGATTGTTTATCCTCTCTTTTAAATTTGCTTTCAATTTCTTTGCATTTTTCTAAACAAATGTTTCCTTTCTTATTTGTAATCCTTGGTGCATCCAAGATATCACAAGCTCGTCTGTCATATAAACAAGTTTCTTCTTTTTCATTTGAAAATTCAGGAAAACCCAAGCTAATGCCAGTACCTCTGTAATCATCATGGTCTGTCCAAGTACCAACCCGCAACACTTCATTTAAACCGTTGTTGTTTATAGCTGCCTCAATATATTTACCGAGACAATTGTACTGAAAGCTTGCTATTGTGCGGTTAATATGTCCATGATCTGTTTCAATCATGTAATTTGCTTTCGCTTTTGCTGTTTTTGTTTTAGTATAGTTATGCTGATCTTCATAATGTTTATTCTCAGTGAAAGAAGAATTGGAGTGAACAATGTCATCAATGAGCAATTGCAAATCATTAGCAAGTCCTCGCTTACTCAATTTTCTTTCACATTGAATCTGCATTTTTACATTAACTTTATCTAACTTAAGAAGAGCACGCTGCTTTTGTTTTTGTTTTTTAACATAATCTAATCCCCTCAACATCTTGTTTTTAAGAAAAAACACAAAGCAATCCTCATCTGGCGTTTTTGAGCGAGATCCTTTTTTATCTTGTTTTTTACGGCTATCCTCATCTGGAGTTTTTGAGCGTGATCCTTTTTTATCTTGGTTTTTATGTTTATATTCATCTAGAGTTTTTGAGCGTGATCCTTTTTTATCTTGGTTTTTATGTCTATCCTCCTCTGGGTTTTTTGAGCGAGATCCTTTTTTATCTTGTTTTTTATGTCTATCCTCATTATTCTTTCCTTTAAAAGAAATTTCTTTTCTGCCATTATTGAACAGTTTCCTTATGACTGCGTCCCTTTGGATTCTTTCGTTGATACACTAAAACCACATAGATAAATATATATTTTAATATAATAAGTCTCTCCATACAAAAATTACTAGACTTTAGTATGGAGATGACTCGAAAGGACTAGCTGGTAAACTCTTTTTTCTGTTCACCTTTCAGATTAGCAATTGCTGTTAAATATTTGACGTTTAACCTATTGACCTTAAAATCATTATCATGTCTCTTCGTCTACAGGGGCATTGAAACACTAAGTTTCAAATTTGTTTAATAGAAAAGGTATATCCTGAAACCAAAATGTTGACCAGTTCAGTCTATCGATACATGTAAGTCACCTTTTCTTTAAACATTTTGGTTTCAAAATAGATGCATTCCTCATACTCTAATATATCAAATGGTGAAAAAACATCTTTGAACAAAAGACTAGACTCGTACTGTGGTGTAATAACATAAGCATGATGAGCTTAATATAACACTATAAATATATTGAACAATTTACAGATTTAAAAGGGAAGAGTAATTGTGCTCAGAAAAGTTGATGGGACCTTGAATTTTCTGATTCCAAAATCAAATGTGGTTCTCGTTGCCATTAAAGCGGGAGGTTTGGCATGCCACAAAACCAGGTTTAACCCACCATTATTTCTTTCTTAAAATGTCCAAAACCAAGTCAGGAAAATGGCAATTGTTATATTATAGTTCGTTAATGTGCGTGTTACATTTTTATGTTATGTTTCTGTTGTGTCGAAGTTCTCTTATATTTGATGCGTTTCCCTCGGTTTTAGTTTGTTTTTTCCTCAATCAATTTACGAATTTCGAAAAGTGGTATACTAATATTGCCTGTATTTTTCCTCATCCCATGTGCATTACCAAATCAATTTTTGTAAAGACGTTGTTAATGGATTAATTGTTCAAACACTGTTGTCCATAAAATGGCATGTTATGCAACTGTAATACAATTGAGAAGTTGAGCTAGCTTTATAACCATGAGAAATCAAACATTTTCTACATACGGAAATGTATGTACCAAGTCTGCAATATGACATTTGTTTTACATTAGTTTAATCTGTTTGGGCTGTCGTTTTGCCTTTTCACAAAGGACTTTCAAATTTGATTTTACCTCAGAGTTCGATATATTTATTATTTCACTTTTTTTTTAATTTTTTTACGAAAACTGATATGTTGAGGATCTGACTCCTTTCGAACGACATGATTAAAATTGGATTAAATGCAGGTCAAACTTATTGTTATGGCCCGACAATGACTTGTCATTTGGTCTTGCTTGGTAACTGTCTCATTGGCAATCATATCACATCTTCTTATTTGTATATATTAACCAAAGGTTTCCTTCTGTTAACAATTTGTGCATAACTATTATATATTTCAAAAACAGCTGGTTAATAGCGTGTATCAAGTGTGTTGTTTTGTTTCTTTTAGAACACACCGAGCTAAATCATGTTTAATTAATTATGTGTATGGACAAAACAACACATACTTTCAAAGTTATTTTAGAAATATTTTGTTCGGGTCAGCAGAAATAAAAAGGCACAAAACTACAATTTGTTTCCGGGAAAAGGTAAAAGTCTACGACTTTTTAAAACAACATTGCAACACAAACATTTAATTATATTTTTGTAAAAGGTACAATATAAGCTATACATGCTGACAAAGTAAAAAGAAGTTCTATGGATTTTAATTTACACCCTTCCCCACCCTTTTCCCATCCCCATTTAATATCTTAATAATTAAATAGTTGTATTGCTACCTCAATTTCTTTCAGTTTGTTATTCAGCATAAGTACAGCACGCTGAATAGCTTCTGTTGAACCTATTATATTAAATGTCACAACCTAAAAATAAATGATTAAGATTTAAAAAAATTATATTGAATTATAAGGTGAGCTAAAAAATCATAGGTCACTTACTGCACCTGGAAATGATTTAACATTTAATGAGTAATAAACATTTATCACTATCATTTCAATAGTGCTCGTTTACATGGTAGCTGTCTAGAGGGAGAAATATCCACTTCATCCAGAAATCTTAATGCGAAAGAAATACAAACACTCTTTGCTATTACTCATAAATGTTGTGTGTTTAGTGAGCAAGTATCAAAATGCTTTCGGTTTTATCTAACCAGGGATCTTAAAAACAACCTTCTCTCTGGAGAGGAGCATGCTATCCTTAAAGAACAATGAGACATAACTGTAATGACTTCCACACTAAGAAAATGTACATGTATGTACAAAGTCCGCAATATGACAGTTGTTATTCACTCGTTTGATGTGTTTGAGCTTTCGATTTTGCCATTTGATTAAGAATTTTTCTCGGAGTTCAATATTTTTGTGATTTTAGTAATAGCACTATAAGACAAAAGAGATGATTTCAGCTTCCCAAGTATGACCTTTTCAATTTTAAACCAAGAGTTCCAAACGGTGAAGTTGAAATCATCACTATATGTTACGGACGCCATCATGAGTTGGATGACCGTTATGGAATATCTGTTATATAGATGATATCGGATATGTTCCTTATGTCGTAACAACAATCCTGTTCTCCTTTCACGAATGTGACCTATCGAATTAGACATTTTACCACTATTCGTGACATGTATACCTATTGTGTCTGCTTATTTGTTCACGCATTAATATCATTATCATTAAATTTGATTCGACTGTCATACAAAAAAGAGGTTTACCTCTATAAAACCAGATTCAATCTACCATTTTCAACATTTGAAAATGCCTGTACCAAGTCAAGAATATAACAGCTGTTTTCCATCCGTTTGATGAGTTTTATCATTTGAATTTGCCATTTGATTAAGGACTTTCAGTTTAGAGGTTTCCTCGGAGTTCAATATTTTTGTGATTTAAGGTGACTTCCGATACTAAGGGAGATAACAACATTTTACTGATGTAAAACTGGTTCCCGTTTAAAAAATTAGGATATATCGCCTGTATATCTAGGTCACGGTAACAGTTCCGATGTCGTCTGTTGTCAACGTGTGTAAACAACTTCCAAGTTACAGCTCATCGCTCAGAAGAAAGGAAGGTTTATCATAAAGGATAAATGCATGCGTTCTTTAAAAATAAAGAATATGAATAGCTTCAGCCTGAAAGTTCACTCAGTTTTTTTTTTTTGGGGGGGGGGGGGTCTTCGATGTTCTTCAACTTTGCACTTGTTTGGCTTTATAACTTTTTTGATCTGAGCACACTGTTGAGTGTTATGTAGTCTGGCGTCTTAAATTATAATCCTGGTACCATTGACAACTTTTTTAGTTAGCATATATATTAGTCCCAGTCACATATATTTATCAAATGCATTCATAAAAAATATAATAATAAAAAAACTATACAGAAAAAAAACCAAATCTATGTGTTGACATATTTAAATGCTTGAATTATAAATTATTCACAATATAGCAGTTTTTCTCCTGCATCAAATTTTAAAACTGGTTTATATCTTCATTTTCAACATATACAAGGCATAAATCAAATAGATAATCAATAAATCACACATTCTAAACAAACATTATTTTTTCTGAATGTAAATTATCTTTTTTTATATAATTATAACGAACTTTCTTGTTTAAAACTATTTGTATTTTCAAGCTAATATGCCTCTGATCAATCACGTGAGAACTAGTTTTCAAGCGATGACGTATAAGTTACTATTTTACCACCAATCGTCATCATTATATTCGACCGATGTCTCTGTTTCATTATTTACTGATAATAATTGGTTGGTTAAATTATCAGATAGACAATTATATTTTGCATTGGTTTCATCCTTTTTAATCTGCCCTTATTCCGTACTAATACTAGATTCTTCGTCAGAATCCCACTCCTCCCATGTGTCTTTCGTCGGTTGAGGTTTTATCCACCATGATTGTTTATCCTCTCTTTTAAATTTGCTTTCAATTTCTTTGCATTTTTCTAAACAAATGTTTCCTTTCTTATTTGTAATCCTTGGTGCATCCAAGATATCACAAGCTCGTCTGTCATATAAACAAGTTTCTTCTTTTTCATTTGAAAATTCAGGAAAACCCAAGCTAATGCCAGTACCTCTGTAATCATCATGGTCTGTCCAAGTACCAACCCGCAACACTTCATTTAAACCGTTGTTGTTTATAGCTGCCTCAATATATTTACCGAGACAATTGTACTGAAAGCTTGCTATTGTGCGGTTAATATGTCCATGATCTGTTTCAATCATGTAATTTGCTTTCGCTTTTGCTGTTTTTGTTTTAGTATAGTTATGCTGATCTTCATAATGTTTATTCTCAGTGAAAGAAGAATTGGAGTGAACAATGTCATCAATGAGCAATTGCAAATCATTAGCAAGTCCTCGCTTACTCAATTTTCTTTCACATTGAATCTGCATTTTTACATTAACTTTATCTAACTTAAGAAGAGTAGATCACAAGTATATATTTTTTGAGACAGAATTTTTTCATAATTTCCCAAAATGAAGATTTTATTATGCTCCTTTCACAAATTTAATAAAAAGTATGGGTCACCGTGCTATTTTTCAAGCTATGGGTCGTTGAAAATTGCCAAAATTTGGTTAGTTTGTTCATGAAAAAACACATTAGTGTGCATAAAAAAAAATTCTATGAGATAGAATTTTGAAATAAATTGTGAGAAGAAAGGTTTCATAATAGGTTTTAAATAAATAAAAAGAAAACATGGTGTCACCGAACTTGTTTTCTTGCTACAAGTAAAAATAAAAAATTTCCCTATTAGCCCAGTATAACTTTTGTACTAAAAGAGTTATTTCCCCTTAAATGGCTCATTTGAAAAAAATAATTTTTATACCAAAAATATTGATATTTGTTAAAATATTTTGAATAATACGATTAATTAACAATTTGTCTTCAAATAGAAAAAAACAGTCGAACCATTGAATTGCAAATCTGTCTCCAAATTTGCAGATTTAGGCAAATAATTGGACCGATTTTGTACTGCGATTGTGCAATCCAAGATGGCGGTAAACCATGAATCTACCTTAAGTAAAAACACTTTATTACTATGAATGTTATAAAATAATCTTACAGCATTGTCCTCTTTGCTTTGGTTTTCAATTTTCTTCACTGAGGACTTATCGATCACTTCTTTAATTGCATTTCCATTTTTTCCAATTACTCTACCTAAAATAAGATCAAATCAAAGCTAAGACTTTTAAAGCAGCTGTAATATGTAAAGTTTGTTTTTGTTTTGATACAATTGTGTTGCTAATTATATTACCAGATAAGGAAACCAAAAAAAAGGGGGAGAATATTTTAAGGTATAACTCATGTCACAACCGTAATGTATATCTGTACATGAAAGATTTTTTAAAACATAAAACATCTTTAATAGGTAATAGGATTATATAATGACTGAATTTCTTCAAATTGGTTTGAATACTTTTAAAGTATAATTAATTCACAAATTATTGTTAGTTTTTATGATAATCTCTTAATGTGTTTCAACATTCATGAAAGTAGTTATCAAAGGTACCAGGATTATAATTTAGTACGCCAGACGCGCGTTTCGTCTACAGAAGACTCATTAGTGACGCTCATATCAAAATATTTATAAAGCCAAACAAGTACAAAGTTGAAGAGCATTGAAGATCCAAAATTCCCAAAAGGTTGTGCCCAATAAGGCTTAGATAATCTATACCTGGGATAAGAAAATCCTTAGATTTTTGAAAATTAAAAGTTTTGTAAACAAGAAATTTATAAAAATGACCACATTATTGATATTCATGTCAACACTTCTACACAGAAGTGTTGACTACTGGGATGGTGATACCTTCGGGGACGAAACGTCAACCAGCAGTGGCATCGACCCAGTGGTGTAAATAGTTATCAAAGGTACCAGGATTATAATTAAGTACGCCAGACGCGCCCACATTGCTCAATTATAATTTCTTTGGTATATATAGCTCATATTTTTGTAGCATTGATATATTCGTGTAACAGACATACAATTCTTAATTCTATTAAGCTGTTGTTGTGTACTGTCTTCAATTAGTTTTAGTAATTCGTTGTTATTTTGTGGTTAACATGTCGAGATGTAGTCTCTTATATTATTAATTCATGTATTTCTCTGTCTTGAGTGTTCTTGCATTTACTTGACTGTACTGTATTTCTGGCATGTCATGTTGTCCTTTTAGCGGTATATTTAACATTGCCATAGGTTTGGCTAGCCACAACCAGGTTCCTGTACGTCCTTTACAAGTCAGGAATATAGCAGTTGTTATCTTATAGTACGTGTCATTGTATGTTGCATTGTTGTTTGTTTTTTGTTGCACTTCAGTGTTATGTTGTTTCGTTTTTGTCCTCTTATATTTGATATGTTTCCGTCGGTTTTAATTTGTAACCCAGACTTGTTTTCTTTCAATCTATTTATCATTTTAAACAGCGATATACTACTGTTGCTTATAATCATACCACAAGGTAAAATGTAAAACAAGAATTTACTGTCGGGTTAACAGCATTTACATTCATTGTAAAGACATTATAGAAACTGATTGTTCACCAAAAAATATGAAAATAAGAAGTTTTTTCTGCCTGTTGTGCTAAATAGTTTCCTCAGTTTAGGAGACAAACCAACTTTTTATTTTACATGGCCTAAACCTTTTTTCTATTTTGTTGATTCAGTTGAATAATTAATTAAAAATGCGAGTTTTGCAAAGCCAATTCAAGCGTACCTAAATTTCAAATTTGAAATCTTACATCGATGTTAGATTAACTGATGTTCATTACTGCTCCTAAAACTGTTACACAGTATAGAAATTGTTTGCAAGGAGATTTCAAAATCTCAAAAGAGATATTAGTCGAGTAAGTGCTTCAACAATAGGGAAAGAGACATATTCTAGCGGCTACAAATAATGTATAGTTGGACTTGATGTTTAGTAAAGGCAAGAATATTGTACCGATGTTAAATAGACATAAATCAATCATTCTGGATCACAAACCAAAACCAAGGAAAACATATCAACCATAAGAGAACAATCAACGTAACAACAGAAACAGTGAACAAATAATCGCCAACATACATAGAAACTGATTATCTAAAAACAATTGGCATACTCCTGATTAGGTACATCTTAAAAAAATTGGTGCGTTGAACCCCATTGTATGGCTAGCCAAACCTCCCACTTATTTCCCGCAATGTTGAAAATTATGTTGCTTAAAAGACAACATATATATGTGACAGGAATATAGTACAAATAAACGAAAGAACATGTAAAGGACAGAGAAATACATATTTAAATACTACAACAGTCCATTTACAAATAATTCATAGCCTTGTGGACATTAAGACAACAATGCCTTTGAGTCCGGCAAGTTATTTGAAGGGTTTAAATAGGATATTGGCCAATTTGCACAATGATTATAATTGTCAAAATTGAGAATAGAAATGGGGAATATGTCAATGAGAAAACAATCCGATCAAAGAGCAAACAACCGCCGAAGGCCACCAATGGGTCTTCAACGAAGCGAAAAACTCCCGCACCCGGAGTCGTACTTCAGCTGGCCCCTAAACGAAAATACATTCTAGTTCAGTGATAATGGAAGTCATACTAAACTCCGACATATACACAAGAACCTAAAATTAAAAAGCATACAAGACTAACAAAGGTCAGAGGCTCCTGACTTGGGACAGGCGCAAACATGCAGCGGGATTAAACATGTTTCTTTTTAGATCTCAACCCTCCACTGTACCTCTAGCCAATGTAGAAAAACAAACACGCACCAGGGGGTCACAACAATACGCACAGTAAAACTCAGTTCAAAATAAGTCCGAGTCCGGTGTCAGAATCAGGTTGCATATAAAAAAAAAATATACATTTAGTATTGGCAAGAAAATTAAAAATTAATAAATGGAGAAAGTGTGTATGGACAACAGTTGTCCCTGCTTGTAAATATGCATGAGTCAACTTCTACTTACAAATGCAGGATTCATGTATTAACGATCGTTTAATTTTTAATTATAATGATTGTGTATACGTTTCATAACATTTGGTTGAGGCAATAACTCAAGAACAGTAAAAAATTGAAAAAAAACGTTTTTAATCACTTCTTGTGTCCGAAGCGCTTTTCTGGATTCAACTTCAACAGGAACGCTCAAAGTTAAACATTTGAAATCCAAAGATGTATAAGTACCGAAACCGTTGAAGAGCTGTTGGTCAAAAATACCTAAACTAAATAGCCAAATCCATCTAAAGCCAACTTTGCCTGAGGGAGTTGAAATCTTTGTTTCTCAATAATTTCAAAATTTATAAACGAACAATTTTAGTAAAGTTTGTTAAATCATATCAGTACCGAAGCTGACGATACCCTCGGGGACTGATAGTCCACCAGCAGAGGTATCGACCCAGTGGTGTAAAACATTGGAAACAACACGTTTAATAATTGCTTGCATCCGAAACGCTTTTCATGATTTACCTTCAACAGAACAGGAACGTTCAAAGCCAAACATAAAAGTGACGCCACATAATTTCAAACCTGGTCGATGTTTTGTGGTAATAAGCAGTGTGTATAAGTTTTATGAAATAAGGTTGAGAGCATATGACCTAATAAAAGTGAACGGAAACAAAATAATTCAGCAATTGTTATGCTAATAAAGGGGCATATCTCATGAGCAGTAGAAGTGACGCCACCCAGTTTCGAACTCGATCTGTCTTATGTGTTAGTAAGTGTTGTGTAAAATTTTATAACATTGGTTGAGGCAAACTAATTTTGGGAATGGAGGTGACGTACAGATAAGCAAGGGTAATTTTTACCGAATGGGAGAGCATGAAAAAAGAAAAGAACCATGAACTCTTAATCAGACACCATCATAAACTCATAAGACATCATAAACTCATAAGACATCATGACCACCACCATCCTTTAAACTTTTTGCTGTCAACATCATTTAGAATATGATTCAGACTGAGAAATCAATACTCAGAATTGTTGTTTCCAGCAAAAATGTTTTGTCTACTAGTGCTTTTTTTTGTAAAGTTTTATGCCTTCATATTTTGATATTTTCATCAATATTGAAACAGGTTGACGACTTCACTCTAAAATCTATGACAAACACGATGATTTCAATTTTCCAACTATCAATTTCCCATTTATCAGCAGTAACATACCCTCGGCTCCGTCGTATTGTGTTTACATATCTCAATTGTTACGTTAACCTCCTGCATTTTCACACTATACTGACTTTATATGCAGTGGACCTCTACTCAGAAACCACTCGGACATTGTTATGAGGAGGAAAGATTAAAAATGACGTAAATTTCATGATCATTATCACGCATTGGTTGATCTATAAATTGTGTACGTATCTAAACTAACTGATGGCATGTTTACCTCGTATTAGGTTTAACATATATGTCGTCTGTCTGCTACTAATATGTACCGAACGTGGTCTATTCCCGAATATTACTCTTATACCATGTATACCTAGTGTGTATATACATTGCTATACGACGTGTTTCGGTATTTTGTTCAACATTCATGTATTTATTTTGGATGTTTCTGTTATGGTTCAAGTTGGATAATAATGTTATATCTTATTGTTTGTAGTCCAAATAATTATAAAATAGCCTTTCAATACTATCATGGTCATGCAAATTGTTTGGAATGGTATCCAGGGGAAACAATTATATACTTCAAGATTGCATGTGTGTTACATGCGTCACTGTTCGTGTTGCATGTGATGTCTGTCCTTGATGGAAGATGTTCGCTGTTGTTTTGCGGTTTGCATGTTGTGTCTACTATTACATTATTTGTGTGTGCGTTTCTCTATGGTGAGTGTTTTTGCTGTATCTAACATTGCCATTTTTTGCGGAAGCATTGGCTAGCCATTTAACCAGGTTCAACCCACCATTTGTTTCTTAAAATGTACTCTACCAAGTTAGGAATATGGAAGTTGTGTTCAAATCGTTCGTTTCTATGTATGCATGTTTGTTTTTGTTGCATTTTAGTGTTCCTGTTGTTTCTTTGTTTTCCTCTTTTAGTTTATTTGTATTGAAGTCCTGTATTATTATGTTGTCATTTTAATGTTATATTTAACAATGCCATTAAAGTGCGAGGTTTGGCATGACACAAAACCAGGTTCAACCCACCATTTTTTTCTTTAAAAATGTCCTGTACCAAGTCAGGAAAATGGCCATTGTTATAACATAGTTCGTTTCTGTGTGTGTAACATTTTTACGTTGTTTTTCCGTACGTTGTGTCGTTTGTTTTCTCCTATATTTTGAGTGTGAATTCATATTACTGTAAGACGTGTCACGGTACTTTTCTATCCCAAATTCATGTATTTGGTTTTGATGTTATATTGGTTATTCTCATCGGATTGTGTCTAATGCTTAGTCCGTTGCTATGTGTGTTACATTTGAATGTTGTGTCGTTGTTCTCCTCTTATATTTAATGCGTTTCCCTCAGTTTTAGTTTGTTTTCCCCGATTTTGTTTTTTGTCCATAGATTTACGATTTTTTAACAGCGGTATACTATCGTTGCCTTTATTTAGTTATATTTCCCTCGGTTTTAAATTGTAACCCAATTTTTGTTGTTTACCTCAATCGATTTATAACTTTGAACACTGGTATACTAAGGTTGCATTTATTCATGATCCAGGAAAACGATATACGACGTGTGAATCGACATGATACACCTAACATTGGAATAGTCTCTTAACTTTCATATCGATAACAATTAAAACTATTAGCGTTAAAATCACATGTTGAACTGTTACAGTTACTTATAAATCATTACCTGCTAAATGATTTGGCACTGTGTAAGTCTTTTGCTTAAATTCCAATACACATTTAGCTTCGTTTACAGCCCTTTGTGACTAAAAAAAACTTACAACATATAAATCCTTATCATTACTGAAATGTTTCATAGAATTATTTTAATAAGGTACAATGTAATTAATCATATATGACAGACAATTTGGCGAGAAACATATTTAAATTATCACTTCAATGGTCATCATGTATATGTATGCACACGTGTGCACACCATATAAGACGTTTTCTCTAGATGCGTATCAAAAATTAGTGCATTGCAAGAATCTGCGATTTATACAGTGTAATGTTAAATGTTTTTTTATACAACTGCAAAACTTTTGCAGCCCTATAATGGTATGGTGATGTCGTCATCATTCTCATTTGAAATGCATATATCGATTTTTTTATTTTGAGTATGGTTTTAGAATTGGTTCAAAGGGTCCAAAAATAAACTCAGATCAAGGAAACAGAAGAATACCCCTGTTAAAAAAAAAGGTGTGCTGAACCAGCTGGTTGTATGGCCAGCCAAACTTCTCGCTTATATTTCAATGTTAACAAAATATTGCTTAAATGACACTTCTATGTGTCAAAAATACAGCACAAACAAACACAAAACCACTCAGCACAAAAAACACACAAAAAAAACAACACAAAAGTCGCTACATGTAAACAGCAGAATAACAACAAACACCTTTCATTAACGACAGCACAAGACATCACAAACAGTGACGTATTAGATTTATTTTAACAGAAATAAAATTCATTGTTTTTTGTTTAAATGTTGAATTAAAACATTTATATCGAGTTTTGATAGTAGACCCAGTTTTCAAGTTGGTCAAAATCGGGTTTTTAAAACAAATTGAATATATGGGTTGCTTTAATATGCCAAATCTTTTCTAATATGAAAATTGAGGTGGTACCTAACACTACAGGGAGATAACTCTGTAAAGTCAGCTAAACGTTTTGATTACTTTGTGTTGTAAATGGAATATTAAGCTTCTCAATGATCAAAATTGGTGTTTGTCAAACTGCTATATAACCAGTGTAATTTTTCTGACAAAACGGTTGGTTCAAAATTTTTGAAATTTTTATATTTTTGTTTAAGGGTCAAAGTAAATACTTTGTCAAAATTTTATGAAAATTAAACGAGCCAAATTAATTTTAGTGAAAGTGTTGAGTTCCACCTTAACCTTTTGTTTGATTTCATCAAAACTTTTTCTTAAAGAAAACTTAACTAGCGCACAAAGCACCATGAAGATGGAGTGTAGCTTAGTAGACAGAGCGACCTTGCAAGACAGTTATATATATACCTAGCAATCATTCTACAATAGCGAACATAACATTGGGAAAGGAATACCGGTATCACTTGAAGTTTCTTCAAAACAGACCATACAGGAAAACATTGACCAATAACAATTGAATTAAGGTCAGATTAACCCTATAACAAGACAAACATGTACACTTATCAATCAAACCCATACACAAAACATAATTAGCATATTGCTAAAATATCTTTAAAATATTTCAAACTTAGATGACCCAATAAATGTTAAAAAAAACAAATTGAGGCAGATTTAATACTTTACAAGTCAATTAAGTGTTCAATGGTCAAAGACGTTTTGGATTATACCAAAACGTCTTTATTGAACACTTGACTTGTAAAGTATTAAATCAGATATTGAAATACAAATGCAGTTATCTACCTCACCAATTACTGTAAATCTGTATCCATCTTGTTGTTTCTCATTTCTAACAGACAGCACTCCTTTAATTTTTCTTGATTTTTGTATGTTCGAGCCATCCCTACCGATGGCCAGTCCCATCAACTTAAAGGGGACCATGAATGTTTCTGTATAATCAGGCTACAAAAAAAAATCATCAGATATCTCTTACTGCAACTTTAAGTGCATTCATTAATACTGTAAAATGGTGTTATTCTCTGTTCTGCCTTACTTGAATTCACATCATAAGACATCAATTAAATCTGAACTAATTATATATAGAGAGAGATAAAGTTCCGCAGTCCCCCAAGATGCACATGTTCATGCATGATTTGTTATCGAAAACTTTTCACAAAATATATTACAGAAATGTAGATTTCGGACAGGCGTGGATAAAAATATGTTTTACTCTAAAAAAAAAAAAAAAAATCTGATTAAAAGCACATGAGCTTAGTAATGCTTTCTTCAATAATTTGTACACAACTCGTGTTGATTCACTAAAGCCGTGCACATCCCAGAATGTGTACTTGAATAGCTGATTTAACCAATAACTCTTACACTTATAAACTTGTTTTATGAAATCCTTGTTTATAGTACTGCATGCAACAATCATCAATCTATCAAGCACCGAATTGCCAAATATGAGAGAACAAGGGGGAAAGGCTATGGATTTCTGTGTAAAATTGCCATATGTTTAGTATCGACTCAACACAAGGGTACATAGTTCGTAAGCATTTTAAAATAAATGGGGAATGTGTCCATGGGACACAGCTGCTGACCCCGCTTGCATATCATATAAAGTTATAAAAGGACATAACTGAAGAACGGTTATAGTGACGCTACCCAAATTAGTACTTGATTTGAATTTTGTATAAATAAGTATTGTGTACAAGTTTCATAACATTTGGTTGAGGCAAACTTAAGTTAGGGAACGGAGACGAAACATTTAGCATTTTTTCCATTTGTAAAGAGGCATTATTCTAGGACGGTTTAAGTGACACCCCAAAATTCAACTTGATCTGTAATTTGTGGTTATAGGCATTGAATAGCAATTGGTTGAGGCAAACTAAAATTATAGAACGGAAAATAACAATTCAGCAAGTTTTCCATTTGTAAAGGGCATAACTCTAGAATGGTAACAGAGACGCAACCCAAATTCAAATTTGATTTGTGTTTTGTGGTAATTAGCATTGTGTACAAGTTTCATAACATTTGGTTGAGGCAAACTAAAGTTAGAGAACGGAAGCCAATTTTTCTAATTTGGTCGTACGGACGTACACACAGACGAACAAGAGTAAACTTTAAAAATCCACATCCTACCTTGGTATCCATGTTGGTACATGTAACACTACTGTCGGAAGGTAATTCTTGACTTTACTGTTTATACTTATTCAAACCTTCTTCTTCTTTTCTGTAACTTCCTTCTAATGAGGAGCACGTCCAATACGGATTTAACAGTTTATGGGGCACTATAATGTTAATCATCAATCAATGAGGCTTATATTACACGGGTAGAAGTTGGTGAAGTAATCCATTTAAGAACATTTCATTTTAGAATGCACATATCTTAATACTTAAAGTTTTCATCCTCCATAACATTACATGATAAAATGTAAAAATTTCCGATTGGAATTTTACGAAAAAATATTTAATATTGATGACTATTTAGTCAACACAACATAGCAACCACACAAGTTTTAAAATCGTCATTTAAATCAATATGTTATCAGTATTCGTACTTTGTCTGATAATTAAATTGATTACGTGTGAGTCATATATTTTCAAAAAATGAAAATCAATGAAAAATAGATATATTTATTTGGTGGAACATACTGATCGCTATTTAACAATCTTATCTATATACATACAGAGTTCTACATAAAAAGAATTAAAAAATACGGCTATTTTCATGAGGGTCTGAATGGGTAGAGGTCTTCATTTTTATATTCAATATTTATAATATTCATGCAATTTTTCTGTATTTTTTTTTTTTTTTTTTTTAAATATTTGCTTGTTTTTTTTCTCTATTCTTAATATGATTAGCACCCCATGGCATCATGTTCTTTTCTATTTGTTTGCCCTGTTTTCCTTATTCTTTTTTCCAATTATTCTATAGCATACATTCCAGATGAGCTCTGATGTAAGATTTATTTAGTTTGTTGTTACTGTGTTTATACCTCTTTAAATAAAGAGTTTATTAGGGAGCTACCATTTGATTTTTATGGGGGGGGGGGGCTAGGATGAAAAATGTTGTCCTGCATTTTTTTTTAGCTGTAATCTCTGTCCTGTCTTTTTATTTTTCACTCTGTTCGGTCCTGCCTTTTTTTTTTTTTAGTTTATCCCGACTTTTATTTACCTAAATTGTCGTCCTGACTTTTTTTTTGCAAGTGTCTCATCCTGCCTTTTTTTTTACTCAAAACTCCTGTCCTGCCTATTTATTTCAAATTTCATCCTGACGTCAGATACGCGAGGCAATGAATGTGTTTTTAATTTGATAGATGCTTTTGTGATTTTTGTTAAATTGTTTGTTTTAAGTTTGTAACACAGTGATGACTGCTCAGTGTACCCATATTTTGACTATTTTATTTATTATGTCTGTTTTGTTCACGTATCGTTGTATATATAACGGAATTTGATGAGACTGTCGTCAAGTGAGTGGTTTAGCGTTATAAGACCAGGTTTAATCCACAATTTTCTACATTTGAAAATGTCTGTACCAAGTAAGGAATATGACAGTGGTTGTCCATTCGTTTGATGTGTTTTTTCATTTGATTTTGCCATGTGATTAGGGACTTTCCGATTATATTTTCCTCTGAGTTCAGTATTTTTGTGATTTTACATTTTGCCCCGGAATGAAATGTACCTGAAAGCCAAATGAAATATGCCACTCTGAAGCATACCTGATTAGAAGTTTCATCTGGCCAATCTATTTGTACCTCTGCATCTTTATATTTCATTTCTTTTTTAAGCAAGATCTGGAAAAAAAAATCAGAGTTAGCCTCCAACAAAGCAGTTGGTCAAGCTCCTATTAACATGCATAAAGTAAAAAATGCCAAAAAAAATGTGTATTTCGCCATCAGTTGTGTTTAATTCATTAACAATAACTTGATCTGATGATGGCCCGTTAAGGCCATTTTGCCTTTTCGTGTTTTCGTTCTTCCTTTTATAGGGCAAACATGCGAAAACGTGAAAACGCCAAGTCGAAAACGCGAAATGTGTTTTCTTTCAAATTTCGAGTTTTCGACTCTGCATTTTCTTGTTATCGCCTGTTCGCCTTTTAATTGGTTTTTTTGGGGGGGATTTCGCAATTTCGATTTATATAGGAATGCTGATACTGAATTTTAATTTGCGTATTGTTATGCGTTTACTTTTCTACATTGGCTAGAGGTATAGGGTGAGGGTTGTACATGTATAAGATCTCATAAACATGTTAAACCCCGCAACATTTTTGCACCTGTCCCAACTCAGGAGCCTCTGGCCTTTGTTAGTCTTGTATCATTTTCAATTTTAGTTTCTTGTGTATAATTTGGAGTTTAGTATGGCGTTCATTATCACTGAACTAGTATATATATTTGTGTAGGGGCCAGCTGAAGGACACCTCCGGGTGTGGGAATTTATCGCTGCATTGATGACCTATTGGTGACCTTCTGCTGTTGTCTGTTCTGTGGTCGGGTTGTTGTCTCTTTGACACATTCCCCATTTCCATTCTCACCTTCATGATACAATTAATATGACTTTGTATCGAGTACATTTATGATAGTTATTTTATTATTTTAGACTTTTTTGTATATATGTCACGTACTCGGTGTAGTGACTTCTGGGTATCGTACCAGAGTTTACCCCTGGATATTGGAAGATGCACCGTTTCTTAGCTTTCTATCTTTAAACTTGTATTTTGGCCTCTATCACACACTTACAATGTGTGGGACGTGTTGCTGTCTTTGAACAGACCTTGTGTTAAGCAACAACCAGTGCTAACCTGTGCACTATTCCAAACCTTGCTAATGTCTACCTATGCGCTACTATCCTGTGCACCGCTATCCTGTGCACTATCTGGCTTATTCAGCCTGTGCACTGCCTAACCAGTGCACGTATTTCCGCACAGTCGCCTATGCACCTATTACCCGGTGCGTAAATACAACTTTATTACTCCTGCAACCTTATTCAGGTACGCAGATAGATTCTTATTCAGATTCTATTAATTCTTTTATAAAGTGTAGATAATTACCTTTTCCCTTCTTTAAGGCGTCTGGATTATCCATCAAGCGACCCTTGTTCTGACAGCACATCAGCTTATATACTAAGGTTTTGGACCATACCATTTAATTTGGACGATACCATATGTCTTATTCATATGAGTGTTTATAATTACCTAACCCTTAATGCTAAAACGTTTGAATGACGGCACTTATGTTTACGACTACCGATCGGAATATTTCCGGGTATGCTAACCACGACCGGTCCGTTACTGATTCTAAATATTATAAATATCCATAGCAATGTAAACAAAACAAAACCAAAAGTAGACAACTGTTCAACTTTCAAACATAACGAGTTCGTATAACAATGTTTCAGCTTGATAAAAGAAATAAGAAGAAGAACACTAGTAAAATAAAACAGGTGAACCAAGTTCATCACATTACCCACGCCTCCAGGAAATGCGTCCCCGCATTTATCGAAATCAATTGAGTACATCTACATCAAGTGGACATTTTTCAGTCCCAAACTCTATCCGGGTATTGCCTCGAGCCATGCCATTTAAAAACCACAATTATAACCGTTACTTCTTCAGTAGCTAACCACTAGAACAACTCGTAGATGTATGATCTACCCGACATGACAAGATTCCCACTCAACTGTATACTATTGTCTTTACACTGGAGGGAACGTTAATATGTGCACCTACTTAAATATATCAAATTTATCTTAAGTACCCTTACTTCTTGATTGAAACATGCATGCTGACAGATTTTTTAGCAACCAATCTTTAACTATGAAAACTAACAAGCCAAATCATACATTTGAAAACCACTGAAAACATCAAAAAGCCAAAACCGGTATGAAATAATTTTGCCTAACAACCGGCCACTTATGGACCACTCAAAGAGCTTGTTGAGAGGGATCTTTAACGTGCACAAAGCGTGGTACTCCTTGAACACGGGACCTCGGATTTAACGTCCCCATCCGACGGACATCATATTAAAATATACAACAAAATAACATTTAGATAGTGATTCCTTCACTTTTCCATTACTATTTTTTTTTTATATTTATATACATGATAGGAATATATATACAACAATGAGATCCAAATTATCGAACAAAATCATGAAGCCATGCCGGCTGCTTGGTAACCCTGCGTGGACGCCCTGCGTAGCCTGACTCATCCCTTGAATCACTTTGATCATCAATGTTGTCAGTACTATCAAGCTCCTCATTGAAAATTTCGGGCAACACACTTTCCGGCACAAAAGCATCATCTTGAATTTCGAGTTCATTCATCTCTGTTTCTCCTCTCAGATGTTGGCCCTTGCACAACCTCATTCTATCGACATGTATAACCTGTGGTCGACCGCGTCTACCACAATTAATGAGATAATTCACATCCGAGTATTCTTTGAGTACTCGAAAAGGACCACGCCAGTAAGATGTGAATTTGGGAGAATGACCAGCTTTTCGAATTGGAAAGAATACATATACTTGGTCGTCTTTCCTAAATTTGCTCCAGTTTAACTGTTTGTCATAATACTTTTTCTGACGCACCATTTCCTGTCCTACGTGTTTTCTAACAAAGTGGTGAGCTTCTTCCATTCGTTCTTGAAGTTCCCATGCCCATCTGTTTTGTGGAATTTTCTTTAAATAATCAGGTACATCGTACATGAGGTCCACAGGTGTAGCAACTTCGCGACCTAACATCATGCGATTAGGCGTACATCCTGTGGTCTCATGTTGAGCTGATCTATATGCCATCATAACGTAGGGCAATAAACAATCCCAATTCGAATGGTGTTCGTCAACATAAGCCGTCAACATTTTGGCCAATGTTCCATTAAATCTCTCTACCATTCCGTCACACTGCGGATGGTAGGGTGTGGTTCTAGTCTTGTCTATCTGTAATAAGTGGCACATTTCCTGAAATAATTCGCTCTCAAACTGCGAGCCTTGGTCAGAGTGAACTACAGTAGGCACGCCGAAACGCGTAATAACCTCTGCTACTAATATATTGGCTACAGTTGATGCAAGCATGTTAGGCATTGGAAAGCTGTCCGTCCATTTGCTGTAATAATCGCTAATGACTAGGATATACTTGTGCCCTCTCTCGGTTTCGGGTAGTTCTCCCAATATATCCATAGCAATTCTTTCCATTGGGTAACCCGATTTTTGCAACTGCATAGGAGCCCTTTGCCGTTTATTCGGACCTTTTCTCTTGGCACAAATTTCACAACCGGCTATATAGGCTACTATGTCATGTCGTACACCAGGCCAGTAGAACCTATCTTTGATTCTAGATTGCGTTTTCTTGATGCCAAGGTGGCCTGACGTCTTGTTATCATGGCACTGCTGAAGTATTCGACGTCTTTCTGTAAGGGGCACTATCACTCTACTTTTGTTGTTGTCTCTGTGCACTTTGCAAAGTACTCCATCCTGAATCTTCAGGTCATCAAACTGCGACCATAAGCTTTTAATAACATAATTGTACTCTCCTAGATTTTTCAAGTTAGGCTTGTGCCCATCTTGTACCCATTGTCTTACAATTTGCAAATTTTTGTCATTGTCTTGAAGATGTTTTAGGGATATTTCTGTGTCGCCGTCTTTGTCTCTTTCACGTTCATCGGGCTTTGATGACACTGTCTGTACCAGTTGTTGTGCCTTCCAATCAGAGCTATATCCGCACTGTCTACAAGGTATCCTACTTAACGCATCTGCGTTCTGGTGTTGACTTCCTGGCCTGTGTTTAATTTCCATGTCATATGTACTCAACACTTCAAGCCATCTTGCTAATTGTCCTTCTGCGTTTTTGAAGTTTAACAACCATTGCAATGAGCTGTGGTCCGTTCGAACGATGAATGCTCGGCCATACAGAAAATGACGAAAACTTTTGACGAAGTGTACTACTGATAAGAGTTCCTTTCTAGTGACACAATATTTCCGTTCTGTTTTTGATAATGTTCTGCTTCCAAAAGCAATGACTCTTTCTTTACCATCAATTTCCTGTGATAGCACAGCTCCGATAGCGTTATTACTTGCGTCAGTGTCTAGGATGAATGGTCTAGATAATGTGGATGTGCAAGAATGGGTGCTTTAGTTAGTTTTCCCTTCAAGGCTTGAAAAGCTTCCTGACATTCTTCTGTCCATAAGTACTTTCGTCCTTTTTCCGTTAGTTGATGGAGACATTTGGCGATTTTTGCAAAATGTTCTATGTACCTCCGGTAATATCCACAGAGACCCAAGAAAGAACGTAATTCGCTCGCATCAACTGGAATGGGCCAATCCTTTATGCTCTTTATCTTTTCTGGATCCGTGGCTACACCTTCCGCAGTGACGACATGTCCAAGAAAGTTAACTTTCTTTGAAAATAGTGTGCACTTCTTGGGTTTGAGCTTTAGGCCAGCTCCCTTTAGTCGATCAAAAACCGATCGCAGATTTTCGAGCATTTCCTCAAACGATTTTCCAACCACAATTATATCGTCTAGATAAACAAGACATATACTCCACTGCAGTCCCGCCAATACTCTCTCCATTAATCTTTCAAATGTTGCTGGTGCACAGGCAAGGCCGAATGGCATCTGTCGAAATTGAAACAGTCCCCGTCGGCTGGCAAATGCAGTTTTCGGGCGATCTTTCTCTGCCATTTCCACCTGCCAGTATCCCGAACAAAGGTCTAAAGTAGAGAACCATTTATTTCCGGACAATTGCTCCAATGAGTCGTCGATGCGGGGTAATGGATATGCGTCTTTTACTGTTAAATCGTTGACCTTGCGATAATCAACGCAAAAGCGTGTAGTACCATCCTTTTTCTTTACCAGTACTATCCCAGACGACCATGAACCGTCGGCTGGCTCAATTACTCCGCGTTCAAGCATGTCATCGATATGTCTATCGACTTCCTCTCGCATATGAATGGGGGTGCGGCGAGGCGGTTGTTTTACTGGTGCATTATTTCCAGTATTTATGGTGTGGCGCACCAAATCAGTTCTACCTAAGTCCCTGTCGGATGCTGCAAAAAGATCTTTGTATTCATTGAGAAGATTTTCAACTCCGCGTTTTTGCTCCTGGCTAAGATTTTCGCTGCAATTACTCAGTAATTTTTGCAATTCAATTCTTAGGTTCTGATCCTTATGTATATCAGTAATATTTTTGTCGTCGCTTATCACGTCCTGAATAGGGCTTATATTTCCTACAATTGTCCCAGCTCTTATTATCTTCACTACATTCGATACATTCATAAAGCGCAGTGGTACGGTTTCTGAGGCTTTAACTAAAGTTCTTGCCATTAAGGCACTGTCCTTTGCTACAAATTTGTCACAGGGTTCAATGATTCCTAAGCCTACTTCATTCTTTGTTGACGGATATTCGTTAATGTGACCCCGGACCAAAGCTTCTGTGCCTGGCTGTATGCATGTATCTTCAACTACAGACACTCTATAGCAACCAAGCTGTCCAGTGAAGTTCAGTGGTATCACCTGGTTATTGCAAACCATATGTTCTTCTTGTAAATTAATCAGACATCTATTTTTCTTGAGAAAATCTAAACCAATTATGCCATCTAAAGCAAGATCCGCTACTACTGCCTCTGCTAAATATACGTTATGATCAATCCAGATGTGAAATTCACCTTTTCCCGTAACGTTTAGTTCAGAGCCGTTTGCTGACATAATAGTTTGAACCACTTGATTGAGGTTTGGCATCTCTTCTTTTCTCAAACTATTGAATAGTTTATTTGATATAAGAGTGACAGTTGCGCCTGTGTCAACGAGAAAACTGGCTTTTAAATTTCCTATAGCTACGTCTATATATGCCCCTGCTTCTTTCGTCGAGTTATTTTGAACATTGAGCTTGATTTGTTTTCTCCGCTGTCTTCTTGTTCGAGAATGTACTGGCCTTGCAGAGCCATTCTCGTGGTTCCTGTATTGACCGTTCCCGTTGCCACCTTGCTTTCGTAGCCTACATTCTCGCTTAAAATGTCCATATTTACCGCAATTGTAACATTGCTGATTCCGTTTCCATTCCGGATCGGCCGTGTTTCTTTGTCCGCTGTTTTTAAATTCGTTTAACTCCATTCGAAGTGATTCTAATTGCTTAGTAAACGAATCCATCATTTCTGTAAACTTATCGTCCTTAGATAATTCTTCTGTAATATTATCTGCATGCGTAGCCCGCATCTGAGGTTTTACAAAATCTTGTCTTTTCTCTGCTTTGTAGAACGCCTCAAGTTCGACAGCTAAACAGATTGCTTGGTTCAAGTTTTGTGGTCTGGATTGTTTAATGTTTATCCTCATCTCACTATCGTGCAATGCATCTAAGAAATAATCCTTTGATAATGTTTCTTTTACTTCAGTGGGTGCTAGTGGGTATGCCCTGTTAACTAATCTCCGTATAGTTTGTCCTAGTTCTGGCAAGGTTTCACTTGCGCGCTGGCGTGTCTCCTTCAACTGAACTCTGTAAAGTTCGGTCTGATTTGGAGGAGCAAATCGCTCTTCTAATGATTTAACTAAGGTCTCATAATTCATTTTCTTATCAGTTGGTAAATCGCTGAAGACACTCTGTGCGTGCCCGCGAAGGGCAGCGGCAAGGTAAAGCCCCTGTTCATATTCGTCCCAATTATTAATGATAGCACATGCTTCAAAGTGCGATTTAAAATCAACCCACTCGCCAGACCCATCATAATTGGCCAGTTTGATTTCTCTTCTCGTATTCTTTCCAGGCGTGCGTACTTTTTCCTGGTTATTGACAGCCTGTTTTGCATTCCTTTGGCTAGGTCTTAAGATAGGAGAAATCTCCACTGAACCTCCACTACTGGTACCGGGCGTTGCGCTGGTTGTTTTGTAATGCCCTTGCTTAGAGCGGGCTCCCTGTTCGTGCTCACTTACGTAAGGTCCAAACAATGTTGGTGCATCGTCAGCTCGTTGAAGCTGTGTTTGGACTGTGCGCTCTTTGACATCGCCGAAATCCGTGCGCCTCGTCTGAGCAATACCAGAATCTGTCAGGTTTCTAGGTTGTTCTTTTGGGGTAGAGTGTTGTGGTGTCAAAAACCTAGGATTTTGAGTTTGTCTCAACTTTTCTATCTTTTGCTTTACATCTTCCTCTAACGTATTTATATGCTGTTGTAAATCGTCCATGTTTAATCAAGTATAGGTGCACTTGCCAATATCCCACCGCTGCCACCAAAATTATGTCACGTACTCGGTGTAGTGACTTCTGGGTATCGTACCAGAGTTTACCCCTGGATATTGGAAGATGCACCGTTTCTTAGCTTTCTATCTTTAAACTTGTATTTTGGCCTCTATCACACACTTACAATGTGTGGGACGTGTTGCTGTCTTTGAACAGACCTTGTGTTAAGCAACAACCAGTGCTAACCTGTGCACTATTCCAAACCTTGCTAATGTCTACCTATGCGCTACTATCCTGTGCACCGCTATCCTGTGCACTATCTGGCTTATTCAGCCTGTGCACTGCCTAACCAGTGCACGTATTTCCGCACAGTCGCCTATGCACCTATTACCCGGTGCGTAAATACAACTTTATTACTCCTGCAACCTTATTCAGGTACGCAGATAGATTCTTATTCAGATTCTATTAATTCTTTTATAAAGTGTAGATAATTACCTTTTCCCTTCTTTAAGGCGTCTGGATTATCCATCAAGCGACCCTTGTTCTGACAGCACATCAGCTTATATACTAAGGTTTTGGACCATACCATTTAATTTGGACGATACCATATGTCTTATTCATATGAGTGTTTATAATTACCTAACCCTTAATGCTAAAACGTTTGAATGACGGCCCTTATGTTTACGACTACCGATCGGAATATTTCCGGGTATGCTAACCACGACCGGTCCGTTACTGATTCTAAATATTATAAATATCCATAGCAATGTAAACAAAACAAAACCAAAAGTAGACAACTGTTCAACTTTCAAACATAACGAGTTCGTATAACAATGTTTCAGCTTGATAAAAGAAATAAGAAGAAGAACACTAGTAAAATAAAACAGGTGAACCAAGTTCATCACATATATACGCTTTGTATATTTATTAGTATGTTATAAATCAAATTGGAGAATTTGTCAATGAATCAAATCAGTGAATATGCTGCTAATGCCCCTTTTTGACATATGTACTTGTCTCGGGGGAGGGGAGGGAAATCATAAACAAATTTGTTATCTCACTTAGAGTCTGTGCTCATGGTGCCTACCGAACGAGACCCTCGCGGGTTTTTAATTTAAAAAGACAATTATAAGAACAGCTTTCAGCAGTAGAAAGTTTCTAAAAACCTATATAATTGGTTTAATCTTGGGCTAAATATATAACACTAGTGTAATATCCTCAATATATTATGTCCCAGGTTTACTTTTTTTTAAAGCAGTTATGACAATGTGCCATACAAAGAAAGTGTAATAGTTCATTACAATTTTTTTGTTTGCAGGGTTTAAATTCCTTTTTTTGAACTCTCAAAATATAAAGTTATTAAGGACTAGTCTAATAGAATTATTGCCTGGTAAAACAAAAAACAAAAAAAAAACCCAACTTTTTAACTTAGGAAAATATGTATTTCTTACATTTCTCTTTTATTTCAAGACGTAGAATAATTGAAAATAAGTGCATTTTATATTAACAAAATGTTAAAGCTCAGAAAGCTACAAATTTTATCCAGATATGTTGATATGTAATTTACCTGAAGTCCATAAATTGACTTAGTAAGTAATGGATTTCTGATATTATATATACCTATTACGAATATTTAAATTTGCCTGATATATCATGTTTATAAGACTCTGGTAATTTTAGGCTTAAGTTTGGTCTTACATCTCAGAATTTATTTGATTCTATATAATCACATTTTTATATATCTATAAAAATTATGATTAAAAAAAATATTATATCAATTATTTTAATTATTCAATTTGTATAAATTGCTCAAGGCCGTGTAATTTTCCACAATTTATTAATCAATGAAAAATATCTTATCCTAACTCACAAGAGTATTCTCGGTTTTCAGACTATAAAAAAATAGATTTATAATATTCCATACACTTCCTCATAATGTAGCATAGACGGATCCGGGGGAAAAAAGGGGGGGCAGGGCCCACCTTTGATGGGGAAAATGTGGTTGGTTATATATGGGACGCATAACTGGAGCCCCCTTCTTTTGTGTCATTCAGTGCAGTGCCCTCCTTATGAAAAGGATACGCCACTATACAGAAAGCTAAATATACAATTAATTGGTTTGTATATTTGTCTTAACAATGAGAGTGTGAGCTTGAATCCTGCTCGTGCAGGTGCACTCGACTCAAATCTTAATT
The DNA here is from genome assembly GCA_019925275.1 of Mytilus edulis. Lineage (NCBI taxonomy): Eukaryota > Metazoa > Mollusca > Bivalvia > Mytilida > Mytilidae > Mytilus > Mytilus edulis. The sequence goes on from CM034359.1 coordinate 32,927,973, forward strand.
GACTAGGAGTACGTGTCAGTTTTCCCACCGAAGCTCAGTGGTTTTCTCCATCAATAAAAACTGGCCGCCACGAAAAGCCAAAAGGTGGAGCTTAAAAGTGGCGTGAGAATACAAACAAAAAATCAAAAATTTTAAATCAAATCTCAAATATTCCACGTTACACTACACTAGGTGCTGCTCCATCATTAATAACAGAATATGCATGCCCGGCGTTGCTCGATTCATCTGGTTTCTCGTTAAACTAAGAAATCAATAAAAAAAATTATCCAAATGCAGATTACAAAATTGTAGGAAAATTATTCCTTCTCACTCATACGTGTTCCATTTTAACCCCAGCATCAATCATGAGATACTGATCAGAAGCGGATTCAGGGAGAGCCCAGACCCCCTCCCCTTTTCTCGGAAAAATTTGGTTGATTATATAGGGAATCACTGAAGCTTGACCGGAGCAGGCCCCTCTTAGGCAATCAGTGGGCCACCACTTATGAAAATTTCTGGATCCGCCACTGCTGACATAGACGTCTGGAGCACCGGCAGATCAGCGTTCTACATTACGCTAAATCAAACATAGCCCTTATTTCGGAGGTTGTAAAGTCTGTTTACATTGTTGTACAATATAATCATGTTGGTAAGTTATAGACGTCCAATATATCATTAATATTGCTTACATGAAATATTTGAATATGTCTACAAGTTTTTCTAACTGCTGCGTCTTTTTATTATTCTGTAAAACTTGACCCCATTCACTGACATTCCGTGCTACAGCGCAATAACTTCAACTGAAAGAAGTACGGAAAGAACCTCGCATTTATAATTTATCCCTAATGGCAGGCATGTGAAGAAGTAAGATACATACACACACAAACATACATCACATGCAAGCAAACATTCATTATTGTACTGATGAAAACAAACAGCAGGAAAGGGGGGGGGGGGGGGGGGGGGGGGGGGGGGGGGATTGATTCCAGAAAGTCAATGCAAAGAGGGATAACTCTATTTAAAAAAAAATGATATTTCTCTGGGAAAGTCAATTTTTTTTCTATCTCATGCAAAAAATTCAGATGAGACTGCATAGTGATTTTTTTTAATTTCCTAGATTGCTGTAAAAGGATTAGAATTCCTTAGTATATTCTTAAGGCCTGGCTCCAAATCTTGGTCCTTTCCCCTAAAATAACATTTAAACTCCCATTCATTTTTGCCACCTCCCATCTCGCACCACACATATTTGAATTTCTATTAAATTAAAGTTACTTACCGTTGTGGAAAACATGGAAGTGCAAAATTGGTATACAGTATAATTAATATCTCTGGAACTGTTAAGCATGTTAAGATGAATTAATAATTAAAACAGATTTTGATCATCATGATCATGATGATCATTATTGATAGTTTATAATAGTAGCCAAGTTGAATTAAAAAGGAAATTTATTAGGATATACATGTATCTATCACCTGGGAAAGATGACCGGAAGCCTTGTTAAGTGTGACTCAGCTGGCAAACCATTTGTTAACCACTGCAAAAATATATTTTGCAGTGGCGTAGCCAGAGTTGAAATGATGTGGATGTTTCGCCGACCTTTTTATGCAGATTTATTTTTTATTTTTAAAGCACATGTACACCCCCAGAATCCGACACTAGTTAGATCTTTGTTTAAACTAATACATATATTTACATTTTTAACCAAATTTTATTGTTTCCTCGAAACTACCATCATTCAATTCATAAATATTTGATGTAAAGTTTCCCACCCAATCTTATATTTGACATATCAAAAACGGACCCCATTAGGCAGCAACCATTTGATTTTCGAGGGGGGGGGGGGGGGGCTATGTTTTTTTTTTTCTGAACAAATTTTAGTTTTTTTTTTCGCGACAAGTCGAAAACAATTTTTTTCTTTCAATTTTAGCATTTTTTTTAACATTACATATAGTGGCAGCTGAGGTTTTTTTTTGTCAGAATCAAAAACAAATTATTTTTTTCTCCAAAAACTGGAAACAAACTTTTTTTTCCAAAAAAAACCATAGCCCCCCCCCCCCTTAGGAACTTCGGAATATAGGAACTGAAGTGACTTCTCTTTCCAGGAATATGAGTCTACAACCTTGGGTTTTTGATTTTTGATTACTAAGCTAAACGCGTTTGCAGGACTCTAAATTAAGTCATGTGCACAATTCTTGTCAGATTAAGTGAAACTCTTATCATAATCAATGTCTTTGACAATTTGAAAATTATTCGTAATCAAATATTTTTAACCAGTTATGACCCTTTGAAATATAAATTGTAATGCAAATCCCATTTCATTTGCTGTGTAGCTTTTATTTCTCTTAAGATATTGAAATAAAAAGGAAATAAGAAAAACAATGCTTTTTTAGTTATTCCCTTGTTCCTTGCCCTTTGATAGATAAAATATGAAATGTAATGTGCATGGCGGGGAACATTGGATCTTTGTTCTTTACTGATTGAAAATAAAATTAGTATTTGAACTTAGATAGAAACAGGAATTCATAAGTCTAGGACTAGCCTATTACAATTGATTTTTGTTATCACGTCGTTTACCATGTCGTAAGAAACGATATGGTGTTTTAGTTGTTAGTTGCTATAGTCAAATGAGAAGCCATCACTCCACTAGGTTCAATTTCAGATGAAACATGTCCACGGGTCTGCGTGTCAGTCCTCTTCGCTTTTTTTTACGAGCAAAAACTTGAAACACTATTCTGTAATTCAACTATCTTGTTTACATAAACTAAATTATCCGAAATGAAAGACTAGGCATACTGCTTTGAAAATGACTTGGCGTTAATTTTAGCCTTGTTACATTTGGATACTTCCGAGTTAATCAGCTGCTATTTTTTTGATTTTTTTTTGTTGTCAAAATGATGTGGAGGCTTGAGCATCTGAGCATACATGCAAGCTACGCCACTGTTTTGGTTGTGTATTGCTATCACGTCTTCATCAGCAACAACATTAGAACACATTTGGTATCCCGACAATAACTATAGTTTATTCCGTGTATTGATCTCTATGAGTTCAAAAGGTACAGTACCACAAAAGGAAGGTTGGAAATGTTTTTGGGGTTGATGATCTCAACTGTTTTTGAATTTGGGGCCAATAAGAGGCCCAAAACAATCATTTTTCTAGCTTCAGGACAATAACTTGTTTATAAGTATTTTGATTGCTCTGAAATTATTTCACAAGGTTCAATACCACTAATAAAATGTTGGGAGGGGTAAACAAAATATTTTTTTGGGGGGTCAGTCGCACAACAGCAAGAAATCTTCAACATATAAATTCAAATCTTATAATGAAATAAATTATTTAATGAAATTAATTATTTCAAGTTCTCTGACTACATTTATTCTGTGTCCGGAACCTTTAATATGTCGGGTATCAAGGTACAATCTAAATTCAGTCCTTACTAAGCTTGAATATTGTGTCCATTTTTCCCCAAACTGTTCAGGGTTGGACCTCTGCCGTAATATCCAGCTGTGCTCGGCGAAGCAGTTTATTGAATCAGAAAACTTGCAAATAAATAATTGGAACTCATTGAATTTGTATTCACGTGAACTTCAATATAACCCCTTAGCTAGAGATGGATTATGCATGATTGATTCTTGTTAGCCTTTTAGTCTATAAAAGAAAAAAATGTGAACATAGAAAGTTAAAACAAAGGTAAATCCTTTGGTTGACTGATTCAATTCATTAAAAATCAATCTTGTATCTGTGTATAGGTAAAATAAAAAATAAACTTATTTTTTTAACTTTTAAATTGAAATCAAACAGACATACATGACATAGGAAAATCCATTTGCATGAGGTTCATATATCTATTTATATATACAATTATATATGTTTTTGTGTATATCAATTTGTAACATGACCATGGGTTGTTTTCTTGGTCATCGCCGATAGTTGATTGCCATACAGTGTGACCTATAGTTGTTAATGTCTGTGTCATTTTGGTCTCTTGTGGACAGTTGTCTCATTGGCAATCATACCACTTCTTCTTTTTTATATTATAGATGGCATCTTGACTAAAATACACACAAAAAGAAGCTTCATATTAGAGCCCATGCCCTGCAAATTGTTTATTAATCACCATTCAACATGCTTAACAGTTTAAATGGAGATTAGATGAAATTTTGATTAATGCTTTGTTTACACTATCATGACTATGGTCTATCATGATGAAGGCTATCTAGAGAGAACCAATGTCATGAATGTAAGAAAAAGAGAAAACACATACAGGACAAAGCAGTTCTACCCAGGGTACATGTACATGTATAAATTTTAAATTTCCAACCATGGGAGATAACTCTATACATTTTGTACCTCAAAATTAATCATGATAATGTAACCGGATACAATAACAAAAAAATAACCTGAAAAACATTAAACAATTTTGGCCTGTAGAAAAAGTGAATATCCAAAATTGTTAACACTAAAAGGTTATTTCACTGATGGTGTAGGGTTGACAATTTTTTATATTCTCCTTTTCTATGAGCCACAATGTTTGTTTAATTAAAATACCGAACTAACAGTGGAAGGGAGTTTTGAACCATTGAAAAAGCACGGATGTTAAAACTATTTAAAATGAAATTGTGTCTTTGAATTTCTCATATGTACATTGTACAACAAAGGTAAAAACTTTTTTGTAAAATACTGATGGACCTAAAAGCCAAACCAGTTATAAGAGATCATCAGCACTAGATGTATGTCCAAAGTCTTGTTGTCTCGTCACTCCATGGGATTCCTGTACTATGTGAATGTTGCTATTATGTTTACATACTTCTGTGACATCATTTTTATGGGAGATAACTTGTAAACAAATCTCAAACTAATAGGGTTATTCACCACCATAACCACTGGTGTAAACGTTTAGGGTTTTTCATCCTTCCTTGCAATTAAAATGATTAAATGAAAATTAACTGATATATTTCATGTGACATGCTAATGTTAAACCCAATAGAATTCTTACATATATACATGATATATATGTAAGGTATATTAATCATAAATATTTATTTTGTAAACATGTGTAGACAATGACAGATTTTGTCTGAAATATAAATAAGATGTGGTATGAGTACGAAAGAGACATCTCCCCATCCAAGTCACAATACTACAGTTATACCACTGTCCCAGGTTAGGGGGAGGGTTGGGATCCCGCTAACATGTTTAACCCCGCCACATTATTTATGTATGTGCCTGTCCCAAGTCAGGAGCCTGTAATTCAGTGGTTGTCGTTTGTTTATGTGTTACATATTTGTTTTTCGTTCATTTTTTTTTTTTTTTTTTTTTTACATAAGGCCGTTAGTTTTCTCGTTTGAATTGTTTTACATTGTCTTATCGCGGTCTTTTATAGCTGACTATGCGGTATGGGCTTTGCTCATTTTTGAAGACCGTACCGTGACCTATAGTTGTTAATGTCTGTGTTATTTTGGTCTTTTGTGGATAGTTGTCTCATTGACAATCATACCACATCTTCTTTTTTATACAATGTAAAAAAAGCAAAACAAATAAATGGTCAATTGAAAACAAAGATAAAATTAAAGTCATATGAAACAAGTGACTGGTTAAAAATAAGGTTTATCCAATTCTTGAACCAATGCATGTATATATCATGTATATCATAAGCATGATAAGCTTAGTCTTCTGACGACTTTATCATTTTTTATGCAAAAAAAATCGTATAATCGTCCTTTTTTTTCTCTCTGTCTGTTATGAAGAGAAAATATGGCCGCACATTTATTGTTGTGTTTTGAAGCCCTAGTTTACCGACTGTCACCTTATAGTAAACAGTCAACAAAAAAGCATGGATATTAAGCACATGTATAACATGTACAATCAGATTATAGTTTAATTTAGTGACATCTATCCATGCGTATTGCGATCACCAGATTTTTACGAGAAGGGTCAAGCTAAGGTCACTTTGAATACTGAAAATATGTCGGCAAATTGCTTCCTGCATGTCCTGTAAGCAAGCAAAAAAAAAAAAAGTAAACTTTTTCTTAATATGGACAAATTAAAGAATTTTCTTTTAAAAAAAGTATACGTACATATATTAAGTTTGATAATGACAACTATCCATTTTGTTATAAAAAAAACATAACGCATAAATTGCACCTTTTTTATAATTTGAGGTTTTATAAGACTTTACTTTCTAAAAATTGAATCTTCCTTGTCATATTTTTGTCTGAAATATAATTAAGATGTGGTATAAGTACAACATGTACAATAGAGATATCTGAGAGACTCCATCCTTGTCACAATTACAATGTAAAAAAAGTAAACAAATAAATATTTTCTTTCTTTGTATTCATTTTGAATTACAATTTTAAATAGCTTTTTCATTGTTTTTATAGGGTTTTTCCAGCTGACAGTTAAAGGAGTGAAATAACAATGAGTCAGCCAGGAGGTAAAAGAGGAGGAGGTGCAAAAGGAAATAATGGAAAGCAACCTAATATGCAAGGAGGTGGAAAAGGACCCAAAATCAATCAAGGTCCAGGAAAACCTCAGAGAAACCAAGCAAAAAAGCAAGGAGTCCCAAGAGGACCAAAAACAAATCAGCAACTAGGAGGTCCAAGAGGTCCTAACCCAAACCAGTTTCTAGAACAGTCTTGTGGAACCCAACAAACATTTCAAAGAGGACCACAACCAAATTGCTTTCAAGGACAACCTCAGGGAAAACAAGGGGGTCAACGAGGACCAAATCCTAATCAATTTCCTGGACAACCGCAGGGAAACCAACAAGGAGGTCCACGTAGACCAAATCCTAATCAATTTCCTGGACAACCTCAAGGAAACCAACAAGGAGGTCCATGTAGACCAAATCCCAATCAATTTCCTGGACAACCTCAAGGAAACCAACAAGGAGTTCCGAGAAGACCAAATCCAAACCAGTTTCCTGGACAACCTCAAGGAAACCAGCAAGGAGTTCCAAGAAGACCAAATCCAAACCAGTTTCCTGGACAAACTCAAGGAAACCAACAAGGAGGTCCAAGAAGACCAAATCCAAACCAGTTTCCTGAACAACCTCAAGGAAACCAACAAGGAGGTCCAAGAAGACCAAATCCAAACCAGTTTCCTGGACAACCTCAAGGAAACCAACAAGGAGGTCCACGTAGACCAAATCCTAATCAAATTCCTAGACAACCTCAAGGAAACCAGCAAGGTGGTCCAAGAAGACCAAATCCAAACCAGTTTCCTGGACAACCTCAAGGAAACCAACAAGGAGGTCCAAGAATACCAAATCCAAACCAGTTGCCTGGACAACCTCCAGGAAAAAAACAAGGAGGCAAAAAAAGACCAAATCCAAACCTGAGTACTGGACAACCTCAAGGAAACCAACAAGGAGGTCCACGTAGACCAAATCCTAATCAATTTCCTGGACAACCTCAAGGAAACCAACAAGGAGGTTCACGTAGATTAAATCCTAATCAATTTCCTGGACAACCTCATGGAAACCAACAAGGAGGTCCACAAAGACCAAATCCAAACCAGTTTCCTGGACAACCTCAAGGAAACCAACAAGGAGGTCCACGTAGACCAAATCCTAATCAATTTCCTGGACAACCTCAAGGAAACCAACAAGGAGGTCCACGTAGACCAAATCCTAATCAATTTCCTGGACAACCTCAAGGAAAAAAACAAGGAGGCAAAAAAAGACCAATTCCAAACCCGAGTACTGGGATACCTCAAGGAAACCAACAAGGAGATGCACAAAGAACTATTCCAAACCAGTTTCTACAACAACCTCATAGAAACCAATCAGAAGGTGCTATTGGAAAGAGACGTCCAAGAACATCTGGTAGAAAGGACCCCAATATGCAGAGGAGTATAAATGAACCTACTCAAAATCTAATTAGAGGGCAGTTTCAAGGAAATCAGTCTAATTTGAATCAGTTTCCTGGTTTTATGCAGCAACCATGCAACTTAACAACACAGCAAACTCTACCAAAGTGCCATATTCAACAGTCAAAAAAAGTACAGCCACAAGTTCAAGTAAAATGTAAGCTATATTTAGTTGGGGGCATATTGTGTTACCCCTGTCTGTCCATCAGTTTGTCATGGGTATATAGTTTTTCCAGATAATTTCTCCTACAATTTGAATGATAGGAAGTTTTCACTTTGCCGGCTGTTTGTTCATATATATATATTGATGGTGTATAAAAGAAAGCTTTTTTTAAAGTTATGGTGCAAATAATAATGTAAATACTGTGAAAGTACTTTTATTCGTGGGGGTACCAATATTTCGTGGTTTTCATGGATGACTTTATCCACGAATTTAAGTGTCCAATGAAATAAAACAACCATCAGACCATTCGGCCTAGCCACAATCAGATGTGCATTTTGTGTTTCACATGAAGTCAAAAATGAGTATCACCTCAGGGAAAAACTCTTTTGATATTTTGGTTCAAAAATGGTTTAAATTATGAAAAATTGCCATTGTTAGGCTAACACTGGAAGCATTTATATTTTTATTAAATAAATGGTGTTTAAAAACTGTATAATTTTCTTTAATGGTTGCCTTCAAGACATGGTCACCAGTGACAGATTTTTGGTCAGTGTCAAAGACAACAAAATATGTTTAGAACTATTGAATATCAAACATTTTAATTAAAAAAAATAACAAGAACATGTTTGACTCACAGTTATTTCAAACAACAGTAGCTTTCTTTGATCATTAATCTTATCTGATAAAACTGTATTTAAAATTATCTATAAATAACAAAACTTGTTAGAACATTAAAATAACTTGATGCATATTCTTACAATAAACAATCAAACTTAGCAATACAATTTATATGTTTTGTCTACGGACAAGACATTGTATTCATATTTAATGAAATGCATTATTAAAACCTAATTTTGATATAGCTGAAAGTGTTATCTTGAACAAAAAACATACATTTTATCAGGTTTATCTATCAAATGATGCTTAACTTCAAGAAAAATGGAAACAAATACATTTTGATAATGTCTACGGACAAGACATTTTATTGATTTTCAATTAAATGCTTTCAAAGATGATTGTTAAAGTTAAGATTAAAAGTTACTAATTAAGTTTTAAGCGGTGTTTTTTAATTTTGGAAAATATAAAAATGTACCCATAATTCTTTACATATCTCAATAATTTATTGATTAAGACAAAATGAAGACACATTCTTTTAACTGAAATCCATATATCTGACTGTTTAAAACAATCAAACTATTATTAAAACTCAATTTTGACATAGTTGAATGTGTTCTCTTGAAAAAATAACATACATTTTACCTATCAAATTAGGCTGAACTCAAGGAAATTGGATACAAATATATTGTGGTAATGTCTACGGACAAGACAATTTCAGTTAAAAAAAAAATCTGTTAGAATTAATTGTGACTATATTTATGTTGAAAATACTGAGTTTTAATTCGAATAGATAACTTTCATCACCTATAAATAAGATTTAAGTTCCATAGCAGACAAATAATTGAATTTAATACTTGTTATGTACAAGTGTCTTGTCCGTAGACACTTCCTCATCTGCTGTTAATACTGAAATGCAAAGGATAAAGTTAGAGAGAGAGAAATACTTTTTCTTCATTTGATTTAGTTAATCTTTTAAGGTATGCAGCAACTGGAATAAACAATATTGAAGTAAAATTAGGTATGCTTTTTATGACTGATAATCTGACACTTTTTAAAATCCACTCCTGTAAAGTAATTTTACAAAAATTGAGAACACTTAAATTACCATTTATTTATTAAAAATAAGATATTTCTAAGTTTAAACAACACATAGGACTAATTAAGGCCTATAAAGCCAAGCAATATTGATAAAAAGACATGTCTACGGACAAGACATGTGTCTACGGACAAGACGTACATTCTGACATATTTTTGAATTTTTTCCTCTATTAATAGATGGTAGAAAAAAATGTTAGTAGTGTTTTCATATAAAAGAACAGGAACTTAGCAATGCAACATTAATGTAATTATGCTTCCAGTTTACTAGGGAATGCATGTCTACGGACAAGACATTTTTTCACTTTATTTGTATATTCAACTTTGATGGCATATATCTCCACCTAGGGTACTGAAATTTTGATAAATGAGGTAGTTTTTGATAATGTATATACTAGAAGAGAAAACAAAACACATAATAGCATAAATTTGATTTATTTTTCTCTTTTATCACTACACTGAGCAAGCTAAAAACAAAAGTACAAAATTTCATAACAAGCACATAGTATTCAACTTTTTATCATAACTTTGGAACCACTGAAGATTTTTTGTTGTAACAAACAGTAAAAGAAAGATGAATAAATTGTCTATAGCAATGAACCAATAATGTAGTTCAAATTAAGTTCACTTATTAACTATCAATTGATAAAAACAGCGAAATTTTAAATGAAACAACATAACGTGAAATTTTGCCCATTTTCAGCGTGTATTTTAGTGTTTTTTTTCAAAACGGTAACACCTATACATGATATTTGATATTCATTGTGAAGCCCTACATTCTATTTGATATTCATTGTGAAGCCCTACATTCTCTTCTTCAGTTCAAAGATGTATTACTTATGTAAAGTTTATCTTCTTGTTTTTATAAGCCTATAACATAGACCCAATATGAAATGCACATCTGATCTTGGCTAGGCCGATTATCGAAAATCAAGACATGGAAAGATCCCAATCGGTAGGTTTGACTACTGATATGATCTAGAGAATATATTGAATAACGCCAAATCTGAGAATACTTTAATAGCAGTCACAGAACTACAACCGCATGCAGGATATACCTATTTAATCTTTAATAACCTAAACTTTACAACTTTTGATCTTTTAATTCTCATAAAAAATATTTTTGATCGATGAAAGTTATATTTCCGTTATTGATATGCCAGTATGATTAAGTGTTCATTTTGTATCCTCATAGTTCTCGTACATATGGGAAATGATAATTTCATGCTGGGCTTGATTTTGATAAGAATTATTTGACAATTCAAGATACGTTTAAAGCATATGTTTATCAGTCAGGGGACTTATTAAATTTGAGAAGCAAATTCTAAGCTTTGTCACAAGTTGTGATTTTGTAGTTTTATCAAAATTTTAAACACATAGTTTTAAATAATATCTTTTAATTAGTAAAAATTTAAAAGATGAACTTTTTGCTTCTTTTAAGTAGCAAGGTTTATGCCTTTGATGCTATCATTTAGCTGCAAATTCTATTTAAGTTGAAAAAATGCTATAATAATTACTTTACATAATGAACTGATACTTTCTTAAAAGATTTTTCCCAGTAGTGGGAGTATTTTTCCTGTGAAGTTCAAGGTTTCATCTTTCAGATTATGGATAAAATTCTACTGTTCGCGATAAAAAATTTCACTGTTCGGGGGGGTGTTGAAATTAGTGGGTTATTAAAATAATGATATTTAAACATGTTAAAGAAGTGATTTTTGGAAAGGAAATTGAGGTATGATACTTAAAGAAGTGATTTTTATGTCATTATCCTAGATTCAGCACAAGGTCATCACCTGAAATGACCTGGTCATCCTATCAACACAGATGTTGGTTCTGATAATTTTAGAAACATAATTAGTCCCTGGATCATTAGTATTCTAAATTTAAAGCTACAATAAAATTAAATCACTTCTTTTAGTGATTAATTTGTACTACTTAAATGGGTGATTATTAAAGAAAGACAACTCTTTCTTCCGACCTTTATGGAAATAATGTTACTTAATTGAATCAGTGATTTAGAAAATCACTCATTTAACATGTTTAAGTAAGTCCCCTGACTGTTGATATTACTGTTTTCTTTAGGTGACATGTTTATGGCCTAAATAACACCTTTGATGGTCTTTAATCTGTTGATAACTTTATCATGGGTTAATTAGTGTTATCACTACGATTTACAGGGGTCAATGTTTACTTGCAATTTCCTTCAATCAAGACTATTTGTAACCTTCGTTTCTAAAGGCTTTAATTTTTCAATTATTTTTTTTTATTAGAAAACTAAAATTCACGAATTTAAAAACCCAAGAACATGTTAATATTTCTCAAACCACCAAAATTGATACCCACGATTTAAAGTACTTTCACAGTACATGCAGTATGTTGAAATCCCACAATTTTTACCAACAAAACAAACAGCAGTAAACATGATAAATTTGAAAGTATCTGACCCTGAAAGGTGTTATTACAGACCTTGATTATTGGTACATAAGGGATATGTACATGTATACATGTGTTATTCCAACACAATTCATGATAGGGGGAGATAACTCTGTCAGTAAGTGGAAATTCTGACAGAGTTATCTCCTATCATGAATTGCGTTGGAATAACATATGTATTTTAAATTTATCATTTCATGGCTACAGGCCTTTGGAAGCCTGTTATGGGGTATAAGTTTTTATACGACCGCAAAATTTGAAAAAATTTTCGTCGTATATTGCTATCACGTTGGCGTCGTCGTCGTCGTCGTCCGAATACTTTTAGTTTTCGCACTCTAACTTTAGTAAAAGTGAATGGAAATCTATGAAATTTTAACACAAGGTTTATGACCACAAAAGGAAGGTTGGTATTGATTTTGGGAGTTTTGGTCCCAACATTTTAGGAATTAGGGGCCAAAAAGGGCCCAAATAAGCATTTTCTTGGTTTTCGCACTATAACTTTAGTTTAAGTTAATAGAAATCTATGAAATTTTGACACAAGGTTTATGACCACAAAAGAACGGTTGGGATTGATTTTGGGAGTTTTGGTTTCAACAGTTTAGGAATTAGGGGCCAAAAAAGGGCCCAAATAAGCATTATTCTTGGTTTTCGCACAATAACTTTAGTTTAAGTAAATAGAAATCAATGAAATTTAAACACAATGTTAATGACTACAAAAGGAAGGTTGGTATTGATTTTGGGAGTTTAGGTCCCAACAGTTTAGGAATTAGGGGCCAAAAAGGGACCCAAATAAGCATTTTTCTTGGTTTTCGCACCATAACGTTAGTATAAGTAAATAGAAATCTATGAAATTTAAACACAAGGTTTATGACCATAAAAGGAAGGTTGGTATTGATTTTGGGAGTTTTGGTCCCAACAGAATAAGGGGCCCAAAGGGTCCAAAATTAAACTTTGTTTGATTTCATCAAAATTGAATAATTGGGGTTCTTTGATATGCCGAATCTAACTGTCATGACTGTGTATGTAGATTCTTAACTTTTGGTCCCGTTTTCAAATTGGTCTACATTAAGGTCCAAAGGGTCCAAAATTAAACTTAGTTTGATTTTGACAAAAAATGAATCAGTTAGGTTCTTTGATATGCTGAATCTAAAAATGTACTTAGATTCTTGATTATTGGCCCAGTTTTCAAGTTGGTCCAAATCGGGGTCCAAAATTAAACTTTGTTTGATTTCATCAAAAATTGAATAAATGGGGTTCTTTGATATACCAAATCTAACTGTGTATGTAGATTCTTCATTTTTGGTCCTGTTTTCAAATTGGTCTACACTAAAGTCCAAAGGGTCCAAAATTAAACTTAGTCTGATTTTAACAAAAATTGAAATCTTGGGGTTCTTTGATATGCTGAATCCAAAAATGTACTTAGATTTTTTTTTATGGGCCCAGTTTTCAAGTTGGTCCAAATCAGGATCTAAAATTATTATATTAAGTATTGTGCAATAGCAAGTCTTTTCAATTGCACAGTATTGCGCAATGGCAAGAAATATCTAATTGCACAATATTGTGAAATAGCAAATTTTTTTTTAATTAGCGTTATCTTTCTTCGTCCAGAATAGTAAGCAAGAAATATCTAATTGCAAAATATTGTGCAGTAGCAAGATTTTTTTTTAATTGGAGTTATCTTTCTTTGTCCAGAATCAACTTAAATCTTTGTTATATACAATATACAATGTATATTCACTTTTTACTACCAACTGATAAATTAAAATAATCTTTACCATTCAGTGATAACAAGCAGTTTTTTTACATCTTAATATTTTATGATGTATTTAAATGAGTAGTTATTGTTGCAAACTCCATTAGAAATTTTAATTGAGATTAGTTTTGGAATAAGGGAAAGGGGGATGTGATTAAAAAAATTGGGTTCAATTTTTCTCATTTGAAATTTCATAAATAAAAAAGAAAATTTCTTCAAACATTTTTTTGAGAGGATTAATATTCAACAGCATAGTGAATTGCTCTAAGAGAAAACAAAAATTTTAAGTTCATTAGAACACATTCATTCTGTGTCAGAAACCTATGCTGTGTCAACTATTTAATCACAATCCAAATTTAGAGCTGAATCCAGCTTGAATGTTGTGTCCATACTTGCCCCAACCGTTCAGGGTTCAACCTCTGCGGTCGTATAAAGCTACGCCCTGCGGAGCATCTGGTTGTTCATTGTTGTAAGCTGTACAGTGCACTTTATATCTTAGTTGCCTACTTCTACATGTTCTATATTATTTGAAGATGGCAAATGCTAGAAATTTAAGAATAAATTATATTTCAATTGAGTCAAATCATGACTGTAATAAATATGCATGATACAATGTAGATACTTTTGGTATTTTATATGTATTATAAGAACTGAAATAGATATCTATAATAACATGAACAAGTATGTTTTGTTTAATACAGATGTATATGTGCCAGTTCCTGTTACTCAGTTGACTCAGACTCCACCTCCTCAAGAGTCACAGCCTCAAGTTTTGTTGCCTGGGCCTGTATCACAGACAGGAATCAATATACAAAAAGGTAAACAAAACATTATATAATGGAAAACAAAGGATATGGAGACCCTATGACACAAAATCATCACATGTACAACGAAAAATACATACAAAACATAAAGGAACAGTGCTTTTATTGCTATTCTTCATCTCAAAGTCACAGTGAGGCCTTGAACATGGAGAAAAACACTTTCACCTCACTGCAAGTGTATCAAAGACAGCCCCTAACGCAGACTTCATGAAAGATGTGTCTTTTTTTTTCATGAGCGCTTATTTTTGTGAATACTTTATTTCATGTTTAACATGTTTAACCCTTTGTTCTAGTCCACCTTGAGGCTATTTGATTTTGTGATTTTCAAATTCACTTAATGAAGTAAGATTAGGAACCGTCCAAGTTTATTAAAATTTTGCAGCTATTTATATTGGGGTTATTTTTCTACTTGTGAAAGTCTTGAAAATAAATTGCTGGCTAAAATTAGTACTAATCACAGTACTGATTATATACTTTTCAACCTATAAATAGTACTTGTAAGTATTTTCCATGTGTATTAATTACTAATTAACAGGTGATGGTCAACAGAATTGTGATAATAAAAGATCTGAAGCTAGATTAAAAAGAAGACTCGGAAAAGATTGTAGACGTGGTGACGGCAAAGATAAAGTTGGTCAACAGGTACATGAACATGATAATGAGGACCAAAATGGCAAAATACCAGACGTGGATGAAAATGAAGTATTTAAATTCATGATCAAAACTTTTGGCGGAGGATGTAGTTTTGAAGACTTTTTACAAAGGTGTGACCTTTTTCCTTTGGGCTCCAATATTGTGCTGTGGTTCAGAAAAAACAATAGAAGATTTCATATTTTCTGGGATAAAAAAGATATTGTTTATCTTCAACCATTTTACAGAGATGCTAAAATTTGTGCTGAGTGGAACAGCAAGAAAAATCCTGCAGAATGTCAAAATGCTCATTGGGATTATTTTCACATCTGTCGTCGCTTCATTAGAGGCAACTGTCAAGAGAAAGATTGTCCACTGTCTCATAGTTTTAGAGGTCCTCACAATTATCGTTTGAAAAACAAACTTGGAATTGTCAATTTTAGTGATGATGAAATGAAAATTGTCCTAAATTGCAATTTACCTTCAGTTTGTGCAGATTATATTTACAACAATGGTTGTAAGGTCGATAACCCAGAAAGAAAATGTCCTCATTTACACTTATGTCGCCAGAAAATATTCGGAAAATGTCCAGATCCTTGCAAATTTAATAGAACACACACCATTAATCAGTTTCACAATAAATGGGTTCTTACATCATGTCATATGAAAGACTGGCCTCCTGCTAAAGTCCTCAAGGCTATATATGTACCTGCTAGAGAAAAGAAAGAGAATGATAATTATTCAGATGATTCTGACCTGAGTCATGATGAAGACGACCTTCATGACCTTGAGGAGTCTAGTGTTTTTGATTATGACAGTGATGTCTATGTCAGCAATGAAAGTCTTTCTAGTTCTGCATCGGGTCCTGCAAAAAATAAAAATTTACATTCAGTTGAAAACCTTAGTATTGATTACAACAAGGAAGGGACAAGGTCAACGCATGATCGTAAAGAAAGGTTTAGATCATTGGAAAATATCACATGTGGAATTGTGGGTAAAGATGATCAAGATTTAACAGAAATGGTTGAAACAGAAAGTAGTTATGATGATGAAGATGATTATGGTGATGGTAGCGTTGATGATGATTACGGTGATAATAAAGTTGATACAGAGAATTTTTGTGATCGTAAAGTTGATTATAACAATTATGGTGACGGTAATGATGATTATGGTGATGGTAATGGTGATGATAATGATGATGATGATGATGATTATGATTATTATGGTGATGGTAATGACGAGGATGATAATGGTGATAGGAATGTTGAAAGTGGTCCTGGAGAGAAAGAAATGATATTAACGGAAGATCAGACCCAGGTTCATCAAGGAAATGGTGATGGTAATGAGTTAGATGATGGTTTTGATTATGGCGATAATGATGATTATCAAGATAATTATGATGGCAATGATTATGATTATGATGAAAATGATTATAACTATGATGTCAATGAGGGTGGAGATTATGATCATGAGTATGGTGATTATGATTATGAAAATGATGCTGAAGACAATGATAATAATAATGAAATTGGTGATGATAATGGCCCTAATGATGATGGTGATGGAGATGATGACAAAATAATTGAGGAAGAGAAGATAACTATGGAAAACAGTGAACAAGTTCAGCAAGACTATGAGGATGACACATTAAAAAAGAATCAACAGCAATGTAATGAAGAAAAAGAGGACAAAATGATGGAAAACCAGAAAGGTGAGAAACAAGGCAATGATAAAAACTCAAAAGATATCCATCAAAACTTACTTGATGATGATGACATAAAGGAGAAAGAGAGAATTCAGATGGAAAATTGGAAAAAAGAACAGCAACAAAAACATAATAATGACGACAATATTATTGAAAGAGAGAGATTACTAATGGAACAGTGGAATCAACAACAGGCAAGAAGTTCTATACCACAACAGGATGATGTGAAATTAGATCCAGCACCATCCCCATCTGATCCAGATTATCAAGAAACTGATTCTTCTTTATTGACAGATGAAACAGAAAATACCAGAATCTGTGTATTTGTTTCGAAAAATAAATGTACATTTGCATCCTGTAAAAGACATCACCTGCTATCTGGCTTTCCGTACTTGTGGCAGATTAAGATATCTGGGAAATGGTTTTCGTGTTCATTATTGGAAAATGAGAAAATAGAAAAATCTTTCTGTGATCTGCAAGATGTTGCACCAACAGAAGTAAGTTTAAACAGTTTGTATAACTGAATTGTTTTTTTAAACCCCCATTTTTATATTAAAGTTAGGCAAATTATTCTACACATGCATACCGTCTAGATACTATATATTATCAGTGCTAAAATGTTTCAATAACATAAATTTTTCCATTATTTTAGCAGGATCACTTGCATTTTAACTGAATTTATTTCTAAAACCTATGTAAAAAAAAACACACATTTCATAATTTGTTTGGATTCAAATGGGTAAAATAGAAATTGAAAATTGATTGATTGAATGTTGCTTTATGTTCAGTGGAAAATATGTCGTGCATGTACTGGAATATAAGGTTATGGTATTTGAAATGAAAATGTTAATATATAATTAGTAAATGTATGTATGCATATCGCTATTTTAAGCCCTACCTTAGAGGAGGGGCTTTATTTTTTATCCTTGTCCATCTGTACATCCGTACATCCTAAAATTGGTTTCATTTCTTTAACTTGTGCTTGCCTCAACCAAATGCTATGAAACTTATACACAATGCTTATTACCACAAAACACTTATACCTTTATAGAGTTATGCCCCTTTACAAACAGAAAATTTGCAAAATTTTTGTTTCCATTCTCTTGTGTGTCTTTCTTCAGTTTGCCAGAACCAAACATTACAAATCTTATACACAATGGTTTTACAACAAAACAGAGATCAAGTTTGAATTTTGGTGGCATCACTTTTGATGTTCTAGAGTTATGCTTCTCTACAAATTGAATAATTGCTGAATGTTTGTTTTCACCTTTTTGATTTAAGTTTGCTTCAACCAAATTTTATGGAGCTTATACACCATGATTATAACCACAAACACTCTAATCAAGTACACCTTTTGGTAGTATCATTAATCGTTCTTGAGTTATGTCCCATTATAAGGTTATATGCAAGCAGGTGCATCATAGGTATCCTATGGACACATTTCCATAATTAATTTTCATGTAAATGGGTAATAACTCAAATAAATTGCAAACTGAAGAGTAGGTTTTTTTCCTGGAGGATGTTATATTCAAATGGATTACTTTTTAACCTGATTGAAAGATAATTTTTTTTTCAGATGAAATGTGATGACAACAAATACAACTGCCATATTTGGTTCCAAAAGATGCATGCAGTTATTTTAGATGTTAATGGTCAGCCAGCAGCTGATGATGACCAGTGGTCAACTGTCAGACGTCTGAGTACTCCATCATTTGCTGAGAAGAAAATGACAGTCAATAGTTATCTTACACAGTGGAGATGGTATTGGAAAGATGATGATGAAAAGTGGATTATGTTCAACAAGGTGAGACATGTGATATTATAGAATTGATTTATTGATGGTGTTCATATACTGCATATTCAGAAATATATAATACATAAGATTGATTTATGTCAAAAAGCATGTTTTTTTATTCTGAGTTCTATTGAGTAAAATTAAAAGACATTTGTATTTCCCGGTCAGCGGTAATAGGGGTATTTAACACAAATTTCAGCACTCTTGGCAAAAATCCATTGCTGTAGGAATCTGAAGTGTCCAGACAGAACAACCATGGAGAGACATGGAGCATTATTATTTATTGATTGTTGGTGCTTTAATCTACTATATAAAAGTAGATGGGGTATGATAACCAATGAGACAACTCTTCACAAGAGACAAAATAACACAGAAATTAACACCTATAGGTCACCGTACAATCTTCAACAATTAGGAAAGCCCATGGTGCCAATTTCAGCGCTTTTGGTTATATCATGGTTGCCAGACTTTATCGGTGGAGGACAGACAGACAGAACCACAATTTTTACCTGCTTTTGAAAATTGGCAATTCTAATCTATTAAGAATATAGCTATACTCACCTGCCGTCTGTGGTGTTTCAACTTTATTCTCAGTGTTGACAGGCTAGTGATTGCTGTTACTACTTGTACCAAATGGCCATTTAGGCCCCTTGTGAAAATATGATTATAATCAAGCCAAATAAGATATATATTTCATGTTTTGCGACCTCACACATTATAATTAAACCTGAACTTACATATATGAATAAAAGGAGGATTGGGATATATGTTGATGAGACAGAAGAAACCCAGTGACAAAATAACTCATTTAGTTTTTTACAATTTATTAATTTATGAAATTCAATCAAACTTAATCATTTGAATTTAATATTATCAGGTTATCAGATGTCACCTTAATAGAATCATTGTTCACTATTAGTGGCCAGTAGTAGTAGTATAAACATGCGAAGGACAGGTACACTGATAAAATATTTTATGTACATGTATTTTTTTCTAGGATTTATTCATGTTCACACTAGAGAGGAAATATCAAACAAAGCAGAAGAGCTATTTGTTTTCCAAGGAGAATAATTTCTTGATGTACAAAATAGACTTTATGAAAATGGTACAGGTTAATCTTGAAACAGATAAAGTTAGAGAAATTATCAGACGTCCCTTGTTTGTTTCCAAAGATGATGTATTGCGAGAAAAATTGTAAGTTCTAAAAATTATTGTAAGTCTGCTTGAATATTTCTTATGAGGGTCTGGATGGGGTCTACAGAATAATGGGCAGTTACAAGTGTGACTCTTTCTATTAAAAAATGAGGCTATTAAAGGTTAAATAAATAAATGTCATTAAGAATTGCCTTTTATAACACTGAACTTCTGTGGTCCACTGATTTGTAGAAAATGCTTGTATTAAATTTTATTTTTTGAAAGGTAGATTAGGTTTAAAAAAGAATTGAAAATGAATGTTGAATGTACTTAATCTTTTCACTGCAGTGTTGAAGAGTGATGGGGTCAGTGTAAGAATTTACTAGTGTAAACAGGAACTTGTGAATGGCCCAAAAAAATACTTTTAACTCTTAGCTTTGTTATTTTGTTGCAAAAGATGGGGCTACATTTATACATACATTTTTCATAAATGATATATTTTCTAAAGGTAAACCAGGTATAACTTTAATTGAAATGATAGGTCTGCATTGACATCAATGGTAGACTTTTTTACTGAATTTACTGTGTAGGTAGTATTATAATTGGAGTTATCTTCCTTTGTTCCAAATTAAATCTATAGCATATGTAGTTTTATTTTTTTCACAAACACAAAAGAGCAAGGTCATTGTATATTGATAAAACATTTGCATTAATTCCATTGACAAAATTATGTTAAAACAAAAAATTCCACATTTACATAGTCACGGAATATAAGTTCCTTCATAATACATGTAATATAAGTTCCAAAAGGAAAAAATATTCTGGAATATTATTTCCATAGGAATAAATATTACAGTATATGTTCCTATATAAATAGTATAGAATATTTGTTCCAACAGGAATAGGTATTATGACATTGTTTATAACAAAGTTTCCAGTGGAACTTCTGTTAGGGGGAACAAATATATGTTGACAACATAACTTACTTACAATGTTACAAAAGCTATGCTGAATATTCAAATTGTAAGAAAGTTACGGATATCTTAACTTATAACTGAAAGACAGATTTCAATCGTGTATTTTCCATTTTAGTTTAGACAATATACAGTTCCCATCTGCTATGAGTACACCAAAGCCAGCACATTTCTACAACTGGGACTGTTCCCATGACTTTGAGCCAGTAGAGCTAGATAAGACAGGGAAGGAGTACAAAGATGTCATGAAGTCATTATTTGATTCTATGGACCCTTCAAAGTTTGATTTCAAATTTATTTATAGAATTCAGAACAGGAAAATTTGGAGTGAATATGACACGTGGGTATACTTTTTTTTATTTTAGTCATTTAACGTGCAAAAGTTAAGTTAAGTTCTTGTATTGTCACGTCATAATTTATAGCCATTTACGTGTAGCTTTATTTGATAATGATACATTTAATTCAGAAACTTTTGCATTGATTTATTGTTACGATTTTTGAAAATGGGACAAACATGCGAGATAAAATAATTGGATGATTTCAGTAAATGCTGCATACAAATAATGATACGGTGGATTCATTTTTATACGACCGCAAAATTTGAAAAATTTTTCGTCGTATATTGCTATCACGTTGGCGTCGGCGTCGTCGTCGGCGTCGGCGGCGTCGTCGTCGTCGTCGTCGTCGTCGTCCTGCGTCCGAATACTTTTAGTTTTCGCACTCTAACTTTAGTAAAAGTGAATGGAAATCTATGAAATTTTAACACAAGGTTTATGACCACAAAAGGAAGGTTGGTATTGATTTTGGGAGTTTTGGTCCCAACATTTTAGGAATTAGGGGCCAAAAAGGGCCCAAATAAGCATTTTCTTGGTTTTCGCACTATAACTTTAGTTTAAGTTAATAGAAATCTATGAAATTTTGACACAAGGTTTATGACCACAAAAGAACGGTTGGGATTGATTTTGGGAGTTTTGGTTTCAACAGTTTAGGAATTAGGGGCCAAAAAAGGGCTCAAATAAGCATTATTCTTGGTTTTCGCACAATAACTTTAGTTTAAGTAAATAGAAATCAATGAAATTTAAACACAATGTTAATGACTAAAAAAGGAAGGTTGGTATTGATTTTGGGAGTTTAGGTCCCAACAGTTTAGGAATTAGGGGCCAAAAAGGGACCCAAATAAGCATTTTTCTTGGTTTTCGCACCATAACATTAGTATAAGTAAATAGAAATCTATGAAATTTAAACACAAGGTTTATGACAATAAAAGGAAGGTTGGTATTGATTTTGGGAGTTTTGGTCCCAACAGAATAAGGGGCCCAAAGGGTCCAAAATTAAACTTTGTTTGATTTCATCAAAATTGAATAATTGGGGTTCTTTGATATGCCGAATCTAACTGTCATGACTGTGTATGTAGATTCTTAACCTTTGGTCCCGTTTTCAAATTGGTCTACATTAAGGTCCAAAGGGTCCAAAATTAAACTTAGTTTGATTTTGACAAAAAATGAATCAGTTAGGTTCTTTGATATGCTGAATCTAAAAATGTACTTAGATTCTTGATTATTGGCCCAGTTTTCAAGTTGGTCCAAATCGGGGTCCAAAATTAAACTTTGTTTGATTTCATCAAAAATTGAATAAATGGGGTTCTTTGATATACCAAATCTAACTGTGTATGTAGATTCTTCATTTTTGGTCCTGTTTTCAAATTGGTCTACACTAAAGTCCAAAGGGTCCAAAATTCAACTTAGTCTGATTTTAACAAAAATTGAAATCTTGGGGTTCTTTGATATGCTGAATCCAAAAATGTACTTAGATTTTTTATTATGGGCCCAGTTTTCAAGTTGGTCCAAATCAGGATCCAAAATTATTATATTAAGTATTGTGCAATAGCAAGTCTTTTCAATTGCACAGTATTGCGCAATGGCAAGAAATATCTAATTGCACAATATTGTGAAATAGCAAATTTTTTTTTTATTAGAGTTATCTTTCTTTGTCCAGAATAGTAAGCAAGAAATATCTAATTGCAAAATATTGTGCAATAGCAAGATTTTTTTTAATTGGAGTTATCTTTCTTTGTCCAGAATCAACTTAAATCTTTGTTATATACAATATACAATGTATATTCACTTTTTACTACCAACTGATAAATTAAAATAATCTTTACCATTCAGTGATAACAAGCAGTTTTTTTACATCTTAATATTTTATGATGTATTTAAATGAGTAGTTATTGTTGCAAACTCCATTAGAAATTTTAATTGAGATTAGTTTTGGAATAAGGGAAAGGGGAATGTGATTAAAAAAATTGGGTTCAATTTTTCTCATTTGAAATTTCATAAATAAAAAAGAAAATTTCTTCAAACATTTTTTTGAGAGGATTAATATTCAACAGCATAGTGAATTGCTCTAAGAGAAAACAAAAATTTTAAGTTCATTAGAACACATTCATTCTGTGTCAGAAACCTATGCTGTGTCAACTATTAAATCACAATCCAAATTTAGAGCTGAATCCAGCTTGAATGTTGTGTCCATACTTGCCCCAACTGTTCAGGGTTCAACCTCTGCGGTCGTATAAAGCTACGCCCTGCGGAGCATCTGGTTATTCGTTGGATACCAATTTTCGTGGGTTTCGTGGGTACGTGTGAAACACGAATTTAAATGTTTAACGAATTTAATATTTCAATAGACTGTATACAGAGATTGGCAAAACCACGAAATCAAATATCCATGAGGATGCAATTTTTCAGCAATCTACAAAATTTGAAACCCACGAAAATAAATGAATCAATCCACAGTATCAAAATTAAAATACAAGACTTGACATGTTAACTGACCAGTATCCTGAGGGTAACACTCGAGAATTTTACCCCATACCAAGGATTTTTTTACCGGGTCGTTTAAAACCCAGAAATTGGGAAAATGACCAGTATTTACCTGAGTTATTGAGCCTTTAGACTGATTTCAATACTGGCAAATTTGTATTTCTTTCTGGACGGGATGTTCTACTTGCTGTGTAATCTCTCACATTATAAGACCCATTGAGTGCATGGCTTCACTTGACAGCATTGGTTTCAAAACACACCTTTAAGTTACACCAATTACCTTACACTGAGGTCGTTAATCTATTGTGTACGTGTATTTCCTCTATTTCAAAGAAGTTTGACAATAAATTTGAGTAACTTCAACTTTTTTGTCATGTTTAGCAGTATACTCCCAAATTTTATGTTTTTATTCTGTAAAAATATTAAATCCTAAACAAATTGAATGCAAATGAATAGAAAATTTACCTAAAGACTGAGCAACACAAATCCCATGAAAAAATTGGGTGCTTTAGATCTGTAAGGGTAAGTATGGGCCAATTTAAGAATGGAAGAGAATTAAAAGAGGGACGAAAGATACCAAAGGGACAGTCAAACTCATAAATCTAAAACAAACTGACAACGCCGTGGCTTAAATTGAAAAAGACAAACAGAAAAACAAAAGTACACATGACACAACATAGAAAACTAAAGAATAAACAACACGAACCCCACCAAAACTAGGGGTGATCTCAGGTGCTCCGGAAGGGTAAGCAGATCCTGCTCCACATGTGGCACCCGTCGTGTTGCTTATGTGATTACAAATCCGGTAAATAGTCTAATTCGGTAGGTCACATTCATGAAAGGGAAGGGGATTGTAGTTACGACGTAAGGAACATATCCGATATCATTTGTGAAACGGTTATTCCATAACGGTCAACCAACTCGTGATGGCATCCGTAAAATTTACGAAGGGATGATTTCAACTTCACCATTTGGAACTCTTGGTTTAATAGCTTCCTTGTGAGCAGTAACCCTCTATCAAGAAAATCATGATAGGAAATGCAAGCACGGGAATATCGTATCAATTGGGAGATATATACACCGTATGCAGGTGCTGCTGGAATGTTGCTACCTAGAAATGGAAAGTTCACAATTGGAAAGCTGATATCATCTCTTTTGTCGTAAAGTTTTGTTTTCAACCGACCCTCATTGTCAATTTACGTTATGAACTTTTACTACATCATGCTCATTAGGTTTTTCTAAAAAGATTATACTGTATGTTGGTAAATTGAAGAGATGGTCTAATTTTTCCAAAGATATTTTACTGTTAAATTTAGTATTTATAAGTTGAAATAATTACTTAAGAACTTTTGATTTCAGTGCATTGAACAAGTCTATGAAATGCAAAAAAGATACATGCCAAATGCAATGATTTAACTGACAAAAAAACAAACAGACAAAATCCACACAAAATTAAATCGGACAGGATACAATATACATAATCTTAATATTAAGTAAAATGCATGTAAATTATTCTTAACAGTATATAACATATATATATTCTAAAAACTGGGATTTTTTGGCTTTGCAGAAAGAAGAAGCTCATGTTAGCTGATGCTGAACAGGATGGTCAAGGTCAGAACCTTGACGAGAGAGATTTATTCCATGGCACAGATTCCTTGGATACATGCCGTGGAATTTGTACCAATAATTTTGACTTCAGAACCAGTGGTCGCAATGCTACTGTTTATGGTGAAGGTTCCTACTTTGCTGTCCGTGCCAGATTAAGTCATAGTTATACAAAAGCCGATTCCCTTACAGATATGCGATTTTTATTCAGAGCCAAAGTTTTAGTTGGAAAGTTCACAGAGGGGAATCCATCCCTACGTCGACCTCCAGAAATTCCTGAACAGATTCATAAGCTGTATGATTCATGTGTGGATAAAGTTGAAGATCCACAAATCTTTGTTGTGTTTGATAGGAACCAATGTTACCCAGAGTACATCATCATGTACACAGACAAGGCACCAGTCCAAGTGGCGAAACCCATGGAACCAGTCCATGTTGAGAAACCCATGGTTCAGCCCCAAGTGAATCAACCCATGGTTCAACAATCAGTAGAAAAACCCATGGTCCAACCCTTAGTGTATCAATCCATGGTTCAACCCTCAGTGAATCAACCAATAGTTTATCCAGGAAGTGCTGCCTCACTACCGATGCACATGGGAGGTCCATTAGTTTATCCTCATCCAGTGGAAAGTTCAACTTCTCCCACAATGCAAAGTTCCATTGCAAAACCTGCTTCTAGTGCAGGAAATTCTTCAGCTCATCTGAATAAGCATTCTAAAAAAGAAAAAGATGAATGTGTTCTTCAGTAATTAACACCACAATCAGTTTATATACATTTGTATGTCTTTCTTATATTTATTTTTATTTACACTTAATATTATGAATACAATGTACAATGAAATATGTACTTGTGAAAGAAGTATGAAAGATCCTACCTGCCAACTTTTCAATAGTCTCATTTAGGAATTTAAGCACAGAAGGACACATTGCATCATTTATAAATGTTATGAAATAGTGTACTAATCTAAATTAACTATGGTTTGAAATGAGATTCTTCAATGCTATATTGCAGTTTTAACTCATTTGTATGCCTGTATGACTCCAACAGTCAGGTGAATGCCTCTTATTGGAGAAATTCTCATAAATTTAGAAAGTTGGCTTGTATGGGCTTGACTTGATTTGGTTTTAATCAAACATTTTTCAAGCATTTAATGTTAAAATTAGTTTCAAAATCAAATGACATTAGTCCCAATTTTAGACAAGAGTCAATATGTTTATTTAGTATTGTTATATTTACATTTATCATTGTTTATTTGATCGAACATTTTTTTATTTTTTTCTATAATTATTTAAGTTATTATTTATTTAAAAAGCTGAATTATAAGTTGTGAGTTATATTGAAATATGGATTGATGTATGCATAAATGTGCATTGTTATCTGCCATATGCATAAGAACAGTTTATTTTAATGAGATAATTGTGCTATTGGTTATAATGCAGGTATCAGTAGCATTTTTTTTTTTTTATCTCATTGGTGAAAGTGGGAATTTCATTTTAGAATATGCTTGAAAGCTTTAGCTTCATCGTTTCAAAATTTATTGAACAAAATCTTGGAAAGGGTTTGTCAATAAGGCAAGATGTAGGCTTCTGTTTCTTATGGTAACATTCTGATTGGTGTCAACAATATATAAAGTTTATGTATAGATCAGATTGGTGATTGGTCATTTTCATCTTGAATGCAGTTGTATTAGCATTGGCACTGCTCATTTCATGGAGATTGTTTCCGCTCCACCTCAGTCATGGTCTATTCACTTTGAAGCTTTCGCATAGTTTACATGTTTTAAAGTTTTATTACCCATTTATGGGCATTATGTTTTCTGGTCTGTGACTCCTTTCGTCTGTCCTGCTTCAGGTTAAAGTTTTTGGTCAAGGTAGTTTTTGATTAAGTTGAAGTACAATCAATTGAGAGTTTTAACCCCAATTTCATGGTCCACTAAACATTAAAAAAGAAAGTGTGATTGGGGCATCGTTGTACTATGGACACATTCTTGTTGATTATCATGATTATGTCAAGATGAACCACAAATGGGAAGTAAATTATTAATATTTGGTATACAGTTGCATCACATATGATTTCCTCAAATTTGAGATTAGATCATCATGTCCTCTATATCATGGCTAGTTGAATTGTTGATAATTTTCATGTTAAAGTTTGTGTTTAGGTCAGTTTAAGGGGACTAAATTATGATCAGTCATTGATTTCTTTCTCATTTTGACAAGATTTTTTGGCACTATTAGTCATAGTTCATTGATCATAAAATTGAGAATGGAAATAGGGAATGTGCCAAAGAGACAACAACCCGACCATAGAAAAGACAACAGCAGAAGGTCACCAACAGGTCTCCAATGCAGCGAGAAATTCCCGCACCCTGAGGCGTTCTTCAGCTGGCCCCTAAAAAAAATATATACTAGTTCAGTGATAATGAACAGCCAAACTAAACACCGAATTGTACACAAGAAACTGTAGCAAATGCAGAAAAGTAAATGCATAACAATACTCACATTAATATTCAGTTCAAGATAAGTCAGAGTCAAATGTCAGAAGATGTAACCAAAGATCATGAATATATAGCATAATTCACAGGTTCAACTATATTGCCATTAAATTTCATTTTTTGCATAACATTTTAAAAATAAAAAATCTATGTGTTAACAGTTTAATATCATGTTTTCATATTATATGTATACATAGCGGTAATTATAAGTATTGAACAATTTTATGTACAGTACTAATAGTCAGGTGCTAATATTTCAATTATAAGGTGCTTTTATTTACTGAAAGTGTTCAGTGTTTTGAAATGTTAAGTAAAATTTCAATGAAATATGTTAAGTTTATTTTTAGAGGCCATATATAATTATCATGAATTATTTTTTTCTAGATTGTAAAGTTTTCAAAAGGTGTTCAATGAGTTCTACATTTTCGTGTGTATAAAATACTGTTAATTTGTGTGTCTAATTCAATTATTGGTCAAATAGATCATTTGTTTTCATGTTTCGTAAGATATGTCTCCTGTTAAGACACATAGTGATACATTGTAATGCAAATTTTAAAAACTTGTTTTAATTGAAACAACTGTTTAAAAAAATATATCTAGTCATATGCCCAATAATGCTCATAATGTGGTTCAAATTATCAAAACCTATATTTTTTTTTGCATAACTGTGCTCTTAGAACTCCACTTACACATTTTAAGTGTAGTGAAAATAGAAAATTTATGTTAGTCTACATAAAGTCTATGGAGGGGGCAAATGGTAAAAGGGAAGATTTAAGTGTCTAGTCAATCTGTCTGGATTATGTATTCTTCATTATTTTTTCTTAAGGTGGTACCCAACACCTTAACTAAAACTAATTTGGCTCGTTTAATTTTCATAAAATTTTGACAAAGTATTTACTCTGACCCTTTGACAAAAATATAGAAATTTCAAAAAATTTTAATTAACCGTTTTAACAGAAAAATTACACTGGTTATATAGCAGTTTGACAAACACTTATTTTGATCATCGAGAAGCTTAATATTCCCAAAACAACACAACGTAATTAAAACGTTTAGCTGATTTTACAGACTTATCTCCCTGTAGCGTTAGGTTTCACCTTAATATATATTCGGAGGAGGCCAGTTATTATATGGTTTGTTGTTCTCTCTAATATGTATTGCAATTATTCTATAATTTATTTGTAAATTAATTCATCACAAAAGATAATTCTAAATGACACAAATTTGTTATAGATACATATTGACACAAATATCCTATACATAAAATATATTTTGACACAAAATGCTTATAATTGGACAGAAAAGATTTTGCAGTTTATCATGTTTATGCTACTGTTAGTTGGGCATAGTGTCTTATAGAGACTTATTATTGTTTTTAGATGTTTGGTAGCAGACTTCAGTGCTGGTTGGACACACATTTTTTGTTATTTACCTGTTAGTATACATACAATGTATACTTATACTATTCATGAAAGTTTATAATTTGTTTATTTCAGCATTTCTGTCATTATGTTCGTAAATGCATAGTGCAAATGTTTTACATATGTTTCTTTTTCTTAAGTATGTATTTTTTTTTCTTATGGGCATAATGCAAAATTTGTGCTTACAAAAATGTAAATATTTTTTTGTATTTGTAAACTAGTATACTAGTAAGTATACTTTAAATTGCTAGTCCTCTTGCATTTACTTGTAATTTGTGAGTCCTATTATATACTGGTGATTTCTAGTCCTAATTTAATGTGATTTGTTTACGTCCTTATTTTTGGCATGAGATTTGACTGTCCTAATTTAAATATGATTTGCTAGTCCTACAGTCTACTTTCATGTTTATTTGGTTTTTTTTTATAAAGATTATTGCAATTTACAAGTCTGATAGTCAAATTGTTATTTAATACTTTATTTAAAATGTATTTGATCATTTTTATTTTTATTGTTTACATTAATTTAGATATATATATAAAAAGGTTTGCTTAACATATCTTGTTCCAGCATTATTATTTTTTTATTTATTTATGTAAGTAATTTGTCAATTTGTGGATTAATGAGAATTTGTCAATTTGTGGATTAATAAGAATTTGTCAATTTGTTGATTAATGAGAATTTGTCAATTTGTGGATTAATGAGAATTTGTCAATTTGTGGATTAATGAGAATTAACTCTTGCTATAGATTCATTTATTTTCCTATGTAGCAATTTTTGTGGGTTAAGGGAGAAAAAAAAATTTTGGATAATTTATTTTGTAGTTTTACAAAAGTCTGCATAGAAGCTTTGTAAAATTTTACTGTGTTCAACATACAAATTATTGGTATTGGTTCACATGCATCCATGAAATCCCTGAAAATGGGTATCTCACAAATAATAATAAACCAACATTACTTGAAATCCATGTTTCTTTTAGACCTTCAATGAATTGTACACTTTTATCTTTGTATCATTTTTACATTCATTCAAACAATATCCCTAAATTTTTTACCTTGTTTTAGTTGTTACCTCACTAAAACAGTCAGCATTCATTTATTATTTTACCAAATTACAGTTCTAACTCCTAATAATGGCCATTTTGACCAGTCATGGAAATCACATGATAGGATTTGTTTTGTGTTTTAATAATGGGATTGAAATTAAGGCCTTTTATGATATTATGATAAAAAAAAATGCAAAGAAATAAATTGTACTTGTGATACAGCCTCATAAGGGCACACATTAACAAATGATTTTCTGACTAATCACACACAAATGTATGCACCTGTGGAGCAATTAAGTCATTATTACCTAAATTCTTGTCTGTGTATATCGAAGTTAGACCCTCTCAGCGAATAACATCCTTATATCTAAAACCTGAAGAAAATGGAACTTATTTTCTAGAAAATTCATAGAAATAATAATCAAATAAGGGCTAATAAATGGGTTTGAATTGCAATTTAACAAAATGACTTTGAACCTAACACATTGAAAACTGTGTTAACAATTAATCCTAGTTGATTTAGAGGATACATCAATGCTATGTTTTAATCAATTATAATACAGTAATTTAGTTGTAATAGAGGGGTCCTGTAGTTTTGAATTATAAGAAGATATTTAATTGTAAGATGAAAGATTAAGATAAGTAATTTCTAAATATATTCCCCATATTTTTTTTTATCAAATTATAATTGTAGATATTCTAAAATAGAATTTTATATTTTTATATAAGTTTTCCCTAATAGAACCATTTTTTGAAGAAAGAAATTTTGTTTTGAATAATTGAAATATATCATCTGTCTGGATAATGTTTTGTATTGATTGAAATGTATGCCAAAATGAAAAATGCATATATAATTAATTCGTAGTTATTAAAAAAAAATCAGGTTCTTCACTAATACAATTGTTAAATTTGAAATGGAATTTATGTATTAGTCAGTTATTGAGTAGTAGTTCAAATTTTAAGAGTCATGCAAAATCTTAATTTTGCAAAGTAACTCACTTGCGACTATGAGTTTTCTTTCATCAGTCATTTAAAATTTTCATATAGTCATTGCTCATGTTGCTAATGAAACAATAGTTTTGAAACTAAGATAAAAGGTAAAATAACAAAATTCACTCTCTGGTACAAGTTTGAATTAAAACTTGCTTTATACATTTATGTATATGTGTTATTATATTGTTATAATTCATTGTTAATTATCAATAAAATTTCAGCTTTACAAGTTTGATCAGTTTATATTTAAACACAATTTGCTGAGTGATTCAATAATGAAGTAAAGTTTTCATGTTATTGTTTTAATTTGAAAAGATTCAACTGCTGATATGAGATTCATAATAGTTATACCTTTTGACTTACGAAAGATTATTATCAGGTCCATCATTTGGGGTTCGTGTTGTTTATTCTTTAGTTTTCTATGTTGTGTCATGTGTTCTATTGTTTTTCTGTCTTTTTCATTTTTAGCCATGGCGTTGTCAGTTTGTTTTAGATTTATGAGTTTGACTGTCCCTTTGGTATCTTTCGTCCCTCTTTTACATTTGTATGGGTAGTAGTGATATTTGAAGGATGGCAAGTTATCCCAATTCAGATTGTTAGTGATGTACTCTATGTGAAAGTAAGGAGTTGCCGTCTACTTTCAAATGAGACACCTTTGTGCTAAATGATGCAAAAAGTACTGGGATCTATATATAATATTAAATAACAGATGAAGTATAATTGCCAATGAGACAACTCTTCACAAGAGACCAAATAAAACAGAAATTAGCAACTTAATATAGGTCACTGTAAGTCCTTCAATAATGAGTAATGTCCATACCGCATAATCAGCTATAAAAGTAACAGCCTTATTTATGTACAAAATAATTAAAGGTATGTGTTACACATGTACAGCAACAAAGGACGACCACTAACCTGCAGATGTTAGACTTGGGACAGGCAATTACAGAACAAAAGCTAAAATTTGTGGTCAATGGTGTTTTTCATATAAAAACAAGGATATTGTATGTCATGTGCATTATACAAAAGATATATGTCCATTGAGACAACTATACACTAAATAATACAATACTTATTGTGTCTAAACATCAATAGGTTTGTCAATGTTGTACTGCATATAAAAGTAAAATATGTGTGGTATTGCAGAGTTTAGTCTTCAAATTTTGGTGGGTAAAGATGACCATTTTTGTTAACAGATCAATTTTATATGCATGTTATATTTGCCACTGGAAATTGAACACTAATAGTTATATTGAAAAAAATTGAGAAAGGAAATTGGGACTGTGTCAAAGCGACAACAACCCGACCATAGAGCAGACAACAGCCGAAGGCCACCAATGGGTCTTCAATGTAGCGAGTATTCCCGCATCCGTAGGTTTCCTTCAGCTGGCCCCTAATATGTTAACATATACATATAAATGAACACACAAAAATATGTGGCAAACTAGGTCATTAGGACGATATAAAAATGAAAAAGGAACTTGTTAACAAATTTGAATTGATGCGTAATCAGTGATAAAACAATCGCACTACTTTCAAATTGGATCTATTAATAATTTTCGATATGAACTGAGATGATGAGCAAGAATACATTGATAAAGGAACGTGAGTTGAATAAGTAAATTTAAATGAAGTGTTTATTGAAAATATTTCTTAAAGAAAAGAAAACAGTGCTTCTGTAATCGAAGCATATGCGATTTCAATTTAAAAATAACTGGAAGAATATTACCGGGTTTGAAATTGAATAATCATCACGACAGGTGCCACATGTGAAGCAGGACCTGCGTACATTTCTGGAGCACCTGTGATCGATCGCAGTTTTGGTTGGGCTCGTGTTGTTTAGTCTTTAGTTTTTTGGCTATGTTGTGTTTTGTGTACTATTGATTGTCTTTAGCCATGCATGGAGTTATCAGTTTATTGTTGCTCTATGAGTTTGAATGTCCCTATGGTATCTTTCGCCCCTCTTTGCTTATTGGAAAACTGTTCACCAGATTCCAAATGATATGAATGTAAGCAACCGTGGGTCTCTGCTTAAACTCCAATGAGCAAAAAGTATGACCGACAACACTAAAAAGACTAATTTTGCAGTACGAGTCCTCTATTTGTGACAGTCACCTACAGAATGTGGAATAGTAAAACGTGTTACTGAGCGCATAACCCTCTCTCAGTCGTTGGCAATGGTAAACTAAAACAACTTAAGAGCAGATTTAAATATTTAAAATTTTTTGGCTTATCAGATGGACACAAAGCTCAAATTACAACTTACTTAAAGACAGATGACAAAAGTGCACTTGCATTACTTTACCTTTTTCTTGTCTGAACATTTTATAGATAGTTCAAAATCAATAAAACTAATAAATATATCATTTCTCCCAGACTAAAATATCAATCAGTATATATCCAACTAACACAATGTTAAAACGCCAAAACCAGTCTGAGAAAAAACATTAACTTAACTGTTCCTCAATAACTTAATACAATATACTTCTTCGTCAATAATATCGAGAAATTTTTTTCCACGAGAGATATTTGAATCTGAACGGCAATCTCCATAGGTAAAATTAACTTTCATTATGATGCCTGTTTCCAAAAAAAAGCGTAATAAACCAATAAATAATGTGTTGTAAATATGTTTGTAGGAGAGTAAGTCATATGTCATATATGTATGAGTTTGATCTTATTCAGTGGTAATAAAAACTTAACGTTACTACTGAATAATGAAACTAAGGATCATTGAATAAAGTTTAAAAGTTGTGCATGGGTGCCTACAAGAATATAAAGATCATCTTAATAATGGTGAAGATGTATGTGCTATCTTTATGATCTTTGGTCGGGTTGGTGTCTCGTAGAAGCATTCCACATATCCATTCTCAACTTCTTTAAAACATTTAGCTGTTTATTGATCTTAACTCTTCAGTAAACATTTTTGTAAACATGTTAAAATTGAGTAATTTGCTTAATGTGTGCTATTATATGACTCCATAATATATTCTAGGTTTGATGATACTTCAATTGCACCTTCTTTATGCAAAATAAAATATGTAGCTATCATATTATTTGTTCATGTTTGTTTTCGGATATCGGATATGTTCCTTACGTCGTAACTACAACAGATACATGTTATCGAGGCCATGCATCGTAAATTGTTTATTTCATATACACGTAAACGTTTTATTGTATAAATTAATATGATCATCTGATTAAGTTCGGTTAATATGAATTTAACAGCTAATGCTCCTTTAATTTTAAAAAAAAATAAAAAGGAAAATACTGTTGGCTTTTATTTGTTCCGCTGTGTAGGTCCAGGTCTCGTAACCAAACGGTGTTTGTTTTTTAAATGTATAAATATGTTTCTGTGGTTTTAAATTCAATATAATCAAACTCGGTTCTGTGTTTAAGGTATTGTGGAGATATTGGTTGTTTGGGGGAGGGGGATAATTGATTTTAAAAGGCTTTTCAAGGAGCCAGTTGAATATCATCCTAGAGGATTTTTTGTAAACTTAAATTCGCAACTGATAAAGGCGCACTATAGCGTCAAATTCATGTTCACTGCTTTGACTCAAATTCTCATATTTGATTTAGAACAATGTGAAGCATTTATCCAAACTACCAAATTCTCAAATAATCAATTTACAGGGCATAGGATCGATAATATTAAGCTTTGTTTCGTGTGTACTTTAGTCTAGACACTATCTAATTTACTATCGAGTTAACCTCGAATAATCATATAAGCGATGTAAACATAAATATCGATATAATTTTCTAAGAAACTCGTGCAATTTGATTTTTCTTGGTCTGTTTGATTCATCTTATAGCTTAAAAATATATGTTTATCATCGTTATTACCTGTATAAGAATGATTTTTTTTTGTGGATCGAATCATTCAATTAAATGATTTACCTTTGTTTCACTTTCAATGTTGACATTCTTCCCTTTAAATATCTTCACACGCACAATGCATGCGTTATTTATCACTAGCTTAGGGGTTGAATGAAGTTCAAAAGAATACGGATTTAATCAGGTCAGTAAAGTGAATCATTCATCATCAATATTCCTTAGCTTATTTTGACAAAATTGAACCATCCTGGCTGCGGAAAGCGAATAATTATTTTTAGATATTTTATATATCTCGTAGCTAGTGCCCCTGTATTAGAGATAATTTCAAGTTAAGAGCCGAAGTTTACAATGTAAACTGTCAACATTGACTAAATACACTTGAAATTCAATAGTGTTACAAAAGCAGGTAGTTGATGTTCCATAGATTATGCAATGAATTCTAGCAGTATGAGTCAATGCATAGTGGATTGGAGATCAATAGAGAGATTAACACTGGAGTGAAGCTGGCGTCTTTGTAGTCTGTTTGGAAGATTATCAATGTTGTTTCTTAACAATTATTGGAATAATTTCTTTACAAAAAAAAAAGAAGTATCGGTCATCCCATTGTATTTAAATCATCAAAGACAAAAGCTGAATTAAAATCATATATTTGTTTATTTATCATATTAAAATTGATTAAATGTCTGTTCATGCGTAATATGAAATATAAGAGAATTTCCAATCTTATTTTAAAATCGTGTCAATTCGAATTGGTAATGTTAAGCCGTACGTAATCGTCAATAATAGCAATATTACGTAATTTTACGCATCTCCGTTTCCGTACCATGTCAACAATTATAACTGTCCCGATAAGGTAACATTCTTCATTAAACAGAGTTAACAGAAGACGCGACCAAAATCTCAAGGAATTCATGAGCAACAACAACTTATCCTTAGCCAACAGATATCTAAAGGCTCCTTCATTTTTCCATCATAATGGGAAGTACACCTCCCAAATAGACTACATAATGTTCCCCGAAACTGCAGCTGGGATACACAACTCCAATATAGTCATAGAGGATAGATATCCTACGAACACCTCAGACCATACTCTCGTGTAGGCTAATATACCCATGAAGATCGACAAAACCGCAAATCAACTAGTCAAAATCTACACTAGACCAAATTGGGCAAAATGTGATACTAACAAATACACATCAACGTTAAAACAAGAGCTGGAATGCAAAAGCAGAAGAAAAGAAACTAGCGTGGAGGAAGGTATCAAATTTCTCGAAAAGTCAATTCACAAGGCAGGAAAAAAATCCATACCCAAATATAGGCAACTCAAACGTCTAAAAACAGTAGGCAAGGGTATTTGGAACAGAAAAATAAGCGAAGCATCTAGAGAATCAAAGCATGTTCATACTTTATGGGGGAAAAAAATTAATAGTCATCAAAATGCTGATACGGAACAATTCAATCTCAATAGCAAAAAGCGAAAATTGAGACAGCTACAAAGACAAGCGTACGCCTCCAAGAACGAAGAAAATATCAACGATATTCTGCAAGCATACCAGAAAGACAGCAAAACTTTTCATAAACTTGTCAAACAAAAAGATCGAAACATGATACCAACACAGATATATTATATATTGGAAACCAAACATTTGAAGGGGAAAATATTCTATCAACCTGGCAAACACATTTTGAAACACTGGGAACACCACACTTTTATGAAAATATATTTGACCTGGATTACAAATTACAAAATAATAGCAAACCGGAATTAGACATTCAAAATAAAGAAATAACAAAAGCTACACCAACAGAAAATGAGTCTGCAATTAGGAAATTAAATACAGGAAAAGCCTCTGATGAGAAAAGCATCGTATCTGAACATTACAAACATACCAGTTACGTAATTATTGATGATAAAACTGACATTATAAATCGAATTTTTGAAGAATTAGACGTACCTCAGAGCCTTAAATAGAATTTTGACACCCGTCTTGAAAAAGAACAAAGATAAAACTATACATGGAAACTACAGAGGTATTGTAGTCACTAGTATATTCTCCAAGATATTCGAAACAATAATAAAAGACAGACCTGAACCTAAGCTATTTCCGTCACAAAATACTCTATAGAGAGGATTTACATAAGGCGCATCCAGTCTACTTACAGCTTTTATAGCCTCCGAAACAACTATGCTATACAAGTTCCTAAAGATTGTACTAGAATTTTTAACATTGGACGCAGAAAAGGCTGTTGACACTGTTAGCATTAGAGGACATATGTGGGTATTGCTGAAAAACATCTATACCAATATGACACTGTAAGTTAAATGAGGAAACCAAACAACCCAACATGTCAACATACAACAGGTGAAACGTCAAGGAGCTGAACTATCTACACTCCTGTACAAGAGATATATAACAACACTACTCTAAATGCAATCACAGGCAGTCATCTCGGAGCAACACTAGTTACCATCTGCGTAGCTTCACCAACCTGTGCGGACGATATTGCACTTCTAGTTGAACCACAGGGTATACAATCAATGCTCAACATAATTGAATTCCATACTAAGAGAGACATGGTGAAAATAAAACCAGAAAAATCAGAAGTCCTATGTACATCTAAAGGAGAAAACTACCAACATAAACATACACCCTCGGAGACAAACAAATCAACAGAATAGACAAGCTAAAACATATTGGCATTACAAGGAATGTCAAAAGCAAAGTAAACATTGATGAAAGGCGAAAAACTGGTAGACAAACCATATTATGCACTTCTGGATCTGGCCTAAATGCACGCACATGAATGTGCCCACTAGTACTCTGCAAAATCTGGAAAATATATGTAGTCCCAAGATATCTCTATGGTCTGGAAGTACAAATCTGCACAAAAGCTGATATATACGAGCTGGAAAAACTACAGAGGAAAATATTTAGACAATTCCTCAGTCGACCTGAAAGGACTGCATCCTCTGTCTTCTATATTCTGCTAGGAGCGGAACCAGTTGAAACTATATTAGACAGAAATATGCTATGATTATTTCTTACAATCTCTCGGGTAGATATTGCAGTAGAAAAAAAACCTACAATGGGAACTTGAAATTGAAAAGGACTTCACAGAATCCTTCATAAACAGAATAAACAAAATTCTAAATAAATACGGTCTGCCAAATCCAAAAGAAATTTTAGAAAACCCGCCATCAAAATACAAATGGAAAAACATGCTGAAAAAAGCCATAAATATATACTGGTCAAATATCTGGGAAGAACAATGCCTAAAAAAACACCGATTAAGTACTTGACAATCCAAGAAAACCCTACTGAAAACCCGCATACTATCTGGAAAGCTGCTAGAAACAATCAGAATGAAATTCCAAAAGCAGAATTCAAAAGTAGACTAATAATTGGAACCTACATGCTACAAACAACTAAAGCAAAATTTAGCAAAAATCAAATATCTGGAATATGTGAGCTATGTACAAATGCTGACGAGGACATTAAGCACTTTGTGCTGGCATGTGAGTCTCTGGAGAGTGTACGACTAAAACAGATGGACAAACTTCTATTTTTAACCGAGTTGAAAGGGGGGTTGAATGATAAAGCTAATTATAAAGAGGAAGATGTTTCAAATTCTAATGGAACTGCTCGAAGCTATCAACAACTAGCCTTTCCCACCTAAAAGTAAATGACCCGATAGAAATAGAAAAACAATCTCAAAATTTCTGTCACCAAATGCATAAGAAACGCACCAAAATGCAAACACTATGAAACATGAAGTAGAGGCTGAAATGAAACTTCCAAAACACCAGTTCTTCTCCTCAAGACCCTCAACAATGTGAATTAACATTTAAACAAAAACAACACGGTTATTGTATCCAGCTATACAAACTAACGTCATGCATATATACAAAACAGGCAAGATGGACCATGCAGTCTACATGGAATGCCAAGCTAACTGCCTCCATCTACGACTAGATTAGCTGCTTACATCTACATATATATATGCATAGACCTTGGCAGGAGTTCACCTTATATTCAAATTTTACGATATATAAAAATTTTAGTTACTGATATTTTTTATTTTTGGTAATCTTATCTTAAGCTATAAATACCATACTGCCACAATCATTGAAAATTTAATCCAATTCTTTTCGTTTTTTTTTTATCAACTTATTTTTACCTTTTATCCTTTGATTTTATCATTATTCTTTCATATTTTAATTTTTTAAACATATGGTAGAAACGTATCATTAAAAAGAATCAAAACAGTTTTTAAAATCTAAAACTGTTAACCTATGACTAATACATGTGATATGGCTAAGGTAGAATTATGAATGATGTAAATAGCACATAATTTTAATCACTTGTTTTTAAAAATTCACAAATTTACCTGTATATAAAGTTGTTTTTAACCTTAACATGCTTAAGCACCCCACCAAACTGTAAATATCTGTGTAAATATTTTAAAACCATATATCCCAAGTGGGAGTGCTCCGATATATAACGGAGGAATATACCTGAACAG
Organism: Mytilus edulis; assembly: GCA_019925275.1. Lineage (NCBI taxonomy): Eukaryota > Metazoa > Mollusca > Bivalvia > Mytilida > Mytilidae > Mytilus > Mytilus edulis. The sequence goes on from CM034359.1 coordinate 32,967,686, forward strand.
AACAGAATAAGGTAATCAATACGATTGTCGGGTATCAAGTTCCGTCAACATGTTATGTCCAAGACCAAACACATAGCAGTATAATCAGTTTGTTGATCTTGATCATAAGCAGACATTAAAATATGTAAGATACACACTATTTATTTCCTCACATAATATGTATATGCAATCTGATCATGCTGATACCATGGATACGGGAATTCTACTTTCGCTTCTGTTTTTAATGGGTTTGTTTATTTATCAACTAAAATACAGCGTAGACCACAAGCTAGTACTAGTCTTCATAACTTTGATTTGATATGTGAATCTTTAACAGGAGTTCAGTATTTATTATCAAAATTATCTGATGAATTTCCTTTTTTATACTTTTTAATACGTCACCACTATATTTGTTTTTAATACTATTCTTTTTTTTAAATATCATCCAGAGTACTTTTTACAGTCAAAATGAGTGCGTCATGATTCTCTTGAAGAAAAAGAAAAATTCAAGGAATGTTTACCGATGAAAACATTGGTACACTAGAAAACCTGTCATTCACTGATTAACAGAGGACAGGGAATGTTGTTATAATTTAAACAGGTAAATATTGTAAGAAATGAAACATTTCAAATTAAATCAATCAAATTTATGTATCTCTTATAGCCTATGCTTAAAGGATCTTAAAGTAAATAGACCTTTATACATGATAGAGTTATACATCCATTTATACAAATCACAAACTTTATACAATATAGACACACGATGAGTATTGATAATTCAAAATGACGAATCACAAATATAGAAACATAAGAACAAATGAAGAACTTTTAAATATATATATATATATATATTTTAATTTGATTTACTTAACACATTAGAGTAAAAAGCTACTACACATATACAACTAAATATTTCATTAACACACTAAAAGAAGGGACGAAAGATACCAGAGGGACATTCAAACTCATAGGTGAGAAAATAAACCGATGCTAAAAAAAGACAAATAGACAAACAATAGCACACAACATGCACGATACACATTGACTTTCAAAAACTTAAAACTAAGCAACACGAACCCCACCAAAACTTGGGGTGATCTCATTTGCCCCAGAAGGGTATGCAGATCTGCTCCACATGTAGCAACCGTAAACTTCATGAACATGTGATGACCCAGATACAAATATTTTCTAAATGAATGTTCATGTTTGGTGTACAAATAACTATCATCTAACTAGTATCATAGCTCAGACGAGGGACTCGACCACTAAAACAAAATGTACTTTATTTTGTATTACGTTATATGAACAGTGTTGTCTGAGTAGCACCTAGGTTGCACCTATGCTTTACACATAGCATATCTGTGAAAAATTAATAATTGATGATTTTTTTTTTATTTCTTCAAACTTTTTAAAACAGTTTGACAGTAGTCAATGCTTGTTGTGCAAATTGTATGAGATGGATGTCTGTGTCATACACGTATGAAATTTCTCCTTTTTACAAAATATGCTTGTAGATTTCACATGCAATATTTCAATAAATTTCCCATTTTTCAATGAAGACTATCTATTAATATTATATATAATATGACAGTTTTATGTATATTTAAGTATATTATCTATCTCGAAAGATGTGCCTAATAGCAAATCATAAAATTATATTTTTTGGTGTCTCTAAGACTTCCTCTAAAATAATAAGTAGACAGCTTATGATTGCAAATGAAACAACTATCCCCAAAAGTTGAAATAAAGTAGATGTAAGAAATTAGCAACCGTACTACCTTCGACAATGCTTTTTCCATAACAGGTGCAATTACGATACTCTGTGCAATCTGTTTTTTTTTATAGTAGGCATAATTTTGACGTCTTCAAAGTACTTTTTAAAATCTTTTGCTGGAGGCGACTGAGGAAAAAGTCAAAAGATGTCTTACATGTTATCATAATCATATGGACTACATATTACCATATTGCTGCCGAGTTTACATTTTTGTCAGTACATGTATTTGTCAGTATGTTTTGAACATTTTGCCGTTGTTTTTTTTAGTAATACATGTAGAGTTGTTACAAATTCCATACAAACAGAACTTGGAAGATACTCATTGTATTAATTCTTGTTTAAACAAATATTTTGTATAATGGTACAGACTTCACCAATCTCTATATGACCTATTGTGCAGAGCCTATTATGAATATTAATTTAGCAATAACCAGTCAGATAACTCATGGTACTCCAATATACTTTTTTACGGTAAATATCCGCACATTATACTTTTTATCCGCAACATGTTTAGCAAATTCAGCAAACATAAATCACAAAAGTATTTAAAGAAATGTCTTCAGAAAAACATTTCAAGGCAAGGATAGAAATCATTAAAAATTTGGTTATTTAAAAGATACAGGATAACACGTCACATAGTACGAATTCAAAGTTATTCACTTAAATATGTCGAATTTCAAAGGCAGATTAACCATCACAAAATTTTGGCTGTGTAACCAGTTAAATTAAGACTAATTTTGGGAGCCATCGTTAAAACTAAATTCAATGTCTGAAAAACTTAAATAGAGCTTCTGTCTAGATGTGAAAGGTTTTGCAGTACATAATGATGGACCGTTTGGAGGTCGGTTTAAACTTATTTGTTACCAAAACACCAAATTTGACTTCAAAAAGTCAATTAATACCCAACAAAACGTATTTGACCTGTATCAAAACGATAAATGATTAATGACGTCTTCAAGTTAAGAAGTAACCAAACGAGTTTTAATTTAAGACGCATGTAAACATTAAGTAAATGTATCTACATAACATTGAGCCATTGTTAGGCAATGTATGGTCTTCTGAATGGCGATAATGAGTTCAAAGAAAAACGTAGGCAATTGTTCGTCTTCCTTCTAATGTAACCATTTATAAAACTAATTAAAAACTTGCATAGTAGCAAAAACTTGTTTGATCAGATTATCACATATAGATTGCCATTGTACATGTTGTAAGGAATATTTTAAAAGATCTTTTTTCCATTGTAGGACTATTTTTTGGGAATTATAGGTTGCTCTTCAAAACCCCGAGATACAAGTCTAGCGTTAGTGTCTCCATTTTTATTTGTAATTACCCATCTAGAAGAAATGTCCTTTGTCCACCATCTTCAACTTTCTCATAAGTGTTACATGGTTTCAGCTCATGTAGATCTAGCTGCTTTGAATGCCACTGTCAGTCTGATCCACGTCATCGGTTGTTTCAACTTCAATGTCATTGATCATGTCGATCTAGTCTTCTTAAATATTCCATTCTATATTTTGTGGTCATCGCTTACATGATGTTGTTTGAAATGTTTTCTGTTCTGTTGTTTTTCAGCTTTTTCAAGAACAGTTGCACCTATTCATTTATCTGAGCCTAGAAATTTATATCGAATGTTATGATCTTTTTAGATATAAAATGTTAATTATGACTGGCAGTTATTGCTTCATGATATAGATCTTCTTGTGATCTTGTTATAGTTTCTAAAACAATGTCAAGCGATTTTTTTGTAAAAAAAAATGGTTCTTTAATTGCCTTTCTAATAAAAGTGTCATTTTTATGCAATGCTATACTATCTTGTTCTATATTTTCTCCCAACGAGTATGTATTATGCACATACTACGCATTGTCTGACAAACTACTTTTCCATTATAGAAAACAATATTCCGTGTTCTACCCAACGCCCTTTCCTTTATCTTTTATATAACACCATGTCACCATTCTCATATATTTGTTCAGCTGTTCTAACATTTTCTGCAGTTTTGTTTTTCTCTTGAGTCTGTTCTGACATGCTCATCTGCTGTAAGGGTTTGACATTAGAAATATATACTATCTCCTTTATCTCATACGAACATATTTCTCCACTGTTGGACATGAGTGCTCCTGATTCTCCGAAGATTTCTACTTAATCCTGCCTATTAGCTATATTATATCTGTTCTTTCAACTTATAAATACTGGCACTGTATACCTTGACCATTTGTCTTTCATATGGAGAATCCAACAGTCCTTAAACTGTTTCAAATCTATAGTAACTTTGAAGACCTCGAGACTACCTGATTGTAGGTGTAACATCATACGTTTTTCTAGTTCACACTAAGTTTCAATTTCTGATAGGTACTCACCATATTTTTTTTCCAAATGCCAGCATCTTTCAGCAATGCCACATAACGTTCTGTTGGTGGATGAGCAAAAATACGATGAAGTTTAAAGCTGAAATCATTCTCTCAACATTTAATTTATCTAAACTGACAGCGTTTTTCTACTACATCCACATGTTCCAATGTTTCTGTCTCATCTGTGGGTATACAATAATGCCCTGATGATGTTAGGTTAAATGATAATTACTTATTATTACTGTGTCATTTTCTAAATCCATTTTGACTCATTCCTTTTTAAAGTCGATGTCGAATGCAAGAGATGAACATCTAATTCAATCTCATCAGTTTTCAGTTTTACTTGCTCACTAAGGATACAAATAGGTACATCATACTCTCCAAATGATTTAAGTCTTGTCTCTCTCCCAAACTGAATACGTTATGCATGCTGCGATTGGCAACCTTTTCACGACCCTCTTCATGAAATGAATTAATGTAACTATTGGTGCTAGTTTTCCAACATTATGTGCTACTACAAGAGATGTACGATACTAAACAATTACGATCATCATTACCTAGCTGTGTAATGTCTTGTTCTTGTAGTATTTGAATAGAACAACATGTGCATCCTCTTCTGTAACATTTTCTTTCGACAAATTTTACCGGCTGTCCGGTAATTTTGCCACAAGGTGCCGGTAAAAGCAACAATATATATATGTTCCAGACCGTATGAGTATTTGGACCGTACGCGTACGGTCTGGACCGTATGCGTACTTTTTCAAAATACTTATACGGTCGGACCGTACGCGTACGGTCAAACTAATATTTAAAATATGGTAAAGTTTATTAGATACAAATGCATATAGCAGATCAACATTACTGAACTATCAAATAAATATAAAAAAGTTCAATTGTAATTGAAACAAAAACTTTATATTTTAACTTTTTTGAATTCACGCTAATTAAATATGTTGATCTCTTGCATTAAGCATGTTGATCAGTAATACATTAATTGAATTATGAACACTGAAATTGAAAATATCGGAAGTAAACATAATGTGGGAGTTCAATTGTTTTAGAATATTAAGCAGCTTTACCAAAAAAATTCAAATGCAAAAGAACATGCACGAACTGCATACATGAAAATGCTAAAAATATTACGTTACTTGAATTGTGTCACCTTAGGCGAGAGTACCGAAATAGGATTCAGATATACAATTACAAATGTAAACAAATATCTAATTTCAATTGTTCGTTTGTTCATTTTATCTATCTAATTATAATAAATTATCAATAACAATTTGTAAAACTAAAAATAAAGATTGTTTCAATTTAACCCATATGATCAAATAACATGTATGGTCAGCTTGTACTGGACCGTACGCGTATACTCGTACGGTCCGACCGTACGCGTATGGTCGGACCGTATGAGTATACGTATACGGTCCGGACCGTACGCGTACGGTCCAAATACTCATATGGTCTGGAACATATACATGTTAAAGGTTTTACATTAAATTTGATCCTGTTGGGCTTAGATTCTTTGTCCCTCTTTGTGATGACTGAAATCCTTGTCTACGTCCAACACATTAACTTTCGCGCCCTCCGCGGTCATAAACGCAGCTCTTACCCTTTTTACATAGCCTGCTGACATTAATGATCAAAAGGTTGGTTCAATTTTTATACTTTGATGTATGTCTTTCACTTGACCTTCTTCTTCATTGAATTTTTTTAATGACCGTGTTACTTGTTCATAACATGTCAGTTTTGCTTTTGTTTACTTAGTAGTTCATTCCAGTCAAGACTTTTCCTCTTTTGTGAAATTCGTTTTCTGTAACAATCTAAAAAGCAAGATCTAATATTTGTCTTCTCAATTTTTGTGTAATTACTGTAAAAATAAGCAACATACTCATTAATTGATTAGCCTTCAGATCTTAAAACTTTTCTTAGCTTTCAACACGTTCATTCTTCAGAAGATGCTTATTCTATCAATGTGGTTAAACCAGTGTCTTGTTTTAGATCATCAAGATCAACTTGGTCAAGTACTTTTATCAGATTTTACTTTCATCTCCCTCCTGTAAAGTCAGTGCATCTGCTATTTTTTGTTTGTTGCAAACAATTAACTGTACAAATGAGTGTAAGCTGCAGGTTGTCACATATATATGTAAATTAGTGTTTGCCTCCTACCGGCTGCAAACATTTCTGTGCAAATTAATCGTTTTCGTTGAAGTGTGATGCCAGTGAACGAATTTCATAGTTAAATGTTCAATGAAGAATTAGTAGAATTAAACAAATAACCCAAATGTGAGCGCAGGTGTGCATTTTCATTGTTATTTACAAACCTTTCAGCAAGTTTAAGGCCGGAGTTGAAAACTGTAGGAGTGGTAGTCTCCATTAAAGTGCAGCTGAAAATTTGATTAGTTTTGTCTTAATCTTTCAGGTATCAGTCAAATATGAAACTCAAGTTTATAGTAAACTTTACACATTTTAAAGAACTGAAAAACAAAATGGTTTAAAGCTTTTATTGTTTACTGGTATTATGTATATCATGTATATAATGATATTTCTGCTTTCTTTTTAGGTTGGACAATAATCCACATATTGCTTTGGTGCTTTATTTCAAAATATTGAATCATGGCTTCCAACGACTATATTAATTTAACTAACAATGGCATAAATCCTAGAGTAGCGAAAGAGCTTTGCAGTCTGTTTAATACGGGTATGTGTTAATAGTTATTAATTTCCAATCTTAAAAGGTTGGATCATGGTACTATAAAAGACCGCATAAACATTTGTTACAATGATTTGATAAGGCCCTGTCCAACCGGCTGAATTATATATCACTGAAAAGAAAAAAATGTTAACTTTCAGATTAATGATGCCGTAATCACAATGAAGTGGAATTTGGCATAATTGAGGTCAAAGGTCAACACTTATATATTTCCAAATAATGTCCTAACTGTTTATTTTGGGTGTAATTCAGAAATTAAGAATATGTTAGGAAAGCAGAGAATAATTTTTCATTCAGTGTTCATGTAACCTGTAGGGAATATCGGTTTTTATTAAAACAACGTTATTTTTTAACGTTAAAATTGCCGTTTTTCTTAGATGGTACATTTTTTTCAGTTATGACTTCAATTTGATTCCATACAAGGATGGCCTTGAATTTTGGTACTATTTTTTTCATAAACATGAAGTCTAAACACGACTTGATACATTGCAAAACTGTAAAGTCAATTAAAGGAGCGGTTAAAGTACATTTGATTGATTTCAGGTTTACTGGCTATTTGAGATTTTTTTTGAAGTTTTCAATTCAGATTAAAACTATCTAAAATATTTATAACAGAAAAAGTAAATAATAACTGAAGGTAAAATAAGTTTTATAAAGTCATAAGCATCTTAAAGACGTAAATAGGTAAGATAATCAAGCATCATCATGATGATCATCATCAACCTCTGTCAGCTGTGTATTGATATTTTCACAAAAGTCAGATGCTTGATATTGACAAAGTTCAGTACAGGATAAATTCTTTTTAAAGCACCCACAACCCTATTGTAAACTGATTTTCCTTTGCACGTGTACATAAAATCTTGGAGGAAGTCAGATGAAATTTGACCTTCAAACAATACCGGTTCAAGACCAAAATTTCTCTTTTCAAACAAACTGTAGAGTCGATCCGATAGCCGACTTGGCGATATGTGCTTTTATCCGGACTTTGGTTTGGAAAGAAAACCTTAAAGACGTGAGGTTTGGATTATGCTTATCGAGAGAGGATTCGAACCAAGCTGGAATATTTACAAGTGGCTTATTTAACCCAGAACTTGTTCAGATTGTTATGGCAGCGTTTGAACTTTCCTTTCGGACCACACAGCTTTGTTATGAGTTTTCGACTAACGTCTATCGAATCATCTATATTTAATAAAATAACATGGGACAAGTTATTTGAACTATCACATGTTTCTTTAAGTTCATTTAGCATTGATTTGTTTGCATATATCAAAACTTCCAGTGGAAATTTAACAACTTCTCTATACAGAAGTAGCAACAAACCCTGATTGAGTATAATTGCGATTTATGAATTTCGGAACAGGATAGTATATAACTATTGGCTTTCTTTCGACTGCGAGGCTCAGGGCTTTTGTTTGGATTATCAAATTGTACACAGTTCATCAAAGACATGTTTCGCTAGTGAACTGATAGATATCTTTCCCGCCCTGGTATAACTTTTGTCTGTTCAACAGAGCTTAAATCTGTGATATATGTCTGCAGTTAAAATACAGTCCAAGAAATAGGATGAAAAGTATCCTTGTAATTCACCGTTTCTGTATTAATGTAGATGTTAGGAGATCCCTACTGCATAGGATAATCACTAGACGACAACGGTACAATACCGTTTTGAACGTACATGCCATTTTGATCTTATCAATTTCATGACTTGACCAGCTTGTGAGGTATCGCCTTATCTCATCTTACGAGCTCCTAAACTCGTGAGCATATACATGTAATGCATTAACAATTAACTGAAAGAAAGTCCATTTATAAGTAAATTACGGGGGAAAAACCAGATTTCTTTCTTCTGGATACGGTCTTATAATCATAAACAAGCTTCTGTCCAAGTTTGTAGAAATCCAAGATAGATTAAGAAAATTATTAATATTTAAAAATGCTTTAACCACAGAGTGAATGTTATGTTTTCTGGCAGAAAAACTTAGTCTATTTATAAGTATATAGAACGTTAAAACGGAGTTCTTTTACAAAATTTATTTCAGGATACTATTTTATGATCATAAACAAGCTTAGTAGAAATCCAGGATAGTTTAAGAAAGTTATTTAAATTTCAAAAACTTTAACCACAGTGTGAATATTTGTGAACACCGCCGACGACGACTACGACAGAACTTAGGATCGCTCTGTCTCACTTTTTCGAAAAAAGTCGAAGGCCCAGAAGACAGTAATAATATGTGTTAACATGATTATCATTGATATGGTCACAATTATAAATCCACTGCTTTTCTACCTCATGAATAGATTACTTTAGCTGTATTCGGCAAAACTTTTAGGAACTTTTGGTTCTCAATGCTCTTCAACTTCGTTATTTATTTGGCCCTTTAACTTTTTTTTATTCCAGTGTCACTGATGAGTCTTTTGAAGACAAAATGCGCATCTTGCGCAAAGACAAAATTTCATTCCTGATATTTATGAGTTTATTGATTCCACTTTGGGTGCGGTCTTGCATTTTTTTTTTCTTACAAGAAATACAAGAATACCAATCTGATCGAGTTGCTATTCTAGATTTGCTTGTAGCAGGTGAAATTATGCAAGGGCTGTCGATGTTTTCATCTGTTTCCATGAAATTCTTGTTGATGAATAGTAAGATTTTGTTAGTTTGTGTATGATTTACAAAAGCTACGGTATATTACCTCAAAATTTTCGAAATGATACGATTGAAAGAAAACATATCTTCTGCAGTTTTCAAATATATCTCATCTTTCCCTACTTTAGTAGCTTTAAGAAAACTTACTTTGCCCTTTTCAAGTAATGCATTTACGCCAATCTAAGGACGATTTCCCTCTATTGGCACTTGTTTGGTCAAATTTTAAAGGACATTTTCCTAACAGACCCGGTTTTTTTTAAACGATGATTGAACACAATGTAAACAATGAACAAAATAATATTTATATCCTTTCTAGATGTGCAAAATATAAAATAAAACATGAAATTAACAACAAAGCACTTATGAAATACTGTAAATACAGATATAAACACTTAAACACGTTAAAGTGAAATAAAATTACACTATTTCAATGGCTTACACTGTGATATAACTGATCGGAATGAGTATTAAATAAAAATAAACGGCTCAGACCGCAATTCCGGTATTACATACATTGTGTAACCAATTGATGTGTCCTATCTTAATTAAAAGTTTATTGTCAATCGAAAAAGAAATGTAACGAATGAAAGTTTTTGTTTGTAAAGAGCAAATATCAAAGTGTATATTTATGCCAAATAAACACAATTGAAGTGTTATATTATTATCCTGTTATTAAAGGAAACCGGTGAAAATCGTGATAACCACAACTACCGAAGTAAAACAGTTTTTAAAATTCAAAAATAATGATTGCCTTAATTTATCGTCAGTGTTATATTCTTTCATTTGTATATTAAAATATAGCCGTAGTATTTAAATTCGTAATAATAATAAACAATTTAGTGTATCAGTAAATTTTGTCTTATTCACTACATAAAGCCCTAAAAAGCCATTTTTACGGAAATTCGACCATACTATTTTCTTACGGCATCTTTAAAATATAAGAGTAATATGTATTCTTTCATTTTAAAAATATAAAGGCGTGTGTTCTTAGTGTGCATTACACTCCTTAACTAAGTTTTTTTCAGACTTCGCCGCTTCACTATAATGGTGTGCCATTTGGTTTATTTGTAAATCTTTTGTAGCTACATAAGAAAATGCCTGTACCAAGTCAGGAATATGTCAGGTGTTATCCATCCGTTTGGTTTGTTTGGGCTTTAGATTTTGCCATTTAAATAGGGACTTTCCTTTTTAAATTTTCCTTGGAGTTCAGTATTTTTACGATTTTTCTTTTTATAGAAAATGAGTTTTGAACTTAAGCTGCATAAAAGTACATAGCATATCTTATCACTAATGATTGAAATCAATCATTTATTTTATCATTCTTATGATGAGAAGAATGTAGTTGTTCAAGTTGAAATTGGTATTGTAATCACTATTGTAGGAAATGTATTTAAAGAATTAGATAACAGAGCTATAGATGCCCTGAAGGAGTGTAATGTGAACGAAGCCGTCAGAGCCATTAAAAGTTTTTCGAAGTTATTCAGGAGCTCAAACGCCAAAAGTAAAAGTGATTACTTATGTGGCATGATTAAATTACAGCAACAAACACAAACGCAAGCTTCTCTAGATGCAGCAATGACTAGAAATCAGGTACCAGATAGTTACATGAGATAATAAAATATGCATTGTCATTGTTTTTGACATCTTTTTACACTATGTTTTATTTTTATACCTGAAAAACTGCTAACATTGCTGAGAGGTGATCCATCTCTAGATATCAATAATGTAAAAATATATAATAAAGTGCAAAATGATAACATAAACATTAAGGCAGACACTTATTTTAAACAATACCTGATACGAAAGATTTAAAAACAGTTTATACTGAAAAGCAAAAATAATCATTGATGAGAGATTTAAGCAAAAAAATAACATATGAGCGATTCGACTCTTGTTATAAAGTCGCTTACGTGTACTCGGAAAACTCATTTGATGATGAGTTTTCACTTCTTTTTGTATTATTATTAGAAATTGATTAAGGAAGAAAATAGATTCAAGTTTTCAATCATTCAACTGTAAAAAGGCTATTTAAATTGGAATTATATATTCAACTATGTTTTTCCTGGAAAACGACATGTGTCCTTTGATCTTGATGTCTGAAAAAATTGCACTATATTTTCTTTTGACAACCAAAACAATCTCAAATATTTTCAAATAGAATGATATATGATATAGCCGTATGATATTTTTGACGATTAAAATACCGACTTTCGTAACCGGCCTAAAAGATATGTTTCAAATAAAAATAATGAAGTACGATATGAACTGGTGCAACTCTAAATTTTCAAAGGTGGCAACACTTAAGATGTTTTAACAACAATTATGTGGAAATACATTCCCAATCACAATAAACAGCACTGAGCGATCTAAGCTGGTATGATATTTCAAATTTGACAAAAGAGGGACGAAAGATACCAAAGGGACAGTAAAACTCATAAATCTAAAACAAACTGACAACGCCATGGCTGAAAATGAAAAAGACAAACAGAAAAAACAATAGTAAACATGACACAACATAGAAAACTAAAGAATAAACAACACGAACCCCACCAAAAACTAGGGGTGATCTCAGGTGCTCCGGAAGGGTAAGCAGATCCTGCTCCACATGTGGCACCCGTCGTGTTGCTTATGTGATTACAAAATTTTAATCCGGTAAATAGTCTAATTCGGTAGGTCACATTCATGAAAGGGAAGGGAATCGTAGTTACGACGTAAGGAACGTATCCGATATCATTTGTGAAATCAGAAGAGTAATTTAAACAGAGGCTATTTGTTTGAAATTCCAAATAGATAGCAGTTTGATAATGATAAAAAATGATAATAAATTTTGACAAAGGTTAAGTAAATTTAACGTGACTGCGTACCTGTATACCAAATGATTAAACCCTGAAATTTCAACTGGTATAATTAAAAAATAAAACATCCTTAAAACTGTATGAGTTCAGTACGGAAGCCTGGATTACTGGAAACAAGCGATGGTTGGGAAAATGAGAGACTCAGTCAATGTTTTTTTTATCATTTATGCCCTCTGGAGAAACTGTCCTTAGCTTTCTAATCCAAACCCTTTCCCGAGGAAGTCTTGCGGCCCTTAACCAATCCTCGTTGTGGTCTATGATTGTTTTTTTTAAGGCTTTTGAAATCAGCTTAGGCGTGCCCAGGTGGTTAAATGACGTGGTACGAGGAGGTCGGACTTGGAAGTGTCGTCTATGCGTTTATTCAAGACTGTTCTGTAACCCTTAAGTGTATACATATGTACATATTTTAATAAGGACATATATAGTCAATAATGAATGTAGATTTGAATACAAACTATTAAAATTAATTTGCTAGTACTTCTTATAATAGTTTGTAGATTTTATACAAGCCGTCATGCATCAGTAAGATCATGGCTCATCACCGAACGGACAATCGCACTTCAGCGTAGACCATCGCACTTTAGCGTGACCATCAGACCTCAGTGTAGACCATCGCACATCAGAGGGACCATCCCACTGAAGCATCCCCATTCCATCTCTAAGACCTAGATATATATTTCATGGACATTTTTTGCTTAAAATATTACAATAATTGAAAAAGAATGTATTAGGGTTAATTGAAATCTATTAAGAATCTATTAATCTTCCACGTGAAGTTTTATTTGCAGTCCAGTAAAGCGCCGACTTTTCGACAATTTTGTGTTTGTCTTCAATACTAATATATTGATTTAATATTAATATTTTTTCGTAAACAATAAGAAAATTGCTGATCTGTCAAACCTACTTAGACGATTAAGATAAGATAAAGAAGAACGTATAAGTTTAATAAACCCAGTTTTCATCGGCATTTAAGTTTATCCCCCTGTTAGTAAATTCATCATAGATACCAGGATTGAAATTTTATATTGACGCCAGTTTCATCTACAAAAGACTCATCAGTGACGCTTGAATAAAAAAAATGTTAAAAAGGCTAAAAAAAGAACGAAGTCAAAGAGCATATAGGACCAAGAATTCCTAAAAGTTATGCCAAATACAGCTAAGATAATCTATTCCTGAGGTAGAAAACATTACTTTCTAATATTAATGTATTCATTTTTTTTTTAAATTCATATGTTTTATTTTAAATTTTTACATTTAATTATTATTTTTGATTTATTTTATACTGACTTGTTTGCCGATATATTTTTTTTACATGTAGCTTATTAACCCCGTGACACGATAAGCTGTCAATCAAAACAAATTATCAATAATCCGATATCTGGACAATCAAATCTCAAAGAATCGTCGGTCAGTTTCCAGTCTAGTTAGATAAACGTATCAGCAACCGTTTGGAATTTACAAAGAGAAACGAATTGCATTTACAACTGAGATCGTGCAATATATGCATTACATGTGATCTATCCCTTTTAGTTCCATTTAAAAAACTTATCACTAACTTACATTTCTTTTTCTCGAAAAATATTAACATATTTCGAAAATTTGCTTCTAAAAGAGGGATGAAAGATACCAAAGGAAAAGTGAAACTCAAAGTTCGAAAATGAATTGACAACGCCATGGCTAAAACAGAAAAAGACAAACAGACAAATAATAGTACACAATACACAGCATAGAAAACTAAAGACTAAGCAACACGAACCCAACCAAAAACTTGGGGTGCTCTGGAAGGGTAAGAAGATTCTGCTCCACATGTGGCACCCATTGTGTTGCTCATCCTATTACAAATCCGTTAATTAGTTCAATTCGGTAGGTCACATTCGAAAAAAGGGAAAGGAATAGTAGTTATGATATAAGGAACCTATCCGTTGTCATCTTTGAAACGGTTATTCCATAACGGTCAACCAACTCGTGATGGCGTCCGTAAAATTCACAAAGGGATGATTTCAACTTCACCATTTGGAACTCTTGGTTTGATAGCTTTTTTGTGAGCAGAGCATCCCTATATATATAAAGGACATCATGATAGGAAATACAAGCTCGGACATATCGTATCAATTGGGAGATATATAATGGAAAATTGCTACATAGAAATGGATAGTTCACAATTGGGAACCTGAACTCATCTCTTTTGTCGTAGTTTTGTTTTCAACCGACCCTCAGTGTCAATTATTAGATGTGAATCAAGATATGAGTAAGACTTAACTGTATCTGTTATATCCCTTATCTCTAGTTAGATGGGATATATTCGCTCAACATATAGTCACCAAATTAGGAATTATTTAGTGAGAACACATAATCTATATAGCGGAAAGTAAACTTAAAGTATTTTTCTAACTTCTTATCCTCTTCCTAAGAAGTTCCTGTATGAAGTCTGCCTCATAATAATATAAAAAAACTCGACAAGAAGAGGTGCACAATTGGTTATTATTTGAATTCCGAAAGTCCTCCAAACGCAACAAATATGTTGTCAATCAAGAAATCAAGCATCTTAATAATGTCAGTTTTAGAGATTTTATTGTTTGAATCAGAGTGACTCTTTACAAAGTAGGATTAATTCCTTCCTTAGACAAGATACTTGTATATGTACGTTGGGCACTCTTATTTGTGAAACAGGGCAATACCAACCCTTTCAATTTTTCATTTAGTTTGGAATGGGGAATATTTGTGTAAAGTGTTGAAATGTCAAATGTTTCAATACTATTGCAAGATGCTAAAGTCTTATATTGTATGTACTCTAAAGATCTTTGGAATTTTTAAGTATCCACATATGATTCACGCCATCTTTAGAATAGACAGTTTCATAATAACTTTGAAGCCTGGCTTTGATTGCTGATCCAACTTGCAAAATTAATGGTGGTATCATTTATTTATATCTCACTGCTCACAACAATGATATATCTACTGAATGAAACACTATTTCAATTTGACGCGATCTTGGACACATGAGATGTCGGTATAATTTTAAAAAATCGTTTAAAAGGTCATTCCTCCTTAGCGGTCACTTTTAATCATTCTTAAACGTCTTATGAGCGATAGTTTAAAATTCTGGATTGACTGTAATTATACATTTACAGTTATGTCATGGTTACCGGTAAAATGAATAAATATGAGTTTTCTCAGAAATTCAAAACGTCTGAATCTTTTTTGTTTTAAAATGCAGTTAATATAATTGCAGTTTTTCTGAACTTTTATTATTACATGCTAAATTGCTTGATTTTTTAGAGAGAACATTCTCCAGAGACACAATCTAATATACAACCAGGTGGACAAGGGTGGCAGCAATATACAAAACTGTATCAGGGAGAACATCAAGATATGTATCCAAATCATTGGTATAACAAACAACAAATGTATCCAGATCATGGGTATAACCAACAACAAATATATCCACATCATGGATATAACCAACAACAAAACCCGTTTCAAGGATACCACCAGAATCCTTACCAGTTTACACATGTTACAGGATACCAACCACCAATTCCTGAACAATATGATCAGGGGTTACCAAAAATAATGCATAGACCACTATTTACAACTCCATACATGCACCAGCCTCAACAAAATGTCCCATGTACGTGTATGTTGAATGATTAAAGAAAAAATAAATATTATCTTAAATTATCCATTCGTTGAAAATCTTAATGACTTTGTTTTTGTTGAAAAATATTTATTCAATAATTAATAAACTAGCTCTTCTTGTCTTCGTGAATAGATGTCTTATATTACAAATATATGGGAATATATCTTTCGTAATATCACTGTGTGAGCTCCACGGTCAAGGGCCGTGTAACATTTCTTGATTTTCGGCATCCCTCGTCCTTTGAATTTTGTGGCCTATACTGCCTCTATTAATATTCTCTTTACCATATTGAATAAACTTATCTCAAATATCTCTTTGATAGATTTAACTTTACACAAAGACACAAATAAATACACATGTACATAATTATATATATATATATCTGGTTTAACATGTTAATGTTGATATTAGGACATATCAAGAATCGTTAGAATATGTTTTGACCAGTAGAAATGTTATTATAACTTGTCCATCAAAAAAATATATTTATTTTTTTTCGTTGTTTTTTAGCCAATTTAACCATTCCTTTTCCTGTATCATCTGATGGAGCAATTCCAGGACAAGGACCAGCCCCTTATCCTCTGTCATTAACGGACCAATTAAACCCAACACAGTTGCAACAAGGTAAACATATACGTAAAAGAGCTGAACTATTGTTGATTAACTCAAGTGTAGACGTGTAGCAAGGATGTCGAGGCTCAGGGCATTTGTATACTTAAAAAGCTGATGCGCTCAACTGTAATCGTAATTGACCTGTATTGTTGAAGGTCGTTTTTTGTCAGGACACTGCGGATTCCTCCACCAATAACAACTAGCCGCCTCAAAATAGCCATAAAGCGGTGCTTAAAAATGGCATTCCAACACATAGAGGAAATATATTAATCTGACTATAGTAGAATAAAATTGAGAATGAAAATGGGGAATGTGTCAAGGAGACAACAACCCGACATAAGAGCATACAACAACCGAAGGCCACCAATCGGTCTTCAATGCAGCGAGAAACCAACGATTCCGGCGGTCTGCTTCAGAGACCCTTAAACCAAAATGTATTATAGTTCAGTGATAATTGACGTCATACTAAACTCCGAAATATACATAAGAAACTAATATTTAAAATCATGCTAGACTAACAAAGGCCAGAGGCTCCTGACTTGGGACAGGCATAAAAGTGCAGCTGGATAACACATGATTTTTGATATCTAAACCCTCCCCTATACCTCTTGCCAATATAGAAAAACGTAATAAACTCAGTTTAATTGAAGTCCAAATTCGATGTCAGAATAGGTAACAAAAGAAGCTAAACAAAATGACAATGATACATAAATTAACAAAGGACTACTAGCAGTTACTGACCTGCCAGGTCCAGAACTCAATTAAACTGATTGATACATAATGTCTGCATCATATAAATATTAGGTAAAATCCCTGTCCGTTAGGGATTTTATATTTTACCATCATAAAATACCGGTATAAGTTGATTAGACCACATTCATTCTGTGTCAGAAACCTATGCTGTGTCAACTATTTAATCACAATCCAAATTTAGAGCTGAATCCAGCTTGAATGTTGTGTCCATACTTGCCCCAACGTTCAGGGTTCAACCTATGCGGTCGTATAAAGCTGCGCCCTGCGGAGCATCTGGTTGAGTTTTAGTCTTTATTTCTAATACTATATGTGATAAGTCAACTATATTTGGTGTATGGAAATATTTTATGATATATACATGTATGTCTGTCGCGCAGGTTTTATTTGACCTTGACCTCATTTTCACGGTTCATTGCTCAGTGTTAAGTTATTGTGTTTTGGTCTGTTTTTCTTAAACTGTAAGCAATATGTCAAATATATTTGTTGTATGGAAGAATTGTTAGCTGTACATGTCTGCCTGGCATGGTTTATCTGAACTCGACCTCATTTTCATGCTTCATGGGTCAATGTTTAGTTTTCTTTGTTAATGTTAAGTTTATGTGACAGTTGTAATGAAGCTTTATATTTAGGACTATCAACATAATATTAATGATTAGTAAAGAAGGCGAGACATTTCAGCGTGTGCACTCTTGTTTTCAAATATTGGAAAAAGTCCATTGACACTGAAATCTTTTCATAGTTAACAACTTAACATGTTTAAGTTTGTGTTACGGTCAGTTTAACAGAAACCACTTATGATAAGTCAATGGTATTTGGCATGCTGTTTAATTAGCATTTAAATGGAGATTACATGGCTGGGCACCTGCAGTCATGTTTACTGTAAATTCAGAAATTATTGTGTGCATTAATCATTGCTATTTTTGAAGATTTAACAAAATTCAATCATTGCAGTATTAGAAAATACTCAATACAGACATACCTATCAAATATGAGAATGTGATTTCTTTATTTTTTGAAACTCAATAAGTTGCATCCTCCTCATTAATAAAAAAAAAATGCAATAGTTTCTTAATTTACAATAATTGAATATGAATAGGTTACAAATTGTGCATTTGACAGATATTATTTCTGTCTGTTATTAGGTTAGTCTGTTCCATACCAGATTAATGTTTTCAGTGTTTAATAACAGTATTTTTTTTACAAGGAAGTTGAGGTCATGTCAACATGAAACTTGGTACAGATGGTCAATTTGAACTTTTATTATATTTATACCGTTTCCTGATTCACTGATATCATGGAAATGTGGGAAACCAGTAAATTTTCAGGTTAAATTTCTAGGCTATGAAGTTGTGATATCTTTAGCTATTAACTTAGTTGACATGTTTACTGTAGTTTAAATGGATGTTTCACAACTCGTCCTATGGGCCCATATTCTTGCTTCATATTTACACAGGAGTATGGCCACGAAGTGCCTATATTGGCCCTGTGAAATGACAAAAAAATAAATATAATCAAGAAGGATCCATTATAGTTAAAACATATCTACCAATATCGTTGTTTGTTATTTTGTAAAAAAAATCATATTTTCATGACGTCACCAATATGACGTAACACCCGAAATCGAACCGGAACGCTAAAAACATCAAAATTTTCAAAGAATTTCACACTTCTTGGTTCAATTTCGCATTGGCCACAGGCCTCGACCAAAGTAATTCTAATCTCATTTTAATTGTTTGACACTTTGAAAACGTTTGCAACAATTTTTAGCGTGGTCGAGGACTGTGGCCACATCGAAAAATAAACTTTTACAAACAAACAAATCCGGATTCGACACTATTATTTCCGAGGTACGATATATTTTGTTGCGAAATGTCTGATGAATCTACCACGAACTTATATTAAAATAGAAACAATTTATATAGTTCATCTTCTTTTTATAATATTTTGAATAAATTCTATCATATTTCTGTCAGTTTTTTTTTTGTGTGCATTGGAATTACATTGCGCATGTTTGTTGCACTTACCAACAGAAATATGGACGAAGGCAGTTTTGCCGAACGGTGACATATTCGGTAATATTTGTTTTCTCTGACATATACTGTAGACCATTATGTGAATCTTTTCTTGCAACTGAAGTATGCTTTTCTTGGAGATTACGTATTGAGGTAGGTCAAAATTAATTTACAGATTTAAATAACAAACAAAAATTGGAATAAAAAGTTCCGTAGCTTCGTCAACTGCCGATGGAGACTTTTTTCCCGTAGTTACAACGTTTTTTTTTTATTGAAACACAGGACAAATTTGTTGAAAATTAAATGACTAGTAGATAAAAAATTAATTAAGAGTTCATTCTAACACTTAAAAAGGATTTTGAAATGTTATGTTTAAGATTGGTCGGCTTTGCTATAAAAAAAAATGAGGCAGCTTTAAATTAAGGCCGAATTTATTTTACGAAAACCGTCTTAAAAATATCCTAATAACTATGCTAAAGCAGTAATATATCTTTACTCGTGTTAAAAACAAACAAAAAAAAATAAACAAAAGCAGACGACTAGCTTCAGTACCGACTAAAAATTTATATACCACTTGTTTTCCTCCTTCAGAATGTACGACGACGTGGTGTAATGGTTAGAACGTTAAGCTTTAGACAGGCATGGTATAGCCAGTATGGGTTCGCGGCCCACTGGTTAATACAGTTTTTTTTTGTTGTTTTTGTCGAGCCTGCAACTTTTGTTGCAGAAAGCTCGACATAGGGATAGTGATCCGGCGGCGGCGGCGTTAGCTGACTTCTTAAAATCTTTATATTTCAGAAGGTAGAAGACCTGGATGCTTCATACTTTGTATATAGATGCCTCATGTTGCGAACTTTCCGTCAGTCACATGTCCAATGTCATTGACCTCATTTTCATGGTTCAGTGACTACTTGAAAAAAAAGTTAAGATTGTTTGTAATGTTAAATTCTCTCTTATTATAAGTAATTGGATAACTATATTTGGTATGTGCGTACCTTGCAAGGTCTCATGCCCGTCAGACAGTTTTCACTTGACCTCGACCTCATTTCATGGATCAGTGAACAAGGTTAAGTTTTGGTGGTCAAGTCCATATCTCAGATACTATAAGCAATAAGTCTAGTATATTCGATGTATGGAAGCACTGTAAGGTGTACATGTCCAACTGGCAGGTGTCATTTGACCTTGACCTCATTTTCATGGTTCAGTGGTTATAGTTTTTGTGTTTTGGTCTGTTTTTCTTATACTATATGCAATAGGTCTACTATATTTAGTGTATGGAATGATTGTAAGGTGTACATGTCTAGCTGACAGGTGTCAGCTGACCTTGACCTCATTTTCATGGTTCAGTGGTCCAAGTTAAGCTTTTGAGTTTTGGTCTATTTTTCTAATACTTTATGCATTAGTCAACTATATTTGGTGTATGGAAATATTTTATGATCTATATGTCTGTTACGCAGGTTTTATTTGACCTTGACCTCAATTTCACGGCCCATTGCTAAGTGTAAAGTGTTTGTGTTTTGGTCTGTTTTTCTTAATTTATAAACAATTATAAGTCAACTATATTTGTTGTATTGAAGAATTGTTAGCTGTACATGTCTGCCTGGCATGGTTCATCTGACCTTGACCTCATTTTCATGGTCATTGATCAATGTTTCGTTTTCTTTGGTTAATGTTGAGTTTATGTGACAGTTGTAATAAAGCTTTATATTTAGGTCTATCAACATAATATCAATGATTAGTAAAGAAGGCGAGACATTTCAGTGTGTGCACTCTTGTTTTTGTATAATATCCATTAACCTAATGCATTGCTTTCATTCCTGTCATTGTTTGAATGGATCTACTGATATTTTTTTTTTATTTTCTAGTCTTACTGATTAATTGATATCATTATTTTGAAACGTTTCTATTTGGCATTTGATTTTTTTTAAAGAAGAAATTGTTATCCAACAAATTATTTTTATATAGAACTTGCCTTTCTGATGTGTAATAGAAATTAAACATATTTAGGATACCTGCATATTCAGTTCCCCATAAATTATCAAATATGATATGATCTATAAATACTGTTTGTAGTGTGACTACTAGCGTCGGTGTGTTAGGACTGGGAACTAAATTATTTTATTACACATTGTCTGTTCAAGTTTCATTCCTGAACACATATGTTTATACACAATAATTAAAAATAAGATGTGTTATAAAATGTTGCCCTGTTTTATATTGTTGGGTTGCTGTTCATTATCACATGCATCAAATCTCCTGTTCTAAACTGCAATCGTGGTTCGCGTACTAAGATTCATTTCTCTATTTCACTTCAGAATGCCTGGAAGCGGTCCAAAGTATTACCCGTGCGTTCTATGCAATAAAAGGACTAAACCACATGAAAGAAGATCAATCAATAAATCTGTAGCAAAGTATTTGCAGAAGAATTTTTTGATATCACATAAACAAGAAGACAAAATATGCAATACGTGTAGGCACAAATACTATGTTCAGGAAACCAGACAATCCTCTGTTGCACAGCATATATTGTCTTACGATGAAGATTATGCTCCCCCAGCAAAACGTCGATCTACTGTTTTATTCTGTCCACCCTCAGTATAATCTCTTTCAATACCTTCTACATCAAAAAGCCATTCATACTGTTTCATATGCAAAAAGCCTGGACCAAAGCTAATTGTTGTTCCATCACAAGCAAGATTTTCTGCATTTCTTAAAAAAGAGGTTATAATTCCTGCAGGATGTCGCTGTTGTCCGGGACATTTGACAGAAGATAATTTTACAGAAGACGCCCTCATGGAAAATTGGTGGCTGAATATTGTCTTAATTATTTTTGAATTATATCTGAATAATCGTCTGAATATGTCTGAATGTTGTATTTGTGTCTATTTCTGAATATTGACTGAATTTCGGACTATTCAGCCAGTATTCAGAAACAGAAATATTCAGAAACAAAGAAATATTCAGAAAATTTATGGTTTAAATGATGCTGTATTTAAGAAATATTCAGCCATTTTTTAAGACATATTCAGCAATATTCAGAAATCTTCAGCCAATATTCTTCCAATCTTCAGCCATACTAAGAAATATTCAGACATATTAAGAAATATTCAGACATATCAAGAAATATTCAGAAGTATTCAGAAATATTCATATATATTCAGAAATATTCAACCTATTTAAGAACTATTCAGACAAATTCATCCAATCTTCAGCCTTATTAAGACATATTCAGCCATAATAAGATAGCATGAAATGGAATCAAAACCCAATTGTTACTGATTTGATCTTCCAATTAAGTCCAAGGGTTTATCACTACTTCTAAGAACCACAAAATATATAGAGTGCTTTGATCATATGATTGATTTGATCATATTCAAATATTTAAATAAATAACATTCTTAACATCCTATCCATGAAAAAAAATGCGTAAGAATAAAAACAGTAACTATGGTCAGCTTAAACCTGAGGGCCCTCATGGGGTTTTTGATTATGTGATTACTTGGCCGTTTTTTTAATGATTATTTGATTATTAAGCCAAATATTTCATGATTATTTGATTACCTAGGACTGTATTTTTAGTTTATGATTACTTGATTACTAAAGATAAGCAAATATTTAATGATTATGTGATTATATTGGCAAAAAAATGGTGATTATGTGATTACTATGACCCCCCATGAGGGGCCTCAAACCTCACTCACAAACTGATTAACTAATTATAAAAATTATGTGTCAGATATAAACTTCTCTTCCTTTCTGTAATTTAAAACTTGCTGTCTCTGTACTTCCAACTAGAATGCTGAATAAAGGCATTAAAATGGAGTCTGCATACACACTGTGTCATATCATTGCTGGCAGCTCATATTTAATCCCCTAAAATTACAAAATTATCCACAAAGAATCAATTGTTCAAGAGGTTATGAAGCAATAAATTCAATAGAAATATTATTGCATTATGCATATGTATTGTATCTTACATTGGAAGCCTTAACTCAAATTAAGACCTCCCTTTTTATCCCTTGAACTGGCTACTGAGAGGTTTCACCATGTTTGTTCACTCAATTTAATTTCTACATTAAAAAGTAGAATGTGGTAGTGCATTTTTTAACTTATTGGCGCAGATTAAATTTCTATTTGTACATAATTTACAAATGATTTATGTCCGTAATGAATGTGACAACAATATATATATTCATTACATTAATTGTCTGCCAAAACTTTCTGATGTTGTCTCAGATTTAAATCCTATAAATCATAAAATGTTTTATAATAGTGCCTCAACCAATTGTATTTTATAATTATTATAATTATCATAAATAAAACCAAAATACTTTTATGAAAACATTTGCGTTTGGATTCTCCATTTTGTTTATCCAGCGTATTTTGATGACATAGGCACGTATGCCAGTGCGTTTCCGTCAAGGTGTCAATCTCGCCCCATATAATATCGGCCCGAAGTTGGTTCGTCCCCGTAATGGTGTTTCAGTGAAACTTCTCAAAACAGGCCGCCGGTCAGGTCACGAATTACGGCCGATTTGCAGGGTTTGCTGGTTAGTTAAAATTTAAAATCACGAAGAGTAACTTTCCCTTAATATAGGTGTTTGAGAAATATTTAAAAATGTATTTGATCTTATTCAAATGTACGTTTTCCTTTGTGAATTTTAATTTGGTGAATAATATCTATCGTAAAATACGCTACAACTTGTATTTCATATTATTAGGTCTTTCCACCTTTCCGTGGAAAGACCTATTGCTTTTGTTCTGATTATTATTAGGTCTTTCCACCTTTCCGTGGAAAGACCTATAGGTTTTGTTCTGATTATTAGGTCTTTCCACCTTTCCGTGGAAAGACCTATTGAATTTGTTCTGATTATTAGGTCTTTCCACCTTTCCGTGGAAAGACCTATTGAATTTGTTCTGATTATTAGGTCTTTCCACTTTTCCGTGGAAAGACCTATTGATTTTGTTCTGATTATTATTATTATTTTTTTTTTTCTTCCGCCTAATTTCTTTCTTGCGTAGTATTGTTGTTTCACAAGATGTCGCTTAGATATATGAAATATGATATCGTAAAGTGTATGCGCTTTAAAAACTGACAACTGCGTAACCAAATACTTTACGTTGTAAGAGTTACCTCCCCAAACACTGTTTTTCTTGTGGCCACTACTCCTCCGTAACCGTAAAAGATTACGACAAATTTGTTTTACCAATTTGCTCATTACGTCTTCAGGATTAGGATCTTAAATTGAACGAAGCTATCCGGAGACTCCATATGAGAGTTATTTCCCCTTTTGCATTTGAGATAAGTGATATGCATATTAACTCGTGAACCTTTAGGCGTATAAACCTAGAACCGCTTTATTTGGTGTCCTGGGGTCCCAACTTAAAAAATGAGGTCAAGGTCAAAGGTCAAGGTCATGATCTAAATTTTGACATTCACTTCAAACTGCTTTTTCTTTGAAAAAAGTTAGGGGTAAATTTGAAACAAATGTGAGCAAAATGTTAGTCGCGACATTATTTATGTCGTGAAATTTTGTCGAAAAAATATGCGTAGTATTTTGGGGGTTTTCATGCCACTGAAATGGAAATATCAACAAATTTACTAATTATAGCTTCAAACTTTACAGCTCTCATGATGCGTACATGCAATTTATCTTTGTAAATAATCCAATGCCCACAACTACCTATCTAACCCCCCCCCCCCCCTTTTTTTTTTAGGAATCCCATTTCTATTTTATTATAAAAATGCTAATCCATCTTTTTTATAAATAAATTTCTTTCTGAAATACAAATCTATTCATGCACAATAAAATATCTGCTCCAAATCATGTACATGTATTTCTGAAAATTGATCGATAAACGTTTTGTTAAAGTACTATAACACCGGCATTAATAGCATTTTTGTGTGCATGCAATGAATGAGTCGACCAGTGGTCAGCGGTCAGCGATTGGACAATAATTTACCTGTAAAATAAATCGAGAAAATATATTTTCCGTTAGCAGTACAAATCACGTGCAGTCCGCTTAACGTTCCAATCTGGATTGAGAAATTAAAATCAATGATGTAGAAATCAATCCAAAGTTCGTAAAAAGTAGTAAAATCCTAGAATCAAACTTCTAAACATGCATTAAAAAACAAATCTGTGTTCCCGTAGATACGTGTGCAAAAAATGCATGCACAATCCGACATCAATGACCTGTTAATGAAAGAAAATTAAATCCGTTTGCACATTCTTTATACATAGGTGCATGTGCTCAGGACGACGTCTCTCTCTGCAAAGGATTATAATAAACTATCTGTTTGACTATATCAGCTTGGTGACGTCACAATCGCTGCATCCGGTACTACCTAAAATGAAAAAGGGGTTTTCCCCTTTTCGAAAAAATTAAAATGTGCACGTACATTTCAAACCATGCAGGTCAGGTTCGATTTCCTTTAAATACAAAATTGAATACAATGCACACACAATAAGATCAATAAGTAAATAAGACACACATCCTGGGAAACCCTATCAAAAAAAAAAACATGTATAAAGGAAGATGCAAGGATTTTTTTTATAGGCGTGTATATATATCCTTGCATGTTCCTACAAATATCATAATTTCAATACAACTAAAATGTTGCACGGACCCGTTTTTACGTGTTCCTAGAGGCTAGGTCTCAAGTGTTTAAACACGGGCACTAGGCTCTCAATGCCGTTTTCACGTGTTCACAGAGGCTAGGTCTCAATTGTTTAAACACGGGCACTAGGCCATCAATGCCGTTTTCACGTGTTCCAAGAGGTTAGGTCTCAAGTGTTTAAACACGGGAATTACGCTATCCAAATCCTTTTCAACGTGTTCCGTGAGGCTTCAACTCTATCTATCAATCAATCAATCAACTGATTAATCGACCGACCGACCGACCGACCAACCAACCAACCAACCAACCAACCAACCAACCAACCAACCAATCAATCAATCAATCTATCACTCAATTAAGTAAGCAATTAATAAAAAATCAATCGTGTTTCAGAGGGGAAAGACCGTTAACAATTGTTTTTTAAACAATTGATTTATATTGAAAATGTGCACTTTTAACCATTCTAATAAATTTTATGTATCATAAAATGCCTCACTGGCACCCACCCACCCCTTTTTTAGGGTATTTTCTCCCATTATTAGGTCTTTCCACTTTTCCGTGGAAAGACCTATTGATTTTGTTCTGATTATTATTATTATTTTTTTTTTCTTCCGCCTAATTTCTTTCTTGCGTAGTATTGTTGTTTCACAAGATGTCGCTTAGATATATGAAATATGATATCGTAAAGTGTATGCGCTTTAAAAACTGACAACTGCGTAACCAAATACTTTACGTTGTAAGAGTTACCTCCCCAAACACTGTTTTTCTTGTGGCCACTACTCCTCCGTAACCGTAAAAGATTACGACAAATTTGTTTTACCAATTTGCTCATTACGTCTTCAGGATTAGGATCTTAAATTGAACGAAGCTATCCGGAGACTCCATATGAGAGTTATTTCCCCTTTTGCATTTGAGATAAGTGATATGCATATTAACTCGTGAACCTTTAGGCGTATAAACCTAGAACCGCTTTATTTGGTGTCCTGGGGTCCCAACTTAAAAAATGAGGTCAAGGTCAAAGGTCAAGGTCATGATCTAAATTTTGACATTCACTTCAAACTGCTTTTTCTTTGAAAAAAGTTAGGGGTAAATTTGAAACAAATGTGAGCAAAATGTTAGTCGCGACATTATTTATGTCGTGAAATTTTGTCGAAAAAATATGCGTAGTATTTTGGGGGTTTTCATGCCACTGAAATGGAAATATCAACAAATTTACTAATTATAGCTTCAAACTTTACAGCTCTCATGATGCGTACATGCAATTTATCTTTGTAAATAATCCAATGCCCACAACTACCTATCTAACCCCCCCCCCCCCCCCTTTTTTTTTTAGGAATCCCATTTCTATTTTATTATAAAAATGCTAATCCATCTTTTTTATAAATAAATTTCTTTCTGAAATACAAATCTATTCATGCACAATAAAATATCTGCTCCAAATCATGTACATGTATTTCTGAAAATTGATCGATAAACGTTTTGTTAAAGTACTATAACACCGGCATTAATAGCATTTTTGTGTGCATGCAATGAATGAGTCGACCAGTGGTCAGCGGTCAGCGATTGGACAATAATTTACCTGTAAAATAAATCGAGAAAATATATTTTCCGTTAGCAGTACAAATCACGTGCAGTCCGCTTAACGTTCCAATCTGGATTGAGAAATTAAAATCAATGATGTAGAAATCAATCCAAAGTTCGTAAAAAGTAGTAAAATCCTAGAATCAAACTTCTAAACATGCATTAAAAAACAAATCTGTGTTCCCGTAGATACGTGTGCAAAAAATGCATGCACAATCCGACATCAATGACCTGTTAATGAAAGAAAATTAAATCCGTTTGCACATTCTTTATACATAGGTGCATGTGCTCAGGACGACGTCTCTCTCTGCAAAGGATTATAATAAACTATCTGTTTGACTATATCAGCTTGGTGACGTCACAATCGCTGCATCCGGTACTACCTAAAATGAAAAAGGGGTTTTCCCCTTTTCGAAAAAATTAAAATGTGCACGTACATTTCAAACCATGCAGGTCAGGTTCGATTTCCTTAAATACAAAATTTAATACAATGCACACACAATAAGATCAATAAGTAAATAAGACACACATCCTGGGAAACCCTATCAAAAAAAAAAACATGTATAAAGGAAGATGCAAGGATTTTTTTTATAGGCGTGTATATATATCCTTGCATGTTCCTACAAATATCATAATTTCAATACAACTAAAATGTTGCACGGACCCGTTTTTACGTGTTCCTAGAGGCTAGGTCTCAAGTGTTTAAACACGGCACTAGGCTCTCAATGCCGTTTTCACGTGTTCACAGAGGCTAGGTCTCAATTGTTTAAACACGGGCACTAGGCCATCAATGCCGTTTTCACGTGTTCCAAGAGGTTAGGTCTCAAGTGTTTAAACACGGAATTACGCTATCCAAATCCTTTTCAACGTGTTCCGTGAGGCTTCAACTCTATCTATCAATCAATCAATCAACTGATTAATCGACCGACCGACCGACCGACCAACCAACCAACCAACCAACCAACCAACCAACCAACCAACCAACCAATCAATCAATCAATCTATCACTCAATTAAGTAAGCAATTAATAAAAAATCAATCGTGTTTCAGAGGGGAAAGACCGTTAACAATTGTTTTTTAAACAATTGATTTATATTGAAAATGTGCACTTTTAACCATTCTAATAAATTTTATGTATCATAAAATGCCTCACTGGCACCCACCCACCCCTTTTTTAGGGTATTTTCTCCCATTATTAGGTCTTTCCACTTTTCCGTGGAAAGACCTATTGATTTTGTTCTGATTATTATTATTATTTTTTTTTTTCTTCCGCCTAATTTCTTTCTTGCGTAGTATTGTTGTTTCACAAGATGTCGCTTAGATATATGAAATATGATATCGTAAAGTGTATGCGCTTTAAAAACTGACAACTGCGTAACCAAATACTTTACGTTGTAAGAGTTACCTCCCCAAACACTGTTTTTCTTGTGGCCACTACTCCTCCGTAACCGTAAAAGATTACGACAAATTTGTTTTACCAATTTGCTCATTACGTCTTCAGGATTAGGATCTTAAATTGAACGAAGCTATCCGGAGACTCCATATGAGAGTTATTTCCCCTTTTGCATTTGAGATAAGTGATATGCATATTAACTCGTGAACCTTTAGGCGTATAAACCTAGAACCGCTTTATTTGGTGTCCTGGGGTCCCAACTTAAAAAATGAGGTCAAGGTCAAAGGTCAAGGTCATGATCTAAATTTTGACATCACTTCAAACTGCTTTTTCTTTGAAAAAAGTTAGGGGTAAATTTGAAACAAATGTGAGCAAAATGTTAGTCGCGACATTATTTATGTCGTGAAATTTTGTCGAAAAAATATGCGTAGTATTTTGGGGGTTTTCATGCCACTGAAATGGAAATATCAACAAATTTACTAATTATAGCTTCAAACTTTACAGCTCTCATGATGCGTACATGCAATTTATCTTTGTAAATAATCCAATGCCCACAACTACCTATCTAACCCCCCCCCCCCCCCCCCCCCCTTTTTTTTTTAGGAATCCCATTTCTATTTTATTATAAAAATGCTAATCCATCTTTTTTATAAATAAATTTCTTTCTGAAATACAAATCTATTCATGCACAATAAAATATCTGCTCCAAATCATGTACATGTATTTCTGAAAATTGATCGATAAACGTTTTGTTAAAGTACTATAACACCGGCATTAATAGCATTTTTGTGTGCATGCAATGAATGAGTCGACCAGTGGTCAGCGGTCAGCGATTGGACAATAATTTACCTGTAAAATAAATCGAGAAAATATATTTTCCGTTAGCAGTACAAATCACGTGCAGTCCGCTTAACGTTCCAATCTGGATTGAGAAATTAAAATCAATGATGTAGAAATCAATCCAAAGTTCGTAAAAAGTAGTAAAATCCTAGAATCAAACTTCTAAACATGCATTAAAAAACAAATCTGTGTTCCCGTAGATACGTGTGCAAAAAATGCATGCACAATCCGACATCAATGACCTGTTAATGAAAGAAAATTAAATCCGTTTGCACATTCTTTATACATAGGTGCATGTGCTCAGGACGACGTCTCTCTCTGCAAAGGATTATAATAAACTATCTGTTTGACTATATCAGCTTGGTGACGTCACAATCGCTGCATCCGGTACTACCTAAAATGAAAAAGGGGTTTTCCCCTTTTCGAAAAAATTAAAATGTGCACGTACATTTCAAACCATGCAGGTCAGGTTCGATTTCCTTTAAATACAAAATTTAATACAATGCACACACAATAAGATCAATAAGTAAATAAGACACACATCCTGGGAAACCCTATCAAAAAAAAAAACATGTATAAAGGAAGATGCAAGGATTTTTTTTATAGGCGTGTATATATATCCTTGCATGTTCCTACAAATATCATAATTTCAATACAACTAAAATGTTGCACGGACCCGTTTTTACGTGTTCCTAGAGGCTAGGTCTCAAGTGTTTAAACACGGGCACTAGGCTCTCAATGCCGTTTTCACGTGTTCACAGAGGCTAGGTCTCAATTGTTTAAACACGGGCACTAGGCCATCAATGCCGTTTTCACGTGTTCCAAGAGGTTAGGTCTCAAGTGTTTAAACACGGGAATTACGCTATCCAAATCCTTTTCAACGTGTTCCGTGAGGCTTCAACTCTATCTATCAATCAATCAATCAACTGATTAATCGACCGACCGACCGACCGACCAACCAACCAACCAACCAACCAACCAACCAACCAACCAACCAACCAATCAATCAATCAATCTATCACTCAATTAAGTAAGCAATTAATAAAAAATCAATCGTGTTTCAGAGGGGAAAGACCGTTAACAATTGTTTTTTTAAACAATTGATTTATATTGAAAATGTGCACTTTTAACCATTCTAATAAATTTTATGTATCATAAAATGCCTCACTGGCACCCACCCACCCCTTTTTTAGGGTATTTTCTCCCATTATTAGGTCTTTCCACTTTTCCGTGGAAAGACCTATTGATTTTGTTCTGATTATTATTATTATTTTTTTTTTTCTTCCGCCTAATTTCTTTCTTGCGTAGTATTGTTGTTTCACAAGATGTCGCTTAGATATATGAAATATGATATCGTAAAGTGTATGCGCTTTAAAAACTGACAACTGCGTAACCAAATACTTTACGTTGTAAGAGTTACCTCCCCAAACACTGTTTTTCTTGTGGCCACTACTCCTCCGTAACCGTAAAAGATTACGACAAATTTGTTTTACCAATTTGCTCATTACGTCTTCAGGATTAGGATCTTAAATTGAACGAAGCTATCCGGAGACTCCATATGAGAGTTATTTCCCCTTTTGCATTTGAGATAAGTGATATGCATATTAACTCGTGAACCTTTAGGCGTATAAACCTAGAACCGCTTTATTTGGTGTCCTGGGGTCCCAACTTAAAAAATGAGGTCAAGGTCAAAGGTCAAGGTCATGATCTAAATTTTGACATCACTTCAAACTGCTTTTTCTTTGAAAAAAGTTAGGGGTAAATTTGAAACAAATGTGAGCAAAATGTTAGTCGCGACATTATTTATGTCGTGAAATTTTGTCGAAAAAATATGCGTAGTATTTTGGGGGTTTTCATGCCACTGAAATGGAAATATCAACAAATTTACTAATTATAGCTTCAAACTTTACAGCTCTCATGATGCGTACATGCAATTTATCTTTGTAAATAATCCAATGCCCACAACTACCTATCTAACCCCCCCCCCCCCCCCTTTTTTTTTTAGGAATCCCATTTCTATTTTTTTTATAAAAATGCTAATCCATCTTTTTTATAAATAAATTTCTTTCTGAAATACAAATCTATTCATGCACAATAAAATATCTGCTCCAAATCATGTACATGTATTTCTGAAAATTGATCGATAAACGTTTTGTTAAAGTACTATAACACCGGCATTAATAGCATTTTTGTGTGCATGCAATGAATGAGTCGACCAGTGGTCAGCGGTCAGCGATTGGACAATAATTTACCTGTAAAATAAATCGAGAAAATATATTTTCCGTTAGCAGTACAAATCACGTGCAGTCCGCTTAACGTTCCAATCTGGATTGAGAAATTAAAATCAATGATGTAGAAATCAATCCAAAGTTCGTAAAAAGTAGTAAAATCCTAGAATCAAACTTCTAAACATGCATTAAAAAACAAATCTGTGTTCCCGTAGATACGTGTGCAAAAAATGCATGCACAATCCGACATCAATGACCTGTTAATGAAAGAAAATTAAATCCGTTTGCACATTCTTTATACATAGGTGCATGTGCTCAGGACGACGTCTCTCTCTGCAAAGGATTATAATAAACTATCTGTTTGACTATATCAGCTTGGTGACGTCACAATCGCTGCATCCGGTACTACCTAAAATGAAAAAGGGGTTTTCCCCTTTTCGAAAAAATTAAAATGTGCACGTACATTTCAAACCATGCAGGTCAGGTTCGATTTCCTTTAAATACAAAATTTAATACAATGCACACACAATAAGATCAATAAGTAAATAAGACACACATCCTGGGAAACCCTATCAAAAAAAAAAACATGTATAAAGGAAGATGCAAGGATTTTTTTTATAGGCGTGTATATATATCCTTGCATGTTCCTACAAATATCATAATTTCAATACAACTAAAATGTTGCACGGACCCGTTTTTACGTGTTCCTAGAGGCTAGGTCTCAAGTGTTTAAACACGGGCACTAGGCTCTCAATGCCGTTTTCACGTGTTCACAGAGGCTAGGTCTCAATTGTTTAAACACGGGCACTAGGCCATCAATGCCGTTTTCACGTGTTCCAAGAGGTTAGGTCTCAAGTGTTTAAACACGGGAATTACGCTATCCAAATCCTTTTCAACGTGTTCCGTGAGGCTTCAACTCTATCTATCAATCAATCAATCAACTGATTAATCGACCGACCGACCGACCGACCAACCAACCAACCAACCAACCAACCAACCAACCAACCAACCAACCAATCAATCAATCAATCTATCACTCAATTAAGTAAGCAATTAATAAAAAATCAATCGTGTTTCAGAGGGGAAAGACCGTTAACAATTGTTTTTTAAACAATTGATTTATATTGAAAATGTGCACTTTTAACCATTCTAATAAATTTTATGTATCATAAAATGCCTCACTGGCACCCACCCACCCCTTTTTTAGGGTATTTTTCTCCCATTATTAGGTCTTTCCACTTTTCCGTGGAAAGACCTATTGATTTTGTTCTGATTATTATTATTATTTTTTTTTTCTTCCGCCTAATTTCTTTCTTGCGTAGTATTGTTGTTTCACAAGATGTCGCTTAGATATATGAAATATGATATCGTAAAGTGTATGCGCTTTAAAAACTGACAACTGCGTAACCAAATACTTTACGTTGTAAGAGTTACCTCCCCAAACACTGTTTTTCTTGTGGCCACTACTCCTCCGTAACCGTAAAAGATTACGACAAATTTGTTTTACCAATTTGCTCATTACGTCTTCAGGATTAGGATCTTAAATTGAACGAAGCTATCCGGAGACTCCATATGAGAGTTATTTCCCCTTTTGCATTTGAGATAAGTGATATGCATATTAACTCGTGAACCTTTAGGCGTATAAACCTAGAACCGCTTTATTTGGTGTCCTGGGGTCCCAACTTAAAAAATGAGGTCAAGGTCAAAGGTCAAGGTCATGATCTAAATTTTGACATTCACTTCAAACTGCTTTTTCTTTGAAAAAAGTTAGGGGTAAATTTGAAACAAATGTGAGCAAAATGTTAGTCGCGACATTATTTATGTCGTGAAATTTTGTCGAAAAAATATGCGTAGTATTTTGGGGGTTTTCATGCCACTGAAATGGAAATATCAACAAATTTACTAATTATAGCTTCAAACTTTACAGCTCTCATGATGCGTACATGCAATTTATCTTTGTAAATAATCCAATGCCCACAACTACCTATCTAACCCCCCCCCCCCCCCCCCTTTTTTTTTTAGGAATCCCATTTCTATTTTATTATAAAAATGCTAATCCATCTTTTTTATAAATAAATTTCTTTCTGAAATACAAATCTATTCATGCACAATAAAATATCTGCTCCAAATCATGTACATGTATTTCTGAAAATTGATCGATAAACGTTTTGTTAAAGTACTATAACACCGGCATTAATAGCATTTTTGTGTGCATGCAATGAATGAGTCGACCAGTGGTCAGCGGTCAGCGATTGGACAATAATTTACCTGTAAAATAAATCGAGAAAATATATTTTCCGTTAGCAGTACAAATCACGTGCAGTCCGCTTAACGTTCCAATCTGGATTGAGAAATTAAAATCAATGATGTAGAAATCAATCCAAAGTTCGTAAAAAGTAGTAAAATCCTAGAATCAAACTTCTAAACATGCATTAAAAAACAAATCTGTGTTCCCGTAGATACGTGTGCAAAAAATGCATGCACAATCCGACATCAATGACCTGTTAATGAAAGAAAATTAAATCCGTTTGCACATTCTTTATACATAGGTGCATGTGCTCAGGACGACGTCTCTCTCTGCAAAGGATTATAATAAACTATCTGTTTGACTATATCAGCTTGGTGACGTCACAATCGCTGCATCCGGTACTACCTAAAATGAAAAAGGGGTTTTCCCCTTTTCGAAAAAATTAAAATGTGCACGTACATTTCAAACCATGCAGGTCAGGTTCGATTTCCTTTAAATACAAAATTTAATACAATGCACACACAATAAGATCAATAAGTAAATAAGACACACATCCTGGGAAACCCTATCAAAAAAAAAAACATGTATAAAGGAAGATGCAAGGATTTTTTTTATAGGCGTGTATATATATCCTTGCATGTTCCTACAAATATCATAATTTCAATACAACTAAAATGTTGCACGGACCCGTTTTTACGTGTTCCTAGAGGCTAGGTCTCAAGTGTTTAAACACGGGCACTAGGCTCTCAATGCCGTTTTCACGTGTTCACAGAGGCTAGGTCTCAATTGTTTAAACACGGGCACTAGGCCATCAATGCCGTTTTCACGTGTTCCAAGAGGTTAGGTCTCAAGTGTTTAAACACGGGAATTACGCTATCCAAATCCTTTTCAACGTGTTCCGTGAGGCTTCAACTCTATCTATCAATCAATCAATCAACTGATTAATCGACCGACCGACCGACCGACCAACCAACCAACCAACCAACCAACCAACCAACCAACCAACCAATCAATCAATCAATCTATCACTCAATTAAGTAAGCAATTAATAAAAAATCAATCGTGTTTCAGAGGGGAAAGACCGTTAACAATTGTTTTTTAAACAATTGATTTATATTGAAAATGTGCACTTTTAACCATTCTAATAAATTTTATGTATCATAAAATGCCTCACTGGCACCCACCCACCCCTTTTTTAGGGTATTTTCTCCCATTATTAGGTCTTTCCACTTTTCCGTGGAAAGACCTATTGATTTTGTTCTGATTATTATTATTATTTTTTTTTTTCTTCCGCCTAATTTCTTTCTTGCGTAGTATTGTTGTTTCACAAGATGTCGCTTAGATATATGAAATATGATATCGTAAAGTGTATGCGCTTTAAAAACTGACAACTGCGTAACCAAATACTTTACGTTGTAAGAGTTACCTCCCCAAACACTGTTTTTCTTGTGGCCACTACTCCTCCGTAACCGTAAAAGATTACGACAAATTTGTTTTACCAATTTGCTCATTACGTCTTCAGGATTAGGATCTTAAATTGAACGAAGCTATCCGGAGACTCCATATGAGAGTTATTTCCCCTTTTGCATTTGAGATAAGTGATATGCATATTAACTCGTGAACCTTTAGGCGTATAAACCTAGAACCGCTTTATTTGGTGTCCTGGGGTCCCAACTTAAAAAATGAGGTCAAGGTCAAAGGTCAAGGTCATGATCTAAATTTTGACATTCACTTCAAACTGCTTTTTCTTTGAAAAAAGTTAGGGGTAAATTTGAAACAAATGTGAGCAAAATGTTAGTCGCGACATTATTTATGTCGTGAAATTTTGTCGAAAAAATATGCGTAGTATTTTGGGGGTTTTCATGCCACTGAAATGGAAATATCAACAAATTTACTAATTATAGCTTCAAACTTTACAGCTCTCATGATGCGTACATGCAATTTATCTTTGTAAATAATCCAATGCCACAACTACCTATCTAACCCCCCCCCCCCCTTTTTTTTTTAGGAATCCCATTTCTATTTTATTATAAAAATGCTAATCCATCTTTTTTATAAATAAATTTCTTTCTGAAATACAAATCTATTCATGCACAATAAAATATCTGCTCCAAATCATGTACATGTATTTCTGAAAATTGATCGATAAACGTTTTGTTAAAGTACTATAACACCGGCATTAATAGCATTTTTGTGTGCATGCAATGAATGAGTCGACCAGTGGTCAGCGGTCAGCGATTGGACAATAATTTACCTGTAAAATAAATCGAGAAAATATATTTTCCGTTAGCAGTACAAATCACGTGCAGTCCGCTTAACGTTCCAATCTGGATTGAGAAATTAAAATCAATGATGTAGAAATCAATCCAAAGTTCGTAAAAAGTAGTAAAATCCTAGAATCAAACTTCTAAACATGCATTAAAAAACAAATCTGTGTTCCCGTAGATACGTGTGCAAAAAATGCATGCACAATCCGACATCAATGACCTGTTAATGAAAGAAAATTAAATCCGTTTGCACATTCTTTATACATAGGTGCATGTGCTCAGGACGACGTCTCTCTCTGCAAAGGATTATAATAAACTATCTGTTTGACTATATCAGCTTGGTGACGTCACAATCGCTGCATCCGGTACTACCTAAAATGAAAAAGGGGTTTTCCCCTTTTCGAAAAAATTAAAATGTGCACGTACATTTCAAACCATGCAGGTCAGGTTCGATTTCCTTTAAATACAAAATTGAATACAATGCACACACAATAAGATCAATAAGTAAATAAGACACACATCCTGGGAAACCCTATCAAAAAAAAAAACATGTATAAAGGAAGATGCAAGGATTTTTTTTATAGGCGTGTATATATATCCTTGCATGTTCCTACAAATATCATAATTTCAATACAACTAAAATGTTGCACGGACCCGTTTTTACGTGTTCCTAGAGGCTAGGTCTCAAGTGTTTAAACACGGGCACTAGGCTCTCAATGCCGTTTTCACGTGTTCACAGAGGCTAGGTCTCAAGTGTTTAAACACGGGCACTAGGCTCTCAATGCCGTTTTCACGTGTTCCTAGAGGCTAGGTCTCAAGTGTTTAAACACAGGCACTAGGCTCTCAATGCCGTTTTCACGTGTTCACAGAGGCTAGGTCTCAAGTGTTTAAACACGGGCACTAGGCTCTCAATGCCGTTTTCACGTGTTCACAGAGGCTAGGTCTCAAGTGTTTAAACACGGGCACTAGGCCCTCAATGCCGTTTTCACGTGTTCCTAGAGGCTAGGTCTCAAGTGTTTAAACAAGGGCACTAGGCTCTCAATGCCGTTTTCACGTGTTCACAGAGGCTAGGTCTCAAGTGTTTAAACACGGGCACTAGGCCCTCAATGCCGTTTTCACGTGTTCCTAGAGGCTAGGTCTCAAGTGTTTAAACACAGGCACTAGGCCCTCAATGCCGTTTTCACGTGTTCCTAGAGGCTAGGTCTCAAGTGTTTAAACACGGGCACTAGGCCCTCAATGCCGTTTTCACGTGTTCCTAGAGGCTAGGTCTCAAGTGTTTAAACACGGGCACTAGGCTCTCAATGCCGTTTTCACGTGTTCACAGAGGCTAGGTCTCAAGTGTTTAAACACGGGCACTAGGCCCTCAATGCCGTTTTCACGTGTTCCTAGAGGCTAGGTCTCAAGTGTTTAAACACGGGCACTAGGCTCTCAATGCCGTTTTCACGTGTTCACAGAGGCTAGGTCTCAAGTGTTTAAACACGGGCACTAGGCCCTCAATGCCGTTTTCACGTGTTCCTAGAGGCTAGGTCTCAAGTGTTTAAACAAGGGCACTAGGCTCTCAATGCCGTTTTCACGTGTTCACAGAGGCTAGGTCTCAAGTGTTTAAACACGGGCACTAGGCTCTCAATGCCGTTTTCACGTGTTCACAGAGGCTAGGTCTCAATTGTTTAAACACGGGCACTAGGCCATCAATGCCGTTTTCACGTGTTCCAAGAGGTTAGGTCTCAAGTGTTTAAACACGGGAATTACGCTATCCAAATCCTTTTCAACGTGTTCCGTGAGGCTTCAACTCTATCTATCAATCAATCAATCAACTGATTAATCGACCGACCGACCGACCGACCAACCAACCAACCAACCAACCAACCAACCAACCAACCAACCAACCAATCAATCAATCAATCTATCACTCAATTAAGTAAGCAATTAATAAAAAATCAATCGTGTTTCAGAGGGGAAAGACCGTTAACAATTGTTTTTTAAACAATTGATTTATATTGAAAATGTGCACTTTTAACCATTCTAATAAATTTTATGTATCATAAAATGCCTCACTGGCACCCACCCACCCCTTTTTTAGGGTATTTTCTCCCATTATTAGGTCTTTCCACTTTTCCGTGGAAAGACCTATTGATTTTGTTCTGATTATTATTATTAAGTCTTTCCACTTTTCTGTGGAAAGACTTATTGTTTTTGTTCTGATTATTATTATTATTATTATTATTTTTTTTTTTCTTCCGCCTAATTTTTTTCTTGCGTAGTATTGTTGTTTAATAAGTTGTCGCTTAGATATTTGGAATATGATATCGTATAGTTTATACGCTTTAAAAATTTACAACTGCGTAACAATATACTTTACGTTGTAAGAGTTATCTCCCCAATCACTGTTTTTCTTGTGGCCACTACTCCTTCGCAACCGTAAAAGATTACGACAAAATTATTTTACCAAATTGCTCGTTACATCTTCAGGATTAGGATTTTAATTTTGACCGAAGCTATCCAGAGACTCCATATGAGAGTTATTCCCCCT
Organism: Mytilus edulis; assembly: GCA_019925275.1. Classification (NCBI taxonomy): domain Eukaryota; kingdom Metazoa; phylum Mollusca; class Bivalvia; order Mytilida; family Mytilidae; genus Mytilus; species Mytilus edulis. The sequence goes on from CM034359.1 coordinate 33,006,726, forward strand.
TATGTATTTGATATAGGTGATATGCGTTTCTAACTGGTAAACCATAAGTGATATAGACCTAGGGTCTCTTGATTTGAGATCCTTGGTCCAAAAAAATGAAAATAAGGTCAAGGTCAAAGGTCAAGGTCATATTCTAAAATTTGATTTTGGCTTATTTTCACTTATTTTCAAATACCGTATGACATATCGACAAATATTTTTTCCTAAATTGTTAGTTGCGACATGTCCTTACTTGTATATTTTGGTTGAAAGGGTGCGCATACAATAAATGGGAGTTTTTGTCCATCTTACATTTAGAATTACGCGTAAAGTGGTATTACTCATTAACCAAACATATTAAAGACCTTGGGTCTTATGATTTAAGGTCCTTGGTTTGTGACCTTGAAATTGAGGTCAAGGTCATAGGTTAAAAGGACGTTCTAGATTTTGACCTTTGCTTTAAATTCATATAAATACATCATAAAGCCATAGGAACTAACATTTTAAACTGATTTTTCATATTTCAATATCAAAATAGCTCTTTACTAGTGGAAAGACCTTCAATTGTTCTCTGAACAATTGGTTTTTAATTATTATTATTATTATTATTTTTTTTTTTTTTTTTCTTCCGCCTAATTTTTTTTCTTGCGTATTATTGATGTTTCAAAAGATGTCGCTTAGATATTTGGAATATGGTATCGTATAGTTTATACGCTTTAAAACTTTACAACTGTGTAACAAAATACTTTACGTTGTAAGAGTTATCTCCCCAAACACTGTTTTTCTTGTGGCCACTACTCCTTCGCAACCGTTAAAGATTACGACAAATTTATTTTACCAAATTGCTCGTTACATCTTCAGGATTAGGATATTCATTTGGACCGAAGCTTTACGGAGACTCCATATGAGAGTTATTCCCCCTTTTCCATTTAATTAAGTGATATGCATTTCTAAATGGTAAACCATAAGTGATAAAGACATAGGGTCTTTAGATTTGGGGTCCTTGGTCGAAAATAATAAAAATGAGGTCAAGGTCAAAGGTCAAGGTCATATTCTAAATTTTGATTTTGGCTTATTTTCATTTATTTTCAAATACCTAATGACATATCGACAAATAATTTTTCATAAATTGTTAGTTGCGACATGTCCTTACTTGTATATTTTGATTGAAAGGGTGCGCAGAGAATAAATGGGAGTTTTTGCCCATCTTACATTTAGAATTACGCGTAAAGTGATATTACTAATAAACCAAACATATTAAAGACCTTGGGTCTTTTGATTTAAGGTCCTTGGTTTGTGAACTTGAAATTGAGGTCAAGGTCATAGGTTGATATGACGTTCTAGATTTTGACCTTTGCTTTAAATTCATATAAATACATCATAAAGCCATAGGAACTAACATTTTAAACTGATTTTTAATATTTCAATATCAAAATAGATCTTTACTAGTGGAAAGACCTACAATTGTTCTCTGAACAATTGGTTTTTAATTATTTATTATTATTATTTTTTTTTTTTTTTTTTCTTCCGCCTTATTTTTTTACTTGCGTATTATTGATGTTTCAAAAGATGTCGCTTAGATATTTGGAATATGGTATCGTATAGTTTATACGCTTTAAAAATTTACAACTGTGTAACAAAATACTTTACGTTGTAAGAGTTATCTCCCCAAACACTGTTTTTCTTGTGGCCACTACTCCTTCGCAACCGTTAAAGATTACGACAAATTTATTTTACCAAATTGCTCGTTACATCTTCAGGATTAGGATATCCATTGGACCGAAGCTTTACGAAGACTCCATATGAGAGTTATTCCCCCTTTTCCCTTAAATCAAGTGATATGCATTTCCAACTGGTAAACCATAAGTGATAGAGACCTAGGGTCTTCAGATTTGAGGTCCTTGGTCCCAAAACATGAAAATGAGGTCAAGGTCAAAGGTCAAGGTCATATTCTAAATTTTGATTTTGGCTTATTTTCACTTCTTTTCAAATACTGTATGACATATTGACAAATAATTGTTCATAAATTGTTAGTTGCGACATGTCCTTACTTGTATATTTTGGTTGAAAGGGTGCGCATACAATAAATGGGAGTTTTTGTCCATGTTACATTTAGAATTATGCGTAAAGTGGTATTATTCATTAACCAAACATATTAAAGACCTAGGGTCTTTTGATTTAAGGTCCTTGGTTTGTGACCTTGAAATTGAGGTCAAGGTCATAGGTTAATAAGACGTTCTAGATTTTGACCTTTGCTTTAAATACCTATAAATACATCATAAAGCCATAGGAACTAACATTTTAAACTGATTTTTCATATTTCAATATCAAAATAGATCTTTACTAGTGGAAAGACCTTCAATTGTTCTCTGAACAATTGGTTTTTAATTATTATTATTTTTTTTTTTTCTTCCGCCAAAATTTTTTCTTGCGTATTGTAGATGTTTCAAAAGATGTCGCTTAGATATTTGGAATATGATATCGTATAGTTTATACGCTTTAAAATTTTTCAACCGCGTAACAAAATACTTTACGTTGTAAGAGTTATCTCCCCAAACACTGTTTTTCTTGTGGCCACTACTCCTTCGCAACCGTAAAAGATTACGACAAATTTATTTTACCAAATTGCTCGTTACATCTTCAGGATTATGCAATTCATTTGGACCAAAGCTTTCCAGAGACTCCATATGAGAGTTATTTCCCCTTATGTAAATGATATAAGTATTATGCATTTCTAACTGGTAAACCATAAGTGATAGAGACCTAGGGTCTTCAGATTTGAGGTCCTTGGTCCAAAAAAATGAAAATGAGGTCAAGGTCAAAGGTCAAGGTCATGTTCTAAATTTTGATTTTTGCTTATTTTCACTTATTTTCAAATACCATATGACATATCGACAAATAATTTTTCATAAATTGTTAGTTGCGACATATCCTTACTTGTATATTTTGGGTGAAAGGGTGCGCAGACAATAAATGGGAGTTTTTGCCCATCTTATATTTAGGTTTACCCGTGAAGTGATATTACTCTTTAACCAAACATATTAAAGACCTAGGGTCTTTTGATTTAAGATCCTTGGTTTGTGACCTTGAAATTGATGTCAAGGTCATAGGTTAATAGGACGTTCTAGATTTTGACCTTTGCTTTAAATTGATATTAATACATCATAAAGCCATAGGAACTAACATTTTAAACTGATTTTTCATATTTCAATATCAAAATAGATCTTTACTAGTGGAAAGACCTTCAATTGTTCTCTGAACAATTGGTTTTTAATTTATTTTTTTTATTTTGCAGGATTAAAAAATAAAAAATACCATACACTAATGATTTTTCCCTATTAATAATTAGGTGAAATTCGCTGTTGTTAACCCTTTTAAAGTAGGGATAATAAAATGAAATTGACAAGCTGAACAGTACTCAGACAGTTCTCAGGTGACCTGATTGACTGAACTGACTTCTGATTACACAACAATTTTATTTACGATCAGTGACTTTTAAGATGACAAGGCCCGTTTTATGAGGTTGAATTTTAATGATTTTAATTATTCAAATACAAAAATGCCGGCCAGTATCCGATTGATAGGAATGGCCAGTTTTATAAGGTTAAATGACCATTTATTTTAATGTCCGGATCTCCGTGATTTAGCCGGTTAGTGGGAGAACTGAGAAGTTTGAATGTATAAAAAAACAAATGTGCCGGGTGTTGCATTAAAAACATTTTTCAACTGAATGGTTATTTTATTTGTCGGCTTTGCACCTTGCTGCAGAGGGTGTCAAAGCTAAAATTAAATAGCCTTTCAAAACGTCATAATAATTTGGACTAGGTACAAATGAATTGTACTCATAATAGCTGTTAGAATTTAATTTAAGTACTTTTTATGCCCCACCTACGATAGTAGAGGGGCATTATGTTTTCTGGTCTGTGCCTCCGTTCGTTCGTCCGTTCGTTCGTCCCGCTTCAGGTTAAAGTTTTTGGTCGAGGTAGTTTTTGATGAAGTTGAAGTCCAATCAACTTGAAACTTAGTATACATGTTCTTTATGATATGATCTTATTAATTTTAATGTCAAATTAAAGTATTGACCCTAATTTCATGGTCCAATGAACAAAGAAGAAGATAGTGTGAAGCTCAGGTTAAAGTTTTTGGTCAAGGTAGTTTTTGATGAAGTTGAAGTCCAATCAACTTGAAACTTAGTACACATGTTAACTATGATATGATCTTTCTTTAAAAAAAATGTATTTTTAAGAAAATGTACGAAGAAAAAAAAGTTTCTCTAAAAAGTATTAATCACTTTTCCCTAACTATTCATTAGAAAGCAAATTAACCAAACAAGCAATCTAAACAAAATCTATAAGACAAATGATAAATAATACCACATGATAATATAAAACAATAATTATTATTGTTCTTTTGCATATAGATATAGGAAGATGTGGTATGATTGCCAATGAGACAACTCTCCATAATTCGACTAAGAGATGGTAATTTTTGTGTCATTCGGTAAACTTGTAAATAGTTGTCTCATTGGAAATCACACCACACTTCTTTTTTTTTTTATTAAAAAATTGTGAAACTATTTACTTGTATTATAATTAAAATTTTCTTGTTTAAAAAGGATGTGACAATGAAGAAGCAATGACTGCAAAAATGCTTCATCTGTCGAAAAGAGTCAATACACTGAAACAGAGGGTAGAAGAAGAAAATTTGGAGAGGCGTAAGACAATTTGGAAAGAGCCAGATAATCATACTTTAGACGATTTTCCACTTCCTGATGAAGAAGATCTGAGAAACATAACGTGCGGTGTCTATCAACTAGAACTTAGCACTAGCTACATTCAGGAACACTTAGAAGGCAATACACCAGTTTCACATTTGATTGCGCAGGCGTGACCTAATTAGTTGACTACGAGATTTCACGATACTTGTCCGTTATTTCGTTTACTGGGGGCTACATGCTTGACCTACTGATTACGATCAGTCACGTGCATCACTGTTTACCTTTACCTGGACGCTATTATTGATCAAAACAACTAGGTCATGTTATAACTCGGCAAATTTAAGATAGTTTAATACATAAATGAACATATTTTGACATGGGTGGAAGAGACTACTGTTGTGTTGTCGGGTGCAGCAACAGACGGTCAGATTTACCTAAGGGCTACGCATTTCACCAATTTCCAAAGGCTCCGTTGTCTAGAAGAAACTCGTGGATTCATGCTACTGGCCGTGCCCTTACAGGAAAATATAAATTCGTAGTTACAGATAATACTAAAATTTGTGGACATCACTTCGTTCTAGGTAGAAAAAATGCAGAATCAACTAATATTGACTATGTTCCTACAATGAATTTACCTTTGGCAAGTTCAAACGCGGAAACGCCAAAAAGAAAGACACAGGCAAGCAAAAGGGCTATTGAGTTTGACCGGGCCGTTGAACATGGGACACAGAGTAAGAAGAAGAAACTGACTAGAACTGGACAAATATCGTATCCTATTGATATTAATGACGTGCAACATGAAGTGGAAGTAGAAAGCACTGACCCTTCTCTGTATACAGCAACGTTAATTATTCCAGGACAAAATGTGCACACATATACATCAGACCATGCCTACCATAAATTTTGGGTTCATCCGAATGCAACTAAAGTAACAGAAACAGGGGTTCAATGTCAACCAAGATGTGAAAATAAATTTCAACAAACAAACCATGTACATGTACAGCAAACTGTGGATGCCATAACAACAGTTCAGAAAGCTACTCAGGTGACAACAACTTCAAGCTTGCTGCAAATCAAATGTAGACAACAACAGAAATTGATATCGGAACTATCCTCAAAACTACAGACTGTTCACAAGGAGAAAGAAACACTCAAAAATGAACTGTCGAAGCACAAATTTTGTATGGAGACCTTGCTGACAAATGATGAAAATGTTCAATTTTATACAGGACTTCCTAATATTGCAACATTCAATGCTTTATTAGAATACTTAAGACCAAAAGCAGAGAGACTTACATACTGGAGAGGGAAACAAACTTCTACAACAGGCCACATTGGTAATCGGGGACGTGTTAGAAGTCTTTCTATTGACAATGAGTTTTTTGCTGTTCTCGTGCGTTTGAGGTTGGGACTTTTAGTGGAGGATATAGCTGCTCGTTTTGCAATTTCAAAGACTCACTTTTCTAAACTATTTAACACTTGGATAAGATTTTTAAGACTTGAGCTTGAATTGCTTTTCCCATTTCCAAGTAGAGAGCAAGTTAATGAACATATGCCACCTTCATTTGCCAAGTTTCCTAATACAGTGGTAATACTTGACTGCACAGAGATATATGTTCAAAAACCATCCGCTTTACAGGCTCAGCGACAAACATGGTCATCTTATAAACATAGAAACACATATAAAATACTTGTTGGTATTTCTCCAGATGGAACTGTGACATTTGTGTCTACACTTTATGGAGGTGCAGCTTCAGACAGATTTATCGTTAACAAATCTGGTATTCTCAATCTAGTGAAAGAAGGAGATAATGTTATGGCTGATAGAGGATTTGACATTTCTGACGATCTCAAAAAATGTGGTGCCACATTAAATATCCCTCCTTTTCGTTGTGGAGAATTCCAGTTAAGTGCCAGTCAGGTTGAGGAGACACGTCGGATAGCTGAGGTTAGGATACATGTTGAAAGGGCAATTCAAAGAATTAAAACTTTTCATATTTTGAATGGAACAATGCCAGTCACCCTTACAATGGTTGCAGAGGACATTTTTAAAACCTGTTCCTACTTGACAAACTTTCAGACACCTATAATCAAGTGTGAAATTAATAAAATGTAATATCAATTGTTATCTATTTGCATTAGTTCTGTTTTACATGTAGCTTCCAAAAAAAAGAAATTATTAAGAACCTTGTAAATTATGAATACATGTACAATGTATGTGTATAAAACTATACGGTCTTTCCTATACCAGATTATACATGTACATTGTACAAGGAAAAATAATATTTCTATCAAAGATTTGATGGGGAAAAGTGCCATCCCATACTTTTTATTGCTAGTTGGTTAGTAAGACAAAAGAATTTATAACTAAATATCCCTAAGGAGAAATAAATGCACACATTTCTGTTAAGTTAAATACAAATGTACTTTTCAGATATAACATCCAAATGGTGATTCAGCTCAGGCAACTTAATTGAACATTAAAACATGTGATTTTGAAATGAAATACATGCATGCTACATCATGTACATATAAGAATAAAATATGAGAATACTTTTTTGTTGCATGATTGCAAATCAGACTACTATCCACAAAAGATCAAAGGACAAGAATGTTAACAACTATAGTTCAGCGTATAGCCTTCAAGAATAGAATAACATGTAATGTGTAGAAAAATATAAATTGCTCTGCGATATATATATATACCCCATATTTTTCCATCGGACTTCAATCACTTAGATGTTTGGACACCCCCCCCCCCCCTTTTTTTTTTTTAACTCATGCACTTACTCAGCAAGTTCTTTTTCCTCAGTGTACATTTCATGGTGAATTCACTTCATTTCAATAAGAAACTAACACAATAAAAGTTTATGAATGATCTTTATCTTTTTTAAAGATAAGTGTTTTTATGTCTTAAATTTACCAATATCTAGAGCTGGTAGATCATATTTAACAGATGGATACACAATTTCAGACAAAAAGATGTTGTTATAAAATGTTTTAAGTTTGGACATTACAGACTTCCAAAAATGTTTATCAAATTTAACATACTCAACATGAATGTCACTTTTTGTACATAGAACAAAATAACAGTTATGAATGTTCAGAACTGCCATCTGGCCCTGGACTTGAGTGAAGTAAGCATTCCTCCTATTTAGAGTCACAACATTGTTTTCATCAATTTTCAAACAAGAAAGTTTACCAGCAGCGTCCTCAATGCTTAAATTCCATGTTGAGGGTGGATTTTTAAGTTCAACAATATATTTTTGGTCATTTATAGTTGCTATTCTATCTACTGAGGCACCAAGATACGGATGATCTATATCAATAATAAATCCTTTCTTTTCTAGTTGAATACTGAAAGAAGTACTAGTGTTCCTATTGGTCATATCTTGAACAAATCGTTGAGCAGAAGTGTCTTCTTGCTCTAATCCGAATTGCATTGCATAAGTTGGTTTACACTTGTTGTACAATAAACTACTCAATAACTTTGTAGCCTCTGTTGAATCTCTGCGGAATGCAATTCTATGGAAATTTGATGCTGTAAGTCGATAAACTCTTGCAGCATGCCAATCAGCTGATTTCGATTGCTCCTTTGATTTTTGTTCAATGATTTCTGCTTCTTCTTTAGTTAAAGTTAATGTTTTTGTAAATGCCTCACCTCTTTCTTTTATTTCTTGAATACTTAGAGGGTAAACAGATTTAAGCACCAATTGCTTATCACAATTTGCTTGATGGCATTCAATTGGACTGTTGTATTTAACAAAGCCACAGTTTGGATTGACTTCCATCAATGTCTTAAACAGTTTCTTAACAGATGTTTCATTCCGAGTTCTGTCTGTCGCATGTCTTGGGTCAAAATTTAATTTCTCAAAAGTCACTTTCTGCTCAGGTGTTTTACCATATTCCTGTCTTCAAAGAAAATTAACATAATTATTTACATGATTGACTGATTGATTGGTGTTTAACACTAATTTTATACATAAATTATACATACAAGTAAATTTATATTCAAATAGTAAAATGGATTAAGGTTTACATGTATATGCAAAGTTCTGAAGAAGTCGGAAAAGTACGAGTGGTACCCCTTTCACATACTCTGTGAAACAACCAATGAAATATTTATGTGATTTTTGCGGTGACAAAATGTAACACAATGTCAATGAATCTTACTAAATTGATTGCTGATTGATCAACATTCAGTGGCAAATATTTCAAGCACGTCCAGGACAACTCATTTATTTAAAAGAAATAAGAAACACCTGAAAATAATTGGAAGCAATATAATACATGTCACAAATAAAAAAAAAAATATACTGGGTACTAAATGTAGCCTTCACATGATAAATAAATGGTATCTGCATAAACAGACTGATAAACTTGGTGTGCATGACAGTCACTCTGAAATCATTGACTACCTACATTTTATATGCAATTTATGTTCAATGCACAAGTATTAATTTAAAACTACATGTATCCTTACTTTACAATCCTGATGTTGTGTATCGATTGCGGCTCCACTTTCCTTTTGGCAGGTTTGTTCCAACTACACAACTTATCTGTAACTGTCTTGGCCACTGGCAAGTCTTTGAAACCATTTGAGATAAAATCTTCAAGGGCAAACAGCAATGCAGCTATATGACTGCATGCCTCTCCTTTTCTGAAAAATTAGTACTTTCACATTAAACTATGTAATAACATCAATAATCTGCAGATGGGTAAATGACTGAGTGTAGTTTGATAAATGTCCAGGGGATAATATTAAAATAGTTTTTTCGAGACCAAATGGGTAAAATAGCAAGAACAAAAATATTCATTCTTTTTATCAATTGAAAATTGAAACACAGGAACACATGACAGTTCTGAGTTATAAATATAAATACTAAATCATGTTGACTTGGTTGATATAAAATAGGTTTTAATTATATTATAAAATTATTTCAGCATTGATAAAAAAAAAAGTAGAACTGTAAATAGCAACAATGATTGTGATTAAAAAAGGAAAATTTTGTTTTTACATGTACATGTAGAATTTTGGTTTTCAATGTCATAATAAATATCATATAAATAAAGGAAAATACAAAGCCTTGGCTTGATATAATCTTGATTTTTTTTTAAAACTTGCCAGTGGTTTGTACTTTACCAAATTTCAAGAAATTCAATAAAAAAAGTATATATATATTTTTTAAATACATACCCTGCAACACAGGAACATGCACCACCAGAAATTCCACCATCATTCATACGGAAGCATACATAGGTTTTGTAAATTCTTTGTGCCATTGATGCCATTACATCTGCCTTGACGATATAATACTCAGTCTCTGATCCATCACTTTGAAGTCGAGTTTTAAGTAATTTCTGCACATAGCCCTCTTCAAAAACTTGTATGCTTTCAGGGATTTGTAAGCACGCAAACTTTCTTTGTCAAACGTTTTACTTGTGCTTTCACACAAATAAACCTTTAATTTTGCATGGTCAAAATCAGGTATATCGTTAAGATTTTTTTCCCACGTACACTGCAAACTTTCGAACCATGTACGTGAGAACCGATTTGACATCCTTCATGGGAAAGTAAAAGATTAATGCTGAGACTGACATTGTTAAAAGTCTGTAAATCCCCGTCCTGTAATATCTGTTTAATGTCATTTAATAGAACTGACAGTAGTCCGAATACCTTCATGGTCCTTCATGAAGCCGACACACTCGTTAGTTGTCACTGTCTCTTTACCTGTAAAGTGTAATACACAGTGACACAGGTCATGTGTACAGTACACTACAATAAATCACGGATCGATTGATTGCTCCGGTCGTTAAGGTCGTTAGCCCCCAGTCTCGTTAATCGTCCTTAATTAACGCGAGATTTTAAATTAAGCGTAACAGTGATCGCCTGATCATGGTAGATAAGTCGCTTATGTGAAACTGGTCTATTGTCAAATTCTTATACATAAAGAGGATGAACATTTGATACGTGTGAAACTTCAGAGCCATCATGTTTCTTCAAAAACCTACATCTTGTGGATAGAATACACATCTGCTGAAATTACCGCATGGTACTGTAAATGCAGAGCAGGAGCACATGTTGTGGGAGTATGTGCCAATATTGCATCAATACTCTGGTATCTTGGTTACGCAAGGCATAATCAGGATATATCTTATGGAGTCCAGAATTGGGGAGCATATCTAGAAGATGCAGCATCAATTCTACGTAACAAGCCGTAGACGAAAGTGACAGTGAGGAGAGTGTCGTAGAAGAATAGAATATAAAATCAATCCTTGTTAGGTCTCTGTCTCCTTGACTTTATCTTAGTATTCCACTTGCTAATGTATTTGAACATGGTGAACTCTATTTGAATATATTGTAATGTTGTTGGTTTTTTTTCAACTAAGCAAACTTTTTAAAAAGTTTTGAAGTATTTTATTGTTGAATATAACATATTCATCAGACATTTCATATAACTTTAAAGAAAACAAAATATAAACAAAATAATAGCTAGATTGTGTATACCGATTGTATTTATTTGTAGTTTTGAACGATACATAACTTTATTGACACGGCTTACATTTATACGTTAAGATAATTTATATCATTTCAATTAACTCTATAGTTAACAAGTAAATTCGTAAATGAACTTATCCGCTTTTGACAACTAATAGTGAGCATTTTGTCAATTCTTTTTTTATAGATTTTTTTAAAAACAATTACAAGATAAAAAAAAAAACCTTTGCGAAAATATGAAACGTATCCACTGAACAATTGAAGTATATTCTTATTAATTTTAGAGTTGTACATTGTACATATTTTCACGCGCTTAAGGTACAATAAGAGATAGTATAAATTAGAAATATTTTGTGTGTCAGTGGTCGTTGGTGTATAAATAGCAGTGTTGAATGAAATTGTCGTTCATACGTATTTTTATTCTGAATGCTGATTTGAGAGAAGGCATGTAAATGAGAACGAGCGTGGTGCTTATGAGTGCACGTGTGGTACATTTGTATATTATGTGTAATATGACTATATCATATGGAATCATATGTATTGTCTATACGAATTGTTTTCAGTCTTCATTTTTTTCTAGGAAATAAAATGTTTTGAGTTTCATCGAAATCACGGGTTTTATATTTATATTAATGTAAGAGATGACATGGCATGATTTCAAATGAGACTACAATCGAAAACATTTTTAAAGATTTTAAATCGGCTGTACTCCGCTTGCCAAGATATTTTACAGCTTTCAATGAATGTGCCTTCTGCCAAATATAAGACTAATATGCTTTAATGTGTTTGGAAACTATATATAACTTTGAATTTAATCTATGCTATAGAATTTTGTTTGTCTGCAATTTCTATTTCGTGAATATCAAAGCCGAAAACGAGTTTTCGGTCCAATTGTACTTAATGTAATTGGAGCATTGTTTGCCACTTTAATCTGTCTGGCTTTTAGCAAGTTTCTGTTAATATATATATAAAGAACGAACTATGTGTATGAGATTCAAGAAATACTTTGCAAAATAATACTTGTGGTAAAATGATTATATTAGTATAAGAACATCAAGAAAAACAATTTTGACGTTACGCACAAATTGTTAAAATAGGATTTCACCATGGTCTTTTCTGACGCTCAGGAAAATTATACAGACAGAGTTACAAGTCTGATGGTTATCAATTTATAAACTACCCTAGTAAGGGATCATTTTGCAGTAATTTCGTCAATTTCTGAGACAGGGCCATTTTCGACCCTTTGTGGCCATACTCCTTATTTGCATTGTCCAGTTTTAAAAGTATATTCAAGTTCACTTAAGCAGTAATAATGTTTGTATCAGATTTTCGTTGCAGTATTAATGCATGGTAAAATAGATCTTATTTCTTGGGGCAATTAATCATCTGTATTTTTCTGGTATTAGAAAGCTGCAGACTGCATCATAGGTAGAGCTGGATATATGTGATTACTATTAGACATGTGATTACTGGCCTGAACACTCAGTTTAACTTAAGATGGTGAATTGTAACTGGTTTTCATATCATGTGAAAGTTTAAAACAATATCGCATGCCATAAATTTAAACCAATAGAAACTCAGTAGCCTGGTTGCCAATGTTTAATTCAGACACTGAATGAATAGAAACAGAATAGATGAATTCATTATTAGATGTCTCAATTGGCTGTTTAAATTTTATTATATTTTTTTCAGAATTGGCTGCACAACATGCACCCCCTCCTCCACCACAAGGTCAAGTTCCTCAATCTTATAATGCACCACAGCATGTTCATGAAAAACTTGAAAGGTTAGTACTGGATAATAAGTGTTGAGAAAATTTAGTTTCCTGAAATTATATATATCTCATACTTTTCAATTTGTAATCTTTCTTCTGTTTTATAAGTGAAAGTAATAACCTATTTAACAATTATTAAAGCTGAAAGACATCTTACAAAAACACAGACCAGGCATGCAGGGTATCAATTTCCCCACAACAAAAAGACACTTAGTACAGATCTGAGAGTACTCACAGTTATCGACAGCTAGTTCAAAGCCAATAATAATAAATTAAAATTAAAAAAACATGCATCAAAGATTAAAAATGATTTTGAACAGATATCTGAAATTGTATACAGATATAAGAAGATGTGGTATGAGTGTCAATGAGACAACTCCATCCAAGTCACAAATTGTAAAAGACTAAAAAGTTAACCATTTAAGGGTTTAAGTACAGCTTTCAACACAGAGCTTTGGTTCACATTGAACAGCAAGCTATAAAGGGTCCCCAAAATGACTAGTGTAAAACCTTTCAAACTGGAAAACCAACAGTCTAATCTATATCAAAAAAGAGAAATGAGAAACACCGATGAACCACATCAAAAAATGATAACCACTGAGCATCAGGTTTCTGACTAAGGACAGGTGCAAACAAATGCAGCGGGTTTAAACGTTGTAATAGGTACCAAAACTACTTGGTAATTGGTCTGCTTAATAATATATTGCTGTTTTCAGTACATGTACTTATGGGAATCAAACGCTGATTTCTAAAGTCATGTGATTTGTTAAAATCAATATTTTTGTTTACAGGCATCCACCACACCCAGGTCATGCGAGACACCCATCAGGGGGAGGTAAGTCTGTTTTGAATATGTCTTTTTATAATAATAAACTCCTGAATAATCAGGAACACACTCAGCTTAATCTGAAAATACAATGTTAAAAGACCTAGAGTTTATTGAGTAGCAGCTTCCCTATCTATTCATTATTCATACATGATTGATTAATTTGATAGAAGTAGGTACAAGAGTATCTATAAATGGATTAGAGACTGTCATTCTGACAAGGCAATTTATATACTTTCCGAGAATCTGTCTGATTGCATTAAAAAGTTTTATAGATTAGATGTAATCATTCATTTGTATTTCAAGAACCTTGTGGAAATTTCTGGTTGTCAGTTATTTTGTGGAAAGTTTAATTATCTTAGGGTCAAAATGTCATATTGTTGTCACTAAAATAGATTTAGTTCGGATTAATTTTCTTGCTTAAGTTTGAGAAAGTAATCTTGCTAAATATGATAAAATCTGCTTTTACAGTGCAAAGCCTTTTTTCCTTATTTTGGCATCTGTCAACTGAATAAATAAAACAAATATTTGCCCAATTTTTAAATCGCCATCCCTTGTTACCATATAGATATATAAAGAAGAAGTGGTATGAGTACTAATGAGACAACTCTCCATCCATATCACAGTTTGTAAAAGTAAACCATTATAGGCTTAAATAGGTCTACAACACAGGGCCTTGGCTCACACCCAACAGCAAAGTTATTAAGGGCTCCAAAAAAGGACTAGTGTAAAACCATTTTTGAAATGGGAAAACCACCAGTCTAATCTAAACGAGAAACACTTTTGAACCACACCAAGAAACGATAACCACTGAATATTAGGTTCCTGACTGTAAAACATGTATGTTTTAATGGAACAGCCCTACAAATATGAATCCAATACTCTAGTTCAGGGAAACAATGCGCATGTGCAAGATCGATCGTGATTTTCCGTTATCTACTAATTGAATACGAGATTTGATGAACTGGGGGCATTATCAGTTTATTGATTTATTAGATCGGCACCGTTATTACCGTAGTCAGATTAATGAATACTTTATTTTCAAGAAGCATATACACGATATGGCAAACGAAAATATATACAATATATTATGACAAACAAAAGACAGCAGAGAACAGAAGTTACAGAGTAAACAATATATTATGACAATATATGTGATCTAATTTTCCAAGCTGCATTTAAATAATTGCATAATTTTACTGTCAGAGATTTAGAATAAACTAGAACACACCCGTGATATCGCGGGTCTGTGACTGAATTAAAGAAAATAACTATGCGTAAGCCTTATTTTAGTATTGGTATTGTCATCTGATAAAGTCATGCCGATTATAAGATGCACAGTTTTCTCTGCTTTCAACATCTTTCTGTTTGAACCCGTCGACCTGGAACTTATCAATTATTGGTATTATTAATTTTATTTGGAAAACAAAAGTCCCTGGAAAGGAGTATTTTTCAATCAACAGCATTGTCCTGTATGAGTTATAAATAAAGTTGAATTCTTTGATTCGCTGTTTTACGTCATTCCGGCTAACAAATTGAAAACTGTACATGCTGTACCTATACGCCTTATTTTAAGTCCAGATTTTTATTATTAGTATTGTCATCTTAGAAAGTCATACTGATTAAAATACTACAATCGGGAACAATGTGACAATGATTGAATTAAGTAGTGTCAACCCTGTGATTTCGACCCGTGTATATAGCAAAATCCTAAATACAGCGTTTGGTGGTGCGCCTGTCAGATGCGGAACGTACAGATAATATAATAGTTAACATGTGAATATACTATTGGTATCGGTATCGGATTCGACCCGGAACTTCTTAATTATTGGCAATATTAAATATGTGGAAAACAAAAGGGTCTGGAGTGGTGTAATTTTTAATCAACAGCATTGTACTATATTAGTTATATATAAAGTTGAATTCTTTGATTCATCGTTTTTACGTGATGACGGCTGACAAATTGGACCTCGTTATTTTAGTATTATAGATTATATAACATGTGCCGATTTGGCCAAGTAGAATAAATATAAAATTCTATACGCACAGATCTATACGTTGGACATGATGAAACAAAATGATATTGGTCCTCCAAAACATTCATATTGCAACATATACAAATTATATTTTCTCTTTGAGTATTTAGATAACGACCAACTTCAACATTTAATCTAAATGTGCCGCTACGCAATTTTGTTAATATAGATGCATTACAATGAAAATCTAAGTATATTTCAAAACCAAATACTAGTTTATATTGTTTATAAATACAAAGTTTGTTACATTCTTCTAAAGCTGAAGATTACACTGACATATTAAAACAGACTATTTTCATCTTTATGTTAAGTAATCTTAATTACAAAAGGAACGGTTTGATATGTCACCTGACTTTGAGTGTTACCTTCACGCAAAACAGGACAGATTCATGCTGTGATGTTCACTTAGCAGATTGTCTATATATTCAAGAAGGTACGGATGCTATTTCATTACCATATCTTAGGCAATGATCTTAGGTCATAAAATAAAAGTCAATCAACACCTAGGTCATATGGTATCATAAAGTTTTACCTTAAACTATTAATCTCACCAGGCGACAGTTAGACACAATTAATATACCCTTAATATAATCATAATCATATTCTGAAAGTTAGGTATCACTAAAATATATGTTCAAAATACTATCCCTGAGTGCATGCGTGTATTAAATTTACATTAAGTTTATTGTGCTTAATTCAAATGGATCATATATTGACAATTTTTGAAAGGAGGGGGATCTGGGTCGTTCAGCATTTTATTTTGACATATTGTGAAGCATACATAATATTGTATACAGAATATCTAATGTATTTCAATGAGATTTAATAGCAATTCTCTGTAACCACCAACCAAGTTGCGGCACGCATAGTCTCAGATTTTCTTGAAACTTGGTCTGTTGGTAGCTATCGATAAACTAACAAGAAAAATGTTGACAAAAAATTTGTTTATTCCCCCGTTGCCATGGTTACGGGTCCCCTTGGATTTTGCCTCAAAAATGCATATTTTGAGGATCAAAAATGACCCATTTTAAGCAGTTATCATGCAGACATTTCAAGTTTTATGAATATTTTGACTATAATTAATTAAAATATAGCACATTATGAGTAAGATGAAAGATAAAAATTATTTCTGAAAAAGGGAGAAGAAGGGGGCAGCACTGGTGGAATTTTCAATGTATTCAAAAAGGCAAATAATAGGCATTTTGCATGACATAATTTCACACTTTTGCATCCACAACCAATTATACTACAGTGATAAATGTAAATTATGGCTGTTGCCTAGGAATAATTTATCATTAAAGGTTTGGGAAATAGGTAGCAAGGGTGGTTGCTATGGGAACATAAAAGTGTCATTTTTGGTATTTTGAAGAAAAATTTTGACATTGTTATTTAAATAGTTCAAAAACAGTGACAAATACAAAATAAAAATTACTTGAGACATGTTGTGCATTCAATGACCTGAAAGTTGAACTCAAGGTCAAAGGTTATTTATATGACCTTGACTTTGACCTTCGGTCTTTTTTTATTTAATTTTGTTAGAAATTTTATCAAATAAACCCAAAAAGTATTTAGAAAAAGTGTTTAGACAAAATTTTGCTTACATTTTGTTTGAAAGCAAAATACCAGAGGTCAAGGTCATGTTAAAAGTTCATAGCAACGACTCTTACTTGATTTAAAAGTACCTAGCAACCATGCAAAGCTGGGTTCAGATTGATACGAACTATAATATACATCCTAATAAAAAGTTGAGGGGTCAATATTGTCAACATAAACTATACCAGCCATTCTCATATAATCAGAAAATGCATAGCAACCATCCTTGTATTGGTGCTTTACTAAAGACTTAATTCATTCTTCCATTTAGACTATCAAATTTCTTTAAAGAACATGTATTTTGTTTTTTTAATAATTCACATACATGAGTGTACTCATGTAAATTTCAGTTAATCGCCAGCAAATTTGTATCCTGTTCTTACTTAAATTTCAAATGCTGTTTTTTTGCAAAAGTATTTCATCAATATTACGAAAAAATACCAGTTGAATCATTATATCATTTACTAGGGGGCTCGTGTTTAACTTTTATGTTCTTAATCTTGAATCTTCAACGCATGTAAAAAAAGTTACATGTATGTAACAAAACATTATTTTTATTGAAACTTATATGGATAAATGAACAATTTAATAGTAAAAAATACCAACAAGACTCAATCATTTACTCAAAATATTCGAAAATTTCATTTTACTCCATATAGGCGTTTTGCCTTTTAATGAATACTAGTACTTAAGGAGAAAAATTCAAATAACAGCATTTTTTTCTTGTTTCCTTATCCCAATTATGTACTCTTTTTTAGTTACTCTTGTAGCTATACATGTATAGCTTATTGTATATTAATATAATTATGTAAATACTTACATAAACGATAGTTACCCCAAATTGACTTTAAAGGGTATTTACTCTTATAAGGGGTTGTCAAATGAATCTAAGGTAGATTCATGGTATACCGCCATCTTGGATTGCACAATCACAGTACAAATTGGTCTTGTTATTTGCCTAAATCGACAACGGAGAAGGTACTTATAAAAATGGGCGTTTTGGCCCCCTCTCAAAAGAAGTCTTCATTCAAACCATTGCTAGCTTTAGTATAGAAACTTTTAAAAAAATGATTTTTTTTGTTCCGGTAAAAAGAAGGTTGCCTAGCAACCATTTTTACTTCTTAATATAATTAGCACATACGAATTAATGTATCTGTACAAATAACCATATTTTCCAGATAAGATGGTTGGTTTGAGAATAACTTGAAGTTAAAAATGAATAGTCACTTCAATTTGAGTTCATAAATTGCTTAGCAACTACTTAGCAACAGAAAAATTCCTGAGCAACGGTTAATAAATTGTGATTGTGACCTCTGAAGTATGAATCTAGCAACATAAATTTCATAAAAAAACAATTGTCCTTATTTTTTTTAATAAAAATTTTCTTTTCAAATGAGCCATTTAAGGAGAGATAACTCTTTCAGTAAAACAAAATATACTGGACCTCTAGGGATTTTTATTAATTATTACTTATAGCGAGAAAACGAGTTCAGTGACACCATTGTTTCTTTTTATTTCTTAAAACATATGATGAAACCTATCTTCCCACAATTATTAAAAATTCTATCTCAAAGTGTTTTTTTCAAGAACAATCTAACCAAATTTAGGCAATTTTCAATGGTTCGTAGCTTGTAAAATAGCACGGTTTAAGACCCAACCCTTTTATTATATTTAAAAAAAAAAAGCATAGTAAAATCTTTATTTAGCAAATAATAAGAAAATTCTGTCTCAAAAAGTATATTTTCATGATCTACCTGAACCATTAAATTATTTGTAATCTTATCTTGTTGATAATTTTTGAATTTCCAGTTTCCTCCTGCTATAATATGGTATTTTTTATATAAGGCAAAAAAGCACACACAGTCTTTATAGGGCAATAACTGCAATAAAAATTAGCTGACGATTTCGACGAAGAAGAACTAGTGCTGCTGATAATCTATTAAATGTAATGTTTCTCTTTCTAAAGGGAAGTTATATTAGTTATTGTTTTCAAGATAATAGGCAAAAAAAAAACATAAGTGGGGAATGTGTCCGTTGAACACAGATGATACCCCCCCCCCCCCCCCGCTTGCATATCATATTTATAAAATTATAAAGGGACATAACCAAAGAATTGTACAAGTGCAATTATTATTATGTTTATAAAAGGCATATAACTCCAAAACGATAAAGGTGACGCCACCCAATTTTCAAATTGATCTGTATTATGTGGCAATAAGCATGGTATGCAAGTTAAACAATATTTGGCTAAAGCAAACTAAAATAAGAGAACGGATACCAACTTTTGGCAAGTACGGACGGACAAACGTGCAAATAGATGGAAAGGGTAACACTTAATGTCACGTCTGCTACAGCGGGGCATAAAAAGGTTAACATTCATCATTTCAGGCCAGAAATTCTCCTGTAAATAGATAGTATGTAGACCCTTTCACGCGGAATAATAAAGGTCCTTTCACGCATTCTATTTATAACAATTTTTATGATGATGGACAATTTAAACTTGCATTTTATTCCTATCTTCTATTTAAGCCATGTAAGCCATCATGGGATACATTTTTAAAGTACATTAAAACTCTAATGATGATTGTGTCCAAATCTGGTTTGTGGAGATGTCCGGTTAAAAGATAATTTTTCCAAAAATGTTACATTTTAGACACTTTAAAAGTGTGTACTTCACTTGAATCAATCAGTGTGTGTTAAAGATATGAACTGATTTGGTCATTACAAATACATGTACTTAAATTCAAGTTCAAATATGGACATAAATCAAATTGGCTATTACATTTCATTTTGTTTTAGTCTAAAATGGAAGTGATCGAATTCATGTCTTGTCTCAACATTTGTATAAGTAAGTGCTCAAATTCCTAACGCTTGTTTCAATGTGTTGTCAAAGATGACTCATATTTATCTAACACACGCTTTCTACTTTCTTATAAATAGTGTTATAGTTTATTTTTTAAGCTAATTCTATATTTTGGGACCAAAAGGGGTCCTGATTGGCCTAGTCTGTTCGATTACTAAATCTCAATTGGCACTGAGACTCTGTTAAAATAACTTTTGCTAAACACACAAAGTATTTTTTAATATTTTTTTTTTAATCTTCCACTGTTGATATACAAAAATAGCAATGGATAGATGCAGGGTATTTATATAAGTTAGGAAAGAGCATTTTATCTTTTGTGATGGGGATGATGGAAGTTTAACGAAATGAATGTGATAGTGTCTTGATCTGAAGATAAATAATATTGCCCAAAACATGCTAAAAACAATTTTTACATTTAGATGCACATTTAAAACTATTTAAAATACAAAAACAGTGTGTATGCAATGAAAAAAAATTCGACAAAAATATGAAATAGTCAAGCCTTATAAGTTATATCGAGTGAAAATGAATATTTTGTCTATGCATAACTTCTTTGCTTGAAAGGCCAACTCCAACCAAAATAAACTGATCAATCTCTTAGCAGTTACATTCCTTTTCTCTTTTTCTTG
Source organism: Mytilus edulis (assembly GCA_019925275.1). NCBI lineage: Eukaryota > Metazoa > Mollusca > Bivalvia > Mytilida > Mytilidae > Mytilus > Mytilus edulis. The sequence goes on from CM034359.1 coordinate 33,027,642, forward strand.
TAGATATAAATAATTTGCCTTTAATTAACATTTGGTTGTCTTCTGGAGAGTTGTCTCATCAGACGACATCTTTTAAACTTTTGTATATATGTGTTATCAGTCTCATGAAATTAAATTTGCTGTATTATTTACTTTTTCGGATTAGAAATGTGTTTTTTTTTTTAAAAAATCTATTTTTTGTCCAAATGAAATCTAAAATAAACTGTTGCTGTTCAGTTTTTCTAAATAAATTATTGGTTGCTATGCACTTTTTCAATATAAATCCATGGTTGCTAGGCATTTTCCTAATATAAATAAATGGTTGCTAGTCAGTTTTACACTTTAAATGAATGATTGTTTACAACTTATGTGATGAGACCCTCTAGACCTTTGAAGTTAGGTCTATGTAATAGTTTATATAGTCCTGAATGAAATCATGTATGGTTGCTAGGTACATTTTTTTTAAATAAGGGTGGTTGCTAAGCACTTTTGACATGACCTTGACTCTTTATTTTTCATATGTTGATAAAAAGTGGCTTCAAACATCCTGATAATTTTCTCCATGTATAGTAGAAGCCGCTTTCTATTATATTTCCTTTCAAAATTCAATAAATATTCACAAGGTCAAAGGTCAAGGTCATCAATGACCTTTGACCTTCGGACAAATTATTGGTAATTAAATTGCCAATAGTTTGTACATCATAGTCATTCAATAATATTTACTTTTTGTGGATTATTTTAATTAAATGGCTAAATTTTAGAGGTAAAAAGGCAAAAATAACACATTTCTGTTTCCATAGCAACCATCCTAGAACCTAATTTCCCAAACATTTTGTTATAATTTTTTGATGAGAAACATCGATACTTTTCATTCATAACCACAGGTTAAATGGAGGTGGATGCAAAAATGTCTATTTTCTTCATACAAAATGTGTAAAATTTGTATTCTGAACTATATAGAAAAATGACCTCTGCTTCTGCAGTTGTGACAATATTCAGCCCTAATATTTTTGTATATATGACATTGCTATTTTGTTTGTTAAGTTTCATGTTTCTAAAAAATATTTACAAATATCATTAATTAAAACCTAGTTTTGATTACGAATGACTGCAAAGTAGTTGTTTTTTCGATGCTAAATTCCTCAAAATTTGCGGGAAATCTCATTCACTTGGTTGCCATGGCAACCATGACCTAGCAACATTTGGGTGGGCATTTTTCTTACTTTTTTACATGATCACATGTTTTGGCTAAGTTTCATGGAAATCGGTGACTATGTGTGCCGGACCCCCTATATAAAAAGGTTGGTGGTTACAGAGAATTGCTCTTAATAAGATCTTAAACAGAATAAAAGATACTTTATATTTTTTATGTTGTATCTTCAGAAAGTAAATTTTCACACATAATATAGTTTGGCATTTTATTACATACTTTTAATGAACAGTTTTGTCGTATATTTATTTTTGTGTCAGAAAATTTACGTTAATAGGTAGAAAAATAACAAATGTGAACAAAATATTGTTATATTACAAGTACTATAGAAAAAAAAGCCCCCCCCCCCCTCTAGTCAAAAAAAATAATATTGTCGTCTTGTCGAAAGCAAGTAGGTCTTTAAGATTTATGAGTGAAATAACTGCCTACCTGGATCTTTTGACATACATCCTTCTTTCTGACAAGTTTCGCGAAAGCGCTACTTGGCGATCCTAGATTCGGTCATCAGCATAAACGCCGACTACGTCAGCATTTAGGTTCAGTCTGTGGTTAAAGTTTGGTTTTACATCAAAATCGTTGTCAAACATAATGGAGTTTCGGGAAATTGGGACAGATGCTTCTTTATTTCCAAAATACAGTATCCAGGGCAAAATTTTGCAAATATTTATTTTCATTTATCCGTATTTTACTACTAGATGGACTTCGTTTTTCCTGAACAGTTAATTTCATGTTTTGTCTGAGGTTAAAGTTTTTCATGCAGTCATCAATAACCGTTTTGTTATACCCCCGCTTTAAAAAAAGGGGGGGTATACTGTTTTACCTCTGTCTGTCCTTCCGTCAGTCAGTCCGTCCGTCCCATGAATATTTTTCGTCGCATTTTTCTCAGGAACTACAATACAAGGATTTCTGAAATTTGGTTTCAGGGTTTATCTAAGTCAGCTATACCGTGTGATGCGTTTTCAGATTGATCACTTGACAACTTCCTGTTTACCGAACACTTGTATGATTTTACACATGATAGCCAAGTTGAAAATTTTCGTCACATTTTTCTCAGGAACTACAATACAAGGATTTCTGAAATTTGGTTTCCGGATTTATATAAGTCAGCTATACCGTGTGATGCGTTTTCAGATTCATCACTCGACAACTTCCTGTTTACCGAACACTTGCATATTTTTACAATATTAATATTATCCACTTGCGGCGGGGGTATCATTAGTGAGCAGTAGCTCGCAGTTTCACTTGTTTAATCCTCCAGTTGCAAGTTAAATGCATATCCATGCAGGTCAAGATTATGATAATGATATATGAATGTTGAAACTGCTATGTTCTACATTGCGCTGGACTTTTCACTTGTTTGTTCAAAATACAACAGTCAGAGTAAAGACATTGTACATATCTTATTAGTGGGTGTGGCTTTTTTGCTAAGAGTTTAATTCCATATGACGACCTGTAGCTGTTTGATTTTATGGGAACTTATTTTATTATGGTTTGAACAAGGAACGTATATATACTGTTCCAAGGTTTAACGATCAGACTTTTTATACAATATTGAAAACATAACATTTATGAAACCATGGTTATTTTTTATTGAATACATCGCATAATATCATTCATGATATCGACTATGTGTTATGACCAGCAACAACTTTTCAAAAAGCTCCGTTTTACATGACAATCATATGGTTTAAATTGTTCGTCTATATTCTCCCGAAACAAGCTAAAGAAAATATGATGTAGTGCCACCGTTGTATGGTATACTGATTATGGCAATTAATGCCATTACGCCAGCATGTTTCTGGAAATTATTCTCAATCGCCAAAGATAATATGTCTGCACACTTCCTCAAAGTTCTTAACAGCTTCCAGGGACTTGAAGGACCTCGTTCCTTCTTTATCAAACATTTCGTTTTGGTTATTTGCAAGCCGTTATTTTCAAGTTTCCTTCAAATTTCTTTCCCAATTTTCTCCCGTAATTTCAAACACTTGGTCTCGAAATTTTTCAAAATATTTTTTTTTTCTTCAAGATTTATATATATTTTATTGAAATCTTTACATTTGTTAGTTTAAAACATCGATTACTGGTACCTAACCGGCCTCGTTAACATTAGTAATGATATTTATATATACAGGAGTTAGTGGTTGTTAGTAATATTCATTAAATATATATATAATAAACCGGTATAAATAGTTAATACATGTAAGTTAAAAGCTAACAAATATAAAGATGGTTCAACATAAATGTCTAATATAACAAACAAAAAATAAACAATTCTTCATAAATGAGATATCACAATATTTTTTATTTTACTCTATTAAACATAGAATCTAAACATAAACAAACAAAAAACAGATGACACTCAACGACTTCACAGGTAAACGGGAAAGCGACGGCGTCCTAATAAACATCGAATATTGATGTGTACCATATATGACTTTGCCCCCAGTTCATCCAAATCTCGCATATTCTCGCATGAATTTTAATTAAACGCTTGACCCACTCAGAATTCTAGGTCGCTAACAAGCTTTCCCTGAACTAGAGTATTATGAATATTGAAGTGAAATAAATTCTTTTGCAGTATTAGTATTAGAAGAAGATTTAAACAGTAATAAAAGTGCTCCACCTTGTTTTGAAGTGCATGTAAAGAATTAAGTGTCATGATTGAACACACCTATTTACTTTTGTCCCTTAATTTTTATGTATTTTTTCTTCTGTCATGTCAGTCAGGATCTATGCCTTTTGATTTTACTATATTTCAGTTCCACAATATCGAAAGGGTGTTTTATATCGACAGTCCTCCATTCCTAGTGATGACCCAAACTATTATACTTCAACTGATCAACAGCTGTTTTCAAGGGCTCAGAGTGACCCAGAATACTTTGGTACACCCTCATTATATTCTGGTTCTCAGCAAATTGTCAAAAGAGAACCCAATGAGAAGAATGAATATATGTCAACCCTTCAAAATATTGATGGTGCTCCTGAGCTGCAGCATCAAATGCAGTATAACACAAACTATTCCTTTTCAGCTTCTCAAAATGATCCTTATTGCTCTAGCCAACAAGCTAGTTATTATACTCCATCTGTTTTAGCTCCACAGTATAGCCAGCCAGGTCCTCCACAGCCACAGTATACACAACCTGCTGCTGCTCAGGCTCCTCCTCCAGCTCCAGGGCCACCACCCGGTGCTCCCCAAGCCCCTGCTGCACCCCCTGCTCCCCCAGCACCTCCTGCTCCTCCTGCAGCACCACCTGCACCTCCACCTCCTGGACCAGGAGTACCACCACCTCCAGGTCCAGGTGTGCCTCCACCTCCAGGACCAGGAGTACCACCACCACCAGCACCACCACCAATGCCAGGTGCTGGGTCCAGTCCAGCTAAATCAGGAAGAGGTGGTGGTGGAGGAATGGGATCTTTGGCAGAAGCTTTAGCAAAGAAATCAAGCGCCCTGAAACATGTAAACCCCGATTCCAATGTAAGTATTAAAATAATGCGAATTTATTATTATTCTTGGAAATTCTTGTTTAATCTTTGTTTATTGATAAATCAAACTTTTCATAAAGTACATATGCAGACTTTATTTTTGCTTTGTTTGCAGAAAATGATAAAACCAGTGAAAAGATTTAGTACAATGTATTCATAGAAATACAATTGTTCCTCCTTCCTGAAATAACGATTTTCATCAGAAATTATATTTGTTTTCTTGAAGTCTGGTATATCTATCTACAATTTAGTAATTTAGTTCTACTGTTTCAGTACTAGTGAATATTTTTATTTTTCACTATTCAAACAAATAGAAGGTAATTTGTTTCAAGCCAATAACAATTAATGAAAAAAATCATGAATCAAAGACTAAAATATCAATCAGTACACATCCAACACGCAATGGATTTAGTGTAAAGATGTCATTATATAATTAACAAGCAGAGAAGACATGATCTTGGGCAATATAAAACTATAAGTATCAACAGATTGATATTCAGAATTCAGAATGTTTTTATAAGAAATGCCTTTCTTATTGGGATTTAATAGCAAAGGAATTGTCCAATGTCCCTGTGAATTATTGTCAGAATAAATATTTTAGAATTAAGATGTCACATAGATATTGTAAGCAATTAAGTATACTTCACAATACTCAACACAATACAAAGTTGTTTTGCAGATAAGTAATACTATCAGCCTTGTATAACAATATATTAATCTTTAATTAAACTTATATTTCTTATTCCTTTAGGATAATGCTGCTAGACCCTCATCGGCTGAACCTGGTAGTAGAGGGTCTAGTTCTAGTACTGGTAGTGGTGGGGCTGGGGACTTTATGTCAGAACTACAGACAAAGTTGAATCGAAAGAAAAATGATGTGGATGGTGTACCACAGCCTGCACCAGAAGTTAAGGTATGAATTACATGTGACTAGTCATAAAACCAGGTTTAATTCACCATTTTTTACATTAGAATATGCCTGTACCATGTCAGGAATAGGACAATTGTTATCCATTTGTGTGATGTGTTTGATCTTTTGATTATGCTAATTTTCTATGGGACTTTCCTATTTGGAGTTTTCCTCAGTTTCTGTATTTATGTTATTTTACTTTTTCAATGTTATAGTTTGACAACAGACTACTTTCTATAGTTATAAAGTAGCCTACCTTGCCAAGTTGTCTAAATATTTCATCTGTATTATCACTATAAAATGATATGGTAAGATTGCCAATGAAACAACTATTCTCTACAGACGTAATGGAGTAGAAGTTAGCAACTATGAGTCACTATACTAGCCTGTCAACACTGAGCTTGTATCTTTGAACCCTGCTTTAAAAGACACACTCTGATCTAAAAGGCTTCATATTGTGTCTAGCAACTGTTATATTTCAATATCAATATGCAGACAACCAGATAAATGATTTATCACGTTGTAATTGCATATTTTGCATGATAGAATCAAATGTTTTCTTTGTTTCACTAGAAAACCAGTAGACATCTTGATGAGTTTGGTTCAAAGTAATTAATGTTGATTTATACATTATTAAAGTTATTAAAAAAGAGTCAACGTGTTTGTTGTCACAAAGCCGTCATATGCAATTTTATTAAGAGATGAGGCAATTGATATAGACCATTGGACGACAGATTAATTCAAATATTGATAATAACCAACAGACTACTTTCAAATTCATGCATTTCCTGTACATTTCCTGTGTGCATTGCTTATATCATTAAAACTGATTGTTCAATAATGTCATTTACACCAGCTGACATCGTATCAATCAGTGTAACTTATTCATAAAAAAAAACTTGAGTCTATCCTTTTCAGGAGTCAGCTTCAACAAACAGTCTAGACAGAAGGCAACGAGATAGGTCGTCTGGTCCCCCAACAAACAGGGTGCCTCCAGTAAATAATGGAGCAGATTCTCCCAAAATCAGAAGGTAATTAATAGTTTTGTACAAAAGTCACAGGTGTATTCATAGTTGACAAGGCTCAAGGACTTAATAAAAGTGGATATTAAAATGAGTTTTTTTTAACACAAGTTTAAAAGTTTAAACCATGGCAAAATATATATTGGTTGTTTGTAGTTTTGGTTTTGCATAAATTATCTACATCAAAAACATAATATGATATAATGTTCCTAATTTATTTTATGTAAAATTTAAATGTTGCTGTTATCTGAGATATAACGAATATCTATGGTGGCCGGTTAAGGCCATTTCGCGTTTTCGCGTTTTCGCGTTTTCGCCCATCATATTATATAGGGCGAAAACGCGAAAACGCGAAATCGCGAAGTCGAAAACGCGAAAACGCGAAGTCGAAAACGCGAAAACGCGAAGTCGAAAACGCGAAAACGCGAAATATTTTTTCTTTCCGATTTCGCGTTTTCGACTTCGCGTTTTCGCGTTTTCGCGTTTTCGACTTCGCGTTTTCGCGTTTTCGCGTTTTCGACTTCGCGATTTCGCGTTTTCGCCTTTTCGCGTTTTCGCCTTTTCGCGTTTTCGCCTTTTCGCGTTTTCGCGATTTCGCGTTTTCGCCTTTTCGCCTTTTCGCGATTTCGCCTTTTCGCGTTTTCGCGATTTCGCGATTTCGCCTTTTCGCGTTTTCGCGATTTCGCGTTTTCGCCTTTTCGCCTTAAATTATAGGTATATTGATCCAATATCCACCCGTTTATAGTATGGATCACATTTCCGACCTTACATTGATTACGTGCTACGTGTACAATGTTTCGAGTTCTTTCGGAATTATAATACGAGATTTTCATCTTGAAATATCAAAATATGCAATTACAACGTGATAAATCATTTATCTGGTTGTCTGCATATTGATATTGAAATATAACAGTTGCTAGACACAATATGAAGCCTTTTAGATCAGAGTGTGTCTTTTAAAGCAGGGTTCAAAGATACAAGCTCAATTATAATACGAGATTTTCATCTTCAGATAATTTTATTATTCCAAAACCAAATACAGAGTTGTATAAGTCTAGTTTCTCGTACAATGGACCAAAAGTGTGGAATGCTCTTCCTAATTCAATAAAAAAATCAAATACAGTATCCGAATTTAAACATAAATACAAATCTATGTACTTTTAACATTACCATCATATTTTTACTGTAATGCCATATCATAATTGTTTATTGTATTTTAAATTGTACATAATCTTTATTTAATTTATTATTATTGATGCATTGTTTATTTGTAATGTAATTATTATTGTATTAAGAGAGCCTTATTGAAAATTGGTGTAATCCAAATGAGTTACTCTCTCTAAATAAAGATATTATTATTATTATTATTATTATATTCCAGGTAACTCTCTTCAGAAGTCGTCCGTTTTATTTTTATTTTATATAGCTATATACCAACATATAAATAAAATTCTAAACATCTTTCCACACAAAAACAAAATATTATTTCATAAACGTATGAAGGATGATGGATATATTTTATTTCAAGGTACTACGGAAGAAGTTAAACTTCTTTTCGAAATAGCAAACACAAACCACAACCTACTGCAATTTACTTATGAAATTGACAGACAAAGTTTGAAATTTCTAGACTTAGAAACGTATAAAGGACAGAGATTTCAAAAAGAAAATATCTTAGATATTAGATGTTTCACAAAACCAACTGAAAAATTCCAATATCTACACCAAAATTCTAACCACGCTAAAAGTTGTTTTAAATCCTTTATTAAAGGTGAAGGAATACGAATTCTTAGAAATACCTCTGATCCTGACAATTTTAATGAAAGAATAAACTTATTTACAGAAAAATTAATACAAAGAGGTTACAAAATCGCTTTTGTAAATAAAATATTAAGAAATATTTCCCATACAGAAAGATTAAACAAATTAACAAACAAAGAAACAAGAATAAACAAAAACACAGATAACTATAATATATCTTTCATAACACAATACCACGCTAATGCGGAAAATTTACAAACCATTATAAGAAAACATTGGCATTTAATTCAAGACAACCCACAGTTCAAAAATCTCTTTGATAAAAAACCCACAATAGCATTCAAAAGAAACAGGAACATTGGGGAAATCGTTAAGAAACACTTGAAATAAATCAATGTCTCCCAATAGAAATTAATTAGACAGTTATACTAAAACCAAAGGAAGGTGCGTTGACAATGAAAAATGCATATTGAAACGTATCTTAAACAATAACCAAAACCAGTTATCCATACGTTGATAAAACGAACAATAATAAATAAAAGGTACAATAATAAATAAAATGAACAAAATAATAAACAAACAAACATTTAAAAATAAAAATAAAAATAAAAATAAAAAATAAAAAATAAAAATAATAATAATAATAAAAATAAAAAATAAAAATAAAACGGACGACCTCTGAAGAGAGTTACCTGGAATATAATTCCGAAAGAACTCGAAACATTGGGGTACACGTAGCACGTAATCAATGTAAGGTCGGAAATGTGATCCATACTATAAACGGGTGGATATTGGATCAATATACCTATAATTTAAGGCGAAAAGGCGAAAACGCGAAATCGCGAAAACGCGAAAAGGCGAAATCGCGAAATCGCGAAAACGCGAAAAGGCGAAATCGCGAAAAGGCGAAAACGCGAAATCGCGAAAACGCGAAAACGCGAAAACGCGAAAAGGCGAAAAGGCGAAAACGCGAAATCGCGAAGTCGAAAACGCGAAAACGCGAAAACGCGAAGTCGAAAACGCGAAAACGCGAAGTCGAAAACGCGAAATCGGAAAGAAAAAATATTTCGCGTTTTCGCGTTTTCGACTTCGCGTTTTCGCGTTTTCGACTTCGCGTTTTCGCGTTTTCGCGTTTTCGACTTCGCGTTTTCGCGTTTTCGACTTCGCGATTTCGCGTTTTCGCGTTTTCGCCCTATATAATATGATGGGCGAAAACGCGAAAACGCGAAATGGCCTTAACCGGCCACCATAAATATCAGTTATGTTTCAACTGTATTTTTAGCAGTTTAAAACCATTCGCTTCTCCATCATTTAAGTGAGTAAAATATTCTAGTTCTAAGAAATAAACTGTCTTCTCCACTTTTCTTTGTCTGATTTATTTCACATTTGCTATACTCACTTTTGTCGAGAAGTGATTTACATAATTATCGTCCTTTGTTCGCCATAACTGGACATCACAAAGGTTCCCTTAAAATGTTTAAGTCATAATAGAAAATATCTAACGCCACAATGGGAAAATGATTTTGACACCATTGTTCAAGATGTGCAGATTCTCGGGTCAAGCAGTGCAGATTTCAAAATAGCAATAATGTCTATCTAAATACTAAATATGAAAAGTTATTTTTCACTTTTCTACGTTATACCATACAGTAAATTTTCTAATTTACACAGAAGTATTGTCAAATTAAGATCTTGTAAATTATATATCTTGTCCTATCAACATAAATTTCAAAACTGTGATACGATGGTGTTTAAAAATATCAAAATGTCAACCATTATTTAATTGAAATTGCCAGTCTTTACAAACAGGGATTTTCTTCAAATCTAGCACTATAATTGCTAAAAAAATGACTTTGCATGTTAAAAATCTCTGATGCATCCTTAAATTCCTCAAATACACTTAATTGAACTTATGCAACAAACTGTCTTTATTATACAAATAATAAAATTCTTATGAATAAACCTATTGACTTCCTTTGTCAAGTGAAATTGTGACACCTTAAAAAATGTAATGCGATCAATTATAGTACTTCCTTATTTCTGTTCAAGTACAATCAAGAGATTTCAATTAAAATAATTTTCACATATAGACACTTATGTACTAAAGCATGTAATTCTATATTTTTAAAGAACTTTCTCCGGGACACTCTTCTAAATTTCTAAGTTTTATTACTTTTGCAAATAGAAACGATGATAATGTATAAAAATATCCAATATGACATTGAAAGTTATAGCTGAAATATAGGTAGAAATTTAAGGTAGTATATATAATATTATGTAGAATTTGTACTCAACAAACAAGGAAACTTAACTTCATTTTTATCTGTACTTGCTAAAGTATATGTACAATGTATAAAAGTTAACCAGTATTGATTCAAATATCTAATACTGGCTGATTTTTATAACAGCAGAATGATTGAGTGTGTAGGTAAATGGTGAATCTTTGGTCAGCTTGCTTGTTAGCTGAACTGTGAAGTCATCATTATGTTAGGTATAGTAACCTTCTTTCTTAGTAGTCTAGTCCTACAGACAGATAGATTAGTTATCTGTCAGACTGGTCTTCCCTAAAAGGAGGGTAGTTAACCTAACCTTATAATGACTTCATGGTTCAGTTAGGAAGCAAGCTAACCAAAAATGATAACTTTATCTACGTACACACTCAATGCTTTCTGCTGTAGTAGTTTTAGGTGATCTTGAAATTCTTTATTCAAGATTATTCATTTGTGATTTTTATCAAGGCTACAATTCCTTAAAGTGTGTATGGCTTCCATGTAAAAATTAGGGAATACAATTTAAATTGTTTTATATCACATTGTATTGGCAACAACAAAAAAATGATGGCAGTCTATAGTTTATTAATAAAATATTACTGATAAAAGTCAAATAACTTGTTGATTATATGTAAAATGTTTATTTAACTAGAAATAATGCTAAATACTGTATTTTTTGTGTTAACAGGAGAAAAGATTCATTAAATCCACCTCCAGAACCATTATCAAATGGACCAACAAATTCAGCATTAGACAATTTAAAAATAGAAATTATGAATGAAGTACGACTAGAACTACAAAAAGTCAAAATGGAAATCATAAGTGGTAAGAAATTTAGAATATATATTTGCTCCTTCAAATGGTAGAAAAAAATATTTGTAGACCCTGTTGTTGTATATAAGTGTTACCTTCCTGCAACAGGAAAACATAATTATGTTTTTGATATTTCTTGTTTGGTTGAAAAAAAAATTGATAGAAAAAATGATGTTTGTATAAAATATTAGGAAGTTTATAATCTTAAAATCTTACATCTCAGTGCTACTGTTCAAGGCTTCAATCTTTTTATACGACCGCAAAAATTAAGATTTTTTTGGTCGTATATTGGTATCACATTGGCGTCGTCGTCGTCGCGGCATCCGAAGATTTTTGGTTTTCGCACTATAACTTTAGTATTAGTGAATAGAAATCTATGAAATTTAAACACAAGATTTATGACCATAAAAGGAAGGTTAGGATTGATTTTGGAAGTTTTTGTCCCAACAGTTTGGGAATAAGGGGCCAAAAAGGGCCCAAATAAGCATTGTCTTGGTTTTCGCACTATAACTTTAGTTTAAGTAAATAGAAATCTATGAAATTTTGACAAGAGGTTTATGACCACTAAAGGAAGGTTGGGATTGATTTTGGGAGTTTTGGTCCTAACAGTTTAGGAATTAGGGGCAAAAAAAGGGCCCAAATAAGCATTCTTTATGGTTTTCGCACAATAACTTTAGGATAAGTAAATAGAAATCAATGACATTTGAACACAAGGTTTTATAAACACAAAAAGAAGGTTGGGATTGATTTTGGGAGTTGATGTCACAACAGTTTAGGAATTAGGGGCCAAAAAGGGGCCCAAATAAGCATTTTTCTTGGTTTTAGCACCATAACTTAAGTATAAGTGAATAGAAATCTATGAAATTTAAACACAAGGTTTATGACCATAAAAGGAAGGTTGGGATTGATTTTGGGAGTTTTGGTCCCAACAGATTAGGAAAAAGGGGCCCTAAGGGTTCAAAATTAAACTTTGTTTGAATTCATAAAAAATTGAATAATTGGGGTTCTTTGATATGCCGAATCTAACTGTGTATGTAGATTCTTAATCTTTGGTCCCATTTTCAAATTGGTCTACATTAAGGTCAAAAGGGTCCAAAATTAAACTAAGTTTGATTTTAACAAAAATTGAATTCTTGGGGTTCTTTGATATGCTGAATCTAAACATGTACTTAGATTTTTTATTATGGGCCAAGTTTTCAAGTTGGTCCAAATCATGGTTCAAAATTAAACTTTGTTTGATTTCAACAAAAATTGAATCCTTGGGGTTCTTTGATATGCTGAATCTAAACATGTACTCTTATGATTTTTATTATGGGCCCAGTTTTCAAGTTTGTCCAAATCGTGGTCCAAAATTAAACTTTGTTTGAAATCAACAAAAATTGAATCCTTGTTTTTTTTTTTATATGCTATATCTAAACCTGTATTTAGATTTTTGTTTATAGGCCCAGTTTTCAAGTTGGTCCAAATTGCGGTTCAAAATTAAACTTTGTTTGATTTCAACAAAAATTGTATATATGGGGTTCTTTGATATATGCTTAATCTAACCATGTATTTAGATTTTTGTTTATGGCCCAGTTTTCAAGTTGGTCCAAATTGCGGTCCAAAATTAAACTTTGTTTGATTTCAACGAAAATTGTATATATGGGGTTCTTTGATATATGCTTAATCTAACCATGTATTTAGATTTTTTATGTTTTGGCCGGGTTATCAGATTGGTCCACATTGAGGTCTAAAGGGTCCAAAATTGAACTTTATTTGATTTCATCAAAAATTATATTCTTCGGGTTCTTTGATATGCTCAATCTAACCATGTATTTAGATTTTTGATATTGGACCATAATAGGTAATATCCAATTTAAAATTTAAAGTTTTTAAGTTTTAGTTCTTAGACCACATTCATTATGTGTCAGAAACCTGTGTTGTGTCAACTATTTAATCACAATCCAAATTCAGAGCTGTATCAAGCTTGAATGTTGTGTCCATACTTGCCCCAATGTTCAGGGTTCGAACTCTGCGGTCGTATAAAGCTGCGCCCTGCGGAGCATCTGGTTCAATTTTATTATTAATTCCAAGTCACCCTAAAGCAAATATCAAATTGGGGTTTTCCCCACCAATCTTCTTAATGTATTGGGTTTTTTCATGTACACAATATTGAATGTTTATGTTCACTCATCAACTAAAATGAAATATATACTATATATACTCTTGAACTAAGAATAAACAATGTTTTTGTCTAATTTTATTTACATAAATCTGGATTTACTTGTTCCTTACAAGGGACAAGTCTTTTTAGAACTTCATATAAGTGATTTGGCCTTTTATTTTCAACTGATTTAGTTTTGACGAGTTCTAACCCTCTTATTGTTAAGTCACGCAAACACGCCTGGATGCGACATTGCACGATCCCGTGCGTCAAGGGACGCTTCCTGACAACACTAGCTGAGTCTTGTTATCATCATAATCCTCTCAAAAGGAAACTAAAACATGCTTCTATTCAATGTTTTTGCTGGAAATTTACTTTCATTTAATTCATTGCTAAGTGTTATGTTAAATCCCGAGAAGTACGGAAAGAATTATGACGACTGGCTTACGCTAATTGGATAAAGACAGAGAAGATTAGAATGTTTTCCTCACCACGTGAACCTTTTAGCAATGGAACATTTCAACAGGGGCCCTTTCAACCATCTATTTTTAGAACGAAAGGACATATTTCCAATTTTTATACGACCGCAAAAATTGAATTTTTTTTTGTCGTTTATTGGAATCACGTTGGCGTTGTTGTCGTCCGTAGTCGTTGTTGTCGTCGTCGGCTGCGGCAGCAGCGTCCGAAGACTTTTGGGTTTTGCACTATAACTTTAGTAGAAGTGAATATAAATCTTTGAAATTTACACACAAGGTTTATGACCATAAAAGGAAGGTTAAGATTGATTTTGGGAGTTTTGTTCCCAACAGTTTCGGAATTAGGGGCCAAAAAAAGGCACAAATAAGCATTATTCTTGGTTTTCGCACAATAACTTTAGTATAAGTAAACACAAGGTTAATGACCATAAAAGGAAGATTGGGTTTGATTTCGGGAGTTAAGGTCCCAACAGTTTAGGAATAAGGGGCCCAAAGGGTCCAAAATTAAACTTTGTTTTAATTCATCAAAAATTGAATACTTGGGGTTCTTTGATATGCCGAATCTAACTGTGTATGTAGATTCTTAATTTTTGGTCCCATTTTCAAATTGGTCTACATAAAGGTCCAAAGGGTCCAAAATTAAACTAAGTTTGATTTTAACAAAAATTGAATTCTTGGGGTTCTTTGATATGCTGAATCTAAACATGTACTATATATTTGTATACGACGGCAAAAATTGAAATTTTTTTGGTCGTATATTGGTATCACGTTGGCTGCGTCGTGACGCCGACGTCGTTGTCCGAATACTTTTAGTTTTCACACTCTAACTTTAGTAAAAGTGAATAGAAATCTATGAAATTTTAACACAAGGTTTATGACCACAAAAGGAAGGTTGGGATTGATTTTGGGAGTTTTTGTCCCAACAGTTTAGGAATAAGGGGCCCAAAGGGTCCAAAATTGAACTTTGTTTGATTTCTTCAAAAATTGAATAATTAGAGTTCTTTGATATGCCGAATCTAACTGTTTATGTAGATTCTTAATTTTTGGTCCCGTTTTCAAATTGGTCTACATTAAGATCCAAAGGGTCCAAAATTAAACTTAGTTTGATTTTAACAAAAATTGAATCCTTGGGGTTCTTTGATATGCTGAATCTAAAAATGAAATTAGATTTTTGATTATGGGCCCAGTTTTCAAGTTGGTCAAAATCGGGGTCCAAAATTAAAATTTGTTTGATTTCATCAAAAATTGAATAATTGGATTCTTTGATATGCCAAATCTAACTGTGTATGTAGATTCTTAATTTTTGGTCCCGTTTTCAAATTGGTCTACATTAAAGTCCAAAGGGTCCAAAATTAAACTAAGTTTGATTTTAACAAAAATTGAATTCTTGGGCTTTTTTGATATGCTGAATCTAAACATGTACTTAGATTTTTGATTATGGGCCCAGTTTTCAAGTTGGTCCAAATCGGGGTCCAAAATTAAACTTTGTTTGTCAATATATGGGGTTCTTCAATATGCTGAATCTAACCATGTATTTATATTTTTAATATTTAGGACCGGTTATCAAATTGGTCCACATTGAGGTCTTAAGGGCCCAAAATTGAACTTTATTTGATTTCATCGAAAATTGAATTCTTGGGGTTCTTTGATAAGATGAATCTAACCATGTATTTAGATTTTGGATATTGGAATACCACAAAGGGATGGTAAGAATTGTCTTTGGGAGTGATGGCTCTAACCGTTAAGGAATAAGGTGCAAAAAAGGGGGAAAAGGGTTTCCAGGTTAATGGACAATTACTTAAGTACAAAACATAATTTAAAAGCAGTGTAAGGTTGGTAATTGAAACTCATTTTGATAGCTCACCTAAACTGCTCTTAAATTATGTATATTGGAAATTTACCAAAAACTTTGTTATTAATAAATTCCATTGGAAATTTACCAAAAACTTTAGTTTAATGAACTTCATTGGAAATTTGCCAATATAAAATGTTGCATTGGAGTTATCTTTCTTTGTCCAGAATAGTAGTCAAATCAACTTAAATCATGACTGTATGACATTTTATATTTTATGATGTATTAAAATGAGTAGTTATTGTTGAAAACTCCATTAGAAATTTGAATTGAGATCATTTTTGGAATAAGGGAAAGGAGGAGGTGAAAAAAAATTGGTGGGGTTCAATTTTTCTTATTTCAGATTTCAGAAATGAAAAAGAAAATTTCTTCAAATATCAAAGGATTAATATTCAACAGCATAGTGAATTGCTCAAAAGCAAAAAAAAAACACTTTAAGTTCATTAGACCACATTCATTCTGTGTCATAAACCTATGCTGTGTCAACTATTTAATTACAGTCCAAATTCAGAGCTGTATCCAGTTTGAATGTTGTGCCCATACTAGCCCCAACCGTTCAGGGTCGACCTCTGCGGTCGTATAAAGCTGCGCCCTGCGGAGCATCTGGTTGTGCTTTGTAAAGAATATTACCATTAAAGATTGGATGTGAAATACCTGAACGTATAAGATGTCTGCATGTTGAGTTATATTTACGAATTATTTCCTTATACCGATGATAAAATTTAGTAAATGTTTTGACTAGTTTGTTATATCGAAAACCCTGGTGTAATACATAAATTTCTCTGTATGAAGACTATCAAAACATAACCCCCCAAAAAAAATTAGAAACAATGGCCATCTTTTCCCTCAGAGCTGAAGTTCAGCTCTTTGATTTTTCATTGGGAGATGAGGCGGAACAAAACTCTTGATCCTTTATTTTTTGCAAGAGTTTGTTGATTTTGAAACTAAAATAAAAACATTCCCCTTTTTTCTCTCCAAAAAAAGCAAAGATTTTCATCGTATAATGGTATCAAGTCGTCGTCGTCTGCGTCGTCCGAAGACGCATTTAGTTTCCGGACAATAACTTTAGATTTAGTGAATGGATCTCCATAAATTTTTACCAGAAGGTTCAATACCACTAAAGGAAGGTTGGGAATGATTTTGGGGTTATGGTCCAAATAGTTTAGGAATTAGATACCCAAAATAAGCATTTTGTAGTTTGTAGTTTGTAGTTCACAATAACTTGTGAATAAGTGTATGAAGCTCTCTGAAATTATACCAGAAGTTTCCATACCATGAAGGGATGATTAGTTATGTATTTTGGGGGTTATGGTTCAAAATGTTTTGGAATTAGGGGCAAAACAAAGGCGAAATTAGGGGCAGAAAAAGGGGAAAAACTAGGTTTTCCGGACAATAACTTTAGATTTAGTAAATGGATCTCTATAAATGTCTACCAGAAGGTTCAATACCACTAAAGGAAGGTTGGGATTGATTTTGGGGGTTATGGTCCCAATTGTTTAGAATTAGGGGCAAAAAGGGGACCCAAAATAAGCATTTTTATAGTTTTCAAACAATAACTTGTGTTTAAGTGGATGAAATTATACCACAAGTTTCCACACCATTAAGGGATGATTAGTAATGACTTTGGGGGGGGGGGAGGGGCTATGGCTCAGAATGTTTTGGAATTAGGGGCAAAAAAGGGGGGAACTAGGTTTTTCTGGTCAATAGACAATTAAGACAATTTAAAAGCAGTGTAAGGGAGGTAATTCAAAAACAGTTAACATACAATGTTTGGTATGTTCGGATTTACCTCCCTTACACTACTTGTAAATAATGTATAAAGAAATGTCAGGTTTTGAATTTATTGCACAAGAAGGGGGTGGTAGTAGTTTTCATATTTTTATACCCCCGCTTTAAAAAAGGGGGGTATACTGTTTTACCTCTGTCTGTCCTTCCGTCAGTCCGTCCGTCCCATGAATATTTTTCGTCGCATTTTTCTCAGGAACTACAATACAAGGATTTCTGAAATTTGGTTTCAGGGTTTATCTAAGTCAGCTATACCGTTTGATGCTTTTTCAGATTCATCACTCGACAACTTCCTGTTTACTGAACACTTGCATATTTTTACACTAATATAATATTAAATAACTTGCGGCGGGGGTATCATCAGTGAGCAGTAGCTCGCAGTTTCATAATACCCCGCTTTAAAAAAGGGGGGTATACTATTTTACCTCTGTCTGTCTTTCCGTCAGTCCGTCAGTCAGTCCGTCCGTCCCATGAATATTTTTCGTAGCATTTTTCTCAGGAACTACAATACAAGGATTTCTGTAATTTGGTTTCAGGATTTATGTAAGTCAGCTATACCGTGTGATGCGTTTTCAGATTCATCACTCGACAACTTCCTGTTTACCGAACACTTGCATATTTTTATACTATTAATATTATCCACTTGCGGCGGGGTTATCATCAGTGAGCCGTAGCTCGCAGTTTAACTTGTTTTTCCAAATTTCTAAAATTCCAAATTTTCCACAAGTTGAAGAAGAAATCTTTGATTGCAAAATATTGCATAATAGATTTGTAAGATCTTGACATTTGTTTTGTGTCAGAAACTCATATTATGTCAAGAATTTGATCACAATCCAAATTCAGAGCTGTATCAAGCTTGAATGTAGTGTCCATACTTGCCCCAACTGTTCAGGGTTCGACCTCTGTGGTTGTATAAAGCTGCATCCTGCGGAGCACCTGGTTTTATTATATTTTGCATTCTTTAATCAAATAATTACAGTTACATGTATGGTAATAGTTATCTTTAATACTATAGTATCCCACGTAATTATACCCCCGCTTTGAAAAAAAGGGGGTATACTGTTTTACCTCTGTCTGTCAGTCCGTCCGTTCGTCAGTCCGTCCGTCCGTCCGTCAGTCCGTCCGTCCCATAAAACTTTCGTCGCATTATTCTCAGGAACTACAATACAAGGATTTCTGAAATTTGGTTTCAGGGTTTATCTAAGTCAGCTATACCGTGTGATGCGTTTTGAGATTCATCACTCGACAACTTCTTGTTTACCGAACACTTGCATATTTTTACACTATTAATATTATCCACTTGCGGCGGGGGTAGCTCACAGTTTCACTTGTTTATTTTAAAATTCACATTTAATGTTGTGCCTTAAAAAATGATTGTTTTGCATATATACTATGTTGTATGAATAAAGTATTTCAGTGGCCATGCAGGTAATAAAATATGATATAGTATTTATAGTTTTGGAGATGACTCCCACATCATATTGTATTCATCTTCCATCCAACACAAGGGCCAGCAGTATAGTGTCGATTTTCCTAACATGTCTAATTTTATAACTTGTACATTATTGAATGATTTTAATGTTTGCATTAATTGTTTTCTTAACAGATGACAATGTTCCTGTCCATTTATCTTCTGGTGGAGCACCTCCAGGACAAGGACCATCACCTTATCCTCTGTCATTGATGGGACAATACAGCTCAAATTTTCCTCATGGTAGACTCAATTATTTATAACTCCTTTCTTGTTAACATATGATGCAATTATTTGATTTTGTTTTTAATTCACATTTAAGTGAGCAGCTACAATGGGAAGTATTTGTATACTTGCAATTTTTGTCTCGCCTTGACGGAGTAAAAAGGCGAGACATAGGTATGCTGTTTCTGGCGGCAGCATCGACGGCGGCGTCAACAATGTATTAGTTTGTGATTAGGTCTAGTTTATGGTGAACCACACTTGGTAGGTCAATCCTATTTGGTATGCAGTTGTATAAGCATTGGCACATTTTATTTCCATGGAGATTATTTGGCCCTGCCCCCTCAGTCATGGTCTATTGACTTTGATACTTTTGCTTATTTTACATGTATTAGTTTGTGATTAGCTCAGTTTATGGGGAACCACAAGTGGTAGCTATATATAGGTCAATGATATTTGTTATGCAGTTGTATAAGCATTGGCATATCTCATTTCCATGGAGATAATTTGGTTCTGCCCTCTCATGCAGTCATGGTCTTTTGACTTTGAACATTTTTGTAAGTTAATATGTATTAGTTTGTGATTAGGTCAGTTCAAGGGGAACCATTAGTGGTAGGCCAATCTTAATTGGTATTCAGTTGTATAAGCATTGGCACATCTCATTTCCATGGAGAATGTTTGGGCTCGCCCCTCAGTCACAGTCTAGTGGCTTTGAAACTTGTCTTAGTTTATATGTATTAGTTTGTGATTAGATCAGTTTAAGATGAACTACTAATGTTAAATTAATGATATTTGGTATGCAAATTTATTTACATTTGCAAGTATTGTTTCCATGGAGATTATATACGCCCTACCCCGTCTTCATGCTTCATTGACTTTGAAATATTTACATTGTTTACAAGTTAATTTTTGTATTTAGGTTTGGAATGACTTATAATAAGTCAATGGTATTGGGTAATCAGTTTTATTAGCATTGACAAATCTCAATTACATGGAAATTGTTTAGCCATGTAACTCAGTCATGGTTCATTGACTTTGAATATTTGCATAACTTGTGTAAGATGTTAAAGTATTGCTATTTTGATTTCAACATTTGCATAATCAAATTAAAAAAAAGGCGAGACATATCTGTGATAACAGTTTATTAAAACAAATTTAGTTACTCTGTTACTACTTACAATTATTTGACAATTCTATTCTAAATTATATTGTTAATGGATCAGCAAATTGTCTTAAAAAAATTTAAGAACTCTCAAAACTACGATTACCCAGCTATTAGAAATACGGACCTGTTGATTTATTATACGACCGCAAAATTTGAAAATTTTTTCGTCGTATATTGCTATCACGTTGGCGTCGTCGTCTGCGTCGTCGTCGTCGTCGTCGTCGTCCGAATACTTTTAGTTTTCGCACTCTAACTTTAGTAAAAGTGAATAGAAATCTATGAAATTTTAACACAGGGTTTATGACCACAAAAGGAAGGTTGGGATTGATTTTGGGAGTTTTGGTCCCAACATTTTAGGAATTAGGGGCCAAAAAGGGCCCAAATAAGCATTTTCTTGGTTTTCGCACTATAACTTTAGTTTAAATTAATAGAAATCTATGAAATTTTGACACAAGGTTTATAACCACAAAAGAAAGTTTGGGATTGATTTTGGGAGTTTTGGTTCCAACAGTTTAGGAATTAGGGGCCAAAAAAGGGCCCAAATTAGCATTATTCTTGGTTTTCGCACATTAACTTTAGTTTAAGTAAATAGAAATCAATGAAATTTAAACACAATGTTTATGACCACAAAAGGAAGGTTGGTATTGATTTTGGGAGTTTAGGTCCCAACAGTTTAGGAATTGGGGGCCAAAAAGGGACCCAAATAAGCATTTTTCTTGGTTTTCGCATCATAACTTTAGTATACATTTTGTAAGTAAATAGAAATCTATGAAATTTAAACACAAGGTTTATGACCATAAAAGGAAGGCTGGTATTGATTTTGGGAGTTTTGGTCCCAACAGTTTAGGAATAAAGGGACCAAAGGGTCCAAAATTAAACTTTGTTTGATTTCATCAAAAATTAAATAATTGGGGTTCTTTGATATGCCGAATCTAACTGTGTATGTAGATTCTTAATTTTTGGTCCCGTTTTAAAATTGGTCTACATTAAGGTCCAAAGGGTCCAAAATTAAACTTAGTTTGATTTTAACAAAAATTGAATCCTTGGGGTTCTTTGATATGCTGAATCTAAAAATGTACTTAATTTTTTTATTATTGGCCCAGTTTTCAAGTTGGTCCAAATCAGGGTCCAAAATTAAACTTTGTTTGATTTCATCAAAAATTGAATAATTGGGGTTCTTTGATATGCCAAATCTAACTGTGTATATGTAGATTCTTAATTTTTGGTCTCGTTTTAAAATTGGTCTACATTAAAGTCCAAAGGGTCCAAATTAAACTAAGTTTGATTTTAACAAAAATTGAATTCTTGGGCCTCTTTCATATGCTGAATCTAAACATGTACTTAGATTTTTGATTATGGGCCCAGTTTTCAAATTGGTCCAAATCAGGATCCAAAATTATTATATTAAGTATTGTGCAATAGCAAGAAATTTTCAATTGCACAGTATTCAGCAATAGCAAGAAATCTTCAATTGCACAGTATTGTGCAATAGTATTGTGCAATAGCAAGAAATCTTCAATTGCACAGTATTGTGCAATAGCAAATATTTTCAATTGCACAGTATTGCACAATAGCAAGAAATATCTAATTGCACAATATTGTGCAATAGCAAGAAATTCCAATTGGATTTCAATTGGAGTTATCTTTCTTTGTCCATAATAGTATTTGAATCAACTTAAATCCTTGTTTTATACAATATACAATGTATATTCACTTTTACTACCAACTGATAGATTAAAACAATCTTTACCATTCAGTGATAACAAGCACTTTTTTTACATTTTAATATTTTATGATGTATTTAAATGACTAGTTATTGTTGCAAACTTCATTAGAAATTTGAATTGAGATCAGTTTTGAAATAAGGGAAAGGGGGATGTGAAAAAAAAATTGGGGGGTCAATTTTTTTCATTTCAGATTTCATAAATAAAAAGAAGATTTCTTCAAACATTTTTTTGAGAGGATTAATATTCAACAGCATAGTGAATTGCTCAAAGGCAAATTTTTTTTTAAGTTCATTAGACCACATTCATTCTGTGTCAGAAACCTATGCTGTGTCAACTATTTAATCACAATCCAAATTTAGAGCTGAATCCAGCTTGAATGTTGTGTCCATACTTGCCCCAACTGTTCAGGGTTCAACCTCTGCGGTCGTATAAAGCTGCGCCCTGCGGAGCATTTGGTTTTTGTTTTGAAATATGGCAGAGATACCAGTATATCATGAACTTAAGAGAGTAATGTTTGCTTCTCAGTTTCAAAATGATTAACATTTCAAATTACTAGTTTATATTGATGGGGGATTTATAAAGGAATCAAAAGAGCTAAAAAATATATATAGGTCAAAGTGCTTATTTTCGATATACATTTGTATTAGCCATTGAAATTTTGGCGGGAAAATATTCTCTAAAAAATTGACATTTCATAACTTTATCATTGACAAGTTTAAGTTCTTTTAAAAATACTATTAAAAAATAATTAAAATTTTATAACACTTTAACAGATGGCTTATCATCGTAAAAGATTTATAAAAAAGAAAAATGGGGGTCAATGGGCAATTTTTTTTAAAGGGATTCAAATGATTAAAACCAAAGGATTCCGAAAATCTGATAAAAATACCAAAACATGACAAGCGAACTTCCTTAACAGTAAAAAGGATTTAGATTGTTTTATTACTTGAACTATAAAAATATGCTTCTGTTTTTCCCTATATAATCAACTGTTTTGTGTATTCTTTATTGCAAAAAGAAAGAATTTAAAATGTTTTAAAGGGGCACTAGCTACGAGATATATTAAAAATTTAATATATTTTTTTTAGCTCAATCATTATTGAAATGCAAATAGTGAAATAATAATTGATTTTAGAAGCCAGTATGGTTCAATTTTGTCAAAATAAGCTAAAACATTGATTATGAATTTTTCACTTGCAAGTGAATAATTCAACCTCATTGAATCCGTATTCATGTGACCTTCAATTTAACCCTTTAACTTGTAATGGATAACACGGGAATTGTATGTGTAAAGTTATTTAAAGGAAAAGAATGTCCACATTGAAAGTGTAACAAAGGTAAATCATTTGATTGAATGATTCAATCCTCAAAAATCATTCTTATAGAGATAAAACCGATGATAAATATTTATTTTTCATCTATAACATGTATAATATGATATTAAATAGACCTAGAATAATCCTAGAATAATCCAACAGCATGAGATCACCAGCCCAGTAGTCAACACTTCGTGTGTGGCATGAATATCAATAATGTAGTCATTTTTATAAATTTCCTGTTTATAAAACTTTATGTTTTTCGAAAAACTAAGGATTTTCTTATCCCAGTCATAGATTACCTTAGCCGTATTTGGCACAACTGTTTGAAATTTTGGATCCTCAATGCTCTTCAACTTTTTACTTGTTTGGCTTTATAAATATTTTGATTTGAGCGTCACTGATGAGTCTTATGTAGACGAAACGCGCGTCTGGCGTACTAAATTATAATCCTGGTACCTTTGATAACTATTTACACCACTGGGTCGATGCCACTGCTGGTGGACGTTTCGTCCCCGAGGGTATCACCAGCCCAGTAGTCAACACTTCGGTGTTGGCATGAATATCAATAATGTAGTCATTTTTATAAATTTCCTGTTTATAAAACTTTATGTTTTTCGAAAAACTAAGGATTTTCTTATCCCAGGCATAGATTACCTTAGCCGTATTTGGCAAAACTTTTTGAAATTTTGGATCCTCAATGCTCTTCAACTTTTTACTTGTTTGGCTTTATAAATATTTTGATTTGAGCGTCACTGATGAGTCTTATGTAGACGAAACGCGCGTCTGGCGTACTAAATTATAATCCTGGTACCTTTGATAACTATTTACACCACTGGGTCGATGCCACTGCTGGTGGACGTTTCGTCCCCTAGGGTATCACCAGCCCAGTAGTCAACACTTCGGTGTTGGCATGAATATCAATAATGTAGTCATTTTTATAAATTTCCTGTTTATAAAACTTTATGTTTTTCGAAAAACTAAGGATTTTCTTATCCCAGGCATAGATTACCTTAGCCGTATTTGGCACAACTTTTTGAAATTTTGGATCCTCAATGCTCTTCAACTTTTTACTTGTTTGGCTTTATAAATATTTTGATTTGAGCGTCACTGATGAGTCTTATGTAGACGAAACGCGCGTCTGGCGTACTAAATTATAATCCTGGTACCTTTGATAACTATTTACACCACTGGGTCGATGCCACTACTGGTGGACGTTTCGTCCCGAGGGTATCACCAGCCCAGTAGTCAACACTTCGGTGTTGGCATGAATATCAATAATGTAGTCATTTTTATAAATTTCCTGTTTATAAAACTTTATGTTTTTCGAAAAACTAAGGATTTTCTTATCCCAGGCATAGATTACCTTAGCCGTATTTGGCACAACTTTTTGAAATTTTGGATCCTCAATGCTCTTCAACTTTTTACTTGTTTGGCTTTATAAATATTTTGATTTGAGCGTCACTGATGAGTCTTATGTAGACGAAACGCGCGTCTGGCGTACTAAATTATAATCCTGGTACCTTTGATAACTATTTACACCACTGGGTCGATGCCACTGCTGGTGGACGTTTCGTCCCCGAGGGTATCACCAGCCCAGTAGTCAACACTTCGGTGTTGGCATGAATATCAATAATGTAGTCATTTTTATAAATTTCCTGTTTATAATTCTTTATGTTTTTCGAAAAACTAAGGATTTTCTTATCCCAGGCATAGATTACCTTAGCCGTATTTGGCACAACTTTTTGAAATTTTGAATCCTCAATGCTCTTCAACTTTTTACTTGTTTGGCTTTATAAATATTTTGATTTGAGCGTCACTGATGAGTCTTATGTAGACGAAACGCGCGTCTGGCGTACTAAATTATAATCCTGGTACCTTTGATAACTATTTGCTTAATCTATTTATATCTATATTTATGTTAACATCGCTTATATGGTCATCAGATGTTTTTCGGCCAGGAAACAATACATTCACTCTGGTTAAAGTTTTTAAAATTTTAATACCCTTCTCATACTATCCTGGATGTGTACCAAACTTGAACAGAAGCTTGTTTATGATCACAAGCTTGTATCTAGAAGAACATTTTGTTAAAATTGTGTACCTGATTATCCGTCTAATCTATTTTACTAATTAATTTATATAGACATGTAGCAGTATACCTCCATATCAATTTTTAAATTAAGTCGTCTCGCACGCCTCCAGTTTTTTTTTTTTTAAATTTAGTGTTCACTGCCCAAGAACCGGTTTGGACTCAAAATAATTATAATTTCAAATTTATATACAATTGACACAGTGTGTATATATTAGGTATATTTAAATGAACATAATATGTTCCCATAGTGTAGGACTTTGTTAAAGGTTGAAATATACAGGAAAAGTTTAGATGTTTATGAAGTGTACAATATTTTGATTTCAGTGGAACCTTTATTGGTGTATTATTTGTGTTTACAAACTTGCTTCTTGTATATCAAAATCTTGACATAATTATGTTTATTGCCCTAAAATTGATGTTTTTACTATAATTACAGTACCTTTTATACAATTATGAAAAAAATGCATGGACAGCAACAGAAGCTAACATTTATACACACATAACAATCACTTTATTTTCTTGCAATCTATATAAACTTGTAAGAAACAAATATGATTATTATAAGAAACAAATATGATTATTATTTAAACTTAAACAAAATTTAGGCACTTACCGCAAAGGACGCCAAAAACAAAGAACGATTTTCAGGCAATTTCCTGAATATAAAACACGTTTGAAAGAATTATTTCTTAGTTATTCTTTGACTGGTTGCCCTAAATTTCAGTTCTCTACACCTTTAAAATGTCTACTTTTAATCTATAATGCCATCACTTGGCGTCCGACTTTGTCTGTCGTCGTAAACTATTTAGAAAATCTTATCCTCTGAATCTACTGGGCCAAATACCTTCAAACTTTAACTAAATGTCCCCTATGGTATCTAGTTTATACTTTGTATCCAAAGTTTTAATCCATCGACAAACATGGCCACCATGGCTAAAAATAGAACATAGGGGTCAAATGCAGTTTTTGGCTTATATCTAAAAAAATAAAGCTTTTAGAGCAAATCTGACATGGGGTTCAATTGTTGAATTGGTCAAGATCTATAAGCCCTGAAATTTTCAGACAAATTGAACAACCGAATTGGTAGTTTTTAACAAAATTTTGCAGTTTTTTGTTATTATCTTGAATATTATTATAGATATATATATATATATATATATATAAACCGTAAGCAGCAATAATGTTCAGCAAAGTAAGATCTAAAAAAGTTAATATGACCAAAATTGTCAATTGACCCCTTAAGGAGTTATTGCCCTTTAAAGACAATTTTACACAATTTGTTCATCAAGTTTGCTAACATTTAAAAATCTTCTCCTCTAAAATACAGGTGAGCAATTCAGTCGGAAAGCAAGCCATTAGAAACGACCGTTGTTGCTACTTTCTTAAGACATCAATGGGACTGATATCAAAACCCGCCATTCTGAAATTGCGTTAATTTCGTGGCAAAAATAATTTGGCGCCAATTTAGAAATGTTCTTTTTTCTGTTTCTTACTTGCCATTAGGGTCACATATGGATTTCTTTCGATTTTTTTTCGTCGTAAATCAATAAATCGCTATCAATATGTGTCTCCAACACATTCAGAGGAAACCTCTTATTATCCACATTCAACAGGGAGCAAATCTTTTTCAAACAGTCCAAACTATTTATGGTCGCCTGCCAAAAGTTCCAACAAGATAATTTCCATGGATAAATCAGGACAATCATCAAATCTGCAGATGAACACAGTTCAGTCTATTGCTTTTCTAAATTTATCTGAAATGGAGTCAAGTCATGGACCATCAATTTATCAACGTCCAAAAGAAAATCTAACTTTAACAACAAAACAGAGCTATCTACAGTTGCGTACTACACATTCAAATGAAACCCCTGTAGTCCTGGAAGCACATTCAGATAAGCATAGTAAGATAAAAGAAAATGTGTTAGATTGATTAGCTTTCAAGTCCAGAATAATACTTTGGTTACTTTCAACACACATGGGATATATCAGGTTCATTGATATGTCGAATCTAATCTAATTAGATTTTGAATTTTAGGCCCTGGGATGGTATTTAACTTATCTACATTGAGATCCAACTGATCCTAAATCAAAATGCTTTTATTTTTTCCAAAAAATTGATCTCCCGTTTTTTTCATATGCTGAATCTATAACCATGTATATAGATTTCGGGTATTGCGTCATAATATTAATCTACGATGGTTCATTTTAAATTTTTTGGGGTTTTCAGACCACATTAATTCTCTATCAGATATCTTTGTTGATTCAAATATTTTTTCACTATGCCAACTATAAGACGTGCCAAGATTTCTTCACGAATATAATATTCATGTACAGCCTTGATAATGAAGTACTTTTGATAAATCATGACGAATTGTTTGACGTGAAAGGGAAGCAATTGAAAGTTGTTTTATGTAAATTTTAAAAGAGTTATGCCCCTAAGAAATATTAGTTCATGAAAAATTACATTGCTAATTGCTCTCTTATATACAGTTCTTACCAGAATTTTATTAAACTTTTATCTCATTAAATATTATAAATTTTAGGCTCATTGTTGACATCACCGATACTGTGTGATGGAATGTACATAGACTGTATTCCAGATAAGCGTTTGGATACAAGGCCAGCTTTCTTCTCAAATGTTAAGGATGAAGGTAATTATAATAATAATCAAAATCCATGTCTTATGCATATCCAGTAAATGTTTAAAAGTAAGCTAGTTGTAGTTGTACGAGAATCAACATTGCTCATGTAACACTTCAACCATATGCCACAACCTCTACTACATTCTTAAATCTATTCATAGTTTTCGTTTCAATCTTTGTTTCAATTTTTCCCAATGGGATAACATAGAAAGTACAGGTAACGGGTATAGGAAATAAAAGTCATACTTTATAAATAAATGTAATGATGAATCGAAAGATTTCACTGTCAATAGTTTTAGCTCGCAAACCAGGTGAGTTTTTCGTATCCGTCGTCTGTCTTGTCCGTTGTTGTTACAACAACCTTTCTTCTCTAAAACCACCGGGCTGAAATTGATCAAATAACCACAATCATCATTGGGTATTAGGTTTTGTTAAATGTTTTTGATGACGCCACTCGTCAACCAAGATTAGCAACATGACAAACAATGGACCATAGGGCTAAGATTAATGTTTTGACTCTTATGTTGAAAACCATTATAAAAAGAGAAAAAGTGACAAAATGTTCAAAATGTTGAGCTTTTTAAAAAATATTTCTTTTCATTTTTGCATTTTATTTTGAAATCAATAATATATTGAGAGAATCATGACAAACTTTAAGTTGCCATATTACCAGTAAAACAAGATCTACACAATGTTTAAATACGTATTCATTGTTGAAATCATCATTCGACTCCAGAGTAGAGTTACTGTCCGTTGTTGACAATTTTTACCACTTTGTTGCGTGTTTTCCTTATACCTTAAGAATTTTAAAAGTAGAATAGAAACTTACAAATGGAAAATTTACTAGCAAGACAAATATACATTTGAAACAATATTGGGGAAATCTTTCTGATTTGAGTTATTACCTTTAATGATGTTTTTTACCATTATATAGTTATGTTTTGCCTTACAAATAATGATACAAAGATAAAGATTTTTATAACCTAGTAAGATCAGCAAGTCAAGATCCACAAACAAAAGAAATGTTGCCAATATAGTTCGTAGACTGCTTTTATTCATTTTAGTGATTGTGCCTAAATGAGGATTTGTTTACTCATTTTTTTTTTAGCAAGATTTAAAAAGATAAAGAGAAGTTAAACATACAAATTGATCCGCAATTCAAGATCAACAAAAAAAGTTTTTTTTTCATGAATTCTATTATAGTTTAAACATATTTATTTATAGTGGATTGGGAAACAAGTTATTGAAACTTAAATTAATCCCTTTCCACTTTGCGGGTGCGAGAGGTGTCTTGTAGCAGCATTAGCCTGCTCTTTTTCGAAATCTACAAGGGTGTCTTTTACGTTCAAGAGATATGGCTCTCTCTTAACATGGGTCAGCCATTTATCGTCCCCTTCCAACGGACTATCATCGTTTTCTCAAGACCATACTCGCAAATGGTGTCAAGGGAGAGACGAGAATTTAATCCTATGAATTATATTGTTGTCTACAATGTTGGATATATAGAGTCCATTGTTGATTATGCACATATACAAAGATGAGCGACACATGCTCTATAGAGGCTCTAGTTTATCATACTATTTATTTTTACCTAGATGACTTTTATTGCTTCTATATATATATTCAATCTCAATTAAGAAATAACAGACTTCTGTTGTTATTTTTCGATTCTGTACAAATTTTTTAAATATTTTTTTTTGTAGATACATATTGTTTACTTTCGGAATTGGAAAAGACACAGCCGGATGAATTTGCATGCCTTGTATATACTTCCCACCACTTGAAAACCAGAAAGTCCTTAGAATCCACAGTACTCAATCAGTTATTTAGATATTCTATACTTAATGGATCTAGCTTGATGTGTAGACTGATATTGTCATTCATAACATATAATGTAAAAGCTGAACTATATCTTATTCAGATGATGTCTTTAGCATTGGACAAAGTCGAAAAAGATTGTGCAAGAGCCATATCTTGGTTTATAACGAGAGCGTTTTACTTGCAGTATCAATCTTTGTTGAAAGAATTGATCGATATATGGCCCTCTTTTTGTTGTCCATGTTCGAAACGTTTAAAGTCATCAGCATGTTCAACAGAGGTTGTTATCGTTGTTGAGCTAGAAAACGATTGTCCACAGCTTCCTAAACAGTTCTGTCAGTTACAGATCATATCTATTAGGAATGATGATATTTTACGCTCTGACGGATCTGATGTTCATAAAGAATCGAGCACTTCAAATGGATCATTGCACTTACAACAAAATGAAGAAGTTTCCAGTGTAATGGCCAAAGAATTATTTACTAAACACAGCAAACTCACATTAATTTGCAAGTCATTCAGGAAATCGAAAGGCTATAAAAATGGCAAACTTGACTATATTTTTAATGTGCCATGTGTTCAATTATATTGTAGTGCAAAAGGGTGCATTCCAATTGGAGAAGATCATTTTCCGAAAGATGTGTGTGGTTTGCCCACTGACATTTAACAAGGGACACCCTCTTTGATGGCCAATTTAAAAGTTGGTGACAAAATAGGCACTGACAACTATAAGATGGGCACTCTCGTGGGATTTGTTAAAGTCCGCGGAGACGTTTGTTTCCTAACATGCTTGCATGTTTTTCTGAGTGCCGAAGATTTAGCATCTGACAATATTTCACTGGATGACGATGCAGGAGTTATAGTTAAATGTTATTCTACTGGATCAGTAACAGGTCAAGGACAGATGATCCCTTACGAATGCGGAAGGATACGTGAAATTGCATTTGAGATGGACAATGAAAGAGAAACAAGTATAGATGCAGCACTGATCACATTGAATGACAGAAGTCAAATTGATGAAAATGATTACTTAGCTAGTGACATTACCAAGGCATTTGCTATAAGAGATCTTGGTAAGTGGGAACCTGAAAATCAATTAATTCATAAAAAATTATTTGTTTAGAAAAATACCTGTACAAAGAAAACGACTTTGTAATGTAATTTCATGCACAACATCTTTAAATTCCTAAATGACCATGAGAGCGTTTATCTTCGCTTTGCATCCCTCGTTTTCCATTATACGTTGTCGTCTGTTACACTTTACAGAAACCTTCCCAATTTAAAAAAAATGTATCCAATAACACTGATTTCCAACCATCATTGCCAGAAAATGAAACCTTCTGATTTAATTAAGATACTGTCTGTTATCGTTTAAATTCTTATAAAATTGATAGAGAACAATCTAAGCGTAGCAGAAACATTCGAAATTTCTTTTGACTACAACTATCAAACGACTCCTAAAAGGTGTTCTCTTATCACTTAGTTTGGGTTTGGGTTCTTTTTTCCTATTTCTTGAAAGCTTTAATACATGCAACATGCAACGAGAAACGAAAAAGATGAAAAATGAAAGTAAGGTAGATACACTTACTTGAAATGTGAAGATACGATTGAAGGACAACATAAATGTACGTTTCGGCGATAGAGTGTTTCGAAAGGTATTAATTATTTCTTTTGGACCCTAGAGTGTTTCGAAAGGTAGTAATTTTTTCGTTTGGACCCTTATTGCGTCCCTTAAATAGGAGATCTGTTCATGTTATGTTATGAATCTCAGTTTATGACCAAATTCAGTAAAGACACGTCTGTTATGGTTGACACATTTAACAGTTTCTATAACACAAAAGAGAGACAAAAGATACCAGAGGGACAGGCATACTCATAAATCGCGAATAAACTGACAACGTCATGGCTAAAAATGAAAAGACAAACAGACAAGTTGTCTCATTAGCAATCATACCAGATTTTCTTATTTGATTTGTACTATGATGTAAATATATATACCAATGGTTTTATGTGTTAGAACTTAAATGATGATTTTGAAGCTTTTTCGGTCAAAAACTATCAGAAAGAATATATTGCATTACATTAATTGTTGGCAAAAGATGCTTAGTAAGCGATCTAGCCTTCTTCAAGCCTGAAGTTTAACAAGATTAAGTTTTCCTTAATGTATATTACAAAAAACATGTATGTATATGTTGTGTACTTTTATTATTTTGTACAGGTTATTACTTGTACAAAAACTTTATACAAGTAATTACTTGTATGATGCCATCATACAGGTTATTACTTGTACAAATACAAAAAATGTATAATTGTAAAAAGTAATAACCTGTACAATTATTTTGGAGAAAAAGATTATAACTTGTACAACTCACTATTTTTAAGTTATGATTTGTTTCTTCTTATTCAAAAACTCTTCTCTTTTGGGTTTGTTAGTCTGGATTTTGTTGGGGCATTTTGTGGTATTTCTATGCCCCACCTACGATAGTAGAGGGGCATTATGTTTTCTGGTCTGTGCCTCCGTTCGTCCTTCCGTCCGTGCGTCCGTTCGCTTCAGGTTAAAGTTTTTGGTCAAGGTAGTTTTTGAAGAAGTTTAAGTCCAATCAACTTGAAACTTAGTACACATGTTCCCCATGATATTATCTTTCTAATTTTAATGCCAAATTATAGTTTTGACCCAGTTTCATGGTCCACTGAACATAGAAAATGATAGTGCGAAGTTCAGGTTAACGTTTTTGGTCAAGGTAGTTTTTGATGAAGTTAAAGTTACATCAACTTGAAACTTAGTACACATGTTCCCTATGATATGATCTTTCTAATTTTAATTCCAAATTAAAGTTTTGACCCCAATTTCACGGTCCACTGAACATAGAAAATGATAGTGAGAGTGGGGCATCCGTGTACTATGGACACATTCTTGTTTAAATTTACATTGTGCTTTTTTTTCTTTTCTTATTTTCAAGTGTTTATTAGTATTGATTTTGAAATGTTAGAAGTTTACAGACGAACGAAGGACGCAAAGTAATAACATTAGTTAGCATGACACCTTGAGCAAATTTAGCTAAACAGCTTGATGCCACATGAATACAGATTTCTGGTGCAAAGTGACATAGTCGTTAAAAGCAAAAATAAATTGTTACCCTTCAACCATTTTTTTCAAACACACATCATTACAAAAAGTCGCATACATAATATCATATATTGAAAAACAAAAGTCAAGCCTAATAGATTAAATAACCTTTTTGTTTGCACAAGACAAGGAAGCATGGCATCTTGAATTACACAATAAGTTCAATTATATGGTCTAGCAACATTGATTAAAAAGCAATGATGCTGTCCATTAGATTCCGTTTGCTTCAGTTGCTCTTTTTTTTTTGCTTTAAAGGGCGCAATGCACTGAATTTGGTTGAGTGGTCCTTGTAGTGCATAATATCCACTTATATTCTCCATCTTGACATGACTGATAGTTAACAAGGTCTACTTGACAATGGGAATTAAAGTCTGTAGATGTGATAGGACGAACCACTAATTTGGTGGTTTCAGAGCGACTTTTTCTCAAAATACACATCTGAATAAAAATTCTGATAATTTCTCCGCTGATATTTGCAAATTGTTTTTTTTTTACTCCTTACATGTTTTGTGGATGACTGTTTCCATGACCTACTCCAGAATGTGCATTTCTAATCAACGGATAAAGTTCATCTACTGTACAATCATAAATTTGTCAATTCCTGCTACTCTCAAAACACCATAATGCCATAAAAATTTCTTTGAAGAGCAGTCTTTTTGGAACTTATTCTTGCTTCCTTTACATTACCAATAGCCTCTTTGTATCTTTCACATGTAAATATTGAATTATTACAAGATTTATTGTCATCACACAATTTAATTATTTCATCGTGAAATTTCTTTTCTATATTCATAATACTGTTTCCAAACTCTACACATTAGTTTTGACCACTAAACTGAACAGTTTTGCTCATATATATTTGATATTTTTATATAAAATGTACTAACATATGGAGAGTTAAACTTACACCTAAAACTATTATGCATTGTGACTTAGATTCTGTACATTTATTTTTTGCAGGTATGAAATCAAAGTATCTTAACGAGAACTGCATTGATTTCAAACCTTTATGTTATTCAATTCCATGTCCAAAAGTTGAAGTAGTTGCAGTTGGAGCAATATCTGGCATATGTAATGCTGAGGCACAAGTTAAGGAAAACAACGAAAAGTCAATAGACCTTGAATCAATAGAGCAAACCTTTAGTAATGTGATTCTTACTGAACTTAAGGAAAAAGTTGGTCAAGTAATTGAACAACTTAAAGGACAAGTTCATAACATCACTTGTGACCAAATTTGTGCAATCATTGGTCAAGTTTGCGACCCTAGCACCTCAGACGAATTTAAATCTGTAATTTTGGATATCATTACAAATATTTTACCCAGAATTATCAAAAGACAATCTCAGAATGGTAATACAAACACTAACAATAATCATGAGGACGCAATATTCTGTAGTACATGTGCTGGATTAAATCAACCAATGTGCATGTGTTTTCATGGAATGATAGATGAAATGGTTATATCGAAATCAAATAGTCATTTATCTTCCATCTTCAGTGATGTTCACATGCAACTTACATTTCTACGAAGAACTGGAGATCAGCAATCCCTTAAGAGAACTTCACGAAGGGTATACAACCAGATACATGTATCAAACATTCCGTTTAAACCTGGAGACTCAGGCTCTTGCATTTATACAGTTCAGCCGTCTGCTGGATGCATTGGAATGGCGATTGCTAATCATCCTCAAAGTGGATGCATTGCAACACCTATAAAAGAGATTTTGAAACATTTTAAAATCAAAATTAAGTAGAATTTCCGCTGAATGAAAAGAATTGCGAAAACGTTTACATACAGTTATAAATTTTTTTTACAGATGTTTTCGTACAATGTAATACGCTACATGTTATATTTTAATTGCCAAAAAAAGTGAGCAGAAATAGTACTAACAATTTATAGGATGACATTTTTTTTATTGCTGACTTTATTGTTTTACCACCATACTTTAATCAAATCATGTGTGGTAAGTATATGAATTAAATTGCCAACAAATGAATTTATAATTATATGTTAATATTTTAATGCATTTGATTCTGATGCTGATGCAAGATAATTGTCAATTCATCACAACTTCTTTTTTTTCAAATCAGTGGAGTTTAACATGTGTTATAGACAGGGACATGTGATAAAGACACTGGCTTTTTTTTTTTAGAAAATCGTATATTGATCTCAACTAAAAAAAATTAGGAGATGTAGTAGGATTGCTCATGATACAACTATATACATCTAAGACCAACACACAGGCGAAGGATGCCAATAACTACAGGTCACAGTGTGGCTTTCAGCAATTAACAACATTGTGTAGAAAGCTATTAAAGACCATACCGGAGTACGTCTTCTGCGGTCGTATCAAAATGTGTCCAGCTGAGAAATTTACAAGGTTATTTAATAAAGGTTTGTTGTACACCTATGATGTTTCCCTGGGTTCTCACAATGTCAACAAAACAGAACGACATACATATTAATAATACCAGCAGAAATTTGTCTAGATTTAAAACAAGATTTATTCCATCATTTTTATCGAATATTAAATGGACAAAGAATCTGTTGAAATTGGCGATATTGTTGAGCGTTATGTTTTGTCAGTGTTAATGGAATTTTCCTTTTTTAAATAATCTTGGAATTTCTGTTATTTAAAACAGATCAGTTGGATTCAAAAGTGGATGCTTATTTCTGTAACTTTCGTAATTTTTAAAAATAAAGTTTTCTTGACAGGTATGTTATATGAAAAAACACACACCTATCATTTTGTAACCATATTGACTGGTTACAATTTATGAATACATAGCTTACATTGCCATTGCTTTTATTTGAATATGTAACTCAATTGCATTGTATTGGGTTTTACTTCTTCAGCTAGGGACTAGGCATGAGGTGTGAATATTTAAAAATGTTGGTCAATGCAGTGATGTTTCATATGTCATCCTAATACTGTAATTACTGAAACATGCATCGGGCTATAGATATAATATATTTATCAGACATGGTTTGGCTATTACATTATCAAAAATAGCAGACGAATTCCAGCTGTTCATTGTTATTCTTAATATATATATTTATTTGACATCGTGCTATTATTGAAGAAGGATATCTGTTATCCGAAATATCTAATATTTGTATATTTTATAGTTATTTAATGGTGATGTTGTACCCTTTTTGACGTGTTATATATATATATATGTACCAGTTGCAGTAATTTGCAGTAACAAAAAGGTCAAATGTGATGTCAAGCATATTGGGTAAAAAGTTATCAAATGTACCAGGATTATAATTTAATACGCCAGACGCTCAGATCAAAATAGTTATAAAGCCAAACAAGTACAAAGTTGAAGAGCATTGAAGAAATTCAAAACAATTATGCCAAATACGGCTAAGGTGATCTTCTCCTGGGATAAGAAAATCCTTAGTTTTTCGAAAAATTCAAAGTTTGTATGCATTTGTTAAGCTTTATCAAAGTGATATAAACAAGAACTCTAATATAAGCTTTGGTAGTATTAACTATTTTGCGCACTTTGCTGCCATTTGCGCCAGTTTATACTCGTTATTCATTATATTTTAAAAAGATTTAAATGTACCTACTGACAAAGCCATTGGATATCATTGCCACTATCAATTAAATCTCTTATACAAAGCTCATATTCTTTATCGAGATTTTGTGTTACCTTAGGCCTTTCTTGTTTTTGATAGCTCTAAAACTTGTATACTGGGTTTCAGATTTTCAATTTATTTTTGCCTCGAGCATCAATTAATGAATATTAATCGTCGAAATAAGCTGCTGGTCCAGTAAACTCTGCGCTATAATGTTATTAGTGAAAGAAAAAATTATTTGAAAGTGACAATATTAACCTTATGTTACCCATTGTATCAATTGTAATAAAAGTAAAATCACAAAACTACTGAAATATGAGGAAAATTCTAAATGGAGAATCTCTAATCAAATTGCAAAATCAAAAGCTCAAACACACCTTACGAATGAATAACAACTGTCTTACTCCTGACTTGATACAAATTTTATTTTTCTATGTGGAAAATTTTGGATTAAACCTGGTTTTAAAGCTAGCTAAACATCGCACTTGTAAGACAGTTTTATTAACTTAAATATGTTAAATAAATATTCCAGAATGACAAGTAAGCTTTTCTGATCGCTTGGTGTCCTTCATTCGTTATTAACATTAACGTTTTCAAAAATCTTCTCTGAAACTACTTGGCCAATTTAAGCCTGGGCGACGACAATCACTATATTTGGGTTTATAGTTTAAAACAAAAAAAATCATCGATTAACTCCTAAATTATTTCTGCAGTCGGCTAATATTGGTGTGTGGCTGCTTATATTATGTATCGCCTTTAAACCCTATTTTAACTATGTTTTGCCTAATTAGAAACGATACAGCAGATAAAGAACAATTGAGAAAGCACAACAAACAAGAGAACAGAGTAAACAGAGCAGTGTCAAGCGAGGCTTCTTGATGATCGAGTTGCAGATAGAGTTTATGTTTTGTTTACTTCCGATTTCGTTTCGAAATAACCGCATTGGCCTTTGAAAACTTCCACTCCTAAAATAGCTTCTAGTTAATGAGTGATTTCCTTTATTCATTCTTTAAATGGTGATTATAAGTTTACTTTTTACCAGTTAACATTTTGGTACAGTCAGTTGTATAGTTCCTTTTTCCTCGTGCAAGTTATTAACATACATGTTGAAATAATGCGATCGTTCATAGATGTTATGTAGTGTATCTGTAGGAAATAACGTATATCATCGTATCCGCATGTAATCTTATCATAACCACTACTGCGTGTGTAAATATAACCTTCAGCATATTGGTTCCGCATTGTTAAACTGACACCTATGAACAAATCATAACATTCAAAGTAGATCGTGTGACAGTGTTATTTATGAGTGTTTAAGATTATCTGACATATATCGTATATATACACCGGGACTAACAGATTGTTTCAACTGTTCTGTAGGTTTATTTATATGTTCACTTGATAAGTCTCCTCTTAACTCTTGGGACATTTTGAAGCGCATGGGAGCTTGGCTATCTCAAAGTAAAAAACAACGAAAAGAGTGAACTATATAATGGCCCTGAATGTGAACCATAATTTTCAATATCATTAAACCTTTTATTTTCTAAAAACGCTTCTGTATAATCCTTTTTCTGTCGACTAACATTCGAGAGAGTATCAGTATTGTAATGGCAATATGAAAATCAGTTGATACCCAACCACTCACCTTTTAATGAAATATATATTTTTTATTATATATAATTAAAAAAAACTAAAACATTTCAGTTCCATTCGGGGAAACAGATATTATGGACATATTTATATTTCAAATCGTCTGATTTATTTCTCACTAGAAATCTATTTCACTTTCCTTTGAAACAATTGATCACTTTCAAGAAATTTTTCCCCGTTTTAACAATAGATGAATGAAAGGTATACAATGTGCGTCATGTCATGCACAATCAGATCGCTGAAAGTGCCAACCTTCCCCATTAAAAAAGAAAAATCACACTGTAAATATTTTGCAGATTCATATTAAAGTGACAAGAGATACATTATGTTAAGTATGTAAAATGGTGTTGCGATTCTTGAATAATATAATGGGTCTTTAATTTTAAATACGACTTCAGACATAATAGTGAAATAGAAAATACGAGATTTTCCTGAAATCAATAAATTCCCCCGTAAAAAAAACATTTACCAGTTAGTGTAGATGTCTGATTTCAGAAAAGCAATAATTTTCTACTTTCACTTTCATTTTCGTGCTTTTTCGATTGTTATATATGTTATATGAGTTTAGATTTACCGACCACGATATAAAAGAACTTAAAAAAAGTAGAACTAACGATGTGTGAAAACAAAGAAAACATTTTCTTGACGGTGTTTCGTATCATACTGATGCCCTAGATTCAAATTAACCCAGTTGTTTATTATGATAAATACGTTATCAACAGAAAGTCAAATAAGGAAATTTTTGTTTATCTTATCTTGGTGTGTATATTTGTCGACATTTACCAAACGAATTGCACCATCTTATATGTTTAAAGTCAGATGTAAGTTTTAAAATTTCACACATGTTACATAACAAACTACGGTACATTTTTTTATACAATGTAATATCTGATTTATTTCCTAACTACAAAGCAAAGATTCAATGAAAAACAGATGTTTTAAATCAATGTAATACTAGTAGTACAGTATCATAGATGCAATTATTTAAATATATATTCTGTACATAGATATTAAAAGTACCAGGATTATTATTGAGTACGCCAGACGCGCGTTTCGTCTACCATGTCTACATAAGACTCATGTAAGGATTAAAATAACGTAAAATTTGATTGTGGTTTAATTTTCAGCCATATCAGATGAAAACATAGAATTTTGAGAGTAAATCTACTTGATTAAACAATATGAGTCATCGACGAGATTATAGAGGAAGCTCAAGAGGCACACAAAATCATTGGATGCAACGTCCTCCGCCTCGAATGCAGACAGGCCTAAATCAGTATGCTGGTTACAATCAACATCCACAAATGCCACCACCACCACCTCAGTATGGTCAGGCAACGATGCCCCCAGCTAATATGTATTCAAATCAACAGGCTAATCAACCAACACAGTGTAAGAATTTTTCAGAAACCCTTTTCTTTTGGTATGTTCGAAACAACAATTTTGTTTTGCAAACTCTTAGTGTATAGCAGGGGGAAAGGATGACACGATATCATCAATTGCATGAAATTCAAATTCAGTAAATAGATGTAAAAATATGTGGTATGAGTGCCAATGGGACAACGTTCCATCCAAATCACAGTTTGTAAAAGTAAACCAATAGACCACTTTCGAGTTCATCCGTCACCGGCAAAAACTCGTCAATTATGCACGCCTTTATGACGTCATTTACCAGATAGAGGGGGTCGCCTGTATCCCTGCACTATTTACGTTCATCAAGCGTCTTAGTGATCGTCTTTGTGCAGGATAAACTAGAAATAATGGTTGCTCTGTAGGTACTTACTGACAATTCCCTAATGACAGCAGTGTTGATTGTCAATTTTGAGAATTCAATTTGCCGAATAATTCGTACAATATAGAATTATAGTTTTCCAACCACTCGCTCAACATTGGAAGGGAAGTGACGACGCCCCAAAACGCACAAATGACGGTGATAAAAGGGCGTATAATTGACGAGTTTTTTCCGGTGACGGATGAACTCGAAAGTGGTCTATATAAGTCAAAGTACGGCTTTCAATACGGAGCTTGAAAGAGGTCCAAAATTGACATGTTTAACCTCGCCGCAATTTTGCGCCTGTCCAAGGTCAGGAGCCTCTAGCCTTTCGTTTGTTAGTCTTGTATGATTTATAATTTCAGTTTCTTGTGTATAATTCGGAGTTTTGTATGACTTTCATTTTCACTGTAATAGTATACCTATTTTTAAGGGGCCAGCTGAAGGACACCTACGGTGTGCGGGAGTTTATCGCTACATTGAAAACCCATTGGTGACCTTCGGCTGTTGTCTGCTCTATGGTCGGGTTTGTGTCGCTTTGACACATTCCCCATTTCCTTTCTCAATTTTATAGCGCAAAACCATACAAACAGTAAAACCAACGGTTTAATCTATTGTCGATTCAAATTTATTCGTTGGATACTAATTTTCATTGATTTCGTGAGTATAGATACACCACGAATTTAAATGTTCAACGAATAATTTAGTGTCAATAGGCTTTGTAAATAGAGATTGACAAAACCACGAATATGCAAATTTTCAACATTCCACGACAATTGATACCCACGAAAATAAATAAATCAACTGTATATAAAAAATGAGAAATGCGAAACACTTAAGAACCCCATCAATAAACGACACCCACTGAACATCAAATACACACTATATAGCTATAAACAAGTAAAGTAATGATACGACAAATTTTATCCCCATGAATTCAGAATATTTTCAGAAAATAGTATAAATCTGAATAAAACTTGTTGGTTGTTCAGATTATAAATTTACTTGTCCTATTTTAGTAGATACTTTTATTTCGTCTTCATTATTATGTTTACGTTTGTTTTCTTTTTTGTTGTTTTTTATTTTGCATTTTAAGCCATATAAGAATTCATATGCATTCATACTTTTTTTTAAAGTGGCGACAACATATGAATATTTACTTTTTATAAATATTGTTCTGATAAATTATATTTCCTATGCACACGGTTTGTTAACCTAAGCGTAAACGTCACTGGTTTTAAAAAAGCTAAAATATTCTTTTGACATATTGACCCTTTTTTATATCTTGCCTTTGATAAATTTGAAGTAAATGTTCATTTCTGCTTGTGTGTTCGTTAGTGAAACCACAGGACCCTCTCTTCCTTTCCTCTGTGTTTAGATTTATAAGACTACGTTCTAATATGACGTCCTTACTTCATTTTGTAAACAAAGCTATGTTCTACTAAGCACAACATATGATTAACACATGCGCACAAACTTATGCTTACATTCCCGTTATTATTTTTCTTTATGTCGTACTGAAATATATACATTTTAGCAACGTACATACATTTTTTTATTATTTTTTTTTAAAACATATATTTGCCATTGTTTACCCTGCTATTGGTTAATAAATATGGTTTAAAAAGAAAATATAATACACATAATCCACAGGGAGAAAACGGGAAAACCTAAAATTTCGTAGGTTTTTTCTATAAATAATGTATTTGTGCTATTAAATAAAGACAATATTAGTATACCACTATTAAAGATGTGGTATGAGTTGCAATGAGAGAACCCTTCATCCAAGTCAAATTTAGTAAAAGTAAACCATTATAGATCTATGAGTGTGACTGTTTCTCTTGTATCTTTCGCCCCTCTTTTTCAAATAAAGGCCTTCAACACAGAATTAAAATATATAGGGCAGCACTCGCACCAGCAAAGTGGAGAGGGATTATAATATGTTTTGATAACTTGTTCTCAATCAACTATAAATAAACATGTTTAAACTGAGTTGAAATCTAAATCTAATTCAGCACTTGTTCGCTATAGATATGTATGTACCGGTACCGATGCCCCAACAGCAACAACCTCCACCACCAATGCCACCACCGATGCCACCACATATGCCACCACAATACATTCCTCCATTGATGTCACAACCAATGTACCAACCAACGAATCATGGGTCGACATCAGGTACCGATATTACAAATGTCTTTTCCATATATCAATAGAATATTTTTATGTTTCCGTCTTTTGACTCTGGCTTTTATAATTTTTCGACAGGTTACCTATTATGTGGTAGGACATCCTGACACTCGGTCAATGACGAGCAACTAAAAATAAATTAAAATCAAATATTATATTTGATGCAATTTATGGAGAAAGTTAACTGTTTTCCGATGATTTAGTCATGTATAGAAAGCATTAAATAGTTGACCTTCTATATCAAAATTGTACCGACTAAAATATTGAACTTACGCATTTGCTTGACCGAGTACAGAATGTCCTACCAAAGGGAAGGTAACCTGTCGAAAAAAATATAATTGACGGTGTAAAAAGTCGGTAATATGAAATTGTCTATTGATTCTTTTCTTCCATTGCATCAAGTTTAAATTAGCTAACACTTTATCTGACAATACATGTTGGTAAATAGTTCTAGTACATTTAAAATGGAATTTTTTATCAACAGATAGATAAGCTATCGTCTATAAAAACCTCTCTATTAAGACTCTTAATCTCTATAACTGCTATGTTGATTTTTAATTACTTTGATTGAACTTCGACAGGGGTGCCTTCGTATCTGTTTGTTCCCGATTGACCACAATTTTGGCTGTCATTAAATATACTCTAGATATTAAGTTGAGCTTAATGGTCAAATGTGCTCTCAGAATTTAATGCAATTGTTGAAAAATCTTTATTTTAAGCATACGATTTGATGAAAATTGGCTTGAAGAATTATTTCATTGGCAGCTACAATTCAAAAGCCGTTGACACTATATCATATACAAAATGATTATTGAATGAAATGACAAAAAAATAGACCTTTAAAGTTAAGCTTAGACGAATTTTGCTATTATCTTTCAATTATAATTTTGTCATATAGCTCATGACGTGTATTGTGCTTCACAAATCCCTGGTGTCCAAAAAGCAAACATACGAAATTTAGTTGGTGGTATTTTAGTAACAAGTTAACAATATATCAATGATATCATCGATGTCAATTACGCTTCTTAAATTTGTTTCCGATTATAAATCATAAAATCATGTTGATTTGAACAAACATTAAAGAGGGACGAAAGATACCAAAGGGACAGTCAATCTCAAAAAATTACGCATAGTTCCAAGTTACATCACCTTGAAACTTAGTACTACTAAAATCTATATAAATCCTTTCCAGAATCGTGCCTTTATTTTTTATTCTCATGATTTTAGAATAGCTATCAAAAGTACCAGGATTATATTTAGTACGCCAGACGCGCGTTTCGTTTACATAAGACTCATCAGTGACGCTCAGATCGAAATAGATATAAATCCAAACAAGTACCAAGTTGAAGAGCATTGAGGACCCAAAATTTCAAAACGTTGTGCCAAATACAGCTAAGGTAATCTTTTCCTGGGATATGAAAATCCTTAGTTTTTCGAAAAATTATATGTTTTTTAAAAGGAAATTTATAAAAATGACCATATAATCGATATTCATGTCAACACCGAAGTGCTGACTGTTAAAACCCGTTAATTTATAGTTATGACCATACAATGATAATTCATGTCAACACATATACAGACGTGCTGACTACTGGGCTTGTATTACCCTCAAGGAATAAAAACTCCACCAGCAGTGGCTTCGACTGAGTGGTTTAAAATAAACTCATAATAGATACCTATATTGAAATTTAGTAATTGCGCCAGACGCAAGTGCATGTCTTTTTCTAAAATTATTCTACATTTTCTGTTAAACAAATTGAGATTTTTTAATCTGGACAGAGTTGCGGACTCATAACGTACTTGTCGAATCCCTGTCTCATAGAGAACTTGCTAATTAGGGTATATGTTGTATGAATTCAAGTTAAAATTAATTCGTAAGTGGTTCGGATTCTTCACTTTAAAGATGTAATTAAACAGCCCGATTTGTGAGATACAACACGTATGTTTCGG
The DNA here is from genome assembly GCA_019925275.1 of Mytilus edulis. NCBI lineage: Eukaryota > Metazoa > Mollusca > Bivalvia > Mytilida > Mytilidae > Mytilus > Mytilus edulis. The sequence continues at coordinate 33,072,079 of CM034359.1, forward strand.
CGAGTATTGTAGACTAGTTTATGTCTAATAAAATAGCATATGTAGTAAATAAGATATACTTCAAGGTACATACATAATATAAGATTAATATTTGTGATTCATTCGTGGCTTCATTCAACACATTGGAGGGTGTATTTAAAATGGCATCTTTCCATTACTAAAAGAATTGCTAAATAAATTACAAAAAATACATATGTCCGTCCCACATTACATACAAGCCCGAACTTCAAATATAGATGACCGTAGTTTTACAAACAAGCTCTTTGATATATATATATTGTGTTTTGTTACTTTGGTGTATATCCATAATCGTTTTCCAATATAAAGATACCGTCTGATGTAAACGTTGTGTAGACATCAATAACTTTGTAAAACATTCGTGGAACTTAGAAAATCTTAAACACAAGCTTCTTTCTGATTAAAGGATATAAAAGCATATACGTTTGCAGTCAGCATTCCGGCATAGTCTATAGTTAATGATTATAGACACATATAACTTGCATAACATTCATTTAATTTCTTAAAAGCACCCGAAGCAAATATTAGAAGTAATTTTTTTCTGTCAATTCAAAACTGAAAATAAGTCCTCCTTTTGCACTAAACATTTGCATAAATTTCAACAATATATAGCAACAACATTACGCGACGGAGATATATTCTATACGATACTGTAGAATAGACAATAGAATATAAAAGAATAAACCATGTTTATTTGTAAATAATATAATGTTTTTACTTGGCTTAGTTATAAAACTCGGTTTAATTCACTATTTTCGTCATTAGAAGCACCAACACTGTAATATGCACTTTTCGTTTTGAGTTTTGAGTTCGTTAGTTTTGTTATTTTGTATTTATTCATATTAGTACTACTGACAAAGGAAAATATGTTAGTGAAAGTTGTGCCTGTCCCAAGTCAGGAGCCTGTAATTCAGTGGTTGTCGTTTGTTTATGTGTTACATATTTGTTTTTCGTTCATTTTTTTTTTATATAAATGAGGCCGTTAGTTTTCTCGTTTGAATTGTTTTACATTGTCTTATCGGGGCCTTTTATAGCTGACTATGCGGTATGGGCTTTGCTTATTGTTGAAGGCCGTACAGTGACCTCTAGTTGTTAATGTCTGTGTCATTTTGGTCTCTTGTGGACAGTTGTCTCATTGGCAATCATATGACATCTTCTTTTTTATATAAAAGGAAGAAATTGAAACATAACATACTATAAATATCTTTAGATATTGTAACTTGTAAACACAGGAACTGAATCCTTGATGGTAAAAATTAGATTTGAATTTGACATCTTTCCTAAAAGAAAATAGAAAACCATCTCGTTCATGAAATGTAGTGTTTTAAAATATATTCGATTTAATCAATATACACATTTAATTTTTAATAAATTACATACGAGTATATATAACAAAGGAAAGTAAAAGAAGTTCTTTCAATGATTTCAAAACTAATTGAAAATTTTATGTTCTTCTATTTTTTGTTATAAATATTATCATTTCACAGAAAAAGAGAATACCGTTAAATGGTATTCCATTTTAAAATTGAAAACAAAATAGAGTTTGTTTTTAATATTTTAAAAATAAAAATTATCGCAGGGTTAAATGATGTGATCCCTGCGCACAGTTTAATGTTCACGTCTGTATTAGCCTCTATTTTAGTAATGTTTTTGAAAATATCTATATATGATTATTTTAACAAAACCGAGGTTCTTGATATTTATACCCAGTTTGAAATTATCTGTCCTTTTTTTCGAAAAGTTCAAAGTTTTGTTGACAGGAAATTCATTAAAATGACCACATTATTGATAAGACAATTGTCTTGTGGGAAATTTGAATAAGGATTAGCACAAGAAATACACTGTTCAAATTAGATCGGAAGATTAGCTCAATAGCAATTATACTTAAACAAAAGTTAAAATTATTTTTAGGAAATTGTCATTGGAATAGTCATAATGGTGTTCAACCAACAGAATATGAAACTCGAGACATAAAACAATCATCATATGCACCACAAGGACAAAGAAAATCAACACAGAAAATTAAAGACAACAGAGACAAAAATAAGGTTGATTCGAAAAGAGATGATAACGGATCAGCACAGATAAAGCAGGCTAAAGCTGTTAGATTTAAAAAACTGAAATCATTATTGGCAGATGAACCAACAGAGCCCTATCAAAATAAAACAGGGTCACAAGATAATGCCATTGAAAGAGAACATAGGCAGAGAAGTAACCGTGGAGATCAAAGGGACAAAGGACAAAATACACAAGAAGATGATGTAGAACATTCGGGATCTTCAGAAGATAGTAAAACAGACAGTGATGACTCAGATTGTGAATCTCAAAGCGATTTTCGTGACCAGCAGTCTACAAAATATGACAGGGGAAGTCAAAGAAATCTAAGCGACATCACATCACGTGGTGTGAACAAAAGATTTGTAAAATCATCAGAAAGTGTCAATAACATAGGTTATAGAGCACCCAAACAGAGCAAAGGAGGAAATCATGGTAATTATAGGGCCGATCAAAGACAAAATGACATTACGAACTCGGATAAGTCATTTAATATTTTTGATAGTCATTATGGGAAGCAAAGAGGTAGAGAAAAAGGTCAACAAAGGGGAAGGGGAGGCTATCAAAGTATGAGTAATCGCTTAAATGAACCAAATGCAGAGGAAGACGATACTCTATGCCAACAGAAAAGAGGACCGATAGGCAGAGGTCACGAGGGAGGTATGGAAAAACGTAGTGGAGATAGATTATTAGAAAATGATCAGACGGACAACTCTGATGGACATAAAAATTACCAGACTGATAAAAGTCATAATCGGGTAGAGCGTAGGAATAGAAGTCAGGGTCGTCCAAAAGACAAATATGACAAATTAAAATCTGAAATGGACGACACAGATGACAATGAGAGTGAAATACCAGATGTTGATGATATTGAGGTATTTAAATTTTTAATAAAAAATTTCAAGGGAGGCTGTGCATTTGAAGATCTATTGAAGAGCTCTCACCTTTTCCCTTACAACTCTAACGTATGTCTTTGGTTCAAGAAACATAGTCGAAGATTTCATGTTTTCTGGGATGGAAAAGCAATTGTTTATATCCAACCATTTTTCAGGGATGCGAACATTTGTGCCATTTGGAACAATAAAAAAAATCCCGGTCAATGTGAGAACACTGCGTGTCATTTCTTTCACGTTTGCCGTCGTTTTATCCGAAGTAACTGCAAAGAAAGTAATTGTTCATTGTCCCATAGTTTCAAAAGCCGACACAATCGTCATTTAAAGAATAAACTTGGCATAAGCGATTTTAGTGAAACTGACATAAAAATTGTTTTAAATTGTAAATCCCCATCTCTTTGTGTAGATTATATTTACAACAATGGGTGCAAGATACAAAATTCAGATAAAAGATGTCCATACTTACATTTATGTCAAAACAAAATATTTAGAAAATGTGAAGACCCATGCAAGTTTCAAAAAACGCACTCTATCACTCAGTTCCACAACAAATGGGTTCTGGAATCGTTTCATATGAAGGGATGGGAAGAGGAACGAGTACTTAAGACTATATATGTACCACCAAGACAAAGAGAAGAAAGTGAAAAATATTCTGATGATTCTGACCCCAATCAAGTTGAAGATGTTATTGATGATGACAATACATATAACGACGACAGCGATGTCAATGTCAGTACTGAAAGTCTTTCGAGTACTGCTTCTGATCCGGTTAAAGCACCCCAAAAGGTGATCACTGATACCCAAAGTAAAGAGTGCATAATGGAAAATGAAAAACCAAATAGTGGTCGAAGAGAAAGATTTGAAACAACAGAAAATATAATTTGTGGAAGTGTTGGTAAGGATGATCTAGATCTAACTAATAGGTCTACATCCAAAATACAATATAATGATGGGGACGAGGATGATAACATAAAAGAAAGAGAGAGGATAATGATGCAAATGTGGGAAGAGGAGGAACAGGGCATCAGTTCTTTCGACAACAATAAAAGGGTCAAGCCAAAACCAGCAAGTCGTAACCCATCAGATCCAGATTACCAGGAAACAAACCCATCTTTATTGAAAGACGAAACAGATAAATTGAAAATATGCTTATTTGTGTCAAAAGATAAATGTCCATCGCAATCATGTAAAAACCACCACCTACCAAGTGGATTGCCGTACTTGTGGCAATTAAAGATATCTGAGAAATGGGTTTCTTTTTCCTCGGAAGAGAACGAGATCATAGAGAAAGCTTACTGTAATTTACAAGATTATGTAGTAATGGAAGTAAGTTTTTATTATAATAGAATGTTTAAATATTACCTTTGATAATATGGTGAATACAGTCAAGAAGTTTATTATCTAATTCCTGACAAACCTTCGATTTAAACAGCATAAGATTGCTTTGCAAGTGCATTTAACTGTTAACAATATTTTGATGAAGTTCTGAACTCTTATATCAAAATAAGAGTAATTGAAATATTGCAAATGAGACAACTATCCATCAGAGTGGTTAAAATCAAGTGGTAGTAAGCATATATATATACAGGCCACCCGAGGTCTGCAACAATACGAAAAAATACCATGAATACCGTATAGTCGGCTATAAAAGAGTTTTTTACTCTGGTAAACTGGGGACCTTGAGAAATATTTTATTCATATAATCGATTAGTAAACATGTATCTAGTTTTAATGTCAGGGACTTTTTAAACAACATCACTGTTAAATTAAAGATCTGATATTCAATCTTTAATAAGAATTATTCGCCCTCACTTTTTACCAAATGATTTATGTTATAGTGGTTTGTAAACTTAGAGATACTTGTATTTTAAATGTTCTTTCAGTTCTTGAAAAACTTGAAATGTTTGAATCTCTGTTATTCTGTGTATGAATTTGATAGGACTTTTTTGTGACCTATATTAAATTGATTTTACAAAAAACAAGGCTTTTAAGTGCTGCTTTTTGTGTAATTAATTAAGTTATACTAATCTCATGAATAATGCACATTCACCGAAACTTATAATGGCAGAAAATACTTTTTTTGAACTAATGTTAAGCATTTTATAATTTTATAATCTAGAAAACCGGTAAAAGGTATAGTTACCATATTTGGTTTGCAAAGATGCATGACGTAACATTAAATGTTGATGACCAATCAGTTAGTGGGGACAATCAGTGGAGTAATGTAAGACGGCTAAGTACTCATTCATTCGCTGAGAGGAAAGCCTCGGTTGATAGCTATATAACACAGTGGAGGTGGTATTTGAAAGATGACAGTGATAAATGGACTATGTTTGATAAGGTCAGATTATTTCATCTTAGTTCCATTGAGCGATGAAACCTTGATAACTTATGTTTCATATTATTTTTCAACTGTTTTACCATTATAGCAAAAGGGGCCAACAGCCAACGTAGATAATAAGGTTTTCTAAAAAATAGAAATTTTTTTTTTGATTTTTAAGTTCAGTTATCAAAAATATGCCAATCACTATTATAATAATACATAAATTATAGAATGTATTAAAGACAATAGCGTATGAAGACATTTCGAATGTGTAAACAAATATTTCTTTAAAAAATAAGAAAGAAATAAGATAAGTAAACTGTTTTTTTTCTTTAAATTCTAACACTAAGATCGCAACTTCCACACACAAAGTTGATCCGTAAGGGTGTAAAACCTGGAAAGTATCCTACCTGTTGTGTTACAAAATATGCTTTGCAAACAATGGCGTCTAAGTCCCTTTATGAAACTTTTTTAAAGTGAGTGTGTTATGGTAAAACTTTAAGGAATTTTCGGTCTTCAGTGCTCTTCCACTTCGTACTTTATTTGGCCTTTTTAACAGGTTTTGATTCGAGCGTCACTGATGAGTCTTTTGTAGACGAAACGCGCGTCTGGCGTATGTATACATTCTTAATCCTGGTATCTATGATGAGTTTATATGTATCTTTGAATCTTATTCAACTCTATCATGCCCTTAAATTGAGTATCATATGTTTGCTACTGGATTATTTAAATGAATCATTGGTTTTGAAAAAGTAACCAATCTGTAAGGGTAAAGTACATACCTGTGCTCGTTTAGTTTGGTTAAAAATCAACATTTCAGTGAGTAAACATAATTGAAAATAGTCGATAATTGTTTTTGTTCATTTTTCTGCTTGTTATAAATAGAATAATCAGTTTTGCATCAAAATATATATGAGTTAAACATAATTTGACAATACAAATATGGTTTTTTGCTTTCAAAGGATGTGTTTCTGTTCACCCTTGAGAAGAAGTATCAGACAAAACAGAAGACTTATTTGTATACAAAGGAGAACAAAAACTTCATGTATAGGATAGACTTCCTAAAGATGACACAAGTTAACTTAGAAACAGATGATATACGACAAATTATCAGACGTCCTTTGTTTGTTTCAAAAGATGATATACTTCACAATCAGTTGTAAGTATTGCACAAATATTAAAATTGTTAGTATTGCACTTATATTACAACTGTCAGTATTGCACTTATATTACAATTGTTAGTATTGCACTGATATTTTTCAATTGTGAGTTTTACATTTCTATATATAATGGAAAATTTTAGTTCTAAATTCTATTTGATGCCTTCACGCCTATAATAGGAAATATCCTGCAAACCTTTAAAATGTGGTTATTAAAAGAGACTTAGTGTTTTAATTTGAATCGAGTTCACAATATTTTGACAAATTCTCATGTTTTTCATTTTACTTGATTGGTTGGAAAGAACAATACATATCGTTAGTGACTTTACGACTACTTTCAAATTTCATCAAATCATCAGCATGACATGACTAATCGAAAATAACAAGATGTTTTTGTCGATAATTTATGTTTTTGACAGACATTTTGGACCTTCATTCATCACAGGTAATCTTTTTAGGTGGTAATCTAAAATCAATATTACCTTCTTTCTTAACGGCACAATGTACATTTAGAACGAGTTACTAATGTAATCACAATGAAATAAGCTGCGTATGAATGTACTTAACACCATTGTTTCAGATGTTAAAATCACCCGTAAAATATTAATGATTTTATGTCTGCTTAAAGCCTTGATTCCATCCTCCGTGTTGATGTCGTAAAAAAATTGCTTTCTAGTTATAACCATTATATATCCTACCACTTTCAAAGCATACGATCACAGAAGGGAGACAACTCTTTAGAATTAAAATTCCCAAAAATTCAATTTCCTTTTTAGTCCAAAGAGTATACCATTTCCAGTAGCTATGAGTACAGTAAAACCTGCTAGTTTCTATAACTGGGACTGTGCTCATGACTTTGAACTGGTTGAACTTGAGACGACAGGGAAAGAGTACAGGGAAGTGTTGACGTCACTTACCGATACCATGGATCCAGATCGATTTGAGTTCAAGTTTATATATCGAATTCAAAATAGAAAACTATGGAGCGAATATGACATGTAAGTTTGATAGGATTTCGATCTTGTAAAACAGAAGATAGTGGTCAACATTTTTGATTTCCAAAATTTAAAAACGTTAAATGTAAATCAAAATTTAAGGTAGATTATATGATAATGAAGCGGAAGAATGAATTAGGTTATCTATTTAAGATAAAAAGGTCGTGTAATTTTCATACTTAAGAAATCGTTCAATGTTATTTCTAATCCAAACTTCCTGATATTTGTTGTGTTTTCTCGATGACTTAGGTACCGGTGTAGGGACAGTGGTAAAAAATTCAATTCTAGTATCTATACAGATTGTGAATAGGCGACAAAATTGTTGTTGACTGCATTTGTTACATATAATACCATGTTCAAAAAAGGTTTCGAAAAATTGTTTGTGTTGTTTTGAAACTTTTATACAATGGCCTTATTTGAAGTTATGTGTATATTACACTCGCAAGATGTAGGCTTCATTGCTATAGAATTAATTTTCGTGTTATTGGTTGTGTACAGGCACCTACATCAGTTTAACGGCAGTTGTTCCTTGAATATATGTATAATAAATGTAAACACATAAATAGAAAGTTCGTCAAGAGTATGGACAGTCATAGGAATGAACACAATAAGCGATACATTATTGTTTTCTTTGATACATGTAAAATGATATACTAGTAAACTATATAGTCAAAATGAACCAGAAAGACTCTATGAAATAAGCAAACATCCGAAAAAATATGATAGAAACATTAAAATTTAATATAACAACACAAAAAAAGCAAAAATTTTGAGCGAGATTCGAACCCTTACTTCAAAATCATCATATATTAGTAGTTATGTGCTCTACTGATGGAGCTACGGCGATGCTTATACTTTTGAAGTTTATTAAGAGGCTATATCGGTACAATTTATCGATGTTACAACTTTTTCTTTAAAAAGTTGTTTTTTATGTAATAAGGACACACTAAACCAATTTCATTTTTAAAGGAAAAAGAAGTATGAATAACAACAGTCATAAAAAGCATAACTTTTTTTTGGTTTGAAATGTCCTTCTGGGGGGATTCCTTGTTTTTTCCTACCTAAACACATCCGAAAATTCGCATATTGGACTTTTATCCTTTTTGAGGGTTAAATTAACTATTGATCACACATATCATAATATATGTAAATCGAGATATTGATCAAAAAGCATTTTTATTTTTTGTTTTTAAAGTAAATTTCATTCTGCCGACACTTTTTGAAATCGGCCCTTCTGTGAAAAAAATCCCCGGCATATTGGCCCTACCTCTTTATTTTGCCATGATTGAATGGTATATTCTGATGGATGTTTTTTGTCAAGTTGCATATCTAATTATATTTTTTTTGTCGAGCCTTCGACTTATGTCACAGAAAACTCGACATAGGGATAGTTATCCGGCGGCGGCGGCGACGGCGGCGTTAGCTAACTTCTTAAATGCTTTATATTTTAGAAGGTGGAAGACCTGGATGCTTCATATTTTGTAAATAGATGCCTCATGTTACGAAGTTTCTGTCAGTCCAATGTCCAATGTCCTTGACCTCATTTTCATGGTTCTGTGAATACTTGAAAAAAAGTTAACATTTTTTATAATGTTAGATTCTCTCTTATTATAAGTAATATGATAACTGTGTTTGGTATTTGCGTACCTTGCAAGGTCATAGTGCCCTAATATTTGGTGTATGAAAGGACTGTATGGTGAACATGTCCAGCTGGCAGGTGTCATCTGACATCACCTCATTTTCATGGTTCAGTGGCTACAGTTAAGTGTTTGTGTTTTGGACTTTTTTTCTTGTACAGTGTGCAATAGGTCTACTATATTTGGTGTATGGAATTATTGTAAAGTGTACATGTCTAGCAGGCAGGTGTCATCTGACCTTGACCTCATTTTCATGGTTCAGTGGCTATAGTTAAGTTTGTGTGTTTTGGTCTTTTTCTCTCATACAGTATGCAATCGGTCAACTTTATTTGGTGTATGGAAATATCTTATGATCTATATGTCAGTCGCCAATATTTCATTTGACCTTGACCTCATTTTCATGGTTCATTGCTCAGTGTTAAGTTTTTCGGTTTTGTTCTTTTTTTCGTAAACTATAAGCAGTAGGTCAACTATATTTGTTTTATGGGAGAATTATTAGGTGTGCATGTCTGCCTGCTTTTGGTGTCATCTGACCTTGACCTCATTTTCATGGTCCATTGGTCAATGATTGGTTTTCTTGGTTAGTATTAGGTTTATGTGACCGTTGTAATAAAGCTTTATATTTAAAACTATCAACATAATATCAATGATTAGTAAAGAAGGCGAAACATTTCAGCGTGAGCACTCTTGTTTTCTAATGCAATAGTTTTGCCTTTCTCTGTTACGCGTACATCCACATAATGTATGTTTCTTGTTGAAAAATAATTGCCTGATTTATATGTGTGTGTTTAATTTTCAGTTTTATAGTTTTAAATTTATGATGTATTTGTAAACATGATCTGACTCTTTGGAAAGCTGTCGATATGTTAACTTTTTGTATAAACTGTAGGAGGAACACTTGGAAATCTATCTTGATGATGTATTTGTTACAAGGGTATACTAGTTAACTCACTTCTGCTATCAATATTTAGCAGTTTTGGTTAGATCACAAGGAGAAAATGGTGAACATGCTTAACTCATTCTTTTTACGAATCTAATCGGTTTTAAATTAGAATGCAAAGATTAACATGTTTTGTTTTCATAAATCGTTTCAGTTTAAAAGGGTAGTGATTTTATTATTTAGAGAGTTCAGTTCTTTCAAGATGAGATTGTGCTAGTTTGTGGAAATGTTTTGACCGATTATTTGATAACATATAACTGGTTTTAACAAAATTATGTTGTGTTCGTTAGCATGGTTAGTTGTTTTAGTTTATTCATTAATAACTTAAAATAAAACTATAGATGATGTATATTTTTCTATATGCAAACCTGACATTTGTGAAATCATGTTGTTCAATACTGTTGTATCCATTGATTGTTTTGGCGTTTCCGTCAGTTTTAGTTTGTTACCCCGATTTTGTTTTTTGTCCATGGATTTATGAGTTTGAACAGTGGTATACTACTGTTGCCTTTATTTGGTTGATTCATAATCAACAAAACTATAGATGTCCAATTAGAAGTGATGTATGTTTTTCTATATCCATAGCTGGATGTTATTAAAATCTTTTCATTTTAACGAAAGATTGTATTATATATAATCATATGTATTGCTCTGATGATCTAAAATAATGATTTTTCCTCTTTTTTTATCATTGTGATTGCATCTATGTAATTTGTATGTACAAAAATCACAAAAATACTGAGCTCAAAGGAAAATTAAAAAAGGAAAGTCCCGAATCAAATGGCAAAATCAAAAATATACTTTATAATTGCATTTGGCTGCAGTTTTGGTAAGATCAACAAAGGGGGAAAGGGTAAACATACTTAACCCTTCAATTTTAAGAGTCCATTCGGTTTAACATTTGAAATGAAGGATTAACATGTTTGTGCCATTCGTTTTTTGATATATCATTTCAGTTTGAAAGGGGAGAAATTTCTAATTATGAGAGTTCAATATTTAAAATAAGAGCTTGTGGTTGTTTTCGGTGATGTTGTGACTTATTATATGAGTAAAGAAAAACTGATTTTGACAATTACTGACAATTGCAAAATCATGTTGTTCGTTACCGTTGTATTCATTAGTTCTTTTGTTTTATTTATCATTTCTATATCTATACCTTGATATTTTAATCATCGTTTCATTTTATAAAAGATTGTATGTTATACAAAAATACTGCTCTATTCTGTTGATTACATCCATGTAATTGGTATGTATTCTTTTTTAATGCTGTCTTATTGATATATTTATTTATCTTTAAATCATATACTTTAAAATCGAAATATAAGATGATTAATTTTTAACCAGACAGTTTAATACTTTAAAGAAGAGCTTGTGGTAGTTAGTGGTAATGTTTTGACCGATTATATAATTACAGGTAACTGTTTATTACTGACAATTGTGAAATTATGTTGTTCGTTATTGTTTCATTGATTACTTAGTAGTTTGGTTTTTTGATTGTTTTATTCATTATTAACTTCACACAAAACTATAGATGTCCTTAGAAATGAGGTATTTTTTTCTATATTTAAACCTAGATTTTTTTTTAATCTTTTCATTTTTCTGACAGATTTTATAATCATATTGCACTGTTCCCCTAACCGGCAAACGTAATGAATTTTCCACCTTTTTAGCTCACCTGACCAAAAGGGCGAAGTAAGCTTTTCTCATCACTTGGTGTCCGTTGTCTGTCGTCGTTAACTTTTACAAAACTTTTAGATGAATGGCTAAAAGTGCAAAATAGGGGTAAAATGTAGATTTTATTTTATATCTCTGAAATCAAAACATTCAGAGCAAATCTGATTAGGTTAAAATTGTTTATCAGGTCAAGATCGGTCTGCCTTGAAATTTGCAGACAAATCGGACAACCAGTTGTTGGGTTGCTGCCCCTGAATTGGTAATTTCAAGGAAATTTTGCAGTTTTTGGTTTTAATCTTTAATATTATTATAGATAGAGATAAACTGTTTACAGCAATAATGTTCTGCAAAGTAAGATCTACAAATAAGTCAACATGAGCAAAATAACCAATTGGCCCCATAAGGAGTTATTAGCCTTTAAAGTCAAATTTAACATTTTTTTGTTTCACAAAAGTCTTCTCTATCAACAACTGAGACAAATTTAACCATACTTGGCCACAATAAGCATTCGGGTATCTAGTTTAAAAAATGTGTCCGACGACCCTGCCTGCCAACCAACATGGGAGACATTGCTAATAATATAACATAGGGGGTAAATGCAGTTTTTGATCTTTCTCTATTAAACTAAAGCAAAAGTATAACGGTTGCATTATTCCATGAATCAATTGTAAATAAAAATATCGGGTGACTGACACAGGCCATTGGAGCCTCTAGTTTTTATCATTTAATAACATTCATGTAATTTGTTTTTACTCTTTTTTAGCTCACCTGACCTGAATGGTCAACTGAGCTTTTCTCATCACTTGGCGTCCGTCGTCCATCGTCCGTCGTCGTCGTCTGTTAACTTTAACAAAAATCTTCTTCTTTGAAACTAATGGCCCATATTTAACCAAACTTGGCTACAATCATCACTTGGGTATCTAGTTTAAAAATGTGTCCGATGACCCCTTCTGTCAACCAACATGGCCCACATGGCTTAAAATAGAACATAGGGATAAAATGCAGTTTTTGGCTTATATCTCTAAGCATTTAGAGCAAATCTGACATGGGGTAAAAATGTTCATTAGATCTATCCGCCCTTAAATTTTCAGTTGAATCCGACAATCCATTGTTGGGTTGCTGTCCCTGAATTGATAATTATAAGTAAATTTTGCAGTTTATTTTGGTTATTTTGGTTATTTACTTGAATATTATTATACATAGAGATAAACTGTGAACAGCAAAATGTTCAGCAACGTAAGATCTACAAATAAGTCCGCATGACCAAAATTGTCAGTCGACCCCTTTAGGCGTTATTGCCCTATATAGTCAATTTTAAACAATTTTTCGTAAATTTTTGTAATCTTTTACAAAAATCTTCTTCTCTGAAACTACTGAGACAAATTTAACCATATATGGCCATAATCATTATAAGTGTATCTAGTTTAAAAAATGTGTCCGATGAAGCCGCCTTCTAACCATTATGGCCGACATGGTTAAAAATAAAAATAGAACATAGGGGTAAAATGCAGTTTTTGGTTTATTGATCATTTCAGGTCGAAGGGGAAGCTAATATATTCTTGTATTCTTTGTTAATGGTGTCTTATGTTATATATGTTTTTTTGTCTTTAAATCATGTTTCAAAATCAAAGTATATTATTTATCTGTAAACGTGATTAATTTCGTATTGTGTTTACTTTTTTTCTAAACCTGTCTATGAACAATGAAGTTGTATTACTGATTACTTGGCTGTCGTAACAAACTCACTTAAGACTCCTTGTGAATCTGTTACAGTTTTGATAGTGACAGCAAAACAGAAGAAAATTTCCCATGTATAGCCCATTCTTTGATTACCAATCTTCTCAATAAGAAACGCAGGTAAATTAGTAAAGAGATGTATATTAAAAACGTGTGTGTGGTATTAGACAGTCAATAACCTAGACATAAATAATTCATGAGTTTGAATGTCCCTCTAGTATCTTTCGCCCCTCTTTTCAAACGAGCATGGTTTGTTTTATATAAAAGGTCTGGGAATACATTTTAATGGAACAAATATTAAAATTTTAACTGTCATTCATTTGCTAAAAAGGTCTATACCAGAAATTTTATAAATGTTCCGAACTTTTCTAAATTGTCATGTCTTTTTCGGCTGTGAACGTCTGAAAATGAACTGAAACACTGAACATGACTTACTATTTTTAATTCGATCTCTTAGACCTGTTCAACTAACATTGTGATTCCAAAATAAATCTACTAGTTACATATTTCATTGAATTGTTCTAAGCTATGTCACCAGTTGATGAGAAGGGTATATATATATTCCATTTATCTTTAAATAGATATTTAGCATATAAATTTGTCACAATGATTTGAACTCAATCAATTGGATAGTTTACTATTATACATAATTTATAATACTGTGAGCTTTGTTTGCTTAATATTACTGTCAACTTATTAGTAACAATAAATTATATATATCCTGAATTCTTGAGTTTTATTTCTGATTGATGATGCCATTTGATGACATTAATTGACATACGTATTTATATGTACAACTTTCAAATAATACTAACACTCTGTTAATTTGGTGCATCCGAAGCGCTTCTGGATTCAATAGAAACGTTTAAATTCCAAAAAATGTCACCAAATTGCCATGAGCGTTATGTGAGCCTCTGTAATCTCATAATCTGTGATACTTTTTTTGATTTAAAATATGACTAAACATCCTGTTCGGCTAACAACTATTTACAACAACAGCCATATGACAACAACAACTATTGAAGACATATTTATTCAGATATAGGCAAAAACTAATCGACTGCATCCCAACAATATGAAAATTAAACAAATATGATCTCCATCATGAATTATGGTTTACCCTTCAACAATGAGCAAAGCCCATACCGAATAATCAGCTATAAATGGCCCCGAAATGACAAATGTAAAACAATTTAAAGGAAAACATTTATAGCCTAATTTATGTATGTCTGTCTTAAAATGAAAGCAAGAATATTTATTCAGGCAAAAAAAGCTGAACTTATTAATCGAGAGCGTCTTTTATTTTCTTGATTATTTCCTTCGCTTTTATCGAAACAATCCAATGTAAGTTATACAATGTAAAAAAGACTTTATGTTAAACATTTTAAAGCTTCCTGTTAACTATTTGTAAGCAGGCAAAACTGCGGATCTGCAGCAAACATTTAGTTCTGCACATCGCTAAATCCTGGTCTATAGAAACGGTATACCACAAAACAATGTTTTAAGCCAAATGCACAAATCAAAAGCGATCAACAATATGTTAACGCAAATGTTCATTCAAAGATACTAAAGAAACTAAAAATGTGGAAACGTGAACTGGAAAAGAAATATGATTTTTTATTTAAAAGGTCCTTAAGAGCAATGATTTTTGGGAAATGAATACGGCCTATTATTTTTTTAGCTGGAATTGAACAAACCGTGTAAAACCACAACGAATACATGGATCAACTGGAAACATGAAATGATATGCATTACATTATAGAGTTTATAATGAATCGAACGTGTTTATTCTAAATGTGATTTAGAATTATTTGATTGTCCTATCTCCAAAGAATGTTGGAAATATAGAAATGTTGTCGTCCTTCGGTTTGTGAAAATTGCCAGCTCTTTTCAAAATATCCTGGTTTGAACCCCGCACGTGGAAGGTGCATTCGACTCTAATCTTAAATAATAAGAATGGTCAGTTTTCATACCGAAGTTATGTGCCTCTCTCAGGTACTCCAGCGTTTTCCACTCAAAAACATGACTGGTGATGCATTCAGTAACAGAGGGGCGAAAGATAACAGAGAGACATTCAAAATCATAGATCGAAAATAAACGGACAACGCCATGGCTAAAACAGAAACAGACGAACAGAGAATAATAGTACACAAGACAACATAGAAAACTAAAGACAATGCAACACGAACCCTACCAAACACTCGGGATGATCTCAGGTGCTTCGGAAGGGTAAGCAGATCCTGCTCCACATGTGGCACTCATAGTGTTTCTCATTGTATTGTATACCCGGTAAATAGTCTAATTCGCTGGATCACATTCGTGAAAAGGACTCGAATGCATGTACTATTTGCCACTGAACATAGAACACTTATCTTGTTATTGAAACCATGTAAATATATACATATAAGTGAACACAAACATACCTGACAAACTAGATTATTAGTAAGATATGAAAAGGAAAAGGAACCTGATTGGAAAATATTCAATTGGACCATATTAAGTGATAAAACCATCGCACCACTTTTCAATTGGATATATCATTTATTAAGTTATGAACTGAGACGATGAGCAAAAACTCAAAGATAGTGTGACGTTGGGTTCAAATTGTAAATGAAGTTTATTGAAAATGTCTTTAATTATAGAAGCAAATAATTAAACAGGATTTCTCTGATCGAAGCATCTGCGATTTTTAATTAATGATAAATGGACGAATTGCTAATTGGACAACTGTCTATCCGATTCCAAAATACGCCAAAGGAAAAATTGTCGTTTACTTTCAGCATGACGTCAAGCTCTCTTTGGTGACATGCATTTTTTTTTAAATTTCTATGATACATTTAGAATGTGGAAACTTAACATGCTTTAGTAATATGAAAATTGAAGGCACCGCAATTACTTATTGAATCATATATGCAATATTGTTTTTATTAACACATATTTCACATTTACAGTGATTTTGAAATTATCTATAATAGTTCAAAGGAAACTCAAACTGGCTTAAAGTAGTAATCAAACAAAATACACTGTATAAAACTTAGAGCAAAATACAATGCATAAAATTTAAAGAAAATTACAACTCCTCTTCTTATATAAATACTTGTACACATAAAAGGGTTGATCCATTAATATTAACTATTTGAGAGTATTTGTACATCTAATATCACCAGGATTATACATTTGCTTAAGGAACTCTTTTAACATGTATTTTACGAAGATACATTTTCTTCATAATTATCTAAAGTAATCTAAAAGGGAAAAACATTATTTCATCAGTTTGAAACATTTTGAACAAATCTTTAAAAATTTTCTCAAGTTGAGAACGCATAACGAAATAACGTTCGGATACATCACAAGATTCAATATTTTGCAATTGAACTGATTTCCACATAGCTATATGATGAAAATAAATAATTACATTACATGTATGTTTCACGAGAACACAATTGCGTGTCATGCAAAATTAAACCTCATATCAAAATGAAATTATACATTCGTGATGACACATGCTTCCACAAAAAATTGCACAGGTAAATACAAGAAATACTTTTTCATGGTGTTATTAGCATAAAAATGTTATAGAAGAAATGAATGCTTCTTTTTTGTAATTTTATTCGGATGCAAACATGTTAATCGAGCACACATTTTAAAGGAAGCGCTTCAGACCAAAAAATCTACACTTTTACACCCCAGCCAATAAAATTACAGAATGAAGCATTCATTCCTTAATTGAAACCATAGAAATACGAAGTACAACTGTCACTTGAGTATTTAACATCTATACATTTATCATGATGGGAGATACACAATTAGTAAAAAATTGAGATTCATTTAATATTATGGCATTATTGGTATTAAATGAAAACGAATGTATGATCATGATGATGTACTATTTTTCTAATGAAAAGAATAAGGGAAAGAATGCATAAGAAATTGACGGACTGAAATCAGGAATATGACAGTTGTTATCCATTCGTTTGATGTGTTTGGGCTTTTAATTTTGCCATTTGATTAGGGACTTTCCGCTTTTGAGTTCAGTAACTTTATACTGAAATTTACACGTTTTTGGATATGTTTATAGACAAATATACAGAATGACTAGACTTCATATTGTGGAATATTATTAATTCGCATGTTCAAGCAAAACTCTTTACATTATGTTTCATATTTAAGGTAGATTCATGGTATACCATCATCTTGGATTGTACAATCGCAGTACACAATCGGTCAAGATCTTTGCCCATATCAAATGGGCAACAGATTGGCAATTTATAGGTTAGACTGTTTATTTATAGAAAAAAAAACTTAATGATTTATTGCATTATACAAAATGTTTAAATAAATACCCAATATTTGTGTTTTATAATCATTTTTCCAACTTGGTCATTTAAGGGTAGAAAACTCTTTTAAATATGTGACGAGCATCGCTGAAGAGATATCTATTGTGGAAATGGCATGGACATCTGATGCAGACAAATTGTTATCGTTCATTTTTTTAGATTTGTAACAGAACGTGACGTTTAAAGCGGCTGAATATGTTGTTTTATTCAAACCAAATTCATATGGAAGACCCTGCAAAAATAATACTATGACGGAATAAATAGATAGAATATTTAAAAAGAAGGTGTGGTATAATTGCCAATGAGACAACTCTCCACAAAAGACCAAATGACACATAAATTGACAACTATAGGTCAACGTACGGCCTTCAACAATGAGCAATGCTCATGCCGCATAGTCAGCTATTAAAGGCCCTGAAATGACAAATGTGAAACAATTCAAACAAAAAAACTAATGGCCTACTTTATGTACAAAAAATGAACGAAAACCAAATATGTTACACATCAACAAACGACAACCACCGAATACCAAGCTTTTGACTGGGGACAGGCTCATATACATATTTTTGGTTGAGTTGGTTGTGCTTATTCTTTGTCTTCTATGATGTGTTTTGTGTTTTGTGTAATGTTGTATATCTGTTTGACTTTTTGGCGTTGTCAGTTCATTTTCAACTAATAGGTTTACAAGTCCATATTGGTATGTTTTGCCTTTCTTTTAGTATTATCAATGACTGTTGTTAATTTTCAATGATGATTATCTGTATAATTCGGATTAGTTAACATTTTGGTAAATCTTGTTGTGTAATACCTTTTTTTGTTAAGCAAGTTGTTTACATACATATTGAAATACGATCGTAAATAGATTTTATGTAGTGTTTATGTAGGAAATAACGTATATTATCTTATCTGCATGTTATCTTATTGTCACTGAAAGTGTAAATATAAACTTCAGCATATTTATTTCGCATTTTTAAATTATCACTTATTCACATACATTATAACGATACAAAAAGGCAGTGTTTTTGTGTGATTTAAGTTTACATTATCTAACCTATTACGTATATTCACTGGAACTGACGACATATAGTTTCAACGGTTTTGTAAGTTTATTTAGTTTTTCCCTTGATAAGTGTCCTGTTGGGACATTTTGAAGCACATTAATATTGGCATGTTCTGCTATATCACAGTTAAAAAGAACAAATATGGTTATCTAAGACTAGACGCTGTACACACAAATCATAATTTTCAAACCCTGGATTCCTGTTTTTCAAAAACGTTCTAATATGATCTGCCTATTCCTGTCGGCGAACTTCTTGACTTGTATGTTTTCCATTTTTTCTCATTAGAAACTATCAATTTAGTTTTGGCAGTATAAATATCAATTGTTATGAATTGTTGACACCTATACCGTTGTGTGTGATTGTGAAATTTGTGGTTTAAACATAACAAATACAAACTATTTTTTTAATGACTTACAGGAAACAAGTTATAATGGACATGCTGAATTTTTATAAATTTTCCTTTTTAGTTAATTTTACTTGTATATTGCAGAATCATATTAAAGTCTCCATAGATACATGTTGGGTCTGTTTCAATGTGTTGCAATTGCGATATGGTTACCAGGTTGGGTCTTAATTTTGAATATATCTGCTAGACATACTAGTGAAATAGAAAGTAATGGATTTCCATGAAATCAAATAATTTCCCCGTAAAAGAATATATATATAGATGTCGAATTTCTGAAAAAAAAGTCATTCATTTTCGTCTTTCACTTTCATTTTCGTCTTCACTTTCATTTTCGT
Organism: Mytilus edulis; assembly: GCA_019925275.1. NCBI lineage: Eukaryota > Metazoa > Mollusca > Bivalvia > Mytilida > Mytilidae > Mytilus > Mytilus edulis. The sequence goes on from CM034359.1 coordinate 33,091,650, forward strand.
GCTTTTTTATTTGTAATATATGAGATCGAATTAGACGACCACAGTACAATATATACTATTTAAAACAACTCTGTATTAGGACAAAACAAAACATTTGTATGATTGTGTTTCGTATCATAACGATACCCGATATTCAAACCAAGTTGTATAAGGAGGTAATGCAATAGAATATGACGGTTGTCGCCATTTGATTTGGGACCTTCCGTTTTGAATTTTCATCGGAGTTCGGTATTTTCGTTATTTTACTTCGTTAATCACGGAAACACACAGTAGGAAATGTTTCTTATCTTATCTTGATGCAGATATTTGTCAATTTCTATTAAGATATTGGCTTTATATATGTTTCAACTCGAAAGTTAGTTTTGAAATAACATATTTTAAATATATGATAATAGAAGACCTAGCTAGTAATACAACATGATTGTGTTACGTATTATCTTCAGATTTTATCTCTCATATTCAGAGGTGTTCTCCTTACGCAGAAAATGCTTCATCAGAATAATGAGGAGGGAATATCAAAAAATTACGCTCCGTGAATTTAATGAACATCATCATGAATTGGTTGATCTATAAGATGTGTCTGTATCTAAACTAACCAAAGACATTTTTACCACGTCTTAGATTGTGGTTTACCATCTACGTTGTCTGGTCTGATAAGTACCGGACGTGAACGTGGTGACCTATTCCCTATTATTACTATTTTGCCAAGTGTTAATTCGAATTGCTATTAGGCGTGTCAGCTGTCTCGGTATTTTTACATCCAACATCATGGTTTCATTTGTAACTCTGGTTGGATATTGTGTTATGTGTTATCGTTTGTGATTAAATTTTTATTTTCATTTTCTATATGTATTTTAAAGTAAATACAATTAGTCAGCTAGTTCATTCATATGAGTTTTAGTTTGATGCCACTCTATGCACAGAATTTTTTTTGAGTTTTTCACAGTGTGTTTTAAAGGAAAGCCGAAACGGTTAGACATTACAAAATGGTTAAAGAATAACTAACACAATTATATATTAATAATCTTGTAATGGTTAAAAAATACATTAAATTACAACCTGAAAAAATGAATCCCAATTTTCATATGCAGTTTTAGAAGTTTACTGTGACATCACGTTTTGTGACGTTGATACAATTTTGTACATGTGACGCACAGTTCATAATTCTATTGTGTTTTACTTGTGTACCTTCGATTATTAAGTTTAGATGTTGGTTGTCATTCTGTGGTTTACATGTTGGATTAATGTACAACTATTATGTTTTTTTATTGTTTATTTCTCTGTGATCTTTCATTTATGTGTATTGTTTGTTTGGTCATAATTATAAATTAACTGTTTAAAAAAAAACTTTGAACGTTTTAAAAACTAAGGCTTTTCTTCCTCAGGAAAAGATTACCTTAGCTGTATTTGACGAAACGTTTAAGCATTTTAGGTCCTCAATGCTCTTCCACTTCGTACTTGTTTTATTCGAGTCTGAAGTGTCTAATGTAGAAAAACGTGCGTATGGCACAACAAAAAACAATTCTGGTATCCATGAGTTTATTTCCTATCAAATAATGTTGTGATTTTTTCAGTATTTTTAACATTACCATTTGAGTGCGAGGTTTAGCTAGCCATAAGACCAGGTTCAACCCATCCTTTTGTCTTAAAATATCCTGCACCAAGTGAGGAATATAGCAGTTGTTATCAAATAGTCCGTTTCAATGTATGTTGGCGTGTTGTTTTTCATATTGTGTAATGTGTTATCGTTTGTGATTTAAATTCTATTTTCATTTTCTATATGTATTTTAAAGTAAATATAATTAATCAGCTGGTTCATTCATATGAGTTTGAGTTTGATGCAACTCTATGCACAGGATTTTTTTGAGTTTTCACAGTGTGATTTAGAGAAAAGCCGAAACGGTTACACATTACAAAATGGTTAAACCATTACTAACACAATTATATATTAATAATCTTGTAATGGTTAAAAAATACATTAAATAACAACATGAAAAAATGAAACCCAATTTTCATATGCAGTTTTAGAAGTTTACCTGTGACATCACGTTTTATGACGTTGATACAATTTTGTACATGTGACGCACAGTTCATAATTCTATTGTGTTTTACTTGTGTACCTTCGATAATTAATTTTAGATGTTCGTTGTCATTCTGTGGTTTACATGTTGAATGAATGTACTACTATTATGTTTTTTATTTGTGTATTTCTCTGTGTTCTCTCATTTATGTGTATTGTTAGTTTGGTCATTATTATAAATTAACTGTTTAAAAAAAACTTTGAACGTTTTAAAAACTAAGGCTTTTCTTCCTCAGGAAAAGATTACCTTAGCTGTATTTGACGAAACGTTTAAGCATTTTAGGTCCTCAATGCTCTTCCACTTCGTACTTGTTTTATTCGAGTCTGAAGTGTCTAATGTAGAAGAAACGTGCGTATGGCAGAAAAAAAAACAATTCTGGTATCCATGAGTTTATTTCTTATCAAATAATGTTGTAATTTTTTCAGTATTTTTAACATTACCATTTGAGCGCGAGGTTTTGCTAGCCATAAGACCATGTTCAACCCATCCTTTTGTCTTAAAATGTCCTGCACCAAGTGAGGAATATAGCAGTTGTTATCAAAAAGTCCGTTTCAATGTATATTGGCGTTTTTTTATGCAGCAGTGTTTTTATAGTTGAAATGTTTTATCGATTTTGGTTTGTGACCCAAATGCGTTTAATTGATTTATGACTATTGAACAACGTTATACTACTACTGCTTTAATTTTTCAGCCATGTCATATGATAACATAGACGTTTGTGAATAAATCAACCCAATTGAAAAGTATGAGTAGTCGACGAAGTTCTAAAGGAGGTTCAACAGGCCAACGAAAGAATAAGAATCTAAATCAACAACCTGAAATACAAACAGACATAAACCAGATTGCAGGTTTCAACCATCAGTCACAAATGCCATTACTACCACCATTGCCACCTCAGTATGGTCAGGTGATGTTTCCCGCACCTAATATGTATTCAAATCAACATGCTAATCAACCAACACAGTGTAAGAATTTTTCTTAGAACCCTCTTCCTTTGAATGTGGTTTAAACAATGATATGATTTTCAAAACTCTTGCAGTTTAAAGCACGATAAAGGAGGACATGATTTTACTGTTCAATAAAGGAGGGACGAAAGATACCAAAGGGACAGTCAAACTCATAAATCTAAAACAAACTGACAACGCCATGGCTAAAAATGAAAAAGACAAACAAACAACAGCACACACGACACAACATAGAAAACTAAAGAATAAACAACACGAACCCCACCAAAAAACTAGGGGTGATCTCAGGTGCTCCGGAATGGTAAGCAGATCCTGCTCCACATGCGGCACCCGTCAAGCTCAGTAGTACAAAATATGTACAGGTGAAGGTATAATTAGGCCACTATTTAGAGGAGGAACCATGTTAGTATTTAGACTCTATAGGTATTGCTCTAATAAATTATAATTTCTTCGTGCACTTCTCGTTCTCCTTATTCAAAACGATACAAGTTACTAACTAAGACATTTTTTGACATATTTTTTTAATCTTGTTTTAGAGTCAACTGAAAGCATTTTTCTTGTCCACGTGTGTGTTCATTAGTGAAAGCACATTACTTTTTTGTTCCCTCGTGTTAGAGATTTAATATAACAAATAAATCACCCATTTCTGCGTATTTTCATTCAGATGATGTGCCCTTGCTTTTATTCGTATGATTAGTTTATACTTGTTGACCTACTCTGCTATCTATCTACATTATGATATAAGGCCAACGCGTATAAACTACTGTCCTTGGAGCAGGAACACATTTGAAATATTGTAGAAATTTGGATTAACTAATGAAAAAATTAAACACTTAAATATAGAATAACAAATGAATAATGAGTGCTGCAATGCCGATAGTTCCTGTTAGTAAAACAGTTGACTTCTTGTTCATTCAGATATTTCTCGTAGTTTTTTTCCTAAAAAAATGTTGTTTTTCAACGACCTGGTTAATGCTGAAGAAATTGAATCATAAGCCTCTGACTTGAGAAAATCAAATAAATAATTTGGGGGGTTTAATCATGTTTTTGAGCCATAAACTCAAACCGCCTTATCCGGATATTTTCAAAATAGCATTAAAAACACCTGTAACATAGTTGAAAAGGGTTTTTAACATCAGATGAACTCATAGCACGACCAAACTTTAAAAAAAGTATTGACAGAATATGAGACCAATACATACAGATTTATGTTCTAATTAAGGTAAACAATCATTGTTGTACCGATAAATATGATAAAGACAATATTCAAAAATATTATTAAAATTAATTCTAAATTAATGAACAAGAAGATTAATGTCATTGAATGATTTACATGTATGGTATCTTTATAGGCGATCTTTATAAACAACACCACCGTAGTTCAGGAGGTTAAGAAATTGAAGTTCCCTTTGTAATGTAATTTCTACACGCCTTAAGCTTGTAAAAGCTTCTAGACCAAATCTTTGTATCTATGAAATTAATTGTTTCGCGGATTTTGTCATATTGACACATACATAGCAGCCTTTATATTTTACCAGTTATACCTCAAAAATGCATTAGCCTTAATAAAAATCTGTCAAAGTACTTTTTTGTTAAAGATATGTATGTACCGGTACCGATGCATCCACATCAACAGCCTCCACAACCAATGCCAACACAATACATTCCTCCATTGATGTCACAACCAATATACCAACAAATGAATCAAGAGTCGATTTTACAATCAGGTATAATGAATGTCTTTTCTGTTGATCAATTAATTCTTTTTAATGGAAATGTTTGTATCAATTTGTTTGAAAGATAATGTAAGGGAATAGTTCTACTAAATTTTACACGACCTGTTAACAACAGTTAGATAAGCTTTGAACATCAGATGGTTTCCATCGTCTCAACAGAAAAATGTCTCTATTACTACGTTTTAACTATAACCACTTTCCAATTGTACAAAGTAAAATCACAAAAATACTGAACTCCGAGGAAAACTCAAAACGGAAAGTTCCTAATCGAATGACAAAATCAAAACCTCAAACACATCAAGCAAATGGATAACAGCTGTCTTATTTTTAATTGATACATGCATTTCCTTAAGTAGAAAATGGTGGATTAAACCTAGTTTCATAGCTAGCTAAAGCCCCCACTTGTATGACATTTGCATAAAATTCCATTATATTGACAACGATGTGTGAACAAAACAAACAGACATAATAGGTAAAAATATCAAGTATAGGGGTACAGCAGTAAACATGCAAAATTGTTGTATTCAAAGAGCGGCTTTTATTTTTTGTTTGGTGTTCTGATCCAGATTTAATTCTATCGTTGCTGTCATTGCAAATACTCTAAAAATAATATTCAGCTACACTGATTATTTTTAAACTTTTTTTCTATTTAGTTACTGACCCTTGTTAAGCACTTGAGCATGTTGAGGTCAACCCAACTCCTTTTTATCTTCAACTTTTTTTCGTCAGATTTTTACACAATTGTAACTCTTTGGTCGAAATTTTTGAGTGTATCAACAGTTCATACAGATATCAACTGAATTCGGATGTAAGTTGTTATATCGAGGAACGATTAAATATCATGACTCTCAGAAACTCAAAATTAAACAGAATCATTACTGTATATAAAAAGAAGATGTGGTATGATTGCCAATGAGACAACTCTCCTCAAGAGACCAAAATGACACAGAAATTAAGAACTATAGGTCAGCGTACGGCCTTCAACAATGAGCAAAGTCCATACCGCATAGTCAGCTATAAAAGGCCCCGAAATGACAATGTTAAACAATTCATTTTAAAATTGTATTCAATAAAATGAGCGTATGGGTCAAATACGCAGTAAAAATTATATGCCAATAATGATTCTTTTCTCTTTAATGTGGTACCTAACACTACAGGGAGATAACTCTGTAAAATCAGCTAAACGTTTTAATTATGTTATATTGTTAAGGGAATATTAAGCTTCTCAGTGATCAAAATTAGTGTTTGTCAAACTGCTATGTAACCAGTGTAATTTTTCTGATAAATGGTTGGTTCAAATTTTTAGAAATTTTTATATTTTTGTCAAAGGGTTCAATTTAATACTTTATCAACATTTTCTGAAAATTAAACGAGCCAAATTAATTTTAGTGAAGCTGTTGGGTACTACCTTAAAACAAAATATTCGAAGAAAATTGGATAAATTATTTTTTGCAATAGTTGCTTACATTAAAACGCCTTTGAAACTATGTTATAAATAAATTGATGAATAAATGCGATGACAATACATAGATGAATTTGGCTTTTCTCTTTCGGATCCCTTCTTGTAAAGCACCTGATGTGTATTATGCTTCTAAAATTCCTGCGTTGAAATATAAAAGTAGTTTGTAGCCTGATGAAGGTAAGTAAATCCAGAAAAAAAATGTACGTATAACTTTTTCCAGGAAATTTGAATTGGAGTAGTCATCAAAACATTTCACCAACAGAGCACGAAACTCGAGACATAAGAAAATCATATTTACCACCAGGACAAGGTAAATCAGCAAAGAAAAAAAATACCAAACAAAATAAAAAAGATAAAAAAGATAAAAATAAGGGTGACCAGGGAGAAGATCATCAAGGATCAGATCAGATAAAGCAAGCTAAAGATGACAGATTTATAAAACTGAAATCATTATTGGCCGATGAACCAGCAGATCACTTCCAGAGCGAAACAGGGTCACAAAATAATCCAATTGAAGAAGACAATGGCAGAAAAGGTAATCTTGGAGGTAGAAGGTGCAGTGAAGAAAATACACAAGAATATGATGTAGAAGATTCGGGATCTTCAGAAGATATTGAGACAGACAGTGATGGCTATGATTTTGAATCTAAAAGCGATCTTCATGACAATCAGTCTAATAGTTATTTCAGGGGAAGTCAAAGAAATATAACCGACAGTATATCACAAGGTTTTAACAAAAAGTTTACAAAATCATTAGAACAGACAGAAAAATCTGATGAACATGGAAATTATCAGACTGATAAAAGTAATCGTGTAGAGCGTAAAGATAGAAGTCAGGGTCGTCGAAAAGAAAAACATGTGAAGGTACAATCTGAAAAAGATTATACAGAGGAAAATGAGAGTAAAATACCAGATGTGGATGATACTGAGGTATTCAATTTTTTTATCAAAAACTTTAAAGGAGGTTGTACATTTGAAGATCTACTGAAAAGCTGTCATCTTTTTTCTGACAATTCTAACATATGTCTTTGGTTTAAAAAACATAGTCGAAGATTTCATATTTTCTGGGATGGAAAAGTCATTGTTTATATCCAACCATTTTTCAAGGATGTAAAAATTTGTTTCAACTGGAACAATAGAAAACATCTTGGACAATGTAAGAATAAATCATGTTATATGTTTCACATTTGCCGTCGTTTTATGGGAAGTAAATGTAAAGAAAGTAGTTGTCCCCTGTCTCATAGTTTCAGAAGCTCACACAATCGTCGTTTGAAGGATAAACTTGGCATAAGCGATTTTAGCGAAGCTGACATAAGAATTATTCTAAATTGTAATTCCCCGTCACTTTGTGCAGATTATATATACAACAATGGGTGCAAGATAAAAAATTCAGATAAAAGATGTCCGTACTTACATTTATGTCAAAACAAAATATTTAAAAGATGTGAAGACCCATGTAAATTTAAGAAAACGCACTCCATCACACAGTTCCACAACAAATGGGTGATAGAATCGTATCATATGAATGGATGGCCAGAGGAAAGAGTACTTGGGACTATATATGTACCACCCAGGCAGAGAGAAGAAACTTATGTTTATTCTGATGGTTCTGATCTCTGTCAAGTTGAAGATGGTACTGATGATGCCAGTACTTATGATAACAGCGATGTCAATGTCAGTAGTGAAAGTCTTCCGAGTACTTCATCTGGACCGGTTAAAAAATCCAAAAAGTTGATCACTTCCGAACCCCAAAGTAAAAAGAAAATAAGGGAAACTGACAAATCAAATATTAGTCGCAGAAAAAGATTTGAATCAACAGAAAATATAGTTTGCGGGATTGTGAGTAAAGATGATCTAGATCAATCCAAAACGTCTGCATCCAAAATACAATATGATGATGAGGATGAGGATGAAGATGATAACATCAAAGAAAGAGAGAGGATGATGATAAAAGTGTGGGAACAAGAGGGACAGGGCATCAGTTATTCCGACAATGATAAAGGAGTCAAGCAAAAACCATCAAGTCGCAATCCATCAGATCCAGATTACCATGAAACAAACCCATCTTTATTGAAAGACGAAACAGAAAAATCCAAAATCTGCTTATTTGTGTCAAAAGATAAATGTCCGTCGCCATCATGTAAAAACCACCACCTACCAAGTGGATTGCCGTACTTATGGCAATTAAAGATATCTGATAAATGGGTTTCTTTTTCCTTGGCAGAGAACGAGATCATTGAGCAAGCCTACTGTGATATACAAGATTATGTAGTAATTGAAGTAAGTTTTTGATTGTTACAGAATGTTACAATATTAACTTTGATTATATGGTAAATACAGTCAAGAAGTTTATGATATAATTTCTGATAAACCTTTGTTTCAAAAAGCATAAGATCGCTTCGCAAGCGCAGTTACCTGTTGACAATATCATGATGAAGTTATAAACTCTTATATCAAAATGAAGAGATGTGAATGATTGTCAATGAGACAAATATCCATCAGAGTTGTTAAATTCAAGTGGTAGAAAGCAATTATATACAGGCCACCTGAGATCTTCAATACCGTATAGTCGGCTACAGAAGAGTTTTTTTACTGTGTTAAACTGGTGACCTTGGGAAACAATTTCATTCAAACAATCAATGAATAAACATGTATCTCGTTTTAATGTAAGGGACTTTTTAAACAACATCACTGTTAAATTAAAGATCTGATATTCAATCTTTTATAAGAATTATTCAGCCACACTTTTTACCAAATGATGTATGTTATGGTGGTTTATAAACTTAGAGATACTTGTATTTTAAATGTACTTTCAGTTCTTGGAAAACTTGAAATGTTTGCATCTCTAGATCTATTATTCTGAGTATGAAATTGATAGCACTTTTTTGTGACCTATATCAAACTGATTATACAAAAACTGGCATTTTAAGTGTTCTTTTATGTGTAATTATTTAAGATATACTTATCTCATGAATAATGCACATTCACCAAGATTTGTAATGGCAGAAAATACTTTTTTGGAACTAATGCTAAGCATTTTATAATTTAGAAAACCGGTAAAAAATTTAGTTACCATATTTGGTTTGCAAAGATGCATGTCGTAATATTAAATGTTGATGACCAATCAGTTAGTGCAGACAATCAGTGGAGTAATGTAAGACGGCTCAGTACTCATTCATTTGTTGAGAGGAAACCCTCGGTTGATAGCTATATAACACAGTGGAGGTGGTATTCGAAAGATGACAGTGATAAATGGACTATGTTTGACAAGGTCAGATTATTTCATCTTAGTTTCTTTGAGCGATGAATCCTTGATAACTTATGGTTAATAAGGTTTTCTTAAAAAGAGAAAATTGTTTTGTTGATTTTTAAGTTCATTTATCAAACATATGCCAATTACTATAATACATTATACTCTAAGAAATAATAGAAGGTATTAAAGACAACAGCGTATGAAAACATTTCGAATGTGTAAAAATTGATCAATATAGATAATAAGATAAGGAAACTGTTTTCACTTCGAACACTAAGATTGCAACTTCCACATACAAAGTTGATCCTAAACGGTGTAAAACCTTGAAAGTTTCCTACCTGTTGTGTTACAAAGTATGTTTGTATTTTGCTGTGCAAAATATGTCGTCTATAGCCCCTGGGGAAACTTTTTTTTAAGGTGAGTGTGTTATGTATCGTTGAATCTTATACAACTCTATCATGCTCCTAAAATTGAGTATCATATGTTTGCATTACAGTCTCTGAGTTAAAAGCGATGCCGATGGATTAACATTTTCAGTGTATATCTTACGATACGTTGCCACTGGATTATTTGAATGAATCATTGGTTTTGTAACCAATCTGTAAGGGTAAAGTACATATATCTGTGCTCGTTTAGTTTGGTTAGCAATCAACATTTCCGTGAGTAAACAGAATTGAAAATAGTCGATAATTGTTTTTGTTCATGTTTCTACTTGTTATAAATAGAATTATATATATATATTGCATAGTTTGACGTTACAAATATATTTTATTGCTTTCAAAGGATGTGTTTCTGTTCACTCTTGAGAAGAAGTATCAGACAAAACAGAAGACGTATTTGTATACAAAAGAAAACGAAAACTTCATGTATAGGATAGACTTCATAAAGATGACACAGGTTAACTTAGAAACAGATGATGTACGACAAATTATCAGACGTCCTTTGTTTGTTTCACAAGATGATATACTTCAGAATCAGTTGTAAGTATTGCACAAATATTAAAATTGTTAGTATTGCACTTATAATACAATTGCTAGTATTGCACTATTATTACAATTATGAATTTTGCATTACTATCTATAATGAGAAAGTTATGACTACCTTAAGTTCTATATTTCATTCATGCTCAAATTCGAAATGAATATGCAACGCTATAAGGTGTGATTATTGATAGAGACTTAAAATGCAAATGTTAATCATTTTACAATATAGGTTGGAAAGAACAATACCAGTGACTTTACAGCATTTCATGAAAGCATTAGCATGAAAGGACTAATTCAATCTAACCAGATGATTTTTCGATAGTGTGTGTTTTGACAGGCCTTTCGTTCGCTGCCTATTCTTTAATGCCCTTTCAACACCTGCTATCCTTTTGATATACAGAGTGAACATAAGTATGAGTGTTTTCAGAATAGCTTTTAAAATTAATATTACTTTTGTCACCTTGCACGTTTTGAATGAGTTACTAATGTTCTTGTAAGCTAATCAAACAATGACATAAATTAGGTATGACTGTCTATAACACCATCATTTTAGATTTGAAATCACCAATAAAGTATTCAAAATGTTGTGTGTGTGCTAAAAGCCTTGTTGCATTTGTCCTTGTTGATGTTGATGACAAAAAAACGTTTTGTAGCTATTACATTATTATCTTCTTATACTTTTAAAGCATATTCCATCTCCATCAAGGGATACAGCTCTTTTTGATACTCATCAAATATCAATTCCAAAATACGTGGACAAATTTCCATTTATTTGTCGTTTTAGTCCAAAGAGTATACCATTTCCAGTAGCTATGAGTACAGTAAAACCTGCTCATTTCTATAACTGGGACTGTGCACATGACTTTGAACTGGTTGAACTTGAGACGACAGGGAAAGAGAACAGGGAAGTGTTGACATCACTTACCGATACCATGGATCCAGATCGATTTGAGTTCAAGTTTATATATAGAATTCAAAATAGAAAACTATGGAGCGAATATGACATGTAAGTTTAATAGGATTTCGATCTTGTAAAACAGAAGATAGTGGTCTACATCTCACGTCCAAATGGGTTTAAAGGTGCCGGTCTTTTAATACAAGAGGGACATTCACTCTCTAGAAATATATTATTCCAATTGGATGATTGATCAATGATGTATTTACTGCTATAATTTTCAAAGATATTTAAATAACATCAAAAGTATCAATGTCTGTTTGTTTTGATCCATATTGGTGTCAATATAATAGAACTTTATGCATCTTTAAAACCAGGTTTAATCCACCATTTTCTGTATAAGAAAATACCTGTACCAAGACAGGAATATGACAGTTGTTTACCATTCATTTCATGTGTTGACCTTATAATTTTTCAATTGTTTTAGGACTGTTTGTTTTGAATTTTCTTTGGAGTTCGGTATTTTTCTTGTTTAACTTTGCTTTGGCCATTTGTGTTTGGTGTTGACATGAAATGCAACTGGCATGCTAATTTTTTAACAGTAGCTGTTAAAGGAATGAATGTTGATTTATTCAAAACTAATAAGGTTTTCTATTTCGAGGCAAAAATCGATTGCTTTAGCCGTTTAGGTTATCAATTTCTGGTTTCCAATGCTCGTCAACCTCATATTTGATTTTGTCTTCTAACTGTTTTCATTATAAAGTCACTGATGAGTCCTATACAGACAAACGTTTTGTCTGGCATAAAGAACTATCTGTCTGGTATCTTTTATCAGTTTTGTTTGAGCAGTTGCTTAGTATGAAATTGAGAATGAAAATAGGGACTGTGCTAAAGAAGCAACATCTCGACCATAGAACAAAAACAGCCAAAAGCCACAAAAAAGTCTTCAACACAACGAGAAAATACCGCACTTGGAGACGAGCTTCAGCTTCCCCCTGAACAAATTCAGCTATATGAGCATTGTCCCTACAAATCTATGATCACAAGATCACTGAATCATATTTGCACTATTCTTTGCTTAGTGTTACGTCTATGTTCTCGTTTATTAATAGTAAGAAGAACCATATGTTAGCTGATGCTGACCAAGATAGTAATGGTAAAACTATTGATGAAAGGAATTTATTTCACGGTACTGATTCTTTAAATACCTGCCGAGGTATTTGTACTAATAATTTCGACTTCAGAACCAGTGGTCGCAATGCAACTGTATATGGTGAAGGTTCGTATTTTGCTGTCCGTGCCAGAACTAGCCATTCATATACACAAGCAGATTTACCAACGGACATTCGTTTCATGTTTAGAGCCAAAATCTTGGTCGGGCAGTTTACAGTAGGTAATCCTTCCCTCCGTCGACCTCCAGAAATTCCTGGGCAGGTTCACAAGTTGTATGATTCTTGTGTTGACGACGTCCAGGATCCAAAAATATTTGTTGTGTTTGATAGAAATCAGTGTTACCCTGATTACCTGATTATGTACAAAGACAGAAAGACAATGCATCCTGTGGAAAAAAAATGATGCGATTCCAAATAATACCGAAAATTAATTAAATGATGTGGATCGATTGATGCATGGTAATCAAACAGGAAGTTCAACTTCTACAACTAAGCAAAGATCCCTTCAGTCACCTCCTGATGTTGCTGAAAGTTCCTCAGTAGTTGTAAAATCACATTTCGTTGAGGGTCGAAAAAGAAAAGATGAAAATTGTGTTCTGCAGTAAATATATTTTGAGAGTCATTTTCCCCATGATGGAATTGAATATTTTGCAAGTTGTGTGCTATTTATTTTGTTCTTTTCCAATGAAATATTTTCCTCATTCTCTGTTACGTGTATAAGAGATTCGCATACATCCATATAATGTTTATGCAATATTGTTTTGAAAAAGCTTGCCTGATTTTTCTTATCTATCATGTCTATATATGTGTGTGTTTGAATTTTAAGTTTTATAGTTTTTAGATTATGACATAGTTGTAAATATTATCTACCTCCTTGGAAAGCAGTTAATATGTTTACTTTTGCTGATCCTGAAATGAAATGAAACTGTATGCTGAAAACTTATAAATCTATTTGTATGCTGTATTCGTTACTATGTAAGGTAGTTAACTCACCTTTCCTGTCCGTGTTTGGCAGTTTTGGTTAAACCACAAGGAGAAATGGAGAACTTACTAAGTCCATTCTTTTTAAGAATCTATTCGGTTTTAAATAAGAAAAGAAAGATTTTCATGTTCGTCCCATTAGTTTTATTTGTCAATTCAGTTTGAGAGGGAAGAGTATCTATTATTCAAAGAGTTCATTACTTTCAAGTTACTGATAATTGTGAAATCATGTTGTGTTCGTAAAGTTTCCTATATTTAAACCTGACAATTGTGAAATCATGTTGTTAATTACCGTTGTATTCATTAGTTGTTTTGGTTTATTTATCGTCAACAAAGCTATAGATGTCATATGAGAAATGAGGTATGTTTTTCTATGTGTATAGCTAGATGTTTTTAAATTTTTCATTTTTATGAAAAATTGTATTATATATAATCATATGTATTGCTCTGATGCTTTAAAATAATGAATTTGTTTCCTCTTTTTTATCATTTTGATTACATCCATGTAATTTGTATGTACTCCTGTTTACTGTTATATTGTTTCTCTTTAAATCATATGTGAGGGAAGGACAGGGGGTACCCTTCTCCCTTCTCCCTTCTCCCACCCCTCCTCTCCTTTCTCCTACCCCTGTTCTCCTTTCTCCCATTAGAATAAAACATCTCCTTTTGAGATATTTTTTCTTGAAATATTTTATTTTTTCTCCTTTCTCCAACTTTTTCTCCTTTCTCCCAGCCTTACTCTCCTTTCTCATACCGCTTTCTCCTTTCTCCCACCCCCTTTCTCCTTTCTCCTACCCTCTTTCTCCCTGTCCTCCCCCTCATATGTTTTAAAATCAATATTATTACGGTATCTGTAAACATGATTGATGTCTTTGATAGTCGTATTTGTGTTTACTTTTATTTCTAAACTTTGACGATGAACATACAATTGTATTAAAAAGGAAAATTACAAAATTACTGAGCTCGGAGGAAAATTAAAAAAGGAAAGTTCCGAATCAAAAGGCAAAAAAAAAATATACTGTATACTTGCATATGGCTGCAGTTTTGGTAAGATCAGCAATGGAGGAAATGGTGAACATGCTTTACCCTTTAATTTTAAAAATCCTTTCGGTTTGAAATTTGAAAGGAAAGATTTACATGTTTGTTCCATTTATTTAGTATATATCAATTCAGTTTGAAAGGGGAGATAATTTCTTATTATGAGAGTTAAATACTTTAAATAAGAGATTGTTGTAGTTTTCGGTGATGTTGTGACTTATTATATGAGTAAAGAACACTGATTTTGACAATTACTGACAATTGGAAAATCATGTTGTTCGTTACCGTTGTATTCATTAGTTCTTTTGGTTTATTTATTATTTATTTTAAACAAAACTATAGATGTCCTTAGAAATGAGGTATGGTTTTTTTTCTATATTTATACCTCGATATCTTTATAATCGTTTCATTTTTATAAAAGATTTTATGTTATACAATAATTCTGCTCTGATCTAGTTAGAGATATTGAATTTTAACAATTTTGAAATCATGTTGATTATATCCATGTAATTTGTGTGTATTCTTTTTTAATGTAACAGTTGTCTTATTGTTATATTTATTTATCTTTAAATCATATGCTTTAAAATCAAATATAAGATGATTAATTTTTATCTAGAGAGTTCAATACTTGAAAGAAGAGTTTGTGGTAGTTTTTGGTAATGTTTTGACCGATTATATAATTATGTTGTTCGTTACCGTGTTTTTTTTTATCAGATTTTTATTTTTATTTTATTCATTATTATACCTTCACACAAAACTATAGATGTCCTTAGAAAATGAGGTATATTTTTCTGTATTTAAAACTAGATTTTTGTTTTGATTTTTTTCATTTTCTGACAGATTTTATTATCACATTGCACTGTTCCCCTTACATAATGATTTTTTCACCTTTTTAGCTCACCCGGCCCAAAGGGTGAAGTGGGCATTTGTCATCAACTTGGCGTTAGTCGTCTGTAGTCTTCCCTCGTCGTTAACTTTTACAAAAATCTTCTCTTCTGAAACTACTAGGCCATATTTAACCAAACTTGGCCACAATCATTATTGGGGTATCAAGTTTAAAAATGTGTCCGATTACCTGGCCAACCAATCAAGATGGCCTCCATGGCCAAAAATAAAACATAAGGGTAAAATGTAGATTTTGGCTTATATCTCTGAAACCAAAGCATTTAGAGCAAATCTGACATGGGGGTAAAATTGTTTATCAGGTCAAGATCTATATGCCTTGGTATTTTCAGACAAATCTGACAACCAGTTGTTGGGTTGCTGCACCTGCATTGGTAATTTTATGGAAATTTTGCAGTTTTTGGTTTTTATCGTAAATTTTTAACACATTTTTGTAATTTTTTGTAATTTAAAAAAAATCTTCTCCTCTGAAACTACTGAGACAAATTTAACCAAACTTGGTCACAATCATTATTAGGCTATCTTTTTTTGGCCCATCATGCCAACCAACATGGCCGACATGGCTAAAAATAGAACATATGGATAAAATGCAGTTTTTGGCTTATTTCTCTAAAAAACTAAATCATTTAGAGTAAATTCGACACGCTTAACATGTTCATTAGATTAAGATCTATCTGTCCTGAAAATTTCAGACGAATCAGCCCAGCCATCGTTGGGTTGCTGCCCCTGAATTAGTATTTTTAAGGAAATTTTGCAGTTTTTAGTTTCTATCTTGAATATTATTACAGATAGAGATAAACTATAAACAGCAATAATGTTCAGCAAAGTAATATCTACAAATAAGTCAAATGAGCAAATCGGTCAATTGGCTCCATAAGGAGATATTGCCCTTTAAAGTCAAATTTAACATTTTTTGGTCAATTTTTGTAATCGTTTACGAAATTCTTCTGAAACAACTGACACAAATTTAACCATACTTGGCCACAATAAGCATAAGGTATCTCGTTGAAAAAAAAATGTGTCCGATGACCCTGCCTGCCAACCAACATGGCAGATACTGCTAATAATATAAGATAGGGAGAAATGCAGTTTTTGACCTTTCTCTCTGAAACTAAAGCAAAAGTATAACAGTTGCATTACTTCATGCATCAGTTGTAAATAAAAATATCAGGTGTTCGACACAGGCCATTGGCGCCTCTAGTTTTCATTACATTCATGGAAATTGTTTTTACTTCTGTTCAATGTTTTCTTATTGTTATATTCATTTTCTCTTTTAATGATATGCTTTAAAATCTATATATAGGATTTATCTGAACACATCTGTGTATCTGTGTTATCTTTTTTTCTTAATTTGTCGATAAACATAAAGTTGTAACAATATACTGGATACTTGGCTTCACATGTGCAGTTTAAGTAAGACCAGCTAAGAAGAATACTTAGCCCATACTTTTATTTTTAAAGAATCTATTCGATTTCAAATTAGAAAGAAGAAAAAATTACATGTTCGCTCCATTAATTTTATTAATCATTTCATTTTGAAAGGGAAGCTAATCTATTCTTGTATTTTTTTTAATGATGTCTTATGATATATTTTTTTGTCTTTAAATCATATGTTTCAAAATCAAAGTATATTATTTATCTGTAAACGTGATCAATTTCGTATTGTGTTTACTTTTTTTCTAAATCTGTCTTTAAACTCACTTAAGACTCCTGGTGAATCTGTAACAGTTTTGATGGGGACAGGAAAACAGAAGAAAAGTTCCCGTGTGTAGCCCATTCTTTGACTACAAATCTTCTAAATAAGAAAAGCAGATGAATTAGAAAAGAGATGTATACTAAAAAGTGTGGTATTAGACAGTCCAATAACTAGACATTAGTCATGAGTTTGAATGTCCCTCTGGTATCTTTCGCCCCTCTGTTAACACGAGCATGGTTTGTTTTATATAAAAGGTCTGGAAATACATTTTAATGGAACAAATATTAAAATTTTAACTGTCATTCCTTTGCTGGAATGGTCTATACCAGATATTTTATAAATATTTCGAACTTTTCCAAATTGACGTGTCTTTTTCGCTTGTGAAAGTCTGAAAATTTACTGAAACACTGAACATGTTTTTAAGTCGATCTCTTAGACCTTTCCAACCAATATTGTGATTTTAAAATAAATTTATTAGTTACATTTTTCATTGAATTGTTCTAAGCCATGTCACCAGTTGATGAGAAGGGTATATATTTCATTTATCTTTAAATAGATATAAATCATAAAAATTGTCACAACGATTTGAACTCAATTGTATTCATTATATTTAGTTGTGATAATTGGATATTGTACTGTTATACATAATTTATAATATTGTGAGCTTTGTTTGCTTAATATTACTGTCAACTTATATTAGTAACAATAAATTAATGATATCCTGAATTGTTGAGTTTTATGTCTGATTGATGTTGAGTTTTATGTCTGATTGATGTTGACATTTGATGACGTTAATTGACATACGTGTTTCATGTACAGCTTGTAATTCTATAGTGACTGCAATTAAAGGGATTGGATAACAGCTTACAATCTATGAGTATAAACTGTACTTGCTTTACACATTTTATGAACCTCGACAGATATTGTCTTTTAACGTTTTATCAAGTTATAATAACACTTAATACTCTTCTTATTTTGTGCATCAAAAGCTCATTTTGGATTCACTAGAAACGTGTAAACAAATTGCCACGAGTTAAGTGTCACGTCACCCTCTGTTATTCATCTGTTGTGATAATTTTTCTTTAAAGATACAACTATACATCCTGTTCTCCCGTCTAACATTGAGTTCATGTTACAACAACCATTGTTGAAGACATAGATACTAGTATTCAGGAATTAATCTAGTGCACCCCCACTATAGGAAAATTTATCAGATATGATCTCCGTCATAAATTATGGGTTTACCCTTCAACAATGACCAAAGCCCATGTCGAATAGTCAGCTAAAAATGGCCCCCGAAATGGCAAATGTAAAACAATTCAAACAAGACATAAATCCTAATGTATGCAAGTCTGTCTTAAGATGAAAGCTAAAATATTCAAATCTAAACTTTAAAATTGAACACAGTCGAAAAAGAGATGAACATCAAGTCAAGTGAGTAGCTATAATGATGAATGAACGTCTGTTGATAAATTATGTCTTTTGTCTTCTTGAAAATTTCGTTTGTTTTAATCGACACAATACTGCGAATTCATATTAAGGCTTCTTTTAACTATTTGTAAGCAGGCAAAACAGTAGATCTACAGCAAACATTCAGTTCTGCAAGGGTGCACATTGTTAAATCCTTGTCTACAGAAACGGGATATCAAAAAACACAAGAGGCTGTCACAACGACAGCAAACCGGATTTATTAATATTTATTTGTGTCCTGGCAATATCAAAAGAACCATTACTGATGAATGGTGAAAGTGAAAATTGTCAACATTAAATTTGACCTCCATTTTGTCATCAGTATCAACATATAAAAATTTGAAAAGCTTAGATTGAATGGTTCATGAGTAAATGCAACAACGTGAATGGAAACACCATTTTACAATCTTTCAAGAACCATAACTCCTGAACGGTAAAAGTCAAAATCATCATTATTGAACTTGACCTCTATTTTGCCATCAGTAACAACATATAAAAATTTCAAAAGCTTTGGTTGAATGGTTCATGAGAAAATGCACGGACACGACTGGAAACACCATTTTTCAATCTTTCAAGAACCATAACTCCTGAACGGTAAAAGTCAAAATCGTCTTTATTGAACTTGACCTCTATTTTGTCATCAGTAACAACATAGTAAAATTTGGGAAGCTTTGGTAGAACAGTTCATGCGTAAATGCACGGACACGACTGGAAACTCCATTTTTCAATCTTTCAAGAACCATAACTCCTGAACGGTAAAAGTCAAAATCGTTATTATTAAACTTGACCTCCATTTTGTCATCAGTAACAACATATTTAGACAATATACGTATAGTGTCTTGAAATATGAAATTTATTTGTATGAGGCTTAGAAACGGGAAAATGCGAGGTTCTACCGAGCATTTTCCCGTTTCGTGCCGAATACAAATAAATTTCATATTTCAAGACACTATACGTATATTGTTTTTATACTGCAATCGATAAAAAAATAAAAAAATAATAAAAATATGAAACAAATATTATTAAAAAAAAGTGTTTGGAATTTCCCCCTTGGGGTACCATTTTGGGGTATTTCCCTATGAGCGTAGTCTAGGCGGTAAGCATTGACAATTTAAGGAATTAGAAAGGGAAAATGAATTTAATTAATAACATTTGATAAAAATGGTATATAAATTACCAATTTGAAGACATAACAGGTTTAAATTCATAAAAGTTTGACCATTGTCACTACACGTTGTCATGGTTGTGAAGTGACGTTGTAAGTAGGCGGGGCTTATAGGTGAGTTGAGGTCATTGACGTATAAAGCTAACGTTTATACGTATAGCTTTATCTGTATAGTAAAATAGCTGATTGCAGTATAAAAAAATTTCAAAAGCTTTGGTTGAATGGTTCATGAGAAAATGCATGGACACGACTGGAAACACCATTTTTCAATCTTTCAAGAACCATAACTCCTGAACGGTACAAGTCAAAATTGTCTTTATTGAACTTGACCTCTATTTTGTCATAAGTAACAACATATTAAAATTTGGGAAGCTTTGGTAGAACAGTTCATGCGTAAATGCACGGACACAACTGGAAACTCCATTTTTCAATCTTTCAAGAACCATAACTCCTGAACGGTAAAAGTCAAAATCGTCATTATTAAACATGACCTCCATTTTGTCATCAGTAACAACATATTAAAATTTGGGAAGCTTTAGTAGAACAGTTCATGCGTAAATGCACGGACACGACTGGAAACTTCATTTTTCAATCTTTCAAGAACCATAACTCCTGAACGGTAAAAGTCAAAATCGCCATTATTGAACTTGACCTTCATTTAGTTGTCAGTAACAACATATTAAAATTTTAAAAGCTTTGATTGAACGGTTCATGAGTTAATGCACGGACAACATTTGATTGCCGCCCGCCCGCCAGCCCGCCCGACTGTCCGACCACCCGCCCGCCCGCCCGGCCGCCCGCCGTACATCCCCAAATCAATAACCGACATTTTTGTCACAAAAATCCGGTTAAAAATGTTTCAAGCCAACGACACAAATCAAATGTTCAACAATATTTGAATGCAAATATTTAATCAGATTTAAAAAGAAACGAAGGTATGGGTCAAACTAGAAATCTGGAAATCTGAACTGGAAAAGTCATTTAAAAGATCCTAGGAATAGAAATGCAGCCTATTTTTTATCATTTGGCATTGAACAGCTCTTTCAGATATATCCTGGTTGGAACCCCGCACGGAAGGTGCATTCGATTCCAATCTCCATTGACAAGACCTGTTAGTTTTCTTACCGAAGGTCGATGGTTTTCTAAGATACTACCCAACGTTTCCCACTAAGAAGAGGATGACAGGTGATGCATTCATTAACAGATGTAATTATTTGGAGTTCATGTGATTATTGAGATGTTTTCCTTGTCAGTATATACTAAATTACTATACACCTACGGTTTTTAAGAAGTAAGAATCACCTCTAACATGCATGTCTAACACCCATGTACTTAATTCGAATCTTAAAAGTAATAATTTAACAACATTTAATAATTTTGGTTTGTCCAAAGCACTGGAAGATACCCAGCGGATATTCAAAACTCCTAGGTCGAAGACAAACTGACAATCCATTACCACAAAACGGACAACACCAAAGAGACAAACATGTACACAAAGCAGTACATAAAATATAGACTCAGCAGAAGAACCAACATAAAAACTAGGGGCGTTATGTATTTGTAGTACACAAAAACGTTTTCAAGAACTAAGGCCTCATTGTGACTTTGAGATGAAAAACAGAAATAAGAGCTTGTGGAAAACTGACAAAATGTCAGGCCTATGGAAAAAAGAAGGAAAGAAGAACTCATTCATTTTCTATATTGTCTAAGACATACATCTAATTATATCGCTGCACATTAAACAACCACTTAATTATCAATTACTAAGTATTGAGAACATGTATATGTATGAAATGTATGTTACTTGCTATTAAGCAACCATCCACCCAACTATCAATGATTCTAAATATCTTATATCATGATTCTTTCTCATTCAGATAAATTTGAACACACCAAATGATACAATTTTATTAATAAACCAATATATAAGGACAAATAAACAAAACAAAAATAAACATCTTCTGTGATCACATAACACAACTTCCATTTTTAACATAATGCAATTTCAAAAATACTGATTTCTAAAGATAAACCGGATATCATTCTTACAAATACAATATTAGCTCATTGTTTATTATATTAAATATATTCAACATCAAGCAGCAAAGCCTGTTTTTACAGTTTTCTAGCAAACTTAAATCAAATTTTGTCTTTTTTCAACAATATATTTATATATTGTAGTTATCTTGCAATTTAAAGAAGTTGCAAATTGTTTCTTTCTTTCACTCCACTGTTTTTGTTTCCAAAAAAAAGCAAATACATTGATGCAAACTTCAGACTGTAAAGTTGGCAACAAAATAATATGAGGTTAATAATATTTTAACACTAATTTTGGATAACGGAAACAAGGATCACCGAGATGGTAATGGCAATGTTAACAAACTGAAAGTGTACTGTCCATTCAGAAATTGTTTTGTGCAAATGTAATTCTATAAAAATTGACAAAAATATGAGATAAATTATTATGTCACCCGATCGACAATGTCGGGTGACATATTGCTATTCCTCTGTTTCTTTTTCACTATTATTATGGCACCCTCAACGGAGTTGGGGTGACATATTGTTATTATGGCACCCTCAACGGAGTTGGGGTGACATATTGTTATTCTACGTTTCTTTTTTTCTTATTTTTCTTTTTCTTCTTCCACACATTTTGTCCGTCGTGTTTCTAGGAATCCAATGGACCAATGTTGATGGAACTTTACTATAAGGAGGCCCCCAAAGTAAAGTTGTGCACCTTGGTATGGAATGGTAAAAGATGGCCGCTGTTTCCATGGAAACAGCACAAATGCGAAAAAAATCAAAGTGTTCCAAACTGGAAGAAACTCCATAGGAATGTTAACTGGCATGTGCTGATTTCCAGTTTGACTTTGGAATTTTCAAAATGGCTGCCGTTACCATGGAAACACCTAAAATATCAAAAATTCGAACTCTTTCGTTATAAGATCCAACTGGATGAAACGTTATGAAAATGTTATCCAGTATGCCAAAGTGTCAAGACAATATTTGGATAGTTCAAAATGGCCGCCGTTGTCATGGAAACAGGGGCCAAGTTTTGCATTGACCCTATGGAAAAATGCATAAAATCAGCATTTTCTCAGAGAGTAGTGCACCAAAGTAAATGAAACTGTATTGATATATAACATGACATGTGGCAATGAGATGTACGCTTTTAGAATTTTGGAATTATCTACTGTAACCATGGTTGCAGCACAAATGTTCAAAATTTCCAAAAAAAAATAAGTACTGCAAACTGGATGAAACTTTACAAGAATAGTGACTGGCATGTGCGGAGTTGCATTTTGAAGTTGGAATTTCCAAAATGGCCGCCGTAACCATGGAAACAGCAAAATTGTCCAAAATTTCAAAATGCTCCAAACTCAATGAAATTTTGCAAAAATGATAATTTGCAAGTGTAGATGCACTCTTTGACTTTGGAATTTCCAAAATGGCTGCCGCTCGCCTGGCAATGGGGGGACGAGGGTGCCATCCGTTATTGCTAGCAATTACAAATCTAGTTATGGCACCCTAAACGGAGTTTGGGTGACATATTGTTATTCTACGTTTCTTTTTGTTTTTTTTATTATTTTTCTTCCACACATTTTTGTCCAGTCTGGAACTCTCATATGAATGGCCACAAGAAGATGGAACTATACCATATTGTTAACCACCAAATGAAGATTTGCTTTTTGGGGGTGGCACTTTCAAGATGGCTGCCGTTACCATGGAAACGGAACAAATGTGAAAAAATCCAGTTTTTTGTTTTGGTGAACTTTTTGGATACTATTTAACTCAGAATCATTATATTTTAATACAATGTAGGTGCCCACTATATACAGGTGTTGGATGATTTTGGCACTCATTGGAACTACTATGTTGCCATGGAAACTACTCCAAAAAATTCAAAAATCTCAAAATGTTCCAAACTTAATGAAACTTCACAGTAACGATGAGCAACATTGGAAGATGTGGAATTTGGCGTTGGAATTTCCAAAATCGCTGTTGTTACCATGGAAACAATGCAAAAATGTCAAAACTTTGAATTTTCACAGAACATTCTAGAACATCAATGTTTAATTTATTCTAGAGACATTAAATGGTATATGATTGTGGAGGGAAAAAATTGCAGCGGGGGTTTGACTTTGGAATATTCAAAATGGCCGCCGTTACCATGGAAACAGCAAAAATACAAAAAAACTTCAAAATGCTTCAAATTTATTGAAACTTATAACAAATGTTGCTCAGCTAATGTAGACTTGACTTTTGAGTTTGGAATTTCCAAAATGGCTGCCGTTACCATGGCTACCGCTCACCTGGCAATAGGGGAAGGGTGCCATCCGCTATTGCTTGCAATCGCAAATCTAGTTGTTCGTTTCTTTTTGTCTTATTATTATTATATTTATTCTTCCACACTTTTTTGTCCATACTATTTCTCCGAATTAGCTTCAACCATATTGATGAAACTATACCATAATGTAGACCACAACATTTTATAGTGCAGTGGGGTATGGCACCATCAAGATGGCTACCGTTGCCATGGAAACGAAACAAATGTGAAAAAATCCCGTTTTTTGTTTTGGTGAACTATTTGGATAGGCTTTAACTCAGAACCATTATATTTTAATACAATGTAGGTGCCCACTATATACAGGTGTTTGGATGATTTTGGCACTCATTGGAACTACTATGTTGCCATGGAAACAACACCAAAAATTTCAAAAATCTCAAAATGTTCCAAACTTAATGAAACTTCACAGTAACGATGAGCAACATTGGAAGATGTGGAATTTGGCGTTGGAATTTCCAAAATATCTGTTATTACCATGGAAACAATGCAAAAAGGTCAAAACTTTGAATTTTCACAGAACATTCCAGAACATCAATGTTAAATTTGTTCTAGAGACATTAAATGATATATTGGTATGCCTACATGTTATGACCATATTAGGAAATTCCAAAATGGCCGCCATTGCCATGGAAACTGGACAAAAGTTTAACATTGACCCTACGGGAAAATACACTTAAGCTGCATTTTTTTTTAAAATATAACAACAATTCCACGTAGTCAGGAGTATGTGCACGTAATGCTGTACTGCTAACATGTACTAGAATATGCTAGAATAAAAATATGTATTTTATTTAACGTGCTTCTTTTCTATACAAAAATCGCGCTTTACAGAGAAAATCGCCACCGAGATAACGAGAAACACTCAGAGTACAAATTACTGACATTTCTGCACTTGCGTTAAAGTACATATCCGTGAATGACACACCTGTTAAAATCTACACATTAGCTGAAATCAATCGATAAACATGTAATTTAATTGTACACGATACGTTACATGTATTGTGTGATACGCGAGCTATTGAAGAATAAATTGAACAGTTAGTACGCCGCTCCGTCAATATATACACGTGTTGTCTGTCCAAGGTCCCCTCTAGAAAGAATATTAATATGCTAAGTCCACGATAATATACTTCAGTATCACGTGACACCACCTTCCTACTTGCGCGCGTGTCTAATTTTAGATTTAAAAAGGATTCCCAAACTATGTATAGAACTGAAACGTATTCAACGGAAGAGAAAAAAAAAGGGGGGGAGGGGGTTGTTGTCGTGTGTGTGAAGAAATGCTGATTCCCACATGTATAATAGATATTTGACTTTTGTACACTCATAAGTATTGATGCTACTGTGACCATGTGCAGTACGGGGTGCCATCCTCAGCTATTGCTAGCAATAGCAAATCTAGTGTTAGAATAACTCAGTCGCAATTCATTTTTTTTCGGATGTAAGAGTTGTTCTCAATACTACATGTAAAATTGTGCGTGAGATATTTGTCACTGAACAGCACGAAACATATAGAAAATGAAGAAGAAAACCATGCAAAATATGTCATTTTCGGCTATAGAAAGTATTGATCAATCAACCAAATCATGATCAGAGTGATCAAATCATGATCACATTGATTAAATCATGATTAGAGATTGATCGATCGATCAATCAATCAAGTGTTGATATCAGACAAGTAATCAATCACTTGCAGAATCCGAAATAAACGTCCCATCGCTATTTTTACAAACTGTCAATCATTAGCAAGTATTGATCAATCAACCAAATCATGATCAGAGTGATCAAATCATGATCACATGGATTAAATCATGATTACAGATTGATCGATCGATCGATCGATCAATCAATCAAGTGTTGATATCAAACAAGTAATCAATCAAGTGCAGAATCCGAAATAAACGTCCCATCGCTATTTTTACAAACTGTCAATCATTCGATTAATCAATCAATAAAACGATCGATCGATCAATTGATTGATTGATCAATCATGATCACAAACCATCAATCAACCAATACACGTATCGTCTCCATTGAATTTATGAAAGAAAAAAACTTTAATTCGCTTTTCGTATTATTATGGCACCCTCAACGGAGTTGGGGTGACATATTGTTATTGTTCGTTTCTTTTTGTCTTATTATTATTATGTCACCCGATCGACAATGTCGGGTGACATATTGCTTTTCCTCTGTTTCTTTTTCCGTATTATTATTATTATTATTATTATTTTTCTTCCACCTAATTTTGTCCGCCCGCTTTCTCAGAGCTAAAGGAACCAATCTGAATGATGTTGCACTATAACAAGGAACCCTGAATTTCCTTGTGACTTTTTGACTTTGGAACTTAAAAATGGCTGCCATCACCATGGAAACAGAAAAATGGTGGAAAAAAATAATTTTGGAGTTAGGTGAATTGTTTGAGATTGCTTAAGCTTAAAATCTTTAGATTTTAATACAGTGTAGGTGCCCACTATATACTGCTTTGGGATGATTTTGGCAATCATTGGACAACTATGTTTCCATGGATACTACACCAAAAATTTCCAAAATATGGAAATGCTCCAAATTTTATAAAACTTCACAGTAACGATGAGCAACATTGATAGATGTGGAATTTGGCGTTGGAATTTGGAAAATGTCTGCCGTTACCATGGAAACAATGCAAAACAGGTCAAAATGCTCCAAAAACTTCAGGGTTTGGTGAATAATTTTGGTATGCCTTAATTTAGAATCATCTAATTTTTATACAATATAGTTTTCAACTATATACAGGTTTTGAATGATTTTGACAATCATTGGAACTACAATGTTACCATGGATACAGCAGCAAAAATTTCAAAAAATTCAAAATGCTTTAAACTTAATGAAACTTCACAATAATGTTGACTGTCATGTGTTGAAGCAGAATTTGAAGTTGGAATTTCCAAAATGGCTGCCGTTGCCATGGAAACATCAAAAATTTCTAAATTTTCAAAATGCTTCAAATGTTCTGAAAATTTGTAGAAAGATGAACTACCATGCATATATGTGCATTCACTGTTAAAAATTTTTGAAATGGCTGCCGCTTAGTGGCAATGGGGGGAAGGGTGACATCCGCTATTGCTTGCAATAGCAATTCTAGTTATATTTATTCTTCCACACTTTTTTGTCCATACTATTTCTCCGAATTAGCTTCAACCATATTGATGAAACTATACCATAATGTAGACCACAACATTTTATAGTGCAGTGGGGTATGGCACCATCAAGATGGCTACCGTTGCCATGGAAACGAAACAAATGTGAAAAAATCCCGTTTTTTGTTTTGGTGAACTATTTGGATAGGCTTTAACTCAGAACCATTATATTTTAATACAATGTAGGTGCCCACTATATACAGGTGTTTGGATGATTTTGGCACTCATTGGAACTACTATGTTGCCATGGAAACAACACCAAAAATTTCAAAAATCTCAAAATGTTCCAAACTTAATGAAACTTCACAGTAACGATGAGCAACATTGGAAGATGTGGAATTTGGCGTTGGAATTTCCAAAATATCTGTTATTACCATGGAAACAATGCAAAAAGGTCAAAACTTTGAATTTTCACAGAACATTCCAGAACATCAATGTTAAATTTGTTCTAGAGACATTAAATGATATATTGGTATGCCTACATGTTATGACCATATTAGGAAATTCCAAAATGGCCGCCATTGCCATGGAAACTGGACAAAAGTTTAACATTGACCCTACGGGAAAATACACTTAAGCTGCATTTTTTTTTAAAATATAACAACAATTCCACGTAGTCAGGAGTATGTGCACGTAATGCTGTACTGCTAACATGTACTAGAATATGCTAGAATAAAAATATGTATTTTATTTAACGTGCTTCTTTTCTATACAAAAATCGCGCTTTACAGAGAAAATCGCCACCGAGATAACGAGAAACACTCAGAGTACAAATTACTGACATTTCTGCACTTGCGTTAAAGTACATATCCGTGAATGACACACCTGTTAAAATCTACACATTAGCTGAAATCAATCGATAAACATGTAATTTAATTGTACACGATACGTTACATGTATTGTGTGATACGCGAGCTATTGAAGAATAAATTGAACAGTTAGTACGCCGCTCCGTCAATATATACACGTGTTGTCTGTCCAAGGTCCCCTCTAGAAAGAATATTAATATGCTAAGTCCACGATAATATACTTCAGTATCACGTGACACCACCTTCCTACTTGCGCGCGTGTCTAATTTTAGATTTAAAAAGGATTCCCAAACTATGTATAGAACTGAAACGTATTCAACGGAAGAGAAAAAAAAAGGGGGGGAGGGGGTTGTTGTCGTGTGTGTGAAGAAATGCTGATTCCCACATGTATAATAGATATTTGACTTTTGTACACTCATAAGTATTGATGCTACTGTGACCATGTGCAGTACGGGGTGCCATCCTCAGCTATTGCTAGCAATAGCAAATCTAGTGTTAGAATAACTCAGTCGCAATTCATTTTTTTTCGGATGTAAGAGTTGTTCTCAATACTACATGTAAAATTGTGCGTGAGATATTTGTCACTGAACAGCACGAAACATATAGAAAATGAAGAAGAAAACCATGCAAAATATGTCATTTTCGGCTATAGAAAGTATTGATCAATCAACCAAATCATGATCAGAGTGATCAAATCATGATCACATTGATTAAATCATGATTAGAGATTGATCGATCGATCAATCAATCAAGTGTTGATATCAGACAAGTAATCAATCAATTGCAGAATCCGAAATAAACGTCCCATCGCTATTTTTACAAACTGTCAATCATTAGCAAGTATTGATCAATCAACCAAATCATGATCAGAGTGATCAAATCATGATCACATGGATTAAATCATGATTACAGATTGATCGATCGATCGATCGATCAATCAATCAAGTGTTGATATCAAACAAGTAATCAATCAAGTGCAGAATCCGAAATAAACGTCCCATCGCTATTTTTACAAACTGTCAATCATTCGATTAATCAATCAATAAAACGATCGATCGATCAATTGATTGATTGATCAATCATGATCACAAACCATCAATCAACCAATACACGTATCGTCTCCATTGAATTTATGAAAGAAAAAAACTTTAATTCGCTTTTCGTATTATTATGGCACCCTCAACGGAGTTGGGGTGACATATTGTTATTGTTCGTTTCTTTTTGTCTTATTATTATTATGTCACCCGATCGACAATGTCGGGTGACATATTGCTTTTCCTCTGTTTCTTTTTCCGTATTATTATTATTATTATGGCACCCTCAACGGAGTTGGGGTGACATATTGTTATTCTACGTTTCTTTTTGTTTTTTTTATTTTTATGTCACCCGATCGACAATGTCGGGTGACATATTGCTTTTCCTCTATTATTATTATTTTTCTTCCACCTAATTTTGTCCGGCAGTTTTCTCAGAGCCAAAGGAACCAATCTGAATGATAGTGCACTATAACAAGGAACCCTGACTTACCAGTTGCAGTGCAACTTTGGAACTAAAAAATGGCTGCCATCACCATGGAAACGAAAAAATGGTGAAAAAATATAATTTTGGAGTTAGGTGAATTGTTTGAGAATGCTTAACCTTAAAATCTTTAGATTTTAATACAATGTAGGTGCCCACTATATACTGCTTTGGGATGATTTTGGCAATCATTGGAACTGCTATGTTGCCATGGATACTACACCAAAAATTTCCAAAATATGGAAATGCTCCAAATTTTATAAAACTTCACAGTAACGATGAGCAACATTGTAAGATGTGGAATTGGGCGTTGGAATTTTGAAAATGTCTGCCGTTACCATGGAAACAATGCAAAACAGTCCAAAAACCTTAAAGTGGCAATAACTTTCTTAATATGGTAGGTCAAATGGATCGAAACTTTGATGGTATGGTCCCTCCCATGTACCAATGTGGTATATGCCATTAAATTTTGGGAATGGTCTCTGTTGCCATAGGAACCATCACAAATGTCAAAAATTTCAAAAATTTCAAAATGCTCCAAATTTGATGAAACTTAATACGATTGTAGACTGGCAAGTCTGGATGAGACTTTTGAAGTTGGAATTTCCAAAATGGCCACCGTTGCCATGGAAACTGCAAAAATGTCAAATATTTTCAAAATGCTCCAAACTTAATGAAACTTAATATTATTGTAAACTGGCATGTATAGATGAGACTTTTGAATTTGAAACTTTCAAAATGGCTGCCGTTGCCATGGAAACAGCAAAAATGTCATGTTTTTAAAAATGATCTAAATGTACTGAAAATTTACAGAAAAATGAATAGCCATGCAAATATGTCCATTCACTGTTAAAAGTTTTTTGAAATGGCTGCCGCTTAGTGGCAATGGGGGGAAGGGTGACATCCGCTATTGCTTGCAATAGCAATTCTAGTTATGGCACCCTCAACGGAGTTGGGGTGACGTATTGTTATTCTACGTTTCTTTTTTTTCTTATTTTTATTATTCTTCCACACATTTTGTCCATCGTGTTTCTAAAAATTGAGTGATCCAATGTTGTTGGAACTATAACATGATGAGGACCCCCATTTGAAGTTGTGCATCTGACTCTGGAATTTTTTTAAATGGCCGCCGTTTCCATGGAAACTGATAATAAGTGAAAAAATTTCAAAATTCTAAATCATTCATTATAAGACCTAGCTGGATGAAACTTTATGGAAATGGTCCTTGGTATGCCTAGATGTCAAGACAATATTTAGAAATTCCAAAATGGCCGCCATTGTCATGGAAACAGGTCAAATGTTTAACATTGAGCCTATGGAAAAATACATAAAAGCTGCATTTTCTTTTAGAATATTGCATAGAGATCAATGAAACTGTATTGATATATAACATGACATATGGCAATGAGATGCCTGCTTTTAGAATTTTGGAATTATCTACTGTAACCATGGAAACAGTAAAAATATCAAAATTTAAAAAAAAATCAAAATGCTGCAAACTGGATGAAACTTTACAGAAATGATAACTGACATGGGCAGAATTGCATTTTGGAGTTGGAAATTTAAAATGGCCGCCGTTACCATGGAAATGACTAAAATGTCAAAAATTTCAAAATGCTCCAAACTCAATGAAACTTTACAAAAATGATAATTTCCATGTGTAAATACGCTCTTTGACTTTGGAAATTTCAAAATGGCTGCTTTTATCCTGGCAATGGGGGGACGAGGGTGCCATCCGTTATTGCTAGCAATTACAAATCTAGTTATTATGGCACCCTCAACGGAGTTGGGGTGACATCTTGTTATTGTTCGTTTCTTTTTTTTCTTTTTATTATTATGGCACCCTAAACGGAGTTTGGGTGACATATTGTTATTCTACGTTTCTTTTTGCTTTTTTTATTATTTTTCTTCCACACATTTTTGTCCAGTCTGGAACTCTCATATGAATGGACCCAAGAAGATGGAACTGTACCATAATGTTAACCACCAAATGAAGATTTGCTTTTTGGGGGTGGCACTTCAAGGCTGCCGTTACATGGAACGAACAAATGGAAAATCCTTTTTGTTTGGAACTATTGGATCTTTAACCAGAATCATTAATTAATACAATGTAGAGCAAATAATACAGGTGTTTGGATGATTTTGGCACTCATTGGAATACTATTTGCCAGGGAAACATTATCATAAAAATTCAAAGGTGCCCACTATATACAGGTGTTGGATGATTTTGGCACTCATTGGAACTACTATGTTGCCATGGAAACTACTCCAAAAAATTCAAAATCTCAAAATGTTCCAAACTTAATGAAACTTCACAGTAACGATGAGCAACATCGGAAGATGTGAAATTTGGCGTTGGAATTTCCAAAATCGCTGTTGTTACCATGGAAACAATGCAAAAAGGTCAAAACTTTGAATTTTCACAGAACATTCTAGAACATCAATGTTTAATTTATTCTAGAGACATTAAATGGTATATGATTGTGGAGGGAAAAAATTGCAGCGGGGGTTTGACTTTGGAATATTCAAAATGGCCGCCGTTACCATGGAAACAGCAAAAATACAAAAAACTTCAAAATGCTTCAAATTTATTATAACTTATAACAAATGTTGCCCAGCTAATGTAGACTTGACTTTTGAGTTTGGAATTTCCAAAATGGCCGCCGTTACCAATGCTACCGCTCACCTGGCAATAGGGGAAGGGTGCCATCCGCTATTGCTTGCAATGGCAAATCTAGTTATTATTATTTTTCTTCCACACATTTTTGTCCAGTCTGGAACTCTAATGTGAATGGACCCTAGAAGATGGAACTCTACCATAATGTTAACCACCATATGAAGATTTGCTTTTTGGGGTTGGCACTTTCAAGATGGCTGCCGTTACCATGGAAACGGAACAATTGTGAAAAAATCCAGTTTTTTGTTTTGGTGAACTGTTTGGATATGCTTTAACTCAGAATCATTATATTTTAATACAATGTAGGTGCCGACTATATACAGGTGTTGGACGATTTTGGCACTCATTGGAACTACTATGTTGCCATGGAAACTACTCCAAAAATTTCCAAAATATCAAAATGCTCCAAACTTAATGAAACTTCACAGTAACGATGAGCAACATTGGAAGATATGAAATTTGGCGTTGGAATTTCCAAAATATCTGTTGTTACCATGGAAACAATGCAAAAAGGTCAAAACTTTGAATTTTCACAGAACATTCCAGAACATCAATGTTAAATTTATTCTAGAGACATTAAATGGTATATGATGGTATATATGATTATGGAGGGAAAAAAATGCAGCGGGGGTTTGACTTTGGAATATTCAAAATGGCCGCCGTTACCATGGGAAGAGCATAATTATGAAAAATTTCAAAATTCTTTAAATTTAATGAAACTTATAACAAATGTTGCCTAGCTTATGTAGACTTAACTTTTGAGTTTCGAATTTTCAAAATGGCCGCCGTTGCCATGGAAACAGCAAAAAATTTCTAAATGGCTGCCGCTGGCCTGGCAATGGGGAAAGGGTGCCATCCGCTATTGCTTGCAATGGCAAATCTAGTTATTATTATTTTTCTTCCACCTAATTTTGTCCGCCCGCTTTCTCAGAGCTAAAGGAACCAATCTGAATGATGTTGCACTATAACAAGGAACCCTGAATTTCCTTGTGACTTTTTGACTTTGGAACTTAAAAATGGCTGCCATCACCATGGAAACAGAAAAATGGTGGAAAAAAATAATTTTGGAGTTAGGTGAATTGTTTGAGATTGCTTAAGCTTAAAATCTTTAGATTTTAATACAGTGTAGGTGCCCACTATATACTGCTTTGGGATGATTTTGGCAATCATTGGACAACTATGTTTCCATGGATACTACACCAAAAATTTCCAAAATATGGAAATGCTCCAAATTTTATAAAACTTCACAGTAACGATGAGCAACATTGATAGATGTGGAATTTGGCGTTGGAATTTGGAAAATGTCTGCCGTTACCATGGAAACAATGCAAAACAGGTCAAAATGCTCCAAAAACTTCAGGGTTTGGTGAATAATTTTGGTATGCCTTAATTTAGAATCATCTAATTTTTATACAATATAGTTTTCAACTATATACAGGTTTTGAATGATTTTGACAATCATTGGAACTACAATGTTACCATGGATACAGCAGCAAAAATTTCAAAAAATTCAAAATGCTTTAAACTTAATGAAACTTCACAATAATGTTGACTGTCATGTGTTGAAGCAGAATTTGAAGTTGGAATTTCCAAAATGGCTGCCGTTGCCATGGAAACATCAAAAATTTCTAAATTTTCAAAATGCTTCAAATGTTCTGAAAATTTGTAGAAAGATGAACTACCATGCATATATGTGCATTCACTGTTAAAAATTTTTGAAATGGCTGCCGCTTAGTGGCAATGGGGGGAAGGGTGACATCCGCTATTGCTTGCAATAGCAATTCTAGTTATATTTATTCTTCCACACTTTTTTGTCCATACTATTTCTCCGAATTAGCTTCAACCATATTGATGAAACTATACCATAATGTAGACCACAACATTTTATAGTGCAGTGGGGTATGGCACCATCAAGATGGCTACCGTTGCCATGGAAACGAAACAAATGTGAAAAAATCCCGTTTTTTGTTTTGGTGAACTATTTGGATAGGCTTTAACTCAGAACCATTATATTTTAATACAATGTAGGTGCCCACTATATACAGGTGTTTGGATGATTTTGGCACTCATTGGAACTACTATGTTGCCATGGAAACAACACCAAAAATTTCAAAAATCTCAAAATGTTCCAAACTTAATGAAACTTCACAGTAACGATGAGCAACATTGGAAGATGTGGAATTTGGCGTTGGAATTTCCAAAATATCTGTTATTACCATGGAAACAATGCAAAAAGGTCAAAACTTTGAATTTTCACAGAACATTCCAGAACATCAATGTTAAATTTGTTCTAGAGACATTAAATGATATATTGGTATGCCTACATGTTATGACCATATTAGGAAATTCCAAAATGGCCGCCATTGCCATGGAAACTGGACAAAAGTTTAACATTGACCCTACGGGAAAATACACTTAAGCTGCATTTTTTTTTAAAATATAACAACAATTCCACGTAGTCAGGAGTATGTGCACGTAATGCTGTACTGCTAACATGTACTAGAATATGCTAGAATAAAAATATGTATTTTATTTAACGTGCTTCTTTTCTATACAAAAATCGCGCTTTACAGAGAAAATCGCCACCGAGATAACGAGAAACACTCAGAGTACAAATTACTGACATTTCTGCACTTGCGTTAAAGTACATATCCGTGAATGACACACCTGTTAAAATCTACACATTAGCTGAAATCAATCGATAAACATGTAATTTAATTGTACACGATACGTTACATGTATTGTGTGATACGCGAGCTATTGAAGAATAAATTGAACAGTTAGTACGCCGCTCCGTCAATATATACACGTGTTGTCTGTCCAAGGTCCCCTCTAGAAAGAATATTAATATGCTAAGTCCACGATAATATACTTCAGTATCACGTGACACCACCTTCCTACTTGCGCGCGTGTCTAATTTTAGATTTAAAAAGGATTCCCAAACTATGTATAGAACTGAAACGTATTCAACGGAAGAGAAAAAAAAAGGGGGGGAGGGGGTTGTTGTCGTGTGTGTGAAGAAATGCTGATTCCCACATGTATAATAGATATTTGACTTTTGTACACTCATAAGTATTGATGCTACTGTGACCATGTGCAGTACGGGGTGCCATCCTCAGCTATTGCTAGCAATAGCAAATCTAGTGTTAGAATAACTCAGTCGCAATTCATTTTTTTTCGGATGTAAGAGTTGTTCTCAATACTACATGTAAAATTGTGCGTGAGATATTTGTCACTGAACAGCACGAAACATATAGAAAATGAAGAAGAAAACCATGCAAAATATGTCATTTTCGGCTATAGAAAGTATTGATCAATCAACCAAATCATGATCAGAGTGATCAAATCATGATCACATTGATTAAATCATGATTAGAGATTGATCGATCGATCAATCAATCAAGTGTTGATATCAGACAAGTAATCAATCAATTGCAGAATCCGAAATAAACGTCCCATCGCTATTTTTACAAACTGTCAATCATTAGCAAGTATTGATCAATCAACCAAATCATGATCAGAGTGATCAAATCATGATCACATGGATTAAATCATGATTACAGATTGATCGATCGATCGATCGATCAATCAATCAAGTGTTGATATCAAACAAGTAATCAATCAAGTGCAGAATCCGAAATAAACGTCCCATCGCTATTTTTACAAACTGTCAATCATTCGATTAATCAATCAATAAAACGATCGATCGATCAATTGATTGATTGATCAATCATGATCACAAACCATCAATCAACCAATACACGTATCGTCTCCATTGAATTTATGAAAGAAAAAAACTTTAATTCGCTTTTCGTATTATTATGGCACCCTCAACGGAGTTGGGGTGACATATTGTTATTGTTCGTTTCTTTTTGTCTTATTATTATTATGTCACCCGATCGACAATGTCGGGTGACATATTGCTTTTCCTCTGTTTCTTTTTCCGTATTATTATTATTATTATGGCACCCTCAACGGAGTTGGGGTGACATATTGTTATTCTACGTTTCTTTTTGTTTTTTTTATTTTTATGGCACCCTAAACGGAGTTTGGGTGACATATTGTTATTCTACGTTTCTTTTTGTTTTTTTTATCTTTATTATTTTTCTTCCACACTTTTTTGTCCAGTCTGGAACTCTAATATAAATGGACCAAAGAAGATGGAACTATACCATAATATTAACCACCATGTGAAGATTTGCTTTTTGGGGTTGGCACTTTCAAGATGTCCGCCGTTACCATGGAAACGGAACAAATGTGAAAAATAAAAGTTTTGTTTTTGGTGAATAATTTGAGTATGCATGAACATAGAATCATCTAATTTTTATATATTATTAGAGTCCACTATATACAAGTTTTAGGGGATTTAGAGAAGCTTTGGAACTACTATATTGCCATGGAAACTAAATACATTTAGCATTAAACCCTATGGGAAAACCTTAAAGTAGCATATACTCCGTTAACAAGGAAGGTCAAACTCAATGAAACTACATGGATATGTAACATGGCATGTTTCAAAATGGCACCTGTCTTTGGAATTTTGGAATTGGTAACCGTTACCATGGAAACAGCAAAAATTTCAAAAGTTTCAAATTGCTCCAAACTTAATGAAATTATATAAC
Organism: Mytilus edulis; assembly: GCA_019925275.1. Lineage (NCBI taxonomy): Eukaryota > Metazoa > Mollusca > Bivalvia > Mytilida > Mytilidae > Mytilus > Mytilus edulis. Next base: position 33,128,600 of record CM034359.1, read on the forward strand.
AATGTTGATAAATATTTGTAGATACGCTCTTTGACTTTGGAATTTTCAAAATGGCTGCCGCTCACCTGGCAATAGGGGAAGGGTGCCATCCGTTATTGCTAGCAATTACAAATCTAGTTATTATTATTTTTCTTCCACACATTTTTGTCCAGTCTGGAACTCTAATGTGAATGGACCCTAGAAGATGGAACTCTACCATAATGTTAACCACCATATGAAGATTTGCTTTTTGGGGTTGGCACTTTCAAGATGGCTGCCGTTACCATGGAAACGGAACAATTGTGAAAAAATCCAGTTTTTTGTTTTGGTGAACTGTTTGGATATGCTTTAACTCAGAATCATTATATTTTAATACAATGTAGGTGCCGACTATATACAGGTGTTGGACGATTTTGGCACTCATTGGAACTACTATGTTGCCATGGAAACTACTCCAAAAATTTCCAAAATATCAAAATGCTCCAAACTTAATGAAACTTCACAGTAACGATGAGCAACATTGGAAGATATGAAATTTGGCGTTGGAATTTCCAAAATATCTGTTGTTACCATGGAAACAATGCAAAAAGGTCAAAACTTTGAATTTTCACAGAACATTCCAGAACATCAATGTTAAATTTATTCTAGAGACATTAAATGGTATATGATGGTATATATGATTATGGAGGGAAAAAAATGCAGCGGGGGTTTGACTTTGGAATATTCAAAATGGCCGCCGTTACCATGGGAAGAGCATAATTATGAAAAATTTCAAAATTCTTTAAATTTAATGAAACTTATAACAAATGTTGCCTAGCTTATGTAGACTTAACTTTTGAGTTTCGAATTTTCAAAATGGCCGCCGTTGCCATGGAAACAGCAAAAAATTTCTAAATGGCTGCCGCTGGCCTGGCAATGGGGAAAGGGTGCCATCCGCTATTGCTTGCAATGGCAAATCTAGTTATTATTATTTTTCTTCCACCTAATTTTGTCCGCCCGCTTTCTCAGAGCTAAAGGAACCAATCTGAATGATGTTGCACTATAACAAGGAACCCTGAATTTCCTTGTGACTTTTTGACTTTGGAACTTAAAAATGGCTGCCATCACCATGGAAACAGAAAAATGGTGGAAAAAAATAATTTTGGAGTTAGGTGAATTGTTTGAGATTGCTTAAGCTTAAAATCTTTAGATTTTAATACAGTGTAGGTGCCCACTATATACTGCTTTGGGATGATTTTGGCAATCATTGGACAACTATGTTTCCATGGATACTACACCAAAAATTTCCAAAATATGGAAATGCTCCAAATTTTATAAAACTTCACAGTAACGATGAGCAACATTGATAGATGTGGAATTTGGCGTTGGAATTTGGAAAATGTCTGCCGTTACCATGGAAACAATGCAAAACAGGTCAAAATGCTCCAAAAACTTCAGGGTTTGGTGAATAATTTTGGTATGCCTTAATTTAGAATCATCTAATTTTTATACAATATAGTTTTCAACTATATACAGGTTTTGAATGATTTTGACAATCATTGGAACTACAATGTTACCATGGATACAGCAGCAAAAATTTCAAAAAATTCAAAATGCTTTAAACTTAATGAAACTTCACAATAATGTTGACTGTCATGTGTTGAAGCAGAATTTGAAGTTGGAATTTCCAAAATGGCTGCCGTTGCCATGGAAACATCAAAAATTTCTAAATTTTCAAAATGCTTCAAATGTTCTGAAAATTTGTAGAAAGATGAACTACCATGCATATATGTGCATTCACTGTTAAAAATTTTTGAAATGGCTGCCGCTTAGTGGCAATGGGGGGAAGGGTGACATCCGCTATTGCTTGCAATAGCAATTCTAGTTATATTTATTCTTCCACACTTTTTTGTCCATACTATTTCTCCGAATTAGCTTCAACCATATTGATGAAACTATACCATAATGTAGACCACAACATTTTATAGTGCAGTGGGGTATGGCACCATCAAGATGGCTACCGTTGCCATGGAAACGAAACAAATGTGAAAAAATCCCGTTTTTTGTTTTGGTGAACTATTTGGATAGGCTTTAACTCAGAACCATTATATTTTAATACAATGTAGGTGCCCACTATATACAGGTGTTTGGATGATTTTGGCACTCATTGGAACTACTATGTTGCCATGGAAACAACACCAAAAATTTCAAAAATCTCAAAATGTTCCAAACTTAATGAAACTTCACAGTAACGATGAGCAACATTGGAAGATGTGGAATTTGGCGTTGGAATTTCCAAAATATCTGTTATTACCATGGAAACAATGCAAAAAGGTCAAAACTTTGAATTTTCACAGAACATTCCAGAACATCAATGTTAAATTTGTTCTAGAGACATTAAATGATATATTGGTATGCCTACATGTTATGACCATATTAGGAAATTCCAAAATGGCCGCCATTGCCATGGAAACTGGACAAAAGTTTAACATTGACCCTACGGGAAAATACACTTAAGCTGCATTTTTTTTTAAAATATAACAACAATTCCACGTAGTCAGGAGTATGTGCACGTAATGCTGTACTGCTAACATGTACTAGAATATGCTAGAATAAAAATATGTATTTTATTTAACGTGCTTCTTTTCTATACAAAAATCGCGCTTTACAGAGAAAATCGCCACCGAGATAACGAGAAACACTCAGAGTACAAATTACTGACATTTCTGCACTTGCGTTAAAGTACATATCCGTGAATGACACACCTGTTAAAATCTACACATTAGCTGAAATCAATCGATAAACATGTAATTTAATTGTACACGATACGTTACATGTATTGTGTGATACGCGAGCTATTGAAGAATAAATTGAACAGTTAGTACGCCGCTCCGTCAATATATACACGTGTTGTCTGTCCAAGGTCCCCTCTAGAAAGAATATTAATATGCTAAGTCCACGATAATATACTTCAGTATCACGTGACACCACCTTCCTACTTGCGCGCGTGTCTAATTTTAGATTTAAAAAGGATTCCCAAACTATGTATAGAACTGAAACGTATTCAACGGAAGAGAAAAAAAAGGGGGGGAGGGGGTTGTTGTCGTGTGTGTGAAGAAATGCTGATTCCCACATGTATAATAGATATTTGACTTTTGTACACTCATAAGTATTGATGCTACTGTGACCATGTGCAGTACGGGGTGCCATCCTCAGCTATTGCTAGCAATAGCAAATCTAGTGTTAGAATAACTCAGTCGCAATTCATTTTTTTTCGGATGTAAGAGTTGTTCTCAATACTACATGTAAAATTGTGCGTGAGATATTTGTCACCTAACAGCACGAAACATATAGAAAATGAAGAAGAAAACCATGCAAAATATGTCATTTTCGGCTATAGAAAGTATTGATCAATCAACCAAATCATGATCAGAGTGATCAAATCATGATCACATTGATTAAATCATGATTAGAGATTGATCGATCGATCAATCAATCAAGTGTTGATATCAGACAAGTAATCAATCAATTGCAGAATCCGAAATAAACGTCCCATCGCTATTTTTACAAACTGTCAATCATTAGCAAGTATTGATCAATCAACCAAATCATGATCAGAGTGATCAAATCATGATCACATGGATTAAATCATGATTACAGATTGATCGATCGATCGATCGATCAATCAATCAAGTGTTGATATCAAACAAGTAATCAATCAAGTGCAGAATCCGAAATAAACGTCCCATCGCTATTTTTACAAACTGTCAATCATTCGATTAATCAATCAATAAAACGATCGATCGATCAATTGATTGATTGATCAATCATGATCACAAACCATCAATCAACCAATACACGTATCGTCTCCATTGAATTTATGAAAGAAAAAAACTTTAATTCGCTTTTCGTATTATTATGGCACCCTCAACGGAGTTGGGGTGACATATTGTTATTGTTCGTTTCTTTTTGTCTTATTATTATTATGTCACCCGATCGACAATGTCGGGTGACATATTGCTTTTCCTCTGTTTCTTTTTCCGTATTATTATTATTATTATTATTATTTTTCTTCCACCTAATTTTGTCCGCCCGCTTTCTCAGAGCTAAAGGAACCAATCTGAATGATGTTGCACTATAACAAGGAACCCTGAATTTCCTTGTGACTTTTTGACTTTGGAACTTAAAAATGGCTGCCATCACCATGGAAACAGAAAAATGGTGGAAAAAAATAATTTTGGAGTTAGGTGAATTGTTTGAGATTGCTTAAGCTTAAAATCTTTAGATTTTAATACAGTGTAGGTGCCCACTATATACTGCTTTGGGATGATTTTGGCAATCATTGGACAACTATGTTTCCATGGATACTACACCAAAAATTTCCAAAATATGGAAATGCTCCAAATTTTATAAAACTTCACAGTAACGATGAGCAACATTGATAGATGTGGAATTTGGCGTTGGAATTTGGAAAATGTCTGCCGTTACCATGGAAACAATGCAAAACAGGTCAAAATGCTCCAAAAACTTCAGGGTTTGGTGAATAATTTTGGTATGCCTTAATTTAGAATCATCTAATTTTTATACAATATAGTTTTCAACTATATACAGGTTTTGAATGATTTTGACAATCATTGGAACTACAATGTTACCATGGATACAGCAGCAAAAATTTCAAAAAATTCAAAATGCTTTAAACTTAATGAAACTTCACAATAATGTTGACTGTCATGTGTTGAAGCAGAATTTGAAGTTGGAATTTCCAAAATGGCTGCCGTTGCCATGGAAACATCAAAAATTTCTAAATTTTCAAAATGCTTCAAATGTTCTGAAAATTTGTAGAAAGATGAACTACCATGCATATATGTGCATTCACTGTTAAAAATTTTTGAAATGGCTGCCGCTTAGTGGCAATGGGGGGAAGGGTGACATCCGCTATTGCTTGCAATAGCAATTCTAGTTATATTTATTCTTCCACACTTTTTTGTCCATACTATTTCTCCGAATTAGCTTCAACCATATTGATGAAACTATACCATAATGTAGACCACAACATTTTATAGTGCAGTGGGGTATGGCACCATCAAGATGGCTACCGTTGCCATGGAAACGAAACAAATGTGAAAAAATCCCGTTTTTTGTTTTTGAAATTTTAACTAAAATTTTAATTTTTACAAAAGGAAAACATTTTTGGGTGATTTTGGGCCCTTAAAATACATTTCCCTGGAAAAAAAAAAATTTTTAAAAACTTAAAATTTTAAATTAAGAAAATTTTAAGTAAATGGAAATTGGGAAAATGTAAATTGGGGTTTGGTTTTAAAACGTTTTTTAAGGAAAAATGAAAAAAGGGCAAAATTTTTTTTACAGTTAAATCAAGAAATTTTTCTAAAACATTAAAAATATTGGGATCCCCTTTTTGCCTTTGGAAATTAAAAGGGCCCCATGGAAAGGGCAAAATTTTTTCCCCCGGGGAAAAAATGTTTTTTTTTAAAAAAAAACAATTCCCACCGAATTGTGTAATCTTTTTGTAAAAGTACTGAAAAACCTAAAAAAATTTTATTTTTTTAAGTGTTTTTTTCCCATAAAAAACCCTTTAAAAAAACCAAAAAGAGAAAATCAATAAAAAATTCTGAATTTTCCTTCGTAAAAACATATTTAAGAAACCTTAAAAAAATTGTAAAAATTTAAAAAAGTAATTTAAAATTTAAAAACTACAATTTTGCCATTTAAAATAAAATTAAAGTTTAACCCCCTCAATTATACAGGGTTTCCCAATCCCCCTTTGAAAAAAAATTAAAAAGATCCCAAAAAAACCTTCACTGAAACCCCCTTTCGGGTTTTAATTTTTGATTTTAAAATTAAAATTTTAAAAGAAAAATTTGGGAAAAAAAAAAAGGGGGGAGGGGGTTTTTCGTGGGGGTTAAGAAACGTTCCACATGTATAAAAATTTGACTTTTTACACTATAAGAAATTGGAACATTTACCTGTCATTTCGGGGGGCCCTCCCCAGCTTGCTAAAAGCAAAAACTTTTTAAATAAAATCGTCGCAATTTTTTTTTTTCGGATGAAGGTTTTTTTCAATACTACTTAAAAATTTGCGTAATATTTGTCATGAAAAAGCACCGAAAAAATTTTAAAAAAAAAAGAAAACCCTCAAAAAAATTTATTTTGGGTAAGAAATATTGACAACAACCCCAAAAAATGATCAGAGTGAAAACATGATCACATGGGTTTAAAACAAATTAGAATTATCATCGACAAAAAATCATGTTCAGACAATAAAAATAAAAGGAACCAAAAAAAGTTGTATTTTTCCAAAATTAAAATTCTATTTTAAACAACCAAAACAATTTAAATCAATGTTAAAGGGTTAAATTAGTTTACAAATTTTACAAAACGAAAGAAAAACCTCCCTTTAAGTTTGTTAAAAAATAATAAAAGTTCAAAATTTTAAAAATAAAAAACCCTAAATACATTTATTTTTAAAAAATTTTAAAACTTTCCCTTTAATCAAGGGGGGGGGACATGTTTCTTTTGTTTTATTTTTTTAAATTTTTAACCCTTTTTTTCCCTACATTTTTCCCCAAAATTAAAAACCAAGAAACAACCCTAAGTAAAAACTTTTTTGCTGGGGGATCAAACGAGGGCCCCCCCAGGAAAAAAACAAAAGTAAAAAATTTTTTTTTTTAAAATTTTGGGTAGGGACCCCAGAAAATAATTTAAAAAAATTTGGGCCCCCCTAATACGGTTTTTGTTTTTGGGCCCTTGGAAATATTTGCCTAAAAAAACCAAAAATTTTAAAAAACAAAAATCCCAAAAAATTGTGTGGCCTTGGGATTTGGGAAATTTGGGGTTAATTTTCCAAAATATGTTTTTAATGGAAAAATCAAAAAAAAAAAATTTTCCCCCTTTGTCTGTTAAATTTTTTTAAAATTTAAAGAAAATTTGCCCTTTTGCCTTTGGAAAATTCCAAAAGGGGCCATTGCCCTGGAAAATGGCAAAATTTAAAAGTTTGGAAAAACTTAAACGGGATTTTTTTTTTTAAATAAAAAATTCCCATAAATATTCCCAAAATTTACGCAAACCCCTTTTAAATAAGAATAAAAAAAGTAAAAATTTTTTTGTTTTTTTTAAAAATTTTAAAGAAAACCGGGTAAGGAAAAACCCGATAAAATTAAATGACATTTATTTGTAAAAGAAAACAACCTTTAAAAAACCATTTAAATCAATTTTAAAAAGTAAATTTAATTTTAAAAAACTTAAAGTTTTTACCACATTTAAAATAAAATTAAAATTTGACCCCCCCCAAAATCATGGTTTTTGTCCCAAGGTTCCCAAAAAAAATTTAAAGTAACCCTAAATCTTTGAAACCGTAAATTTTTGGGGGGCCTAATTTTTATTTAAAAAAATAAAATGTATGTGAAAAGAAAAACCGGGAAAAAAATTGTTTTCTTTTGGGAAAAGTGATTCCCCCAAAATTAAAAATTTACTTTTTTACACCAAAAATTGCACGTCCATTGGGGGACGGGGGGAAGTTTTAAAAAGAAATTTGTTTGTAACCAGGAACATTTTTTTTTAGTGATATACCCTTATTATTATTTTTCTTCCACCTAATTTTGTCCGCCCGCTTTCTCAGAGCTAAAGGAACCAATCTGAATGAGGGTCACTATAACAAGGAACCCTAAATTTCTTTTGCTTTTATTTTGGAACTTAAAAATGGCTGCCATCACCATGGAAACGGAAAAATGGTGGAAAAAAAATAATTTTGGAGTTAGGTGAATTGTTTGAGAATGCTTAACCCTTAAAAAACTTTAGATTTTAATACATGTAGGTGCCCCTATATACTGCTTTGGGATGATTTTTTGGCAATCATTGGAAACTATGTTTCCCTGGATACTACACCAAAAAATTTCCAAAATATGGAAATGCTCCAAATTTTTAAAATTCACATAACGATGAGCAACTTGGTAGATGTGGGGAAATTTGGCGTTGGAATTTTGGAAAATGTCTGCGTTACCATGGAAAACAAATGCAAAACAGGTCAAAATGTCCAAAAACCCTTAGGGTTTGGTGAATAATTTTGGTATGGCCATTAATTTGGAATCATTAAATTTTATAAATTGTTTAAAAATAACAGTTTTTAAATTTTAAAATTCCATTGGAACTAAATGTTAATGGAGACTGCAAACTAATTTAAAAAATTTTAAAAAAGGCCCCTTTAAACTAATGAAAAAATTTTAAAATGTTTGAACTTTTAAATTTTTTTTGAACGAATGGAAATTTTGATTTTAATTTCCCAAAATGGCTGCCGTTGCCATGGAAACACAAAAATTAAATTTTCAAAATGCTCTAATGTCTGAAAATTTAGAAAGATGATTCCATGCAATATGTGCATTCACTGTTTAAAATTTTTGAAATGGCTGCCGCTTAGTGGCAATGGGGGGAAGGGTGACATCCGCTATTGCTTGCAATGGGAATTTTAGTTATATTTATTCTTCCACACTTTTTTGTCCTACTATTTCTCCGAATTAGCTTCAACCATATTGATGAAACTATACCATAATGTAGACCACAACATTTTATAGTGCAGTGGGTAAAGGCACCATCAAGATGGCTACCGTTGCCATGGAAACGAAACAAATGTGAAAAATCCGTTTTTTGTTTTTGGTGAACTATTTGGATAGGCTTTAACTCAGAACCATTATATTTTAATACAATGTAGGTGCCCACTATATACAGGTGTTTGGATGATTTTGGCACTCATTGGAACTACTATGTTGCCATGGAAACAACACCAAAAATTTCAAAAATCTCAAAATGTTCCAAACTTAATGAAACTTCACGTAACGATGAGCAACATTGGAAGATGTGGAATTTGGCGTTGGAATTTCCAAAATATCTGTTATTACCATGGAAACAATGCAAAAAGGTCAAAACTTTGAATTTTCACAGAACATTCCAGAACATCAAAGTTAAATTTGTTCTAGAGACATTAAATGATATATTGGTATGCCTACTGTTATGACCATATTAGGAAATTCCAAAATGGCCGCCATTGCCATGGAAACTGGACAAAAGTTTAACATTGACCCTACGGGAAAATACAAATTAAGCTGCATTTTTTTTTTTAAAAAATAACAACAATTCCACGTAGTCAGGAGTATGTGCACGTAATGCTTTTACTGCTAACTGTACTAGAATATGCTAGAATAAAAATATGTATTTTTTTTAACGTGCTTCTTTTCTATACAAAAATCGCGCTTTACAGAGAAAATCGCCCGAGATAACGAGAAACACTCAGAGTACAAATTACTGACATTTCTGCACTTGCGTTAAAGTACATATCCGTGAATGACACACCTGTTAAAATCTACACATTAGCTGAAATCAATCGAAAACATGTAATTTAATTGTACACGATACGTTACAGAAAGGGTGTGATACGCGAGCTATTAAAAGAATAAATTGAACATTATACGCCGCTCCTCAATAATACACTTGTTGTCTGCCCAAAGGGTCCCCTCTAGAAAGAAATTAATATGCTAAGTCCACGAAAATTTATACTTCGTACACGTGACACCACCTTCCTACTTGCGCGCGTGCCCAAATTTTTTAGATTTAAAAAGGTTTCCCCAAACAAAGAAATGAACTGAAACTTATTAAAGGGAAGGGAAAAAAAAAAAGGGGGGGGGGGGGGTTTTGTTGTCGTGTGTGTGAAAAAATGCTGTTTCCCCACATTATAATAAATTTTTGACTTTTGTACACTCATAAGTATTGATGCTACTGTGACCATGTGCAGTACGGGGTGCCATCCTCAGCTATTGCTAGCAATAGCAAATCTAGTGTTAGAATAACTCAGTCGCAATTCATTTTTTTTCGGATGTAAGAGTTGTTCTCAATACTACATGTAAAATTGTGCGTGAGATATTTGTCACTGAACAGCACGAAACATATAGAAAATGAAGAAGAAAACCATGCAAAATATGTCATTTTCGGCTATAGAAAGTATTGATCAATCAACCAAATCATGATCAGAGTGATCAAATCATGATCACATTGATTAAATCATGATTAGAGATTGATCGATCGATCAATCAATCAAGTGTTGATATCAGACAAGTAATCAATCAATTGCAGAATCCGAAATAAACGTCCCATCGCTATTTTTACAAACTGTCAATCATTAGCAAGTATTGATCAATCAACCAAATCATGATCAGAGTGATCAAATCATGATCACATGGATTAAATCATGATTACAGATTGATCGATCGATCGATCGATCAATCAATCAAGTGTTGATATCAAACAAGTAATCAATCAAGTGCAGAATCCGAAATAAACGTCCCATCGCTATTTTTACAAACTGTCAATCATTCGATTAATCAATCAATAAAACGATCGATCGATCAATTGATTGATTGATCAATCATGATCACAAACCATCAATCAACCAATACACGTATCGTCTCCATTGAATTTATGAAAGAAAAAAACTTTAATTCGCTTTTCGTATTATTATGGCACCCTCAACGGAGTTGGGGTGACATATTGTTATTGTTCGTTTCTTTTTGTCTTATTATTATTATATTTATTCTTCCACACTTTTTTGTCCATACTATTTCTCCGAATTAGCTTCAACCATATTGATGAAACTATACCATAATGTAGACCACAACATTTTATAGTGCAGTGGGGTATGGCACCATCAAGATGGCTACCGTTGCCATGGAAACGAAACAAATGTGAAAAAATCCCGTTTTTTGTTTTGGTGAACTATTTGGATAGGCTTTAACTCAGAACCATTATATTTTAATACAATGTAGGTGCCCACTATATACAGGTGTTTGGATGATTTTGGCACTCATTGGAACTACTATGTTGCCATGGAAACAACACCAAAAATTTCAAAAATCTCAAAATGTTCCAAACTTAATGAAACTTCACAGTAACGATGAGCAACATTGGAAGATGTGGAATTTGGCGTTGGAATTTCCAAAATATCTGTTATTACCATGGAAACAATGCAAAAAGGTCAAAACTTTGAATTTTCACAGAACATTCCAGAACATCAATGTTAAATTTGTTCTAGAGACATTAAATGATATATTGGTATGCCTACATGTTATGACCATATTAGGAAATTCCAAAATGGCCGCCATTGCCATGGAAACTGGACAAAAGTTTAACATTGACCCTACGGGAAAATACACTTAAGCTGCATTTTTTTTTAAAATATAACAACAATTCCACGTAGTCAGGAGTATGTGCACGTAATGCTGTACTGCTAACATGTACTAGAATATGCTAGAATAAAAATATGTATTTTATTTAACGTGCTTCTTTTCTATACAAAAATCGCGCTTTACAGAGAAAATCGCCACGAGATAACGAGAAACACTCAGAGTACAAATTACTGACATTTCTGCACTTGCGTTAAAGTACATATCCGTGAATGACACACCTGTTAAAATCTACACATTAGCTGAAATCAATCGATAAACATGTAATTTAATTGTACACGATACGTTACATGTATTGTGTGATACGCGAGCTATTGAAGAATAAATTGAACAGTTAGTACGCCGCTCCGTCAATATATACACGTGTTGTCTGTCCAAGGTCCCTCTAGAAAGAATATTAATATGCTAAGTCCACGATAATATACTTCAGTATCACGTGACACCACCTTCCTACTTGCGCGCGTGTCTAATTTTAGATTTAAAAAGGATTCCCAAACTATGTATAGAACTGAAACGTATTCAACGGAAGAGAAAAAAAAAGGGGGGGAGGGGGTTGTTGTCGTGTGTGTGAAGAAATGCTGATTCCACATGTATAATAGATATTTGACTTTTGTACACTCATAAGTATTGATGCTACTGTGACCATGTGCAGTACGGGGTGCCATCCTCAGCTATTGCTAGCAATAGCAAATCTAGTGTTAGAATAACTCAGTCGCAATTCATTTTTTTTCGGATGTAAGAGTTGTTCTCAATACTACATGTAAAATTGTGCGTGAGATATTTGTCACTGAACAGCACGAAACATATAGAAAATGAAGAAGAAAACCATGCAAAATATGTCATTTTCGGCTATAGAAAGTATTGATCAATCAACCAAATCATGATCAGAGTGATCAAATCATGATCACATTGATTAAATCATGATTAGAGATTGATCGATCGATCAATCAATCAAGTGTTGATATCAGACAAGTAATCAATCAATTGCAGAATCCGAAATAAACGTCCCATCGCTATTTTTACAAACTGTCAATCATTAGCAAGTATTGATCAATCAACCAAATCATGATCAGAGTGATCAAATCATGATCACATGGATTAAATCATGATTACAGATTGATCGATCGATCGATCGATCAATCAATCAAGTGTTGATATCAAACAAGTAATCAATCAAGTGCAGAATCCGAAATAAACGTCCCATCGCTATTTTTACAAACTGTCAATCATTCGATTAATCAATCAATAAAACGATCGATCGATCAATTGATTGATTGATCAATCATGATCACAAACCATCAATCAACCAATACACGTATCGTCTCCATTGAATTTATGAAAGAAAAAAAACTTTAATTCGCTTTTCGTATTATTATGGCACCCTCAACGGAGTTGGGGTGACATATTGTTATTGTTCGTTTCTTTTTGTCTTATTATGTCACCCTGACGGAGGTCGGGTGACATATTGTTATTGTACGATTCTTTTTATGGCACCCTCAACGGAGTTGGGGTGACATATTGTTATTCTACGTTTCTTTTTATTCTTTTTTTTATTATTATTTTTCTTCCACTATTTTTGTCCGGAGCAGTTCTCAGAATAGAATGGACCAAAGTTGATGGAACTATGGTATAATGTTGACCACCATGCGAAGTTGTCCCTCTGACTCTGGAATGGTCAAGATGGCCGCCGTTTCCATGGAAACAGCACAAATGCGAAAAAAATTAAAGTGGTCCAAACTGGAAGAAACTCCACAGGAATGTTAACTGGCATGTGCTGATTTCCAGTTTGACTTTGGAATTTTCAAAATGGCCGCCGTTACCATGGAAACAGCTAAATTATCAAAAATTCTTACTCTTTCGTTATAACATCCAACTGGATGAAACTTTATGAAAATGTTTTCCAGTATGCCAAGATGTCAAGACAATATATGGATAGTTCAAAATGGCCGCCGTTGTCATGGAAACTGGGGCCAAGTTTTGCATTGACCCTATGGAAAAATGCATAAAATCAGCATTTTCTCAAAGAGTAGTGCACCAAAGTCAATGAAACTGTATTGATATATAACATGACATGTGGCAATGAGATGTACGCTTTTAGAATTTTGGAATTATCTACTGTAACCATGGTTGCAGCACAAATGTTCAAAATTTCCTAAAAAAATTAAATGCTGCAAACTGGATGAAACTTTACAGGAATAGTGACTGACATGTGCGGAGTTGCATTTTGAAGTTGGAATTTCCAAAATGGCCGCCGTAACCATGGAAACAGCAAAATTGTCCAAAATTTCAAAATGCTTCAAACTTAATGAAATTTTGCAAAAATGATAACTTGCAAGGGTAGATGCCTTCTTTGACTTTTGAATTTCCAAAAATGGCTGCCGCTCGCCTGGCAATGGGGGGAGGGTGCCATCCGTTATTGCTAGCAATTACAAATCTAGTTTTTATTATTATTATTCCACACTTTTTTGTCCAGACTATTTCTAAGAATAGGACGGACCAATTGTTATGGAACTATACCAAAATGTTAATGACCATGTGCAGAAGTGCAGTCGAGGGTTGGCATATCCAACATGGCTGCCGTTGTCATGGAAACAGAAAGAATGTAAAAATGTAATGGAACATTCTAGAACATTAGGTTAAAGTAAATCTACGGCCATTAAATGTTATATAATGGTATAATATTATGGGGAGCACAATATGAAGCAACAGTATGACTTTGGAATTTTCAAATGTTGCTATGGAAACTGTTAAAAAAAGCAAAATTTTGAAAATTCTTCAAAAATGTATGAAACGTTACAGAAATGTTAACATATTAATCTAGATGCGGCATTCAACTTTGGAATTTCCAAAATGGCTGCCGTTACCATGGCTGCTGTTTAGAGGCACTTGGTGGACCAGGGTGACATCCGCTATTGCTTGCAATGGCAATTCTAGTTATTATTATATTTATTCTTCCACACTTTTTTGTCCATACTATTTCTCCGAATTAGCTTCAACCATATTGATGAAACTATACCATAATGTAGACCACAACATTTTATAGTGCAGTGGGGTATGGCACCATCAAGATGGCTACCGTTGCCATGGAAACGAAACAAATGTGAAAAAATCCCCGTTTTTTGTTTTGGTGAACTATTTGGATAGGCTTTAACTCAGAACCATTATATTTTAATACAATGTAGGTGCCCACTATATACAGGTGTTTGGATGATTTTGGCACTCATTGGAACTACTATGTTGCCATGGAAACAACACCAAAAATTTCAAAAATCTCAAAATGTTCCAAACTTAATGAAACTTCACAGTAACGATGAGCAACATTGGAAGATGTGGAATTTGGCGTTGGAATTTCCAAAATATCTGTTATTACCATGGAAACAATGCAAAAAGGTCAAAACTTTGAATTTTCACAGAACATTCCAGAACATCAATGTTAAATTTGTTCTAGAGACATTAAATGATATATTGGTATGCCTACATGTTATGACCATATTAGGAAATTCCAAAATGGCCGCCATTGCCATGGAAACTGGACAAAAGTTTAACATTGACCCTACGGGAAAATACACTTAAGCTGCATTTTTTTTTAAAATATAACAACAATTCCACGTAGTCAGGAGTATGTGCACGTAATGCTGTACTGCTAACATGTACTAGAATATGCTAGAATAAAAATATGTATTTTATTTAACGTGCTTCTTTTCTATACAAAAATCGCGCTTTACAGAGAAAATCGCCACCGAGATAACGAGAAACACTCAGAGTACAAATTACTGACATTTCTGCACTTGCGTTAAAGTACATATCCGTGAATGACACACCTGTTAAAATCTACACATTAGCTGAAATCAATCGATAAACATGTAATTTAATTGTACACGATACGTTACATGTATTGTGTGATACGCGAGCTATTGAAGAATAAATTGAACAGTTAGTACGCCGCTCCGTCAATATATACACGTGTTGTCTGTCCAAGGTCCCCTCTAGAAAGAATATTAATATGCTAAGTCCACGATAATATACTTCAGTATCACGTGACACCACCTTCCTACTTGCGCGCGTGTCTAATTTTAGATTTAAAAAGGATTCCCAAACTATGTATAGAACTGAAACGTATTCAACGGAAGAGAAAAAAAAAGGGGGGGAGGGGGTTGTTGTCGTGTGTGTGAAGAAATGCTGATTCCCACATGTATAATAGATATTTGACTTTTGTACACTCATAAGTATTGATGCTACTGTGACCATGTGCAGTACGGGGTGCCATCCTCAGCTATTGCTAGCAATAGCAAATCTAGTGTTAGAATAACTCAGTCGCAATTCATTTTTTTTCGGATGTAAGAGTTGTTCTCAATACTACATGTAAAATTGTGCGTGAGATATTTGTCACTGAACAGCACGAAACATATAGAAAATGAAGAAGAAAACCATGCAAAATATGTCATTTTCGGCTATAGAAAGTATTGATCAATCAACCAAATCATTATCAGAGTGATCAAATCATGATCACATTGATTAAATCATGATTAGAGATTGATCGATCGATCAATCAATCAAGTGTTGATATCAGACAAGTAATCAATCAATTGCAGAATCCGAAATAAACGTCCCATCGCTATTTTTACAAACTGTCAATCATTAGCAAGTATTGATCAATCAACCAAATCATGATCAGAGTGATCAAATCATGATCACATGGATTAAATCATGATTACAGATTGATCGATCGATCGATCGATCAATCAATCAAGTGTTGATATCAAACAAGTAATCAATCAAGTGCAGAATCCGAAATAAACGTCCCATCGCTATTTTTACAAACTGTCAATCATTCGATTAATCAATCAATAAAACGATCGATCGATCAATTGATTGATTGATCAATCATGATCACAAACCATCAATCAACCAATACACGTATCGTCTCCATTGAATTTATGAAAGAAAAAAACTTTAATTCGCTTTTCGTATTATTATGGCACCCTCAACGGAGTTGGGGTGACATATTGTTATTGTTCGTTTCTTTTTGTCTTATTATGTCACCCTGACGGAGGTCGGGTGACATATTGTTATTGTACGATTCTTTTTTTTATTATTATTATTCCACACTTTTTTGTCCAGACTATTTCTAAGAATAGGACGGACCAATTGTTATGGAACTATACCAAAATGTTAATGACCATGTGCAGAAGTGCAGTCGAGGGTTGGCATATCCAACATGGCTGCCGTTGTCATGGAAACAGAAAGAATGTAAAAATGTAATGGAACATTCTAGAACATTAGGTTAAAGTAAATCTACGGCCATTAAATGTTATATAATGGTATAATATTATGGGGAGCACAATATGAAGCAACAGTATGACTTTGGAATTTTCAAATGTTGCTATGGAAACTGTTAAAAAAAGCAAAATTTGGAAATTCTTCAAAAATGTATGAAACGTTACAGAAATGTTAACATATTAATCTAGATGCGGCATTCAACTTTGGAATTTCCAAAATGGCTGCCGTTACCATGGCTGCTGTTTAGAGGCACTTGGTGGACCAGGGTGACATCCGCTATTGCTTGCAATGGCAATTCTAGTTATTATTATATTTATTCTTCCACACTTTTTTGTCCATACTATTTCTCCGAATTAGCTTCAACCATATTGATGAAACTATACCATAATGTAGACCACAACATTTTATAGTGCAGTGGGGTATGGCACCATCAAGATGGCTACCGTTGCCATGGAAACGAAACAAATGTGAAAAAATCCCGTTTTTTGTTTTGGTGAACTATTTGGATAGGCTTTAACTCAGAACCATTATATTTTAATACAATGTAGGTGCCCACTATATACAGGTGTTTGGATGATTTTGGCACTCATTGGAACTACTATGTTGCCATGGAAACAACACCAAAAATTTCAAAAATCTCAAAATGTTCCAAACTTAATGAAACTTCACAGTAACGATGAGCAACATTGGAAGATGTGGAATTTGGCGTTGGAATTTCCAAAATATCTGTTATTACCATGGAAAACAATGCAAAAAGGTCAAAACTTTGAATTTTCACAGAACATTCCAGAACATCAATGTTAAATTTGTTCTAGAGACATTAAATGATATATTGGTATGCCTACATGTTATGACCATATTAGGAAATTCCAAAATGGCCGCCATTGCCATGGAAACTGGACAAAAGTTTAACATTGACCCTACGGGAAAATACACTTAAGCTGCATTTTTTTTTAAAATATAACAACAATTCCACGTAGTCAGGAGTATGTGCACGTAATGCTGTACTGCTAACATGTACTAGAATATGCTAGAATAAAAATATGTATTTTATTTAACGTGCTTCTTTTCTATACAAAAATCGCGCTTTACAGAGAAAATCGCC
Organism: Mytilus edulis; assembly: GCA_019925275.1. NCBI lineage: Eukaryota > Metazoa > Mollusca > Bivalvia > Mytilida > Mytilidae > Mytilus > Mytilus edulis. The sequence goes on from CM034359.1 coordinate 33,146,186, forward strand.
ACCGAGATAACGAGAAACACTCAGAGTACAAATTACTGACATTTCTGCACTTGCGTTTAAAGTACATATCCGTGAATGACACACCTGTTAAAATCTACACATTAGCTGAAATCAATCGATAAACATGTAATTTAATTGTACACGATACGTTACATGTATTGTGTGATACGCGAGCTATTGAAGAATAAATTGAACAGTTAGTACGCCGCTCCGTCAATATATACACGTGTTGTCTGTCCAAGGTCCCCTCTAGAAAGAATATTAATATGCTAAGTCCACGATAATATACTTCAGTATCACGTGACACCACCTTCCTACTTGCGCGCGTGTCTAATTTTAGATTTAAAAAGGATTCCCAAACTATGTATAGAACTGAAACGTATTCAACGGAAGAGAAAAAAAAAGGGGGGGAGGGGGTTGTTGTCGTGTGTGTGAAGAAATGCTGATTCCCACATGTATAATAGATATTTGACTTTTGTACACTCATAAGTATTGATGCTACTGTGACCATGTGCAGTACGGGGTGCCATCCTCAGCTATTGCTAGCAATAGCAAATCTAGTGTTAGAATAACTCAGTCGCAATTCATTTTTTTTCGGATGTAAGAGTTGTTCTCAATACTACATGTAAAATTGTGCGTGAGATATTTGTCACTGAACAGCACGAAACATATAGAAAATGAAGAAGAAAACCATGCAAAATATGTCATTTTCGGCTATAGAAAGTATTGATCAATCAACCAAATCATGATCAGAGTGATCAAATCATGATCACATTGATTAAATCATGATTAGAGATTGATCGATCGATCAATCAATCAAGTGTTGATATCAGACAAGTAATCAATCAATTGCAGAATCCGAATAAACGTCCCATCGCTATTTTTACAAACTGTCAATCATTAGCAAGTATTGATCAATCAACCAAATCATGATCAGAGTGATCAAATCATGATCACATGGATTAAATCATGATTACAGATTGATCGATCGATCGATCGATCAATCAATCAAGTGTTGATATCAAACAAGTAATCAATCAAGTGCAGAATCCGAAATAAACGTCCCATCGCTATTTTTACAAACTGTCAATCATTCGATTAATCAATCAATAAAACGATCGATCGATCAATTGATTGATTGATCAATCATGATCACAAACCATCAATCAACCAATACACGTATCGTCTCCATTGAATTTATGAAAGAAAAAAACTTTAATTCGCTTTTCGTATTATTATGGCACCCTCAACGGAGTTGGGGTGACATATTGTTATTGTTCGTTTCTTTTTGTCTTATTATGTCACCCTGACGGAGGTCGGGTGACATATTGTTATTGTACGATTCTTTTTTTTATTATTATTATTCCACACTTTTTTGTCCAGACTATTTCTAAGAATAGGACGGACCAATTGTTATGGAACTATACCAAAATGTTAATGACCATGTGCAGAAGTGCAGTCGAGGGTTGGCATATCCAACATGGCTGCCGTTGTCATGGAAACAGAAAGAATGTAAAAATGTAATGGAACATTCTAGAACATTAGGTTAAAGTAAATCTACGGCCATTAAATGTTATATAATGGTATAATATTATGGGGAGCACAATATGAAGCAACAGTATGACTTTGGAATTTTCAAATGTTGCTATGGAAACTGTTAAAAAAAGCAAAATTTTGAAAATTCTTCAAAAATGTATGAAACGTTACAGAAATGTTAACATATTAATCTAGATGCGGCATTCAACTTTGGAATTTCCAAAATGGCTGCCGTTACCATGGCTGCTGTTTAGAGGCACTTGGTGGACCAGGGTGACATCCGCTATTGCTTGCAATGGCAATTCTAGTTATTATTATGTCACCCGATCGACAATGTCGGGTGACATATTGCTTTTCCTCTGTTTCTTTTTCCGTATTATTATTATTATTATTATTTTTCTTCCACCTAATTTTGTCCGCCCGCTTTCTCAGAGCTAAAGGAACCAATCTGAATGATGGTGCACTATAACAAGGAACCCTGACTTTGCTGTTGCTTTCCAGTATTGGAACTAAAAAAATGGCTGCCATCACCATGGAAACGGAAAAAATGGTGAAAAAATATAATTTTGGAGTTAGGTGAATTGTTTGAGAATGCTTAACCTTAAAATCTTTAGATTTTAATACAATGTAGGTGCCCTCTATATACTGCTTTGGGATGATTTTGGCAATCATTGGAACTGCTATGTTGTCATGGATACTACACCAAAAATTTCAAAAATATGAAAATGCTCCAAATTTTTTGAAATTCTAGCATAACGATGAGCAACTTTGGTAGATGTGGAATTTGGCGTTGGAATTTTGAAAATGTCTGCTGTTACCATGGAAACAATGCAAAACAGGTCAAAATGGTCCAAAAACCTTAAAGTGGCATTTACTTTCTTAAAATGGTAGTTCAAATTTAACGAAACTTTGATGGTATGGTCCTCCCATGTACCAATGTGGTATATGCCATTAAATTTTGGGAATGGTCTCTGTTGCCATAGGAACCATCACAAATGTCAAAATTTTCAAAAATTTCAAAATGCTCCAAAATTGATGAAACTTAATATGTTTGTAGACTGGCAAGTCTGGATGGGACTTTTGAAGATGGAATTTCCAAAATGGCCACCGTTGCCATGGAAACTGCAAAAAGTGAAACATTTTTAAAATGCTTTGAACTTTATGAAACTTGATATTTTTGTTAACTGGCAAGTAGAGATAAGACTTTTGACTTTGAAACTTTCAAAATGGCTGCCGTTGCCATGGAAACAGCAAAAATGTGAAATTTTCTAAAATGCTCTTAATGTACTGAAAATTTACAGAAAGATGTATTGCCATGCAAATATGTGCATTCACTGTTAAAAGTTTTTGAAATGGCTGCCGCTTAGTGGCAATGGGGGGAAGGGTGACATCCGCTATTGCTTGCAATGGCAAATCTAGTTATATTTATTCTTCCACACTTTTTTGTCCATACTATTTCTCCGAATTAGCTTCAACCATATTGATGAAACTATACCATAATGTAGACCACAACATTTTATAGTGCAGTGGGGTATGGCACCATCAAGATGGCTACCGTTGCCATGGAAACGAAACAAATGTGAAAAAATCCCGTTTTTTGTTTTGGTGAACTATTTGGATAGGCTTTAACTCAGAACCATTATATTTTAATACAATGTAGGTGCCCACTATATACAGGTGTTTGGATGATTTTGGCACTCATTGGAACTACTATGTTGCCATGGAAACAACACCAAAAATTTCAAAAATCTCAAAATGTTCCAAACTTAATGAAACTTCACAGTAACGATGAGCAACATTGGAAGATGTGGAATTTGGCGTTGGAATTTCCAAAATATCTGTTATTACCATGGAAACAATGCAAAAAGGTCAAAACTTTGAATTTTCACAGAACATTCCAGAACATCAATGTTAAATTTGTTCTAGAGACATTAAATGATATATTGGTATGCCTACATGTTATGACCATATTAGGAAATTCCAAAATGGCCGCCATTGCCATGGAAACTGGACAAAAGTTTAACATTGACCCTACGGGAAAATACACTTAAGCTGCATTTTTTTTTAAAATATAACAACAATTCCACGTAGTCAGGAGTATGTGCACGTAATGCTGTACTGCTAACATGTACTAGAATATGCTAGAATAAAAATATGTATTTTATTTAACGTGCTTCTTTTCTATACAAAAATCGCGCTTTACAGAGAAAATCGCCACCGAGATAACGAGAAACACTCAGAGTACAAATTACTGACATTTCTGCACTTGCGTTAAAGTACATATCCGTGAATGACACACCTGTTAAAATCTACACATTAGCTGAAATCAATCGATAAACATGTAATTTAATTGTACACGATACGTTACATGTATTGTGTGATACGCGAGCTATTGAAGAATAAATTGAACAGTTAGTACGCCGCTCCGTCAATATATACACGTGTTGTCTGTCCAAGGTCCCCTCTAGAAAGAATATTAATATGCTAAGTCCACGATAATATACTTCAGTATCACGTGACACCACCTTCCTACTTGCGCGCGTGTCTAATTTTAGATTTAAAAAGGATTCCCAAACTATGTATAGAACTGAAACGTATTCAACGGAAGAGAAAAAAAAAGGGGGGGAGGGGGTTGTTGTCGTGTGTGTGAAGAAATGCTGATTCCCACATGTATAATAGATATTTGACTTTTGTACACTCATAAGTATTGATGCTACTGTGACCATGTGCAGTACGGGGTGCCATCCTCAGCTATTGCTAGCAATAGCAAATCTAGTGTTAGAATAACTCAGTCGCAATTCATTTTTTTTCGGATGTAAGAGTTGTTCTCAATACTACATGTAAAATTGTGCGTGAGATATTTGTCACTGAACAGCACGAAACATATAGAAAATGAAGAAGAAAACCATGCAAAATATGTCATTTTCGGCTATAGAAAGTATTGATCAATCAACCAAATCATGATCAGAGTGATCAAATCATGATCACATTGATTAAATCATGATTAGAGATTGATCGATCGATCAATCAATCAAGTGTTGATATCAGACAAGTAATCAATCAATTGCAGAATCCGAAATAAACGTCCCATCGCTATTTTTACAAACTGTCAATCATTAGCAAGTATTGATCAATCAACCAAATCATGATCAGAGTGATCAAATCATGATCACATGGATTAAATCATGATTACAGATTGATCGATCGATCGATCGATCAATCAATCAAGTGTTGATATCAAACAAGTAATCAATCAAGTGCAGAATCCGAAATAAACGTCCCATCGCTATTTTTACAAACTGTCAATCATTCGATTAATCAATCAATAAAACGATCGATCGATCAATTGATTGATTGATCAATCATGATCACAAACCATCAATCAACCAATACACGTATCGTCTCCATTGAATTTATGAAAGAAAAAAACTTTAATTCGCTTTTCGTATTATTATGGCACCCTCAACGGAGTTGGGGTGACATATTGTTATTGTTCGTTTCTTTTTGTCTTATTATGGCACCCTCAACGGAGTTGGGGTGACGTATTGTTATTCTACGTTTCTTTTTTTTCTTATTATTATTATTATTATTTTTCTTGCAACACATTTTGTCCAGGTGATTTCTCGAAATCCAATGGACCAATGTTGATGGAACTCCACTATAGTGAGGACCCCCATGTCAAGTTGTGCACGAAGCATGGAATGGTTTAAGATGGCTGCCGTTACCATGGAAACGGAACAAATGTGGAAAAATCCAGTTTTTTGTTTTGGTGAACTGTTTGGATATGCTTTAACTCAGAATCATTATATATTAATACAATATAGGTGCCCACTATATACAGGTGTTGGAGGATTTTGGTACTCATTGGAACTACTATGTTGCCATGGAAACTACACCAAAAATTTCAACAATCTCAAAATGTTCCAAACTACCTGAAACTTCACAGTAACGATGAGCAACATTGGAAGATGTGGCATTTGCAGTTGGAATTTCCAAAATATCTGTTGTTACCATGGAAACAATGCAATAAGGTCAAAAATTTAAAAAAAAAAAATAAAAACGATACAAACTAGATGAAACTTTACAGGAATAGTGACTGTCATGTGCGGGGTTGCATTTTGAAGTTGGAATTTCCAAAATGGCGGCCGTAACCATGGAAACAGCAAAATTGTCCAAAATTTCAATATGCTCCAAACTTAATGAAATTTTGCAAAAATGATAACCTGCAGGTGTAGATGCACTCTTTGACTTTGGAATTTCCAAAATGGCTACCGCTCGCCTGGCAATGGGGGGACGAGGGTGCCATCCGTTATTGCTAGCAATTACAAATCTAGTTATTATTATATTTATTCTTCCACACTTTTTTGTCCATACTATTTCTCCGAATTAGCTTCAACCATATTGATGAAACTATACCATAATGTAGACCACAACATTTTATAGTGCAGTGGGGTATGGCACCATCAAGATGGCTACCGTTGCCATGGAAACGAAACAAATGTGAAAAAATCCCGTTTTTTGTTTTGGTGAACTATTTGGATAGGCTTTAACTCAGAACCATTATATTTTAATACAATGTAGGTGCCCACTATATACAGGTGTTTGGATGATTTTGGCACTCATTGGAACTACTATGTTGCCATGGAAACAACACCAAAAATTTCAAAAATCTCAAAATGTTCCAAACTTAATGAAACTTCACAGTAACGATGAGCAACATTGGAAGATGTGGAATTTGGCGTTGGAATTTCCAAAATATCTGTTATTACCATGGAAACAATGCAAAAAGGTCAAAACTTTGAATTTTCACAGAACATTCCAGAACATCAATGTTAAATTTGTTCTAGAGACATTAAATGATATATTGGTATGCCTACATGTTATGACCATATTAGGAAATTCCAAAATGGCCGCCATTGCCATGGAAACTGGACAAAAGTTTAACATTGACCCTACGGGAAAATACACTTAAGCTGCATTTTTTTTTAAAATATAACAACAATTCCACGTAGTCAGGAGTATGTGCACGTAATGCTGTACTGCTAACATGTACTAGAATATGCTAGAATAAAAATATGTATTTTATTTAACGTGCTTCTTTTCTATACAAAAATCGCGCTTTACAGAGAAAATCGCCACCGAGATAACGAGAAACACTCAGAGTACAAATTACTGACATTTCTGCACTTGCGTTAAAGTACATATCCGTGAATGACACACCTGTTAAAATCTACACATTAGCTGAAATCAATCGATAAACATGTAATTTAATTGTACACGATACGTTACATGTATTGTGTGATACGCGAGCTATTGAAGAATAAATTGAACAGTTAGTACGCCGCTCCGTCAATATATACACGTGTTGTCTGTCCAAGGTCCCCTCTAGAAAGAATATTAATATGCTAAGTCCACGATAATATACTTCAGTATCACGTGACACCACCTTCCTACTTGCGCGCGTGTCTAATTTTAGATTTAAAAAGGATTCCCAAACTATGTATAGAACTGAAACGTATTCAACGGAAGAGAAAAAAAAAGGGGGGGAGGGGGTTGTTGTCGTGTGTGTGAAGAAATGCTGATTCCCACATGTATAATAGATATTTGACTTTTGTACACTCATAAGTATTGATGCTACTGTGACCATGTGCAGTACGGGGTGCCATCCTCAGCTATTGCTAGCAATAGCAAATCTAGTGTTAGAATAACTCAGTCGCAATTCATTTTTTTTCGGATGTAAGAGTTGTTCTCAATACTACATGTAAAATTGTGCGTGAGATATTTGTCACTGAACAGCACGAAACATATAGAAAATGAAGAAGAAAACCATGCAAAATATGTCATTTTCGGCTATAGAAAGTATTGATCAATCAACCAAATCATGATCAGAGTGATCAAATCATGATCACATTGATTAAATCATGATTAGAGATTGATCGATCGATCAATCAATCAAGTGTTGATATCAGACAAGTAATCAATCAATTGCAGAATCCGAAATAAACGTCCCATCGCTATTTTTACAAACTGTCAATCATTAGCAAGTATTGATCAATCAACCAAATCATGATCAGAGTGATCAAATCATGATCACATGGATTAAATCATGATTACAGATTGATCGATCGATCGATCGATCAATCAATCAAGTGTTGATATCAAACAAGTAATCAATCAAGTGCAGAATCCGAAATAAACGTCCCATCGCTATTTTTACAAACTGTCAATCATTCGATTAATCAATCAATAAAACGATCGATCGATCAATTGATTGATTGATCAATCATGATCACAAACCATCAATATACCAATACACGTATCGTCTCCATTGAATTTATGAAAGAAAAAAACTTTAATTCGCTTTTCGTATTATTATGGCACCCTCAACGGAGTTGGGGTGACATATTGTTATTGTTCGTTTCTTTTTGTCTTATTATGTCACCCTGACGGAGGTCGGGTGACATATTGTTATTGTACGATTCTTTTTATGGCACCCTCAACGGAGTTGGGGTGACATATTGTTATTCTACGTTTCTTTTTATTCTTTTTTTTATTATTATTTTTCTTCCACTATTTTTGTCCGGAGCAGTTCTCAGAATAGAATGGACCAAAGTTGATGGAACTATGGTATAATGTTGACCACCATGCGAAGTTGTCCCTCTGACTCTGGAATGGTCAAGATGGCCGCCGTTTCCATGGAAACAGCACAAATGCGAAAAAAATTAAAGTGGTCCAAACTGGAAGAAACTCCACAGGAATGTTAACTGGCATGTGCTGATTTCCAGTTTGACTTTGGAATTTTCAAAATGGCCGCCGTTACCATGGAAACAGCTAAATTATCAAAAATTCTTACTCTTTCGTTATAACATCCAACTGGATGAAACTTTATGAAAATGTTTTCCAGTATGCCAAGATGTCAAGACAATATATGGATAGTTCAAAATGGCCGCCGTTGTCATGGAAACTGGGGCCAAGTTTTGCATTGACCCTATGGAAAAATGCATAAAATCAGCATTTTCTCAAAGAGTAGTGCACCAAAGTCAATGAAACTGTATTGATATATAACATGACATGTGGCAATGAGATGTACGCTTTTAGAATTTTGGAATTATCTACTGTAACCATGGTTGCAGCACAAATGTTCAAAATTTCCTAAAAAAATTAAATGCTGCAAACTGGATGAAACTTTACAGGAATAGTGACTGACATGTGCGGAGTTGCATTTTGAAGTTGGAATTTCCAAAATGGCCGCCGTAACCATGGAAACAGCAAAATTGTCCAAAATTTCAAAATGCTTCAAACTTAATGAAATTTTGCAAAAATGATAACTTGCAAGGGTAGATGCCTTCTTTGACTTTTGAATTTCCAAAAATGGCTGCCGCTCGCCTGGCAATGGGGGGAGGGTGCCATCCGTTATTGCTAGCAATTACAAATCTAGTTTTTATTATTATTATTCCACACTTTTTTGTCCAGACTATTTCTAAGAATAGGACGGACCAATTGTTATGGAACTATACCAAAATGTTAATGACCATGTGCAGAAGTGCAGTCGAGGGTTGGCATATCCAACATGGCTGCCGTTGTCATGGAAACAGAAAGAATGTAAAAATGTAATGGAACATTCTAGAACATTAGGTTAAAGTAAATCTACGGCCATTAAATGTTATATAATGGTATAATATTATGGGGAGCACAATATGAAGCAACAGTATGACTTTGGAATTTTCAAATGTTGCTATGGAAACTGTTAAAAAAAGCAAAATTTTGAAAATTCTTCAAAAATGTATGAAACGTTACAGAAATGTTAACATATTAATCTAGATGCGGCATTCAACTTTGGAATTTCCAAAATGGCTGCCGTTACCATGGCTGCTGTTTAGAGGCACTTGGTGGACCAGGGTGACATCCGCTATTGCTTGCAATGGCAATTCTAGTTATGGCACCCTCAACGGAGTTGGGGTGACGTATTGTTATTCTACGTTTCTTTTTTTTTTCTTATTATTTTTATTATTTTTCTTCCACACATTTTGTCCAAGAGATTTCTGGAAATCCAATGGACCAAAGTTGATGGAACTCTATCATATTGAGGACCCTTAGGTGAAGAGTTGCAGGCACCATGGAATGGTTCAAGATGGCTGCCGTTTCCATGGAAACTGCAAAAATGTGAAAAATTTTCAAAATTCAAAATTCTTCATTATAAGACCCAAGTGGATGAAACTTTGTGGAACTGTTACCTGATATGCCTAGATGTGCATGCAATATCAAGAGGTTCTAAAATGGCCACCATTGCCATGGAAACGGGGCGAAAGTTTAACATTGACCGTATGGGAAAACACATTAAAGCTACATTTTCTTCAAGAATATAGCATCAATCCCCATGAAACTTTATAGATATGTAACCTGGCATGTACCAATGTGGCACCTGTCTTTGGAATTTTGGAAATGGTAACTGTTACCATGGAAACAGCAAAAATTTCGAAAATTTCAAAATGCTCCAAACGAGATGAAATTTTACAACAATGTTAATAAACATGTGTAAAAGCGCTCTTTGACTTTGGAATTTTCAAAATGGCTGCCGCTCACCTGGCAATGGGGGAAGGGTGCCATCCGTTATTGCTAGCAATTACAAATCTAGTTATTATTATATTTATTCTTCCACACTTTTTTGTCCATACTATTTCTCCGAATTAGCTTCAACCATATTGATGAAACTATACCATAATGTAGACCACAACATTTTATAGTGCAGTGGGGTATGGCACCATCAAGATGGCTACCGTTGCCATGGAAACGAAACAAATGTGAAAAAATCCCGTTTTTTGTTTTGGTGAACTATTTGGATAGGCTTTAACTCAGAACCATTATATTTTAATACAATGTAGGTGCCCACTATATACAGGTGTTTGGATGATTTTGGCACTCATTGGAACTACTATGTTGCCATGGAAACAACACCAAAAATTTCAAAAATCTCAAAATGTTCCAAACTTAATGAAACTTCACAGTAACGATGAGCAACATTGGAAGATGTGGAATTTGGCGTTGGAATTTCCAAAATATCTGTTATTACCATGGAAACAATGCAAAAAGGTCAAAACTTTGAATTTTCACAGAACATTCCAGAACATCAATGTTAAATTTGTTCTAGAGACATTAAATGATATATTGGTATGCCTACATGTTATGACCATATTAGGAAATTCCAAAATGGCCGCCATTGCCATGGAAACTGGACAAAAGTTTAACATTGACCCTACGGGAAAATACACTTAAGCTGCATTTTTTTTTAAAATATAACAACAATTCCACGTAGTCAGGAGTATGTGCACGTAATGCTGTACTGCTAACATGTACTAGAATATGCTAGAATAAAAATATGTATTTTATTTAACGTGCTTCTTTTCTATACAAAAATCGCGCTTTACAGAGAAAATCGCCACCGAGATAACGAGAAACACTCAGAGTACAAATTACTGACATTTCTGCACTTGCGTTAAAGTACATATCCGTGAATGACACACCTGTTAAAATCTACACATTAGCTGAAATCAATCGATAAACATGTAATTTAATTGTACACGATACGTTACATGTATTGTGTGATACGCGAGCTATTGAAGAATAAATTGAACAGTTAGTACGCCGCTCCGTCAATATATACACGTGTTGTCTGTCCAAGGTCCCCTCTAGAAAGAATATTAATATGCTAAGTCCACGATAATATACTTCAGTATCACGTGACACCACCTTCCTACTTGCGCGCGTGTCTAATTTTAGATTTAAAAAGGATTCCCAAACTATGTATAGAACTGAAACGTATTCAACGGAAGAGAAAAAAAAAGGGGGGGAGGGGGTTGTTGTCGTGTGTGTGAAGAAATGCTGATTCCCACATGTATAATAGATATTTGACTTTTGTACACTCATAAGTATTGATGCTACTGTGACCATGTGCAGTACGGGTGCCATCCTCAGCTATTGCTAGCAATAGCAAATCTAGTGTTAGAATAACTCAGTCGCAATTCATTTTTTTTCGGATGTAAGAGTTGTTCTCAATACTACATGTAAAATTGTGCGTGAGATATTTGTCACTGAACAGCACGAAACATATAGAAAATGAAGAAGAAAACCATGCAAAATATGTCATTTTCGGCTATAGAAAGTATTGATCAATCAACCAAATCATTATCAGAGTGATCAAATCATGATCACATTGATTAAATCATGATTAGAGATTGATCGATCGATCAATCAATCAAGTGTTGATATCAGACAAGTAATCAATCAATTGCAGAATCCGAAATAAACGTCCCATCGCTATTTTTACAAACTGTCAATCATTAGCAAGTATTGATCAATCAACCAAATCATGATCAGAGTGATCAAATCATGATCACATGGATTAAATCATGATTACAGATTGATCGATCGATCGATCGATCAATCAATCAAGTGTTGATATCAAACAAGTAATCAATCAAGTGCAGAATCCGAAATAAACGTCCCATCGCTATTTTTACAAACTGTCAATCATTCGATTAATCAATCAATAAAACGATCGATCGATCAATTGATTGATTGATCAATCATGATCACAAACCATCAATCAACCAATACACGTATCGTCTCCATTGAATTTATGAAAGAAAAAAACTTTAATTCGCTTTTCGTATTATTATGGCACCCTCAACGGAGTTGGGGTGACATATTGTTATTGTTCGTTTCTTTTTGTCTTATTATGTCACCCTGACGGAGGTCGGGTGACATATTGTTATTGTACGATTCTTTTTTTTATTATTATTATTCCACACTTTTTTGTCCAGACTATTTCTAAGAATAGGACGGACCAATTGTTATGGAACTATACCAAAATGTTAATGACCATGTGCAGAAGTGCAGTCGAGGGTTGGCATATCCAACATGGCTGCCGTTGTCATGGAAACAGAAAGAATGTAAAAATGTAATGGAACATTCTAGAACATTAGGTTAAAGTAAATCTACGGCCATTAAATGTTATATAATGGTATAATATTATGGGGAGCACAATATGAAGCAACAGTATGACTTTGGAATTTTCAAATGTTGCTATGGAAACTGTTAAAAAAAGCAAAATTTTGAAAATTCTTCAAAAATGTATGAAACGTTACAGAAATGTTAACATATTAATCTAGATGCGGCATTCAACTTTGGAATTTCCAAAATGGCTGCCGTTACCATGGCTGCTGTTTAGAGGCACTTGGTGGACCAGGGTGACATCCGCTATTGCTTGCAATGGCAATTCTAGTTATTATGGCACCCTCAACGGAGTTGGGGTGACATATTGTTATTCTACGTTTCTTTTTTTTCTTATTATGTCACCCGATCGACAATGTCGGGTGACATATTGCTTTTCCTCTGTTTCTTTGTTATTATGTCACCCGATCGACAATGTCGGGTGACATATTGCTTTTCCTCTGTTTCTTTGTTATTATTATTATTCTTCCAACTATTTTGTCCGCCACTTTTCTCGGAGCCAATAGAACCAATCTTAATGATAGTAAAGTATAATAGGGAACACAAAATTGCGGGTTGCAGTAGGGTCTAAGACCATAAAAAATGGCTGCCGTTTCCATGGAAACTGAACAATTGTGAAAAATTCTACTTTTTGTTTTTTTGGAATAATTTGCTGATGCTTAAACTCAGAATCATCATATTTTAATACAATAAAGGTGCCACCCATATACTGGTTTTGGATGATTTTGGCAATCATTGGAACTACTATGTTGCCATGGAAACTACACCAAAAATTTCAAAAATATGAAAATGCTCCAAATTTTTTGAAACTTTACCATAACGATGAGCAACTTTGGTAGATGTGGAATTTGGCGTTTGAATTTCCAAAATGTCTGCCGTTTCCATGGAAACAATGCAAAAAGGTCAAAATGCTCCAAAAACTTCCGGGTTTGGTCAATAACTTTGGTATGCTTGAACTTAAAATCATCAAATTTTTACACAATATAGTTATCCACTATATACAGGTTTTGATTGATTTTGACAATCATTGGAACTATTCTGTTACCATGGATACAGGATCAAATATCTCAAAAATTTCAAAATGCTCCAAAATTGATGAAACTTAATATGATAGTTGAATGGCAAGTCTGGATGAGACTTTTGACTTTGGAATTTCCAAAATGGCCACCGTTGCCATGGAAACTGCAAAAAAGTCAAAATTTCTCAAAATGCTTTGAACTTAATGAAACTTGATAGTATTGTTAACTGCCAAGTACAGATGAGACTTTTGACTTTGAAATTTTCAAAATGGCTGCCGTTGCCATGGAAATAGCAGAAATGTGATTTTTTTTAAAATGCTCTGAATGTACTGAAAATTTACAGAAAGATGTATTGCCATAAATATATGTGCATTCACTGTTAAACAATTTTGAAATGGCTGCCGGTTAGTGGCAATAGGGGAAGGGTGACATCCGCTATTGCTTGCAATGGCAATTCTAGTTATTATTATTCTTCCAACTATTTTGTCCGCCACTTTTCTCGCAGCCAATGGAACCAATCTTAATGATAGTTAAGTATAATAGGGAACACAAAATTGCGGGTTGCAGTAGGGTCTAAGACCATAAAAAATGGCTTCCGTTTCCATGGAAACGGAACAATTGTGAAAAATTCCACTTTTTGTTTTTTTGGAATAATTTGGAGATGCTTAAACTCAGAATCATCATATTTTGATACAATGAAGGTGCCACCCATATACTGGTTTTGGATGATTTTTGGCAATCATTGGAACTACTATGTTGCCATGGAAACTACACCAAAAATTTCAAAAATATGAAAATGCTCCAAATTTTTTGAAACTTTACCATAACGATGAGCAACTTTGGTAGATGTGGAATTTGGCGTTGGAATTTCTAGAATGTCTGCCGTTACCATGGAAACAATGCATAAGTGTCAAAATGCTCCAAAAACTTCCGGGTTTGGTGAATAACTTTGGTATGCTTGAACTTAAAATCATCAAATTTTTACACAATATAGTTGTCCACTATATACAGGTTTTGATTGATTTTGACAATCATTGGAACTACTCTGTTACCATGGATACAGGATCAAATATCTCAAAAATTTCAAAATGCTCCAAAGTTGATGAAACTTAATATGATAGTTGACTGGCAAGTCTGGATGAGACTTTTGACTTTGGAATTTCCAAAATGGCCACCGTTGCCATGGAAACTGCAAAAAAGTCAAAATTTCTCAAAATGCTTTGAACTTAATGAAACTTGATATTATTGTTAACTGCCAAGTACAGATGAGACTTTTGACTTTGAAATTTTCAAAATGGCTGCCGTTGCCATGGAAACGGCAGAAATGTGATTTTTTTTAAAATGCTCTGAATGTACTGAAAATTTACAGAAAGATGTATTGCCATAAATATATGTGCATTCACTGTTTAACCATTTTGAAATGGCTGCCGCTTAGTGGCAATAGGGGAAGGGTGACATCCGCTATTGCTTGCAATGGCAATTCTAGTTATTTTTATTATTCTTCCACACATTTTGTCCATCGTGTTTCTAAGAATTGAGTGATCCAAAATTGTTGGAACTATAACATAATGAGGACCCCCATTTGAAGTTGTGCACCTTGCTATGGAATGGTAAAAGATGGTCGCCGTTTCCATGGAAACAGCACAAATGCGAAAAAAATCAAAGTGTTCCAAACTGGAAGAAACTCCACAGGAATGTTAACTGGTATCTCCTGATTTCCAGTTTGACTTTGGAATTTTCAAAATGGCTGCCGTTACCATGGAAACAGCTAAAATATCAAAAATTCTAACTCTTTCGTTATAAGATCCAGCTGGATGAAACTTTATGAAAATGTTCTCCAGTATGCCAAGATGTCAAGACAATATTTGGATAGTTCAAAATGGCCGCCGTTGTCATGGAAACTGGGGCCCAGTTTTGCATTGACCCTATG
This sequence comes from Mytilus edulis, assembly GCA_019925275.1. NCBI lineage: Eukaryota > Metazoa > Mollusca > Bivalvia > Mytilida > Mytilidae > Mytilus > Mytilus edulis. The sequence goes on from CM034359.1 coordinate 33,161,681, forward strand.
GAAAAATGCATAAAATCAGCATTTTCTCAGAGAGTAGTGCACCAAAGTAAATGAAACTCTATTGATATATAACATGACATGTGGCAATGAGACGTACGCTTTTAGAATTTTGGAATTATCTACTGTAACCATGGTTGCAGCACAAATGTTCAAAATTTCCAAAAAAAATTAAGTGCTGCAAACTGGATGAAACTTTACAGGAATAGTGACTGACATGTGCGGAGTTCCATTTTGAAGTTGGAATTTCCAAAATGGCCGCCGTAACCATGGAAACAGCAAAAATATCAAAATTTTCAAAATGCTTCAAACTTAATGAAATTTTGCAAAAATGATGACTTGCATGTGTAGATGCACTCTTTGACTTTGAAATTTTCAAAATGGCTGCCGCTCGCCTGGCAATAGGGGGACGAGGGTGCCATCCGTTATTGCTAGCAATTACAAATCTAGTTATTATATTTATTCTTCCACACTTTTTTGTCCATACTATTTCTCCGAATTAGCTTCAACCATATTGATGAAACTATACCATAATGTAGACCACAACATTTTATAGTGCAGTGGGGTATGGCACCATCAAGATGGCTACCGTTGCCATGGAAACGAAACAAATGTGAAAAAATCCCGTTTTTTGTTTTGGTGAACTATTTGGATAGGCTTTAACTCAGAACCATTATATTTTAATACAATGTAGGTGCCCACTATATACAGGTGTTTGGATGATTTTGGCACTCATTGGAACTACTATGTTGCCATGGAAACAACACCAAAAATTTCAAAAATCTCAAAATGTTCCAAACTTAATGAAACTTCACAGTAACGATGAGCAACATTGGAAGATGTGGAATTTGGCGTTGGAATTTCCAAAATATCTGTTATTACCATGGAAACAATGCAAAAAGGTCAAAACTTTGAATTTTCACAGAACATTCCAGAACATCAATGTTAAATTTGTTCTAGAGACATTAAATGATATATTGGTATGCCTACATGTTATGACCATATTAGGAAATTCCAAAATGGCCGCCATTGCCATGGAAACTGGACAAAAGTTTAACATTGACCCTACGGGAAAATACACTTAAGCTGCATTTTTTTTTAAAATATAACAACAATTCCACGTAGTCAGGAGTATGTGCACGTAATGCTGTACTGCTAACATGTACTAGAATATGCTAGAATAAAAATATGTATTTTATTTAACGTGCTTCTTTTCTATACAAAAATCGCGCTTTACAGAGAAAATCGCCACCGAGATAACGAGAAACACTCAGAGTACAAATTACTGACATTTCTGCACTTGCGTTAAAGTACATATCCGTGAATGACACACCTGTTAAAATCTACACATTAGCTGAAATCAATCGATAAACATGTAATTTAATTGTACACGATACGTTACATGTATTGTGTGATACGCGAGCTATTGAAGAATAAATTGAACAGTTAGTACGCCGCTCCGTCAATATATACACGTGTTGTCTGTCCAAGGTCCCCTCTAGAAAGAATATTAATATGCTAAGTCCACGATAATATACTTCAGTATCACGTGACACCACCTTCCTACTTGCGCGCGTGTCTAATTTTAGATTTAAAAAGGATTCCCAAACTATGTATAGAACTGAAACGTATTCAACGGAAGAGAAAAAAAAAGGGGGGGAGGGGGTTGTTGTCGTGTGTGTGAAGAAATGCTGATTCCCACATGTATAATAGATATTTGACTTTTGTACACTCATAAGTATTGATGCTACTGTGACCATGTGCAGTACGGGGTGCCATCCTCAGCTATTGCTAGCAATAGCAAATCTAGTGTTAGAATAACTCAGTCGCAATTCATTTTTTTTCGGATGTAAGAGTTGTTCTCAATACTACATGTAAAATTGCGCGTGAGATATTTGTCACTGAACAGCACGAAACATATAGAAAATGAAGAAGAAAACCATGCAAAATATGTCATTTTCGGCTATAGAAAGTATTGATCAATCAACCAAATCATGATCAGAGTGATCAAATCATGATCACATTGATTAAATCATGATTAGAGATTGATCGATCGATCAATCAATCAAGTGTTGATATCAGACAAGTAATCAATCAATTGCAGAATCCGAAATAAACGTCCCATCGCTATTTTTACAAACTGTCAATCATTAGCAAGTATTGATCAATCAACCAAATCATGATCAGGGTGATCAAATCATGATCACATTGATTAAATCATGATTAGAGATTGATCGATCGATCAATCAATCAAGTGTTGATATCAGACAAGTAATCAATCAATTGCAGAATCCGAAATAAACGTCCCATCGCTATTTTTACAAACTGTCAATCATTAGCAAGTATTGATCAATCAACCAAATCATGATCAGAGTGATCAAATCATGATCACATGGATTAAATCATGATTACAGATTGATCGATCGATCGATCGATCAAATCAATCAAGTGTTGATATCAAACAAGTAATCAATCAAGTGGGAATCCGAAATAAACGTCCCATCGCTATTTTTTACAAACTGTCAATCATTCGATTAATCAATCAATAAAACGATCGATCGATCAATTGATTGATTGATCAATCATGATCACAAACCATCAATCAACCAATACACGTATCGTCTCCATTGAATTTATGAAAGAAAAAAACTTTAATTCGCTTTTCGTATTATTATGGCACCCTCAACGGAGTTGGGGTGACATATTGTTATTGTTCGTTTCTTTTTGTCTTATTATTATTATGTCACCCGATCGACAATGTCGGGTGACATATTGCTTTTCCTCTGTTTCTTTTTCCGTATTATTATTATTATTATTATTATTTTTCTTCCACCTAATTTTGTCCGCCCGCTTTCTCAGAGCTAAAGGAACCAATCTGAATGATGTTGCACTATAACAAGGAACCCTGAATTTCCTTGTGACTTTTTGACTTTGGAACTTAAAAATGGCTGCCATCACCATGGAAACAGAAAAATGGTGGAAAAAAATAATTTTGGAGTTAGGTGAATTGTTTGAGATTGCTTAAGCTTAAAATCTTTAGATTTTAATACAGTGTAGGTGCCCACTATATACTGCTTTGGGATGATTTTGGCAATCATTGGACAACTATGTTTCCATGGATACTACACCAAAATTTCCAAAATATGGAAATGCTCCAAATTTTATAAAACTTCACAGTAACGATGAGCAACATTGATAGATGTGGAATTTGGCGTTGGAATTTGGAAAATGTCTGCCGTTACCATGGAAACAATGCAAAACAGGTCAAAATGCTCCAAAAACTTCAGGGTTTGGTGAATAATTTTGGTATGCCTTAATTTAGAATCATCTAATTTTTATACAATATAGTTTTCAACTATATACAGGTTTTGAATGATTTTGACAATCATTGGAACTACAATGTTACCATGGATACAGCAGCAAAAATTTCAAAAAATTCAAAATGCTTTAAACTTAATGAAACTTCACAATAATGTTGACTGTCATGTGTTGAAGCAGAATTTGAAGTTGGAATTTCCAAAATGGCTGCCGTTGCCATGGAAACATCAAAATTTCTAAATTTTCAAAATGCTTCAAATGTTCTGAAAATTTGTAGAAAGATGAACTACCATGCATATATGTGCATTCACTGTTAAAATTTTTGAAATGGCTGCCGCTTAGTGGCAATGGGGGGAAGGGTGACATCCGCTATTGCTTGCAATAGCAATTCTAGTTATATTTATTCTTCCACACTTTTTTGTCCATACTATTTCTCCGAATTAGCTTCAACCATATTGATGAAACTATACCATAATGTAGACCACAACATTTTATAGTGCAGTGGGGTATGGCACCATCAAGATGGCTACCGTTGCCATGGAAACGAAACAAATGTGAAAAAATCCCGTTTTTTGTTTTGGTGAACTATTTGGATAGGCTTTAACTCAGAACCATTATATTTTAATACAATGTAGGTGCCCACTATATACAGGTGTTTGGATGATTTTGGCACTCATTGGAACTACTATGTTGCCATGGAAACAACACCAAAAATTTCAAAAATCTCAAAATGTTCCAAACTTAATGAAACTTCACAGTAACGATGAGCAACATTGGAAGATGTGGAATTTGGCGTTGGAATTTCCAAAATATCTGTTATTACCATGGAAACAATGCAAAAAGGTCAAAACTTTGAATTTTCACAGAACATTCCAGAACATCAATGTTAAATTTGTTCTAGAGACATTAAATGATATATTGGTATGCCTACATGTTATGACCATATTAGGAAATTCCAAAATGGCCGCCATTGCCATGGAAACTGGACAAAAGTTTAACATTGACCCTACGGGAAAATACACTTAAGCTGCATTTTTTTTTAAAATATAACAACAATTCCACGTAGTCAGGAGTATGTGCACGTAATGCTGTACTGCTAACATGTACTAGAATATGCTAGAATAAAAATATGTATTTTATTTAACGTGCTTCTTTTCTATACAAAAATCGCGCTTTACAGAGAAAATCGCCACCGAGATAACGAGAAACACTCAGAGTACAAATTACTGACATTTCTGCACTTGCGTTAAAGTACATATCCGTGAATGACACACCTGTTAAAATCTACACATTAGCTGAAATCAATCGATAAACATGTAATTTAATTGTACACGATACGTTACATGTATTGTGTGATACGCGAGCTATTGAAGAATAAATTGAACAGTTAGTACGCCGCTCCGTCAATATATACACGTGTTGTCTGTCCAAGGTCCCCTCTAGAAAGAATATTAATATGCTAAGTCCACGATAATATACTTCAGTATCACGTGACACCACCTTCCTACTTGCGCGCGTGTCTAATTTTAGATTTAAAAAGGATTCCCAAACTATGTATAGAACTGAAACGTATTCAACGGAAGAGAAAAAAAAAGGGGGGGAGGGGGTTGTTGTCGTGTGTGTGAAGAAATGCTGATTCCCACATGTATAATAGATATTTGACTTTTGTACACTCATAAGTATTGATGCTACTGTGACCATGTGCAGTACGGGGTGCCATCCTCAGCTATTGCTAGCAATAGCAAATCTAGTGTTAGAATAACTCAGTCGCAATTCATTTTTTTTCGGATGTAAGAGTTGTTCTCAATACTACATGTAAAATTGTGCGTGAGATATTTGTCACTGAACAGCACGAAACATATAGAAAATGAAGAAGAAAACCATGCAAAATATGTCATTTTCGGCTATAGAAAGTATTGATCAATCAACCAAATCATGATCAGAGTGATCAAATCATGATCACATTGATTAAATCATGATTAGAGATTGATCGATCGATCAATCAATCAAGTGTTGATATCAGACAAGTAATCAATCAATTGCAGAATCCGAAATAAACGTCCCATCGCTATTTTTACAAACTGTCAATCATTAGCAAGTATTGATCAATCAACCAAATCATGATCAGAGTGATCAAATCATGATCACATGGATTAAATCATGATTACAGATTGATCGATCGATCGATCGATCAATCAATCAAGTGTTGATATCAAACAAGTAATCAATCAAGTGCAGAATCCGAAATAAACGTCCCATCGCTATTTTTACAAACTGTCAATCATTCGATTAATCAATCAATAAAACGATCGATCGATCAATTGATTGATTGATCAATCATGATCACAAACCATCAATCAACCAATACACGTATCGTCTCCATTGAATTTATGAAAGAAAAAAACTTTAATTCGCTTTTCGTATTATTATGGCACCCTCAACGGAGTTGGGGTGACATATTGTTATTGTTCGTTTCTTTTTGTCTTATTATTATTATGTCACCCGATCGACAATGTCGGGTGACATATTGCTTTTCCTCTGTTTCTTTTTCCGTATTATTATTATTATTATGTCACCCGATCGACAATGTCGGGTGACATATTGCTTTTCCTCTGTTTCTTTTTCTCTATTATTATTATTATTATTTTTCTTCCACCTAATTTTGTCCGCTCGCTTTCTCAGAGCCAAAGGAACCAATCTGAATGATGGTGCACTATAACAAGGAACCCTGACTTTCCTGTTGCTTTTTAATATTGGCACTAAAAAAATGGCTGCCATCACCATGGAAACGGAAAAATGGTGAAAAAATATAATTTTGGAGTTAGGTGAATTGTTTGAGAATGCTTAACCTTAAAATCTTTAGATTTTGATACAATGTAGGTGCCCACTATATACTGCTTTGGGATGATTTTGGCAATCATTGGAGCTGCTATGTTGCCATGGATACTACACCAAAAATTTCAAAAATATGGAAATGCTTCAAATTTTATAAAACTTCACAGTAACGATGAGCAACATTGGTAGAGGTGGAACTTGGCGTTGGAATTTCGAAAATGTCTGCCGTTACCATGGAAACAATGCAAAACAGGTCAAAATGGTCAAAAAACCTTAAAGTGGCATTTACTTTCTTAAAATGGTAGGTCAAATTGATCGAAACTTTGATGGTATGGTCCCTCCCATGTACCAATGTGGTATATGCCATTAAATTTTGGGAATGGTCTCTGTTGCCATAGGAACCATCACAAATGTCAAAACTTTCAAAATTTTCAAAATGCTTCAAAATTGATGAAACTTCATAGGATTGTAGACTGTCAAGTCTGCATGAGACTTTGAAGTTGGAATTTCCAAAATGGCTACCGTTGCCATGGAAACTGGAAAAATGTCAAAAATTCTCAAAATGCTTTGAACTTAATGAAACTTGATATTATTGTTACCTGACAAGTAAAGATGAGACTTTAGACTTTGAAATTTTCAAAATGGCTGCCGTTGCCATGGAAACGGCAGAAATATGAAATTTTAAAACTGCTTCGAATGTACTGAAAATTTACAGAAAAATGTATTGCCATGCATATTTGTGCATTCACTGTTAAACAATTTTTAAATGGCTGCCGGTTAGTGGCAATTGGGGGAAGGGTGACATCCGCTATTGCTTGCAATGGCAATTCTAGTTATTATTATTTTTCTTCCACCTAATTTTGTCCGCCCGCTTTCTCAGAGCTAAAGGAACCAATCTGAATGATGTTGCACTATAACAAGGAACCCTGAATTTCCTTGTGACTTTTTGACTTTGGAACTTAAAAATGGCTGCCATCACCATGGAAACAGAAAAATGGTGGAAAAAAATAATTTTGGAGTTAGGTGAATTGTTTGAGATTGCTTAAGCTTAAAATCTTTAGATTTTAATACAGTGTAGGTGCCCACTATATACTGCTTTGGGATGATTTTGGCAATCATTGGACAACTATGTTTCCATGGATACTACACCAAAAATTTCCAAAATATGGAAATGCTCCAAATTTTATAAAACTTCACAGTAACGATGAGCAACATTGATAGATGTGGAATTTGGCGTTGGAATTTGGAAAATGTCTGCCGTTACCATGGAAACAATGCAAAACAGGTCAAAATGCTCCAAAAACTTCAGGGTTTGGTGAATAATTTTGGTATGCCTTAATTTAGAATCATCTAATTTTTATACAATATAGTTTTCAACTATATACAGGTTTTGAATGATTTTGACAATCATTGGAACTACAATGTTACCATGGATACAGCAGCAAAAATTTCAAAAAATTCAAAATGCTTTAAACTTAATGAAACTTCACAATAATGTTGACTGTCATGTGTTGAAGCAGAATTTGAAGTTGGAATTTCCAAAATGGCTGCCGTTGCCATGGAAACATCAAAAATTTCTAAATTTTCAAAATGCTTCAAATGTTCTGAAAATTTGTAGAAAGATGAACTACCATGCATATATGTGCATTCACTGTTAAAAATTTTTGAAATGGCTGCCGCTTAGTGGCAATGGGGGGAAGGGTGACATCCGCTATTGCTTGCAATAGCAATTCTAGTTATATTTATTCTTCCACACTTTTTTGTCCATACTATTTCTCCGAATTAGCTTCAACCATATTGATGAAACTATACCATAATGTAGACCACAACATTTTATAGTGCAGTGGGGTATGGCACCATCAAGATGGCTACCGTTGCCATGGAAACGAAACAAATGTGAAAAAATCCCGTTTTTTGTTTTGGTGAACTATTTGGATAGGCTTTAACTCAGAACCATTATATTTTAATACAATGTAGGTGCCCACTATATACAGGTGTTTGGATGATTTTGGCACTCATTGGAACTACTATGTTGCCATGGAAACAACACCAAAAATTTCAAAAATCTCAAAATGTTCCAAACTTAATGAAACTTCACAGTAACGATGAGCAACATTGGAAGATGTGGAATTTGGCGTTGGAATTTCCAAAATATCTGTTATTACCATGGAAACAATGCAAAAAGGTCAAAACTTTGAATTTTCACAGAACATTCCAGAACATCAATGTTAAATTTGTTCTAGAGACATTAAATGATATATTGGTATGCCTACATGTTATGACCATATTAGGAAATTCCAAAATGGCCGCCATTGCCATGGAAACTGGACAAAAGTTTAACATTGACCCTACGGGAAAATACACTTAAGCTGCATTTTTTTTTAAAATATAACAACAATTCCACGTAGTCAGGAGTATGTGCACGTAATGCTGTACTGCTAACATGTACTAGAATATGCTAGAATAAAAATATGTATTTTATTTAACGTGCTTCTTTTCTATACAAAAATCGCGCTTTACAGAGAAAATCGCCACCGAGATAACGAGAAACACTCAGAGTACAAATTACTGACATTTCTGCACTTGCGTTAAAGTACATATCCGTGAATGACACACCTGTTAAAATCTACACATTAGCTGAAATCAATCGATAAACATGTAATTTAATTGTACACGATACGTTACATGTATTGTGTGATACGCGAGCTATTGAAGAATAAATTGAACAGTTAGTACGCCGCTCCGTCAATATATACACGTGTTGTCTGTCCAAGGTCCCCTCTAGAAAGAATATTAATATGCTAAGTCCACGATAATATACTTCAGTATCACGTGACACCACCTTCCTACTTGCGCGCGTGTCTAATTTTAGATTTAAAAAGGATTCCCAAACTATGTATAGAACTGAAACGTATTCAACGGAAGAGAAAAAAAAAGGGGGGGAGGGGGTTGTTGTCGTGTGTGTGAAGAAATGCTGATTCCCACATGTATAATAGATATTTGACTTTTGTACACTCATAAGTATTGATGCTACTGTGACCATGTGCAGTACGGGGTGCCATCCTCAGCTATTGCTAGCAATAGCAAATCTAGTGTTAGAATAACTCAGTCGCAATTCATTTTTTTTCGGATGTAAGAGTTGTTCTCAATACTACATGTAAAATTGTGCGTGAGATATTTGTCACTGAACAGCACGAAACATATAGAAAATGAAGAAGAAAACCATGCAAAATATGTCATTTTCGGCTATAGAAAGTATTGATCAATCAACCAAATCATGATCAGAGTGATCAAATCATGATCACATTGATTAAATCATGATTAGAGATTGATCGATCGATCAATCAATCAAGTGTTGATATCAGACAAGTAATCAATCAATTGCAGAATCCGAAATAAACGTCCCATCGCTATTTTTACAAACTGTCAATCATTAGCAAGTATTGATCAATCAACCAAATCATGATCAGAGTGATCAAATCATGATCACATGGATTAAATCATGATTACAGATTGATCGATCGATCGATCGATCAATCAATCAAGTGTTGATATCAAACAAGTAATCAATCAAGTGCAGAATCCGAAATAAACGTCCCATCGCTATTTTTACAAACTGTCAATCATTCGATTAATCAATCAATAAAACGATCGATCGATCAATTGATTGATTGATCAATCATGATCACAAACCATCAATCAACCAATACACGTATCGTCTCCATTGAATTTATGAAAGAAAAAAACTTTAATTCGCTTTTCGTATTATTATGGCACCCTCAACGGAGTTGGGGTGACATATTGTTATTGTTCGTTTCTTTTTGTCTTATTATTATTATGTCACCCGATCGACAATGTCGGGTGACATATTGCTTTTCCTCTGTTTCTTTTTCCGTATTATTATTATTATTATGTCACCCGATCGACAATGTCGGGTGACATATTGCTTTTCCTCTGTTTCTTTTTCTCTATTATTATTATTATTATTTTTCTTCCACCTAATTTTGTCCGCTCGCTTTCTCAGAGCCAAAGGAACCAATCTGAATGATGGTGCACTATAACAAGGAACCCTGACTTTCCTGTTGCTTTTTAATATTGGCACTAAAAAAATGGCTGCCATCACCATGGAAACGGAAAAATGGTGAAAAAATATAATTTTGGAGTTAGGTGAATTGTTTGAGAATGCTTAACCTTAAAATCTTTAGATTTTGATACAATGTAGGTGCCCACTATATACTGCTTTGGGATGATTTTGGCAATCATTGGAGCTGCTATGTTGCCATGGATACTACACCAAAAATTTCAAAAATATGGAAATGCTTCAAATTTTATAAAACTTCACAGTAACGATGAGCAACATTGGTAGAGGTGGAACTTGGCGTTGGAATTTCGAAAATGTCTGCCGTTACCATGGAAACAATGCAAAACAGGTCAAAATGGTCAAAAAACCTTAAAGTGGCATTTACTTTCTTAAAATGGTAGGTCAAATTGATCGAAACTTTGATGGTATGGTCCCTCCCATGTACCAATGTGGTATATGCCATTAAATTTTGGGAATGGTCTCTGTTGCCATAGGAACCATCACAAATGTCAAAACTTTCAAAATTTTCAAAATGCTTCAAAATTGATGAAACTTCATAGGATTGTAGACTGTCAAGTCTGCATGAGACTTTTGAAGTTGGAATTTCCAAAATGGCTACCGTTGCCATGGAAACTGGAAAAATGTCAAAAATTCTCAAAATGCTTTGAACTTAATGAAACTTGATATTATTGTTACCTGACAAGTAAAGATGAGACTTTAGACTTTGAAATTTTCAAAATGGCTGCCGTTGCCATGGAAACGGCAGAAATATGAAATTTTAAAACTGCTTCGAATGTACTGAAAATTTACAGAAAAATGTATTGCCATGCATATTTGTGCATTCACTGTTAAACAATTTTTAAATGGCTGCCGGTTAGTGGCAATTGGGGGAAGGGTGACATCCGCTATTGCTTGCAATGGCAATTCTAGTTATTATTATTTTTCTTCCACCTAATTTTGTCCGCCCGCTTTCTCAGAGCTAAAGGAACCAATCTGAATGATGTTGCACTATAACAAGGAACCCTGAATTTCCTTGTGACTTTTTGACTTTGGAACTTAAAAATGGCTGCCATCACCATGGAAACAGAAAAATGGTGGAAAAAAATAATTTTGGAGTTAGGTGAATTGTTTGAGATTGCTTAAGCTTAAAATCTTTAGATTTTAATACAGTGTAGGTGCCCACTATATACTGCTTTGGGATGATTTTGGCAATCATTGGACAACTATGTTTCCATGGATACTACACCAAAAATTTCCAAAATATGGAAATGCTCCAAATTTTATAAAACTTCACAGTAACGATGAGCAACATTGATAGATGTGGAATTTGGCGTTGGAATTTGGAAAATGTCTGCCGTTACCATGGAAACAATGCAAAACAGGTCAAAATGCTCCAAAAACTTCAGGGTTTGGTGAATAATTTTGGTATGCCTTAATTTAGAATCATCTAATTTTTATACAATATAGTTTTCAACTATATACAGGTTTTGAATGATTTTGACAATCATTGGAACTACAATGTTACCATGGATACAGCAGCAAAAATTTCAAAAAATTCAAAATGCTTTAAACTTAATGAAACTTCACAATAATGTTGACTGTCATGTGTTGAAGCAGAATTTGAAGTTGGAATTTCCAAAATGGCTGCCGTTGCCATGGAAACATCAAAAATTTCTAAATTTTCAAAATGCTTCAAATGTTCTGAAAATTTGTAGAAAGATGAACTACCATGCATATATGTGCATTCACTGTTAAAAATTTTTGAAATGGCTGCCGCTTAGTGGCAATGGGGGGAAGGGTGACATCCGCTATTGCTTGCAATAGCAATTCTAGTTATATTTATTCTTCCACACTTTTTTGTCCATACTATTTCTCCGAATTAGCTTCAACCATATTGATGAAACTATACCATAATGTAGACCACAACATTTTATAGTGCAGTGGGGTATGGCACCATCAAGATGGCTACCGTTGCCATGGAAACGAAACAAATGTGAAAAAATCCCGTTTTTTGTTTTGGTGAACTATTTGGATAGGCTTTAACTCAGAACCATTATATTTTAATACAATGTAGGTGCCCACTATATACAGGTGTTTGGATGATTTTGGCACTCATTGGAACTACTATGTTGCCATGGAAACAACACCAAAAATTTCAAAAATCTCAAAATGTTCCAAACTTAATGAAACTTCACAGTAACGATGAGCAACATTGGAAGATGTGGAATTTGGCGTTGGAATTTCCAAAATATCTGTTATTACCATGGAAACAATGCAAAAAGGTCAAAACTTTGAATTTTCACAGAACATTCCAGAACATCAATGTTAAATTTGTTCTAGAGACATTAAATGATATATTGGTATGCCTACATGTTATGACCATATTAGGAAATTCCAAAATGGCCGCCATTGCCATGGAAACTGGACAAAAGTTTAACATTGACCCTACGGGAAAATACACTTAAGCTGCATTTTTTTTAAAATATAACAACAATTCCACGTAGTCAGGAGTATGTGCACGTAATGCTGTACTGCTAACATGTACTAGAATATGCTAGAATAAAAATATGTATTTTATTTAACGTGCTTCTTTTCTATACAAAAATCGCGCTTTACAGAGAAAATCGCCACCGAGATAACGAGAAACACTCAGAGTACAAATTACTGACATTTCTGCACTTGCGTTAAAGTACATATCCGTGAATGACACACCTGTTAAAATCTACACATTAGCTGAAATCAATCGATAAACATGTAATTTAATTGTACACGATACGTTACATGTATTGTGTGATACGCGAGCTATTGAAGAATAAATTGAACAGTTAGTACGCCGCTCCGTCAATATATACACGTGTTGTCTGTCCAAGGTCCCCTCTAGAAAGAATATTAATATGCTAAGTCCACGATAATATACTTCAGTATCACGTGACACCACCTTCCTACTTGCGCGCGTGTCTAATTTTAGATTTAAAAAGGATTCCCAAACTATGTATAGAACTGAAACGTATTCAACGGAAGAGAAAAAAAAAGGGGGGAGGGGGTTGTTGTCGTGTGTGTGAAGAAATGCTGATTCCCACATGTATAATAGATATTTGACTTTTGTACACTCATAAGTATTGATGCTACTGTGACCATGTGCAGTACGGGGTGCCATCCTCAGCTATTGCTAGCAATAGCAAATCTAGTGTTAGAATAACTCAGTCGCAATTCATTTTTTTTCGGATGTAAGAGTTGTTCTCAATACTACATGTAAAATTGTGCGTGAGATATTTGTCACTGAACAGCACGAAACATATAGAAAATGAAGAAGAAAACCATGCAAAATATGTCATTTTCGGCTATAGAAAGTATTGATCAATCAACCAAATCATGATCAGAGTGATCAAATCATGATCACATTGATTAAATCATGATTAGAGATTGATCGATCGATCAATCAATCAAGTGTTGATATCAGACAAGTAATCAATCAATTGCAGAATCCGAAATAAACGTCCCATCGCTATTTTTACAAACTGTCAATCATTAGCAAGTATTGATCAATCAACCAAATCATGATCAGAGTGATCAAATCATGATCACATGGATTAAATCATGATTACAGATCGATCGATCGATCAATCAATCAAGTGTTGATATCAAACAAGTAATCAATCAAGTGCAGAATCCGAAATAAACGTCCCATCGCTATTTTTACAAACTGTCAATCATTCGATTAATCAATCAATAAACGATCGATCGATCAATTGATTGATTGATCAATCATGATCACAAACCATCAATCAACCAATACACGTATCGTCTCCATTGAATTTATGAAAGAAAAAAACTTTAATTCGCTTTTCGTATTATTATGGCACCCTCAACGGAGTTGGGGTGACATATTGTTATTGTTCGTTTCTTTTTGTCTTATTATTATTATGTCACCCGATCGACAATGTCGGGTGACATATTGCTTTTCCTCTGTTTCTTTTTCCGTATTATTATATTATTATGTCACCCGATCGACAATGTCGGGTGACATATTGCTTTTCCTCTGTTTCTTTTTCTCTATTATTATTATGTCACCCGATCGACAATGTCGGGTGACATATTGCTTTTCCTCTATTATTATTATTTTTCTTCCACCTAATTTTGTCCGGCAGTTTTCTCAGAACCAAAGGAACCAATCTGAATGATAGTGCACTATAACAAGGAACCCTGACTTTCCAGTTGCAGTGCAACTTTGGAACTAAAAAAATGGCTGCCATCACCATGGAAACGAAAAAATGGTGAAAAAATATAATTTTGGAGTTAGGTGAATTGTTTGAGAATGCTTAACCTTAAAATCTTTAGATTTTAATACAATGTAGGTGCCCACTATATACTGCTTTGGGATGATTTTGGCAATCATTGGAACTGCTATGTTGCCATGGATACTACACCAAAAATTTCCAAAATATGGAAATGCTCCAAATTTTATAAAACTTCACAGTAACGATGAGCAACATTGTAAGATGTGGAATTGGGCGTTGGAATTTTGAAAATGTCTGCCGTTACCATGGAAACAATGCAAAACAGTCCAAAAACCTTAAAGTGGCAATAACTTTCTTAATATGGTAGGTCAAATGGATTGAAACTTTGATGGTATGGTCCCTCCCATGTACCAATGTGGTATATGCCATTAAATTTTGGGAATGGTCTCTGTTGCCATAGGAACCATCACAAATGTCAAAAACTTCAAAAATTTCAAAATGCTCCAAATTTGATGAAACTTAATACGATTGTAGACTGGCAAGTCTGGATGACACTTTTGAAGTTAGAATTTCCAAAATGGCCACCGTTGCCATGGAAACTGCAAAAATGTCAAATATTTTCAAAATGCTCCAAACTTAATGAAACTTAATATTATTGTAAACTGGCATGTATAGATGAGACTTGTGACTTTAAAAATTTCAAAATGGCTGCCGTTGCCATGGAAACGGCAGAAATGAAATTTGTTTTAAAATGCTCTAAATGAACTAAAAAATTTACAGAAAGATTTATAGCCATGTATATTTGTGCATTCACTGTTTAACATTTTTTTAAATGGCTGCTGCTTAGTGGCAATAGGGGGAAGGGTGACATCCGCTATTGCTTGCAATGGCAATTCTAGTTATTATTATTTTTCTTCCACCTAATTTTGTCCGCTCGCTTTCTCAGAGCCAAAGGAACCAATCTGAATGATGGTGCACTATAACAAGGAACCCTGACTTTCCTGTTGCTTTTTAATATTGGCACTAAAAAAATGGCTGCCATCACCATGGAAACGGAAAAATGGTGAAAAAATATAATTTTGGAGTTAGGTGAATTGTTTGAGAATGCTTAACCTTAAAATCTTTAGATTTTGATACAATGTAGGTGCCCACTATATACTGCTTTGGGATGATTTTGGCAATCATTGGAGCTGCTATGTTGCCATGGATACTACACCAAAAATTTCAAAAATATGGAAATGCTTCAAATTTTATAAAACTTCACAGTAACGATGAGCAACATTGGTAGAGGTGGAACTTGGCGTTGGAATTTCGAAAATGTCTGCCGTTACCATGGAAACAATGCAAAACAGGTCAAAATGGTCAAAAAACCTTAAAGTGGCATTTACTTTCTTAAAATGGTAGGTCAAATTGATCGAAACTTTGATGGTATGGTCCCTCCCATGTACCAATGTGGTATATGCCATTAAATTTTGGGAATGGTCTCTGTTGCCATAGGAACCATCACAAATGTCAAAACTTTCAAAATTTTCAAAATGCTTCAAAATTGATGAAACTTCATAGGATTGTAGACTGTCAAGTCTGCATGAGACTTTTGAAGTTGGAATTTCCAAAATGGCTACCGTTGCCATGGAAACTGGAAAAATGTCAAAAATTCTCAAAATGCTTTGAACTTAATGAAACTTGATATTATTGTTACCTGACAAGTAAAGATGAGACTTTAGACTTTGAAATTTTCAAAATGGCTGCCGTTGCCATGGAAACGGCAGAAATATGAAATTTTAAAACTGCTTCGAATGTACTGAAAATTTACAGAAAAATGTATTGCCATGCATATTTGTGCATTCACTGTTAAACAATTTTTAAATGGCTGCCGGTTAGTGGCAATTGGGGGAAGGGTGACATCCGCTATTGCTTGCAATGGCAATTCTAGTTATTATTATTTTTCTTCCACCTAATTTTGTCCGCCCGCTTTCTCAGAGCTAAAGGAACCAATCTGAATGATGTTGCACTATAACAAGGAACCCTGAATTTCCTTGTGACTTTTTGACTTTGGAACTTAAAAATGGCTGCCATCACCATGGAAACAGAAAAATGGTGGAAAAAAATAATTTTGGAGTTAGGTGAATTGTTTGAGATTGCTTAAGCTTAAAATCTTTAGATTTTAATACAGTGTAGGTGCCCACTATATACTGCTTTGGGATGATTTTGGCAATCATTGGACAACTATGTTTCCATGGATACTACACCAAAAATTTCCAAAATATGGAAATGCTCCAAATTTTATAAAACTTCACAGTAACGATGAGCAACATTGATAGATGTGGAATTTGGCGTTGGAATTTGGAAAATGTCTGCCGTTACCATGGAAACAATGCAAAACAGGTCAAAATGCTCCAAAAACTTCAGGGTTTGGTGAATAATTTTGGTATGCCTTAATTTAGAATCATCTAATTTTTATACAATATAGTTTTCAACTATATACAGGTTTTGAATGATTTTGACAATCATTGGAACTACAATGTTACCATGGATACAGCAGCAAAAATTTCAAAAAATTCAAAATGCTTTAAACTTAATGAAACTTCACAATAATGTTGACTGTCATGTGTTGAAGCAGAATTTGAAGTTGGAATTTCCAAAATGGCTGCCGTTGCCATGGAAACATCAAAAATTTCTAAATTTTCAAAATGCTTCAAATGTTCTGAAAATTTGTAGAAAGATGAACTACCATGCATATATGTGCATTCACTGTTAAAATTTTTTGAAATGGCTGCCGCTTAGTGGCAATGGGGGGAAGGGTGACATCCGCTATTGCTTGCAATAGCAATTCTAGTTATATTTATTCTTCCACACTTTTTTGTCCATACTATTTCTCCGAATTAGCTTCAACCATATTGATGAAACTATACCATAATGTAGACCACAACATTTTATAGTGCAGTGGGGTATGGCACCATCAAGATGGCTACCGTTGCCATGGAAACGAAACAAATGTGAAAAAATCCCGTTTTTTGTTTTGGTGAACTATTTGGATAGGCTTTAACTCAGAACCATTATATTTTAATACAATGTAGGTGCCCACTATATACAGGTGTTTGGATGATTTTGGCACTCATTGGAACTACTATGTTGCCATGGAAACAACACCAAAAATTTCAAAAATCTCAAAATGTTCCAAACTTAATGAAACTTCACAGTAACGATGAGCAACATTGGAAGATGTGGAATTTGGCGTTGGAATTTCCAAATATCTGTTATTACCATGGAAACAATGCAAAAAGGTCAAAACTTTGAATTTTCACAGAACATTCCAGAACATCAATGTTAAATTTGTTCTAGAGACATTAAATGATATATTGGTATGCCTACATGTTATGACCATATTAGGAAATTCCAAAATGGCCGCCATTGCCATGGAAACTGGACAAAAGTTTAACATTGACCCTACGGGAAAATACACTTAAGCTGCATTTTTTTTTAAAATATAACAACAATTCCACGTAGTCAGGAGTATGTGCACGTAATGCTGTACTGCTAACATGTACTAGAATATGCTAGAATAAAAATATGTATTTTATTTAACGTGCTTCTTTTCTATACAAAAATCGCGCTTTACAGAGAAAATCGCCACCGAGATAACGAGAAACACTCAGAGTACAAATTACTGACATTTCTGCACTTGCGTTAAAGTACATATCCGTGAATGACACACCTGTTAAAATCTACACATTAGCTGAAATCAATCGATAAACATGTAATTTAATTGTACACGATACGTTACATGTATTGTGTGATACGCGAGCTATTGAAGAATAAATTGAACAGTTAGTACGCCGCTCCGTCAATATATACACGTGTTGTCTGTCCAAGGTCCCCTCTAGAAAGAATATTAATATGCTAAGTCCACGATAATATACTTCAGTATCACGTGACACCACCTTCCTACTTGCGCGCGTGTCTAATTTTAGATTTAAAAAGGATTCCCAAACTATGTATAGAACTGAAACGTATTCAACGGAAGAGAAAAAAAAAGGGGGGAGGGGGTTGTTGTCGTGTGTGTGAAGAAATGCTGATTCCCACATGTATAATAGATATTTGACTTTTGTACACTCATAAGTATTGATGCTACTGTGACCATGTGCAGTACGGGGTGCCATCCTCAGCTATTGCTAGCAATAGCAAATCTAGTGTTAGAATAACTCAGTCGCAATTCATTTTTTTTCGGATGTAAGAGTTGTTCTCAATACTACATGTAAAATTGTGCGTGAGATATTTGTCACTGAACAGCACGAAACATATAGAAAATGAAGAAGAAAACCATGCAAAATATGTCATTTTCGGCTATAGAAAGTATTGATCAATCAACCAAATCATGATCAGAGTGATCAAATCATGATCACATTGATTAAATCATGATTAGAGATTGATCGATCGATCAATCAATCAAGTGTTGATATCAGACAAGTAATCAATCAATTGCAGAATCCGAAATAAACGTCCCATCGCTATTTTTACAAACTGTCAATCATTAGCAAGTATTGATCAATCAACCAAATCATGATCAGAGTGATCAAATCATGATCACATTGATTAAATCATGATTACAGATGATCGATCGATCGATCGATCAATCAATCAAGTGTTGATATCAAACAAGTAATCAATCAAGTGCAGAATCCGAAATAAACGTCCCATCGCTATTTTTACAAACTGTCAATCATTCGATTAATCAATCAGATAAAACGATCGATCGATCAATTGATTGATTGATCAATCATGATCACAAACCATCAATCAACAATACACGTATCGTCTCCATTGAAATTTATGAAAGAAAAAAACTTTAATTCGCTTTTCGTATTATTATGGACCCTCACGTTGTCTATTTTATGCGTTTCTTGTCTTATTATTATGTCACCCGTCGACATTGGGTGACATATTGTTATTGTTCGTTTCTTTTTGTCTATTATTATTATTATGTCACCCGATCGACAATGTCGGGTGACATATTGCTTTTCCTCTGTTTTTTTCCGTATATATTATTATTATTATTTTTCTTCCACCTAATTTTGTCCGCCCGCTTTCTCAGAGCTAAAGGAACCAATCTGAATGATGTTGCACTATAACAAGGAACCCTGAATTTCCTTGTGACTTTTGACTTTGGAACTTAAAAATGGCTGCCATCACCATGGAAACAGAAAAATGGTGGAAAAAAATAATTTTGGAGTTAGGTGAATTGTTTGAGATTGCTTAAGCTTAAAATCTTTAGATTTTAATACATGTAGGTGCCCACTATATACTGCTTTGGGATGATTTTGGCAATCATTGGACAACTATGTTTCCATGGATACTACACCAAAAATTTCCAAAATATGGAAATGCTCCAAATTTTATAAAACTTCACAGTAACGATGAGCAACATTGATAGATGTGGAATTTGGCGTTGGAATTTGAAAATGTCTGCCGTTACCATGGAAACAATGCAAAACAGGTCAAAATGCTCCAAAAACTTCAGGGTTTGGTGAATAATTTTGGTATGCCTTAATTAGAATCATTAAATTTTTATACAATATAGTTTTCAACTATATACAGGTTTTGAATATTTTGACAATCATTGAACTACAATGTTAACCATGGATACAGCACAAAAATTTCAAAATTCAAAATGCTTTAAACTTAATGAAACTTCACAATAATGTTGACTGTCATGTGTTAAGCAGAATTTGAAGTTGGAATTTCAAAATGGCTGCCGTTGCCATGGAAACATCAAAAATTTCTAAATTTTCAAAATGCTTCAAATGTTCTGAAAATTTTAGAAAGATGAACTACCATGCATATAATGTGCATTCACTGTTAAAAATTTTTGAAATGGCTGCCGCTTAGTGGCAATGGGGGGAAGGGTGACATCCGCTATTGCTTGCAATAGCAATTCTAGTTATATTTATTCTTCCACACTTTTTTGTCCATACTATTTCTCCGAATTAGCTTCAACCATATTGATGAAACTATACCATAATGTAGACCACAACATTTTATAGTGCAGTGGGGTATGGCACCATCAAGATGGCTACCGTTGCCATGGAAACGAAACAAATGTGAAAAAATCCCGTTTTTTGTTTTGGTGAACTATTTGGATAGGCTTTAACTCAGAACCATTATATTTTAATACAATGTAGGTGCCCACTATATACAGGTGTTTGGATGATTTTGGCACTCATTGGAACTACTATGTTGCCATGGAAACAACACCAAAAATTTCAAAAATCTCAAAATGTTCCAAACTTAATGAAACTTCACAGTAACGATGAGCAACATTGGAAGATGTGGAATTTGGCGTTGGAATTTCCAAAATATCTGTTATTACCATGGAAACAATGCAAAAAGGTCAAAACTTTGAATTTTCACAGAACATTCCAGAACATCAATGTTAAATTTGTTCTAGAGACATTAAATGATATATTGGTATGCCTACATGTTATGACCATATTAGGAAATTCCAAAATGGCCGCCATTGCCATGGAAACTGGACAAAAGTTTAACATTGACCCTACGGGAAAATACACTTAAGCTGCATTTTTTTTTAAAATATAACAACAATTCCACGTAGTCAGGAGTATGTGCACGTAATGCTGTACTGCTAACATGTACTAGAATATGCTAGAATAAAAATATGTATTTTATTTAACGTGCTTCTTTTCTATACAAAAATCGCGCTTTACAGAGAAAATCGCCACCGAGATAACGAGAAACACTCAGAGTACAAATTACTGACATTTCTGCACTTGCGTTAAAGTACATATCCGTGAATGACACACCTGTTAAAATCTACACATTAGCTGAAATCAATCGATAAACATGTAATTTAATTGTACACGATACGTTACATGTATTGTGTGATACGCGAGCTATTGAAGAATAAATTGAACAGTTAGTACGCCGCTCCGTCAATATATACACGTGTTGTCTGTCCAAGGTCCCCTCTAGAAAGAATATTAATATGCTAAGTCCACGATAATATACTTCAGTATCACGTGACACCACCTTCCTACTTGCGCGCGTGTCTAATTTTAGATTTAAAAAGGATTCCCAAACTATGTATAGAACTGAAACGTATTCAACGGAAGAGAAAAAAAAAGGGGGGGAGGGGGTTGTTGTCGTGTGTGTGAAGAAATGCTGATTCCCACATGTATAATAGATATTTGACTTTTGTACACTCATAAGTATTGATGCTACTGTGACCATGTGCAGTACGGGGTGCCATCCTCAGCTATTGCTAGCAATAGCAAATCTAGTGTTAGAATAACTCAGTCGCAATTCATTTTTTTTCGGATGTAAGAGTTGTTCTCAATACTACATGTAAAATTGTGCGTGAGATATTTGTCACTGAACAGCACGAAACATATAGAAAATGAAGAAGAAAACCATGCAAAATATGTCATTTTCGGCTATAGAAAGTATTGATCAATCAACCAAATCATGATCAGAGTGATCAAATCATGATCACATTGATTAAATCATGATTAGAGATTGATCGATCGATCAATCAATCAAGTGTTGATATCAGACAAGTAATCAATCAATTGCAGAATCCGAAATAAACGTCCCATCGCTATTTTTACAAACTGTCAATCATTAGCAAGTATTGATCAATCAACCAAATCATGATCAGAGTGATCAAATCATGATCACATGGATTAAATCATGATTACAGATTGATCGATCGATCGATCGATCAATCAATCAAGTGTTGATATCAAACAAGTAATCAATCAAGTGCAGAATCCGAAATAAACGTCCCATCGCTATTTTTACAAACTGTCAATCATTCGATTAATCAATCAATAAAACGATCGATCGATCAATTGATTGATTGATCAATCATGATCACAAACCATCAATCAACCAATACACGTATCGTCTCCATTGAATTTATGAAAGAAAAAAACTTTAATTCGCTTTTCGTATTATTATGGCACCCTCAACGGAGTTGGGGTGACATATTGTTATTGTTCGTTTCTTTTTGTCTTATTATTATTATGTCACCCGATCGACAATGTCGGGTGACATATTGCTTTTCCTCTGTTTCTTTTTCCGTATTATTATTATTATGTCACCCGATCGACAATGTCGGGTGACATATTGCTTTTCCTCTGTTTCTTTTTTCCGTATTATTATTATTATTATTTTTCTTCCACCTAATTTTGTCCGCCCGCTTTCTCAGAGCTAAAGGAACCAATCTGAATGATGGTGCACTATAACAAGGAACCCTGACTTTGCTGTTGCTTTCCAATATTGGAACTAAAAAAATGGCTGCCATCACCATGGAAACGGAAAAATGGTGAAAAAAATATAATTTTGGAGTTAGGTGAATTGTTTGAGAATGCTTAACCTTAAAATCTTTAGATTTTAATACAATGTAGGTGCCCTCTATATACTGCTTTGGGATGATTTTGGCAATCATTGGAACTGCTATGTTGTCATGGATACTACACCAAAAATTTCAAAAATATGAAAATGCTCCAAATTTTTTGAAATTCTAGCATAACGATGAGCAACTTTGGTAGATGTGGAATTTGGCGTTGGAATTTTGAAAATGTCTGCTGTTACCATGGAAACAATGCAAAACAGGTCAAAATGGTCCAAAAACCTTAAAGTGGCATTTACTTTCTTAAAATGGTAGTTCAAATTTAACGAAACTTTGATGGTATGGTCCCTCCCATGTACCAATGTGGTATATGCCATTAAATTTTGGGAATGGTCTCTGTTGCCATAGGAACCATCACAAATGTCAAAATTTTCAAAAATTTCAAAATGCTCCAAAATTGATGAAACTTAATATGTTTGTAGACTGGCAAGTCTGGATGGGACTTTTGAAGATGGAATTTCCAAAATGGCCACCGTTGCCATGGAAACTGCAAAAAGTGAAACATTTTTAAAATGCTTTGAACTTTATGAAACTTGATATTTTTGTTAACTGGCAAGTAGAGATAAGACTTTTGACTTTGAAACTTTCAAAATGGCTGCCGTTGCCATGGAAACAGCAAAAATGTGAAATTTTCTAAAATGCTCTTAATGTACTGAAAATTTACAGAAAGATGTATTGCCATGCAAATATGTGCATTCACTGTTAAAAGTTTTTGAAATGGCTGCCGCTTAGTGGCAATGGGGGGAAGGGTGACATCCGCTATTGCTTGCAATGGCAAATCTAGTTATTATTATTATTTTTCTTCCACCTAATTTTGTCCGCCCGCTTTCTCAGAGCTAAAGGAACCAATCTGAATGATGTTGCACTATAACAAGGAACCCTGAATTTCCTTGTGACTTTTTGACTTTGGAACTTAAAAATGGCTGCCATCACCATGGAAACAGAAAAATGGTGGAAAAAAATAATTTTGGAGTTAGGTGAATTGTTTGAGATTGCTTAAGCTTAAAATCTTTAGATTTTAATACAGTGTAGGTGCCCACTATATACTGCTTTGGGATGATTTTGGCAATCATTGGACAACTATGTTTCCATGGATACTACACCAAAAATTTCCAAAATATGGAAATGCTCCAAATTTTATAAAACTTCACAGTAACGATGAGCAACATTGATAGATGTGGAATTTGGCGTTGGAATTTGGAAAATGTCTGCCGTTACCATGGAAACAATGCAAAACAGGTCAAAATGCTCCAAAAACTTCAGGGTTTGGTGAATAATTTTGGTATGCCTTAATTTAGAATCATCTAATTTTTATACAATATAGTTTTCAACTATATACAGGTTTTGAATGATTTTGACAATCATTGGAACTACAATGTTACCATGGATACAGCAGCAAAAATTTCAAAAAATTCAAAATGCTTTAAACTTAATGAAACTTCACAATAATGTTGACTGTCATGTGTTGAAGCAGAATTTGAAGTTGGAATTTCCAAAATGGCTGCCGTTGCCATGGAAACATCAAAAATTTCTAAATTTTCAAAATGCTTCAAATGTTCTGAAAATTTGTAGAAAGATGAACTACCATGCATATATGTGCATTCACTGTTAAAAATTTTTGAAATGGCTGCCGCTTAGTGGCAATGGGGGGAAGGGTGACATCCGCTATTGCTTGCAATAGCAATTCTAGTTATATTTATTCTTCCACACTTTTTTGTCCATACTATTTCTCCGAATTAGCTTCAACCATATTGATGAAACTATACCATAATGTAGACCACAACATTTTATAGTGCAGTGGGGTATGGCACCATCAAGATGGCTACCGTTGCCATGGAAACGAAACAAATGTGAAAAAATCCCGTTTTTTGTTTTGGTGAACTATTTGGAATAGCTTTAACTCAGAACCATATATTTTAATAAATGTAGGTCCCACTATATACAGGTGTTTGGATGATTTTGGCACTCATTGGAACTACTATGTTGCCATGGAAACAACACCAAAAATTTCAAAAAATCTCAAAATGTTCCAAACTTAATGGAAACTTCACAGTAACGATGAGCAACATTGGAAGATGTGGAATTTGGCGTTGGAATTTCCAAAATATCTGTTATTACCATGGAAACAATGCAAAAAGGTCAAAACTTTGAATTTTCACAGAACATTCCAGAACATCAATGTTAAATTTGTTCTAGAGACATTAAATGATATATTGGTATGCCTACATGTTATGACCATATTAGGAAATTCCAAAATGGCCGCCATTGCCATGGAAACTGGACAAAAGTTTAACATTGACCCTACGGGAAAATACACTTAAGCTGCATTTTTTTTTAAAATATAACAACAATTCCACGTAGTCAGGAGTATGTGCACGTAATGCTGTACTGCTAACATGTACTAGAATATGCTAGAATAAAAATATGTATTTTATTTAACGTGCTTCTTTTCTATACAAAAATCGCGCTTTACAGAGAAAATCGCCACCGAGATAACGAGAAACACTCAGAGTACAAATTACTGACATTTCTGCACTTGCGTTAAAGTACATATCCGTGAATGACACACCTGTTAAAATCTACACATTAGCTGAAATCAATCGATAAACATGTAATTTAATTGTACACGATACGTTACATGTATTGTGTGATACGCGAGCTATTGAAGAATAAATTGAACAGTTAGTACGCCGCTCCGTCAATATATACACGTGTTGTCTGTCCAAGGTCCCCTCTAGAAAGAATATTAATATGCTAAGTCCACGATAATATACTTCAGTATCACGTGACACCACCTTCCTACTTGCGCGCGTGTCTAATTTTAGATTTAAAAAGGATTCCCAAACTATGTATAGAACTGAAACGTATTCAACGGAAGAGAAAAAAAAAGGGGGGGAGGGGGTTGTTGTCGTGTGTGTGAAGAAATGCTGATTCCCACATGTATAATAGATATTTGACTTTTGTACACTCATAAGTATTGATGCTACTGTGACCATGTGCAGTACGGGGTGCCATCCTCAGCTATTGCTAGCAATAGCAAATCTAGTGTTAGAATAACTCAGTCGCAATTCATTTTTTTTCGGATGTAAGAGTTGTTCTCAATACTACATGTAAAATTGTGCGTGAGATATTTGTCACTGAACAGCACGAAACATATAGAAAATGAAGAAGAAAACCATGCAAAATATGTCATTTTCGGCTATAGAAAGTATTGATCAATCAACCAAATCATGATCAGAGTGATCAAATCATGATCACATTGATTAAATCATGATTAGAGATTGATCGATCGATCAATCAATCAAGTGTTGATATCAGACAAGTAATCAATCAATTGCAGAATCCGAAATAAACGTCCCATCGCTATTTTTACAAACTGTCAATCATTAGCAAGTATTGATCAATCAACCAAATCATGATCAGAGTGATCAAATCATGATCACATGGATTAAATCATGATTACAGATTGATCGATCGATCGATCGATCAATCAATCAAGTGTTGATATCAAACAAGTAATCAATCAAGTGCAGAATCCGAAATAAACGTCCCATCGCTATTTTTACAAACTGTCAATCATTCGATTAATCAATCAATAAAACGATCGATCGATCAATTGATTGATTGATCAATCATGATCACAAACCATCAATCAACCAATACACGTATCGTCTCCATTGAATTTATGAAAGAAAAAAACTTTAATTCGCTTTTCGTATTATTATGGCACCCTCAACGGAGTTGGGGTGACATATTGTTATTGTTCGTTTCTTTTTGTCTTATTATGGCACCCTCAACGGAGTTGGGGTGACATATTGCTTTTCTACGTTCTTTTTTTCTTATTATTATTTTTTTTCTTCCACTATTTTTGTCCAGCTTATATCTTGGAATTTTATGAACCAATGTTAATGGAACTTAACCATAATGTTAACCAGCATGTGCAGATTTGCAATCGGGGTATGGCATTTTCAAGATGGCCGCCGTTACCATGGAAACAGCAAAAATGTCCAAAAAATCAAAATGCTCAAAGTTAATGAAACTTCACACAAATATTGACTGGCATATGGAGATGTCCCATTTGACTTTGGAATTTCCAAAATGGCCGCTGTTACCATGGAAACAAGCTAAAATATCAAAAATTCTAACTCTTTCGTTATAAGACCCAACTGGATGAAACTTTATGAAAATGTTACCCAGTATGCTAAGATATCAAGACAATATTTGGATAGTCCAAAATGGCCGCCGTTGTCATGGAAACTGGGAGCAAGTTTTGCATTGACCCTATGGAAAAATGCATAAAATCAGCATTTTTTCAGAGAGTTGTGCACCAAAGTAAATGAAACTGTATTGATATATAACATGACATGTGGCAATGAGATGTACGCTTTTAGAATTTTGGAATTATCTACTGTAACCATGGTTGCAGCACAAATGTTCAAAATTTCCAAAAAAAATTAAAGTGCTGCAAACTGGATGAAACTTTACAGGAATAGTGACTGTCATGTGCGGAGTTGCATTTTGAAGTTGGAATTTCCAAAATGGCCGCCGTAACCATGGAAACAGCAAAATACTCCAAAATTTCAAAATGCTCCAAACTTAATGATTTTTTTTCAAAAATGATAACATGCAGGTGTAGATGCACTTTTTGACTTTGGAATTTCCAAAATGGCTGCCGCTCGCCTGGCAATAGGGGGGACGAGGGTGCCATCCGTTATTGCTAGCAATTACAAATCTAGTTATTATGGCACCCTCAACGGAGTTGGGGTGACATATTGTTATTGTTCGTTTCTTTTTGTCTTATTATGTCACCCGATCGACAATGTCGGGTGACATATTGCTATTCCTCTGTTTCTTTTTGACTATTATTATTATTATTATGGCACCCTCAACGGAGTTGGGGTGACATATTGCTTTTCTACGTTTCTTTTTTTCTTATTATGGCACCCTCAACGGAGTTGGGGTGACGTATTGTTATTCTACGTTTCTTTTTTTTCTATTATGGCACCCTCAACGGAGTTGGGGTGACATATTGTTATTCTACGTTTCTTTTTTTCTTATTATTTTTTTTCTTCCACTTTTTTTTGTCCAGCTTATATCTTGGAATTTTATGAACCAATGGTAATGGAACTTAACCATAATGTTGACCAGCATGTGCAGATTTGCAATCGGGATATGGCATTTTCAAGATGGCCGCAGTTACCATGGAAACGGAACAAATGTGAAAAAATACAGTTTTTCGTTTTGGTGAACTGTTTGGATATGCTTTAAGTCAGAATCATTATATTTTAATACAATGTAGGTGCCCACTATATACAGGTGTTGGATGATTTTGGCACTCATTGGAACTACTATGTTGCCATGGAAACTACTCCAAAAAATTCAAAAATATCAAAATGTTCCAAACTTGATGAAACTTCACAGTAACGATGAGCAACATTGGAAGATGTGGAATTTGGCGTTGGAATTTCCAAAATCGCTGTTGTTACCATGGAAACAATGCAAAAAGGTCAAAACTGTGAATTTTCACAGAACATTCTAGAACATCAATGTTTAATTTATTCTAGAGACATTAAATGGTATATGATTGTATATGATTATGGAGGGAAAAATTGCAGCGGGGGTTTGACCTTGGAATTTTCAAAATGGCCGCCGTTACCATGGAAACAGCAAAAATACAAAAAAATTCAAAATGCTTCAAATTTATTGAAACTTGTAACAAATGTTGCTCAGCTAATGTAGACTTGACTTTTGAGTTTGGAATTTCCAAAATGGCCGCCGTTACCATGGCTACCGCTCACCTGGCAATAGGGGAAGGGTGCCATCCGCTATTGCTTGCAATCGCAAATCTAGTTATTATTATTTTTCTTCTTGCAACAAATTTTGTCCAGGTGATTTCTCGAAATCCAATGGACCAATGTTGATGGAACTCTACTATAGTAAGGACCCCCAGGTGCAGAGTTGCAGGAAGCATGGAATGGTTCAAGATGGCTACCGTTTCCATGGAAACAGAACAAATGTGAAAAAATTCAGTTTTTTGTTTTGGTGAACTGTTTGGATATGCTTTATCTCAGAATCATTATATTTTAATACAATGTAGGTGCCCACTATATACAGGTGTTGGATGATTTTGGTGATCATTGGAACTACTATGTTGCCATGGAAACTACACCAAAAATTTCGAAATTCTCAAAATGCTCCAAACTTCAGGAAACTTCACAGTAACGATGAGCAACATTGGAAGATGTGGAATTTGGCGTTGGAATTTCCAAAATATCTGTTGTTACCTTGGAAACAATGCAAAATGGTCAAAACTTTGAATTTTCACAGAACATTCCAGAACATCAATGTTAAATTTATTCTAGAGACATTAAATGGTATATGTTTATGGAGGGCAAAAAATTGCAGCGGGGGTTTGACTTTGGAATATTCAAAATGGCCGCCGTTACCATGGAAACAGCAAAAATATGAAAAACTTCAAAATGCTTCAAATTTAAGGAAACTTATAACAAATGTTGCCTAGCTTATGTAGACTTGACTTTTGAGTTTGGAATTTTCAAAATGGCCGCCGTTACCATGGAAACAGCAAAATTATCCAAAATTTCAAAATGCTTCAAACTTAATGAAACTTTGCAAAAATGTTAATAGACATCTGTAGATGCACTATTTGACTTTGGAATTTTCAAAATGGCTGCCGCTCACCTGGCAATGGGAGAAGGGTGCCATCCGTTATTGCTAGCAATTACAAATCTAGTTATTATTATTATTATGTCACCCTGACGGAGGTCGGGTGACATATTGTTATTGTACGATTCTTTTTTTTATTCTTATTATTATTATTCCACACATTTTGTCCATACTATTTCTTGGAATTGTATGGACCAATTGTAATGAAACTATACCAGAATGTTAATGACCATTGTCAGAAGTGCAGTCGAGGTTGGCGCTTCCAGGATGTCTACTGTTACCATGGAAACAGAAAAAGAGTGAAAAAATGAAGTTTTAGTTTTTGGTGAATAATGTAACTATAACAAAACATTTAATCATCATATTTTTATACAATGTAGCTGTCCTCTGTATACATGCTGTGGATGATTTTGAGATTCATTGGAACTACGATGTTGCCATAGGAACTGATCAAAAATATCAAAAATTTGAAAATTCTTAAAAAATATATTAAACTTTTACAGAAATGTTGCCTGGCAAATCTAGATGTGGCATTTAACTTTGGAATTTCCAAAATGGCTGCCGTTACCATGGAAACAAGGCAAAAACATCAAAATGTGACAATGTGATGGAACATTCTAGAACATTAGTGTTGTACAGCCATTAAATGTTATATGATTATAAAATATTATGGGGAGTACAATATGAAGCAGAAGTATGACTTTGGAATTTTCAAAATGGCCGCCGTTGCCATAGAAACAGTAAAAACATCAAAATTTTAAAAATGCTTTAAACTTTCTAAAAATTTGCAAACTGATGCATTGTAAAGTAGACTAGTTAATTTAATGTTAAAATTTCGAAATGGCTGCCGCTTAGTGGCAATTGGTGGACCAGGGTGACATCCGCTATTGCTTGCAATGGCAATTCTAGTTATTATGTCACCCGATCGACAATGTCGGGTGACATATTGCTTTTCCTCTGTTTCTTTTTCCGTATTATTATTATTATTATGTCACCCGATCGACAATGTCGGGTGACATATTGCTTTTCCTCTATTATTATTATTTTTCTTCCACCTAATTTTGTCCGGCAGTTTTCTCAGAGCCAAAGGGACCAATCTGAATGATGGTGCACTATAACAAGGAACCCTGACTTTCCAGTTGCAGTGCAACTTTGGAACTAAAAAATGGCTGCCATCACCATGGAAACGGAAAAATGGTGAAAAAATATAATTTTGGAGTTGGGTGAATTGTTTGAGAATGCTTAACCTTAAAATCTTTAGATTTTAATACAATGTAGGTGCCCACTATATACTGCTTTGGGATGATTTTGGCAATCATTGGAACTGCTATGTTGCCATGGATACTACACCAAAAATTTCCAAAATATGGAAATGCTCCAAATTTTATAAAACTTCACAGTAACGATGAGCAACATTGGTAGAGGTGGAATTTGGCGTTGGAATTTCGAAAATGTCTGCCGTTGCCATGGAAACAGGTCAAAATGGTCCAAAAACCTTAAAGTGGCATTTACTTTCTTAAAATGGTAGGTCAAATTGATCGAAACTTTGATGGTATGGTCCCTCGCATGTACCAATGTGGTATATGCAATTAAATTTTGGGAATGGTCTCTGTTGCCATAGGAACCATCACAAATGTCAAAAATTTCAAAAATTTCAAAATGCTTCAAAATTGATGAAACTTCATATGATTGTAGACTATCAAGTCTGCATGAGACTTTTGAAGTTGGAATTTCCAAAATGGCTACCGTTGCCATGGAAACTGGAAAAATGTCAAATATTTTGGAAATGCTCCAAACTTAATGAAACTTGATATTATTGTTACCTGACAAGTAAAGATGAGACTTTTGACTTTGAAAATTTCAAAATGGCTGCCGTTGCCATGGAAACCGCAAAAATGTCATGTTTTTAAAAATGCTTTGAATGTACTGAAAATTTACAGAAAAATGTATTGCCATGCATATATGTGCATTCACTGTTAAACAATTTTTAAATGGCTGCCGCTTAGTGGCAATTGGGGGAAGGGTGACATCCGCTATTGCTTGCAATGGCAATTCTAGTTATTATTTTTCTTCCACCTAATTTTGTCCGGCAGTTTTCTCAGAGCCAAAGGAACCAATCTGAATGATAGTGCACTATAACAAGGAACCCTGACTTTCCAGTTGCAGTGCAACTTTGGAACTAAAAAATGGCTGCCATCACCATGGAAACGAAAAAATGGTGAAAAAATATAATTTTGGGGTTAGGTGAATTGTTTGAGAATGCTTAACCTTAAAATCTTTAGATTTTAATACAATGTAGGTGCCCACTATATACTGCTTTGGGATGATTTTGGCAATCATTGGAACTGCTATGTTGCCATGGATACTACACCAAAAATTTCCAAAATATGGAAATGCTCCAAATTTTATAAAACTTCACAGTAACGATGAGCAACATTGTAAGATGTGGAATTGGGCGTTGGAATTTTGAAAATGTCTGCCGTTACCATGGAAACAATGCAAAACAGTCCAAAATCCTTAAAGTGGCAATAACTTTCTTAATATGGTAGGTCAAATGGATCGAAACTTTGATGGTATGGTCCCTCCCATGTACCAATGTGGTATATGCCATTAAATTTTGGGAATGGTCTCTGTTGCCATAGGAACCATCACAAATGTCAAAAATTTCAAAAATTTCAAAATGCTCCAAATTTGATGAAACTTAATATGATTGTAGACTGGCAAGTCTAGATGAGACTTTTGAAGTTGGAATTTCCAAAATGGCCACCGTTGCCGTGGAAACTGCAAAAATGTCAAATATTTTCAAAATGCTCCAAACTTAATGAAACTTAATATTATTGTAAACTGGCATGTATAGATGAGACTTTTGAATTTGAAACTTTCAAAATGGCTGCCGTTGCCATGGCAACAGCAAAAATGTCATTTTTTAAAAATGATCTAAATGTACTGAAAATTTACAGAAATATGTATAGCCATGCAAATATGTCCATTCACTGTTAAAAGTTTTTGAAATGGCTGCCGCTTAGTGGCAATGGGGGGAAGGGTGACATCCGCTATTGCTTGCAATAGCAATTCTAGTTATTATTATTTTTCTTCCACCTAATTTTGTCCGCCCGCTTTCTCAGAGCTAAAGGAACCAATCTGAATGATGTTGCACTATAACAAGGAACCCTGAATTTCCTTGTGACTTTTTGACTTTGGAACTTAAAAATGGCTGCCATCACCATGGAAACAGAAAAATGGTGGAAAAAAATAATTTTGGAGTTAGGTGAATTGTTTGAGATTGCTTAAGCTTAAAATCTTTAGATTTTAATACAGTGTAGGTGCCCACTATATACTGCTTTGGGATGATTTTGGCAATCATTGGACAACTATGTTTCCATGGATACTACACCAAAAATTTCCAAAATATGGAAATGCTCCAAATTTTATAAAACTTCACAGTAACGATGAGCAACATTGATAGATGTGGAATTTGGCGTTGGAATTTGGAAAATGTCTGCCGTTACCATGGAAACAATGCAAAACAGGTCAAAATGCTCCAAAAACTTCAGGGTTTGGTGAATAATTTTGGTATGCCTTAATTTAGAATCATCTAATTTTTATACAATATAGTTTTCAACTATATACAGGTTTTGAATGATTTTGACAATCATTGGAACTACAATGTTACCATGGATACAGCAGCAAAAATTTCAAAAAATTCAAAATGCTTTAAACTTAATGAAACTTCACAATAATGTTGACTGTCATGTGTTGAAGCAGAATTTGAAGTTGGAATTTCCAAAATGGCTGCCGTTGCCATGGAAACATCAAAAATTTCTAAATTTTCAAAATGCTTCAAATGTTCTGAAAATTTGTAGAAAGATGAACTACCATGCATATATGTGCATTCACTGTTAAAAATTTTTGAAATGGCTGCCGCTTAGTGGCAATGGGGGGAAGGGTGACATCCGCTATTGCTTGCAATAGCAATTCTAGTTATTTTTATTCTTCCACACTTTTTTGTCCATTCTATTTCTCGGAATTGGCTTGAACAATATTGATGAAACTATACCATAATGTAGACCACCACATTCTATAGTGCAGTGGGGTATGGCACCATCAAGATGGCTGCCGTTGCCATGGAAACGAAACAAATGTGAAAAAATCCTGTTTTTTGTTTTGGTGAACTGTTTTGATATGCTTAAACTCAGAACCATTATATTTTGATACAATGTAGGTGCCGGCCATATACAGGTGTTGGATGATTTTGGCACTCATTGGAACTACTATGTTGCCATGGAAACTATACCAAAAATTTCAAAAATATCAAAATGCTCCAAACTTCATGAAACTTCACAGTAACGATGAGCAACATTGGAAGATGTGGAATTTGGCGTTGGAATTTCCAAAATATCTGTTGTTACCATGGAAACAATGCAAAAAGGTCAAAAATTTCAAAAAAAATAAAAAATGCTGTAAACTATATGAAACTTTACAGGAACGGTCACTGGCATAAGCAAAGTTGACATTTGAAGTTGGAATTTTCAAAATGGCCGCCGTAACCATGGATTCAGCAAAAATGTCAAAAACTTCAAAATGCTCCAAACTTAATGAAACTTAACAAATAGGATAATTTGAATGTGAAGTTGCACACTTTGACTTTGGAATTTTCTAGATTGCTGCCGCTCGCCTGGCAATGTGGGAAGGGTGCCATCCGCTATTGCTTGCAATGGCAAATCTAGTTATGTCACCCGATCGACAATGTCGGGTGACATATTGCTTTTCCTCTGTTTCTTTTTCTGTATTATTATTATTATTATACTTCCACCTAATTTTGTCCGCCAGCTTTCTCAGAGCCAAAAGTACCAATCCGAATGGTGGTGCACTATAACAAGGAACCCTGACTCCCCAGAGTCTGTGAAACTTTGGAACTAAAAAATGGCTGCCATCACCATGGAAACGGAAAAATGGTGAAAAAATATAATTTTGGAGTTCCTTGAATTGTTTGAGAATGCTTAACCTTAAAATCTTTAGATTTTAATACAATGTAGGTGCCCACTATATACTGCTTTGGGATGATTTTGGCAATCATTGGAACTGCTATGTTGCCATGGATACTACACCAAAAATTTCAAAAATATGAAAATGCTCCAAATTTTTTGAAATTCTAGCATAACGATGAGCAACTTTGGTAGATGTGGAATTTGGCGTTGGAATTTCCAAAATGTCTGCCGTTTCCATGGAAACAATGCAAAAAGGTCAAAATGCTCCAAAAACTTCAGGGTTTGGTGAATAACTTTGGTATGCTTTAACTTAAAATCATCAAATTTTTATACAATATAGTTGTCCACTATATACAGGTTTAGAATGATTATGACAATCATTGGAACTACTCTGTTACCATGGATACAGGATCAAATATTTCAAAAATTTCAAAATGCTGCAAAATTGATGAAACTTAATATTATTGTTAACTACCAAGTCTGGATGAGACTTTTGACTTTGGAATTTCCAAAATGGCCACCGTTGCCATGGAAACTGCAAAAAAGTCAAAATTCTCAAAATGCTTTGAACTTAATAAAACTTGATATTATTGTTAACTGACAAGTAATAATGAGGCTTTTGACTTTGAAATTTTCAAAATGGCTGACGTTGCCATGGAAACGGCAGAAATATGAAATACTTTAAAATGCTCAAAATATACTGAAAATTTACAGAAAGATGAATAGCCATGCATATTTGTGCATTTACTGTTAAACAAGTTTGAAATGGCTGCCGCTTAGTGGCAATAGGGGGAAGGGTGACATCCGCTATTGCTTGCAATGGCAATTCTAGTTATTATTATTATTCTTCCACCTAATTTTGTCCGGCAGTTTTCTCAGAGCCAAAGGAACCAATCTAAATGATGGTGCACTATAACAAGGAACCCTGACTTTCGAGTTGCAGTGCAACTTTGGAACTAAAAAATGGCTGCCATCACCATGGAAACGGAAAAATGGTGAAAAAATATAATTTTGGAGTAAGGTTAATTGTTTCAGAATGCTTTACCTTAAAATCTTTAGAATTTAATACAATGTAGGTGCCCACTATATACAGCTTTAGGATGGTTTTGGCAATCATTGGAACTGCTATGTTGCCATGGATACTACACCAAAAATTTCCAAAATATGGAAATGCTCCAAATTTTATAAAACTTCACAGTAACGATGAGCAACATTGGTAGATGTGCAATTTGGCGTTGGAATTTCGAAAATGTCTGCTGTTACCATGGAAACAATGCAAAACAGGTCAAAATGGTCCAAAAACCTTAAAGTGGCATTTACTTTCTTAAAATGGTAGGTCAAATTGATCGAAACTTTGATGGTATGGTCCCTCCCATGTACCAATGTGGCATATGCCATTAAATTTTGGGAATGGTCTCTGTTGCCATAGGAACCATAACAAATGTCAAAAATTTCCAAAATTTCAAAATGCTTCAAAATTAATGAAACTTCATATGATTGTAGACTGTCAAGTCTGCATGAGACTTTTGAAGTTGGAATTTCCAAAATGGCTACCGTTGCCATGGAAACTGGAAAAATGTCAAATATTTTCAAAATGCCCCAAACTTAATGAAACTTAATATTATTGTAGACTGGCATGTATAAATGAGACTTTTGACTTTGAAACTTTCAAAATGGCTGCCGTTGCCATGGAAACAGCAAAAATGTCATGTTTTTAAAAATGATCTAAATGTACTGAAAATTTACAGGAAAATGTATATATAGCCATGCAAATATGTGCATTCACTGTTAAAAGTTTTTGAAATGGCTGCCGCTAAGTGGCAATGGGGGAAGGGTGACATCCGCTATTGCTTGCAATGGCAATTCTAGTTTTTATTATTTTTCTTCCACACATTTTGTCCAGGAGATTTCTCGAAATCCAATGGACCAAAGTTGATGGAACTCTGTTATATTGAGGACCCTTAGGTGAAGAGTTGCAGGCACCATGGAATGGTTCAAGATGGCTGCCGTTTCCATGGAAACTGCAAAAATGTGAAAAAATTTCAAAATTCTAAATTCTTCATTATAAGACCCAAGTGGATGAAACTTTGTGGAAGTGTTACCTGATATGCCTAGATGTGCATGCAATATCAAGAGGTTCCAAAATGGCCGCCATTGTCATGGAAACAGGGCAAAAGTTTAACATTGACCGTATGGGAAAACACATAAAAGCTACATTTTCTTGAAGAATATAGCATCAATTCCAATGAAACTTTACAGATATGTAACATGGCATGTACCAATGTTGGACCTGTCTTTGGAATTTTGGAAATGGTAACTGTTACCATGGAAACAGCAAAAATTTCAAAAATTTCAAAATGCTCCAAACGAGATGAAATTTTACAACAATGTTAATAAACATGTGTAAAAGCGCTCTTTGACTTTAAATTTTTCAAAATGGCTGCCGCTCACCTGGCAATGGGGGAAGGGTGCCATCCGTTATTGCTAGCAATTACAAATCTAGTTTTTTTTATTTTTCTTCCACACATTTTGTCCGCGCGAGTTCTTGGAATCCTATGGACCAATGTTGATGGAACTCTACTATAATGAGGACCACCATCTGAAGTTGTGCACCTTGCTATGGAATGGTAAAAAATGGCCGCCGTTTCCATGGAAACAGCACAAATGCGAAAAAAATCAAAGTGGTCCAAACTGGAAGAAACTCCACAGGAATGTTAACTGGCATGTCCTGATTTCCAGTTTGACTTTGGAATTTTCAAAATGGCTGCCGTTACCATGGAAACAGCTAAAATATCAAAAGTTCTAACTCTTTCGTTATAAGATCCAACAGGAAGAAACTTTATGAAAATGTTCTCCAGTATGCCAAGATGTCAAGACAATATTATGATAGTTCAAAATGGCCGCCGTTGTCATGGAAACTGGGGCCAAGTTTTGCATTGACCCTATGGAAAAATGCATAAAATCAGCATTTTCACAGAGAGTAATGCACCAAAGTAAATGAAACTGTATTGATATATAACATGACATGTGACAATGAGATGTCTGCTTTTAGAATTTTGGAATTATCTACTGTAACCATGGTTGCAGCACAAATGTTCAAAATGTCAAAAAAAAATCAAGTGCTGCAAACTGGATGAAACTTTACAGGAATAGTGACTGACATGTGCGGAGTTGCATTTTGAAGTTGGAATTTCCAAAATGGCCGCCGTAACCATGGAAACAGCAAAATTGTCCAAAATTTCAAAATGCTCCAAACGTAATGAAATTTTGCAAAAATGATAAC
Organism: Mytilus edulis; assembly: GCA_019925275.1. Classification (NCBI taxonomy): domain Eukaryota; kingdom Metazoa; phylum Mollusca; class Bivalvia; order Mytilida; family Mytilidae; genus Mytilus; species Mytilus edulis. Next base: position 33,199,533 of record CM034359.1, read on the forward strand.
TTGCAGGTGTAGATGCACTCTTTGACTTTGGAATTTCCAAAATGGCTGCCGCTCGCCTGGCAATGGGGGGACGAGGGTGCCATCCGTTATTGCTAGCAATTACAAATCTAGTTATTATTTTTTTTCTTCCACTATTTTTGTCCAGCTTATATCTTGGAATTTTATGAACCAATGTTAATGGAACTTAACCATAATGTTAACCAGCATGTGCAGATTTGCAATCGGGGTATGGCATTTTCAAGATGGCCGCCGTTACCATGGAAACAGCAAAAATGTCCAAAAAATCAAAATGCTCCAAAGTTAATGAAACTTCACACAAATATTGACTGGCATATGGAGATGTCCCATTTGACTTTGGAATTTCCAAAATGGCCGCTGTTACCATGGAAACAAGCTAAAATATCAAAAATTCTAACTCTTTCGTTATAAGACCCAACTGGATGAAACTTTATGAAAATGTTACCCAGTATGCTAAGATATCAAGACAATATTTGGATAGTCCAAAATGGCCGCCGTTGTCATGGAAACTGGGAGCAAGTTTTGCATTGACCCTATGGAAAAATGCATAAAATCAGCATTTTTTCAGAGAGTTGTGCACCAAAGTAAATGAAACTGTATTGATATATAACATGACATGTGGCAATGAGATGTACGCTTTTAGAATTTTGGAATTATCTACTGTAACCATGGTTGCAGCACAAATGTTCAAAATTTCCAAAAAAAATTAAAGTGCTGCAAACTGGATGAAACTTTACAGGAATAGTGACTGTCATGTGCGGAGTTGCATTTTGAAGTTGGAATTTCCAAAATGGCCGCCGTAACCATGGAAACAGCAAAATACTCCAAAATTTCAAAATGCTCCAAACTTAATGATTTTTTTTCAAAAATGATAACATGCAGGTGTAGATGCACTTTTTGACTTTGGAATTTCCAAAATGGCTGCCGCTCGCCTGGCAATAGGGGGGACGAGGGTGCCATCCGTTATTGCTAGCAATTACAAATCTAGTTATGGCACCCTCAACGGAGTTGGGGTGACATATTGTTATTCTACGTTTCTTTTTTTCTTATTATTTTTTTTCTTCCACTTTTTTTTGTCCAGCTTATATCTTGGAATTTTATGAACCAATGGTAATGTAACTTAACCATAATGTTGACCAGCATGTGCAGATTTGCAATCGGGGTATGGCACTTTCAAGATGGCCGCAGTTACCATGGAAACGGAACAAATGTGAAAAAATACAGTTTTTCGTTTTGGTGAACTGTTTGGATATGCTTTAAGTCAGAATCATTATATTTTAATACAATGTAGGTGCCCACTATATACAGGTGTTGGATGATTTTGACACTCATTGGAACTACTATGTTGCCATGGAAACTACACCAAAAATTTCAAAATTCTCAAAATGTTCCAAACTTCAGGAAACTTCACAGTAAGGATGAGCAACATTGGAAGATGTGGAATTTGGCGTTGGACTCATTGGAACTACTATGTTGCCATGGAAACTACACCAAAAATTTCAAAATTCTCAAAATGTTCATAACTTCAGGAAACTTCACAGTAAGGATGAGCAACATTGGAAGATGTGGAATTTGGCGTTGGAATTTCCAAAATATCTCTTGTTACCATGGAAACAATGCTAAAAGGTCAAAACTTTGAATTTTCACAGAACATTCCAGAACATCAATGTTAAATTTATTCTAGACATTAAATGGTATATGATTATGGAGGGAAAAAAATTGCAGCGGGGGTTTGACTTTGGAACATTCAAAATGGCCGCCGTTACCATGGAAACAGCAAAAATATGAAAAAATTTAAAATGCTTTAAATTTAATGAAACTTATAACAAATGTTGCCTAGCTTATGTAGACTTGACTTTTGAGTTTGGAATTTTCAAAATGGCCGCCGTTACCATGGAAACAGCAAATTGTCCAAAATTTCAAAATGCTTCAAACTTAATGAAACTTTGCAAAAATGTTACTAGACATCTGTAGATGCACTATTTGACTTTGGAATTTTCAAAATGGCTGCCGCTCACCTGGCAATGGGGGAAGGGTGCCATCCGTTATTGCTAGCAATTACAAATCTAGTTATTATTATTATTCTTCCACCTAGTTTTGTCCGGCAGTTTTCTCAGAGCCAAAGGAACCAATCTGAATGATGGTGCACTATAACAAGGAACCCTGACTTTCCAGTTGCAGTGCAACTTTGGAACTAAAAAATGGCTGCCATCACCATGGAAACCAAAAAATAATGGAAAATTCTAGTTTTTGGTTTTGATGAATTATTTGGAAATGCTTTAACTTAGAATCATTATATTTTGATACAATGTAGGTGCCGGGCATATACTGGTTTTGGATGATTTTGGCAATCATTGGAACTGCTATGTTGCCATGGATACTACACCAAAAATTTCCAAAATATGGAAATGCTCCAAATTTTATAAAACTTCACAGTAATGATGAGCAACATTGGTAGATGTGGAATTTGGTGTTGCAATTTCGAAAATGTCTGCCGTTACCATGGAACCAATGCAAAACAGGTCAAAATGGTCTAAAAACCTTCAAGTGGCATTTACTTTCTTAAAATGGTAGGTCAAATTGATTGAAACTTTGATGGTATGGTCCCTCCCATGTACCAATGTGGTATATGCCATTCAATTTTGGGAACGGTCTCTGTTGCCATAGGAACCATCCCAAATGTCAAAAATTTCAAAAATTTCAAAATGCTCCAAAATTGATGAAACTTAATAGGATTGTACACTGACAAGTCTGAATGAGACTTTTGAAGTTGGAATTTCCAAAATGGCCACCGTTGCCATGGAAACTGCGGAAATGTCAAATATTTTCAAAATGCTCCAAACTTTATGAAACTTAATATTATTGTTAACTTGCATGTATAGATGAGACTTTTGACTTCGGAATTTTCAAAATGGCTGCCGTTGCCATGGAAACAGCAAAAATGTGAAATTTTCTAAAATGCTCTCAATGTACTGAAAATTTACAGAATGATGTACTGCAATGCATATATGTGCATTCACTGTTAAACAATTTTGAAATGGCTGCCGCTTAGTGGCAATTGGGGGAAGGGTGACATCCGCTATTGCTTGCAATGGCAATTCTAGTTATGGCACCCTCAACGGAGTTGGGGTGACATATTGTTATTCTACGTTTCTTTTTGTTTTTTTTATTTTTATTATTATTTTTCTTCCACACATTTTTGTCCAGTCTGGAACTCTAATGTGAATGGACCCTAGAAGATGGAACTCTACCATAATGTTAACCACCATATGAAGATTTGCTTTTTGGGGTTGGCACTTTCAAGATGGCTGCCGTTACCATGGAAACGGAACAATTGTGAAAAAATCCAGTTTTTTGTTTTGGTGAACTGTTTGGATATGCTTTAACTCAGAATCATTATATTTTAATACAATGTAGGTGCCGACTATATACAGGTGTTGGACGATTTTGGCACTCATTGGAACTACTATGTTGCCATGGAAACTACTCCAAAAATTTCCAAAATATCAAAATGCTCCAAACTTAATGAAACTTCACAGTAACGATGAGCAACATTGGAAGATATGAAATTTGGCGTTGGAATTTCCAAAATATCTGTTGTTACCATGGAAACAATGCAAAAAGGTCAAAACTTTGAATTTTCACAGAACATTCCAGAACATCAATGTTAAATTTATTCTAGAGACATTAAATGGTATATGATGGTATATATGATTATGGAGGGAAAAAAATGCAGCGGGGGTTTGACTTTGGAATATTCAAAATGGCCGCCGTTACCATGGGAAGAGCATAATTATGAAAAATTTCAAAATTCTTTAAATTTAATGAAACTTATAACAAATGTTGCCTAGCTTATGTAGACTTAACTTTTGAGTTTCGAATTTTCAAAATGGCCGCCGTTGCCATGGAAACAGCAAAAAATTTCTAAATGGCTGCCGCTGGCCTGGCAATGGGGAAAGGGTGCCATCCGCTATTGCTTGCAATGGCAAATCTAGTTATTATTATATTTATTCTTCCACACTTTTTTGTCCATACTATTTCTCCGAATTAGCTTCAACCATATTGATGAAACTATACCATAATGTAGACCACAACATTTTATAGTGCAGTGGGGTATGGCACCATCAAGATGGCTACCGTTGCCATGGAAACGAAACAAATGTGAAAAAATCCCGTTTTTTGTTTTGGTGAACTATTTGGATAGGCTTTAACTCAGAACCATTATATTTTAATACAATGTAGGTGCCCACTATATACAGGTGTTTGGATGATTTTGGCACTCATTGGAACTACTATGTTGCCATGGAAACAACACCAAAAATTTCAAAAATCTCAAAATGTTCCAAACTTAATGAAACTTCACAGTAACGATGAGCAACATTGGAAGATGTGGAATTTGGCGTTGGAATTTCCAAAATATCTGTTATTACCATGGAAACAATGCAAAAAGGTCAAAACTTTGAATTTTCACAGAACATTCCAGAACATCAATGTTAAATTTGTTCTAGAGACATTAAATGATATATTGGTATGCCTACATGTTATGACCATATTAGGAAATTCCAAAATGGCCGCCATTGCCATGGAAACTGGACAAAAGTTTAACATTGACCCTACGGGAAAATACACTTAAGCTGCATTTTTTTTTTAAAATATAACAACAATTCCACGTAGTCAGGAGTATGTGCACGTAATGCTGTACTGCTAACATGTACTAGAATATGCTAGAATAAAAATATGTATTTTATTTAACGTGCTTCTTTTCTATACAAAAATCGCGCTTTACAGAGAAAATCGCCACCGAGATAACGAGAAACACTCAGAGTACAAATTACTGACATTTCTGCACTTGCGTTAAAGTACATATCCGTGAATGACACACCTGTTAAAATCTACACATTAGCTGAAATCAATCGATAAACATGTAATTTAATTGTACACGATACGTTACATGTATTGTGTGATACGCGAGCTATTGAAGAATAAATTGAACAGTTAGTACGCCGCTCCGTCAATATATACACGTGTTGTCTGTCCAAGGTCCCTCTAGAAAGAATGAAACTATACCATAATGTAGACCACAACATTTTATAGTGCAGTGGGGTATGGCACCATCAAGATGGCTACCGTTGCCATGGAAACGAAACAAATGTGAAAAAATCCCGTTTTTTGTTTTGGTGAACTATTTGGATAGGCTTTAACTCAGAACCATTATATTTTAATACAATGTAGGTGCCCACTATATACAGGTGTTTGGATGATTTTGGCACTCATTGGAACTACTATGTTGCCATGGAAACAACACCAAAAATTTCAAAAATCTCAAAATGTTCCAAACTTAATGAAACTTCACAGTAACGATGAGCAACATTGGAAGATGTGGAATTTGGCGTTGGAATTTCCAAAATATCTGTTATTACCATGGAAACAATGCAAAAAGGTCAAAACTTTGAATTTTCACAGAACATTCCAGAACATCAATGTTAAATTTGTTCTAGAGACATTAAATGATATATTGGTATGCCTACATGTTATGACCATATTAGGAAATTCCAAAATGGCCGCCATTGCCATGGAAACTGGACAAAAGTTTAACATTGACCCTACGGGAAAATACACTTAAGCTGCATTTTTTTTTAAAATATAACAACAATTCCACGTAGTCAGGAGTATGTGCACGTAATGCTGTACTGCTAACATGTACTAGAATATGCTAGAATAAAAATATGTATTTTATTTAACGTGCTTCTTTTCTATACAAAAATCGCGCTTTACAGAGAAAATCGCCACCGAGATAACGAGAAACACTCAGAGTACAAATTACTGACATTTCTGCACTTGCGTTAAAGTACATATCCGTGAATGACACACCTGTTAAAATCTACACATTAGCTGAAATCAATCGATAAACATGTAATTTAATTGTACACGATACGTTACATGTATTGTGTGATACGCGAGCTATTGAAGAATAAATTGAACAGTTAGTACGCCGCTCCGTCAATATATACACGTGTTGTCTGTCCAAGGTCCCCTCTAGAAAGAATGAAACTATACCATAATGTAGACCACAACATTTTATAGTGCAGTGGGGTATGGCACCATCAAGATGGCTACCGTTGCCATGGAAACGAAACAAATGTGAAAAAATCCCGTTTTTTGTTTTGGTGAACTATTTGGATAGGCTTTAACTCAGAACCATTATATTTTGATACAATGTAGGTGCCCACTATATACAGGTGTTTGGATGATTTTGGCACTCATTGGAACTACTATGTTGCCATGGAAACAACACCAAAAATTTCAAAAATCTCAAAATGTTCCAAACTTAATGAAACTTCACAGTAACGATGAGCAACATTGGAAGATGTGGAATTTGGCGTTGGAATTTCCAAAATATCTGTTATTACCATGGAAACAATGCAAAAAGGTCAAAACTTTGAATTTTCACAGAACATTCCAGAACATCAATGTTAAATTTGTTCTAGAGACATTAAATGATATATTGGTATGCCTACATGTTATGACCATATTAGGAAATTCCAAAATGGCCGCCATTGCCATGGAAACTGGACAAAAGTTTAACATTGACCCTACGGGAAAATACACTTAAGCTGCATTTTTTTTTAAAATATAACAACAATTCCACGTAGTCAGGAGTATGTGCACGTAATGCTGTACTGCTAACATGTACTAGAATATGCTAGAATAAAAATATGTATTTTATTTAACGTGCTTCTTTTCTATACAAAAATCGCGCTTTACAGAGAAAATCGCCACCGAGATAACGAGAAACACTCAGAGTACAAATTACTGACATTTCTGCACTTGCGTTAAAGTACATATCCGTGAATGACACACCTGTTAAAATCTACACATTAGCTGAAATCAATCGATAAACATGTAATTTAATTGTACACGATACGTTACATGTATTGTGTGATACGCGAGCTATTGAAGAATAAATTGAACAGTTAGTACGCCGCTCCGTCAATATATACACGTGTTGTCTGTCCAAGGTCCCCTCTAGAAAGAATGAAACTATACCATAATGTAGACCACAACATTTTATAGTGCAGTGGGGTATGGCACCATCAAGATGGCTACCGTTGCCATGGAAACGAAACAAATGTGAAAAAATCCCGTTTTTTGTTTTGGTGAACTATTTGGATAGGCTTTAACTCAGAACCATTATATTTTAATACAATGTAGGTGCCCACTATATACAGGTGTTTGGATGATTTTGGCACTCATTGGAACTACTATGTTGCCATGGAAACAACACCAAAAATTTCAAAAATCTCAAAATGTTCCAAACTTAATGAAACTTCACAGTAACGATGAGCAACATTGGAAGATGTGGAATTTGGCGTTGGAATTTCCAAAATATCTGTTATTACCATGGAAACAATGCAAAAAGGTCAAAACTTTGAATTTTCACAGAACATTCCAGAACATCAATGTTAAATTTGTTCTAGAGACATTAAATGATATATTGGTATGCCTACATGTTATGACCATATTAGGAAATTCCAAAATGGCCGCCATTGCCATGGAAACTGGACAAAAGTTTAACATTGACCCTACGGGAAAATACACTTAAGCTGCATTTTTTTTTAAAATATAACAACAATTCCACGTAGTCAGGAGTATGTGCACGTAATGCTGTACTGCTAACATGTACTAGAATATGCTAGAATAAAAATATGTATTTTATTTAACGTGCTTCTTTTCTATACAAAAATCGCGCTTTACAGAGAAAATCGCCACCGAGATAACGAGAAACACTCAGAGTACAAATTACTGACATTTCTGCACTTGCGTTAAAGTACATATCCGTGAATGACACACCTGTTAAAATCTACACATTAGCTGAAATCAATCGATAAACATGTAATTTAATTGTACACGATACGTTACATGTATTGTGTGATACGCGAGCTATTGAAGAATAAATTGAACAGTTAGTACGCCGCTCCGTCAATATATACACGTGTTGTCTGTCCAAGGTCCCCTCTAGAAAGAATGAAACTATACCATAATGTAGACCACAACATTTTATAGTGCAGTGGGGTATGGCACCATCAAGATGGCTACCGTTGCCATGGAAACGAAACAAATGTGAAAAAATCCCGTTTTTTGTTTGGTGAACTATTTGGATAGGCTTTAACTCAGAACCATTATATTTTAATACAATGTAGGGCCCACTATATACAGGTGTTTGGATGATTTTGGCACTCATTGGAACTACTATGTTGCCATGGAAACAACACCAAAAATTTCAAAAATCTCAAATGTTCCAAACTTAATGAAACTTCACAGTAACGATGAGCAACATTGGAAGATGTGGAATTTGGCGTTGGAATTTCCAAAATATCTGTTATTACCATGGAAACAATGCAAAAAGGTCAAAACTTTGAATTTTCACAGAACATTCCAGAACATCAATGTTAAATTTGTTCTAGAGACATTAAATGATATATTGGTATGCCTACATGTTATGACCATATTAGGAAATTCCAAAATGGCCGCCATTGCCATGGAAACTGGACAAAAGTTTAACATTGACCCTACGGAAAATACACTTAAGCTGCATTTTTTTTAAAATATAACAACAATTCCACGTAGTCAGGAGTATGTGCACGTAATGCTGTACTGCTAACATGTACTAGAATATGCTAGAATAAAAATATGTATTTTATTTAACGTGCTTCTTTCTATACAAAAATCGCGCTTTACAGAGAAAATCGCCACCGAGATAACGAGAAACACTCAGAGTAACAAATTACTGACATTTCTGCACTTGCGTTAAAGTACATATCCGTGAATGACACACCTGTTAAAATCTACACATTAGCTGAAATCAATCGATAAACATGTAATTTAATTGTACACGATACGTTACATGTATTGTGTGATACGCGAGCTATTGAAGAATAAATTGAACAGTTAGTACGCCGCTCCGTCAATATATACACGTGTTGTCTGTCCAAGGTCCCCTCTAGAAAGAATGAAACTATACCATAATGTAGACCACAACATTTTATAGTGCAGTGGGGTATGGCACCATCAAGATGGCTACCGTTGCCATGGAAACGAAACAAATGTGAAAAAATCCCGTTTTTTGTTTTGGTGAACTATTTGGATAGGCTTTAACTCAGAACCATTATATTTTAATACAATGTAGGTGCCACTATATACAGGTGTTTGGATGATTTTGGCACTCATTGGAACTACTATGTTGCCATGGAAACAACACCAAAAATTTCAAAAATCTCAAAATGTTCCAAACTTAATGAAACTTCACAGTAACGATGAGCAACATTGGAAGAGTGGAATTTGGCGTTGGAATTTCCAAAATATCTGTTATTACCATGGAAACAATGCAAAAAGGTCAAAACTTTGAATTTTCACAGAACATTCCAGAACATCAATGTTAAATTTGTTCTAGAGACATTAAATGATATATTGGTATGCCTACATGTTATGACCATATTAGGAAATTCCAAAATGGCCGCCATTGCATGGAAACTGGACAAAGTTTAACATTGACCCTACGGGAAAATACACTTAAGCTGCATTTTTTTTTAAAATATAACAACAATTCCACGTAGTCAGAGTATGTGCACGTAATGCTGTACTGCTAACATGTACTAGAATATGCTAGAATAAAAATATGTATTTTATTTAACGTGCTCTTTTCTATACAAAAATCGCGCTTACAGAGAAAATCGCCACCGAGATAACGAGAAACACTCAGAGTACAATTACTGACATTCTGCACTTGCGTTAAAGTACATATCCGTGAATGACACACCTGTTAAAATCTACACATTAGCTGAAATCAATCGATAAACATGTAATTTAATTGTACACGATACGTTACATGTATTGTGTGATACGCGAGCTATTGAAGAATAAATTGAACAGTTAGTACGCCGCTCCGTCAATATATACACGTGTTGTCTGTCCAAGGTCCCTCTAGAAAGAATGAAACTATACCATAATGTAGACCACAACATTTTATAGTGCAGTGGGGTATGGCACCATCAAGATGGCTACCGTTGCCATGGAAACGAAACAAATGTGAAAAAATCCCGTTTTTTGTTTTGGTGAACTATTTGGATAGGCTTTAACTCAGAACCATTATATTTTAATACAATGTAGGTGCCCACTATATACAGGTTTGGATGATTTTGGCACTCATTGAACTACTATGTTGCCATGGAAACAACACCAAAAATTTCAAAAATCTCAAAATGTTCCAAACTTAATGAAACTTCACAGTAACGATGAGCAACATTGGAAGATGTGGAATTTGGCGTTGGAATTTCCAAAATATCTGTTATTACCATGGAAACAATGCAAAAAGGTCAAAACTTTGAATTTTCACAGAACATTCCAGAACATCAATGTTAAATTTGTTCTAGAGACATTAAATGATATATTGGTATGCCTACATGTTATGACCATATTAGGAAATTCCAAAATGGCCGCCATTGCCATGGAAACTGGACAAAAGTTTAACATTGACCCTACGGGAAAATACACTTAAGCTGCATTTTTTTTTAAAATATAACAACAATTCCACGTAGTCAGGAGTATGTGCACGTAATGCTGTACTGCTAACATGTACTAGAATATGCTAGAATAAAAATATGTATTTTATTTAACGTGCTTCTTTTCTATACAAAAATCGCGCTTTACAGAGAAAATCGCCACCGAGATAACGAGAAACACTCAGAGTACAAATTACTGACATTTCTGCACTTGCGTTAAAGTACATATCCGTGAATGACACACCTGTTAAAATCTACACATTAGCTGAAATCAATCGATAAACATGTAATTTAATTGTACACGATACGTTACATGTATTGTGTGATACGCGAGCTATTGAAGAATAAATTGAACAGTTAGTACGCCGCTCCGTCAATATATACACGTGTTGTCTGTCAAGGTCCCTCTAGAAAGAATGAAACTATACCATAATGTAGACCACAACATTTTATAGTGCAGTGGGGTATGGCACCATCAAGATGGCTACCGTTGCCATGGAAACGAAACAAATGTGAAAAAATCCCGTTTTTTGTTTTGGTGAACTATTTGGATAGGCTTTAACTCAGAACCATTATATTTTAATACAATGTAGGTGCCCACTATATACAGGTGTTTGGATGATTTTGGCACTCATTGGAACTACTATGTTGCCATGGAAACAACACCAAAAATTTCAAAAATCTCAAAATGTTCCAAACTTAATGAAACTTCACAGTAACGATGAGCAACATTGGAAGATGTGGAATTTGGCGTTGGAATTTCCAAAATATCTGTTATTACCATGGAAACAATGCAAAAAGGTCAAAACTTTGAATTTTCACAGAACATTCCAGAACATCAATGTTAAATTTGTTCTAGAGACATTAAATGATATATTGGTATGCCTACATGTTATGACCATATTAGGAAATTCCAAAATGGCCGCCATTGCCATGGAAACTGGACAAAAGTTTAACATTGACCCTACGGGAAAATACACTTAAGCTGCATTTTTTTTTAAAATATAACAACAATTCCACGTAGTCAGGAGTATGTGCACGTAATGCTGTACTGCTAACATGTACTAGAATATGCTAGAATAAAAATATGTATTTTATTTAACGTGCTTCTTTTCTATACAAAAATCGCGCTTTACAGAGAAAATCGCCACCGAGATAACGAGAAACACTCAGAGTACAAATTACTGACATTTCTGCACTTGCGTTAAAGTACATATCCGTGAATGACACACCTGTTAAAATCTACACATTAGCTGAAATCAATCGATAAACATGTAATTTAATTGTACACGATACGTTACATGTATTGTGTGATACGCGAGCTATTGAAGAATAAATTGAACAGTTAGTACGCCGCTCCGTCAATATATACACGTGTTGTCTGTCCAAGGTCCCCTCTAGAAAGAATATTAATATGCTAAGTCCACGATAATATACTTCAGTATCACGTGACACCACCTTCCTACTTGCGCGCGTGTCTAATTTTAGATTTAAAAAGGATTCCCAAACTATGTATAGAACTGAAACGTATTCAACGGAAGAGAAAAAAAAAGGGGGGGAGGGGGTTGTTGTCGTGTGTGTGAAGAAATGCTGATTCCCACATGTATAATAGATATTTGACTTTTGTACACTCATAAGTATTGATGCTACTGTGACCATGTGCAGTACGGGGTGCCATCCTCAGCTATTGCTAGCAATAGCAAATCTAGTGTTAGAATAACTCAGTCGCAATTCATTTTTTTTCGGATGTAAGAGTTGTTCTCAATACTACATGTAAAATTGTGCGTGAGATATTTGTCACTGAACAGCACGAAACATATAGAAAATGAAGAAGAAAACCATGCAAAATATGTCATTTTCGGCTATAGAAAGTATTGATCAATCAACCAAATCATGATCAGAGTGATCAAATCATGATCACATTGATTAAATCATGATTAGAGATTGATCGATCGATCAATCAATCAAGTGTTGATATCAGACAAGTAATCAATCAATTGCAGAATCCGAAATAAACGTCCCATCGCTATTTTTACAAACTGTCAATCATTAGCAAGTATTGATCAATCAACCAAATCATGATCAGAGTGATCAAATCATGATCACATGGATTAAATCATGATTACAGATTGATCGATCGATCGATCGATCAATCAATCAAGTGTTGATATCAAACAAGTAATCAATCAAGTGCAGAATCCGAAATAAACGTCCCATCGCTATTTTTACAAACTGTCAATCATTCGATTAATCAATCAATAAAACGATCGATCGATCAATTGATTGATTGATCAATCATGATCACAAACCATCAATCAACCAATACACGTATCGTCTCCATTGAATTTATGAAAGAAAAAAACTTTAATTCGCTTTTCGTATTATTATGGCACCCTCAACGGAGTTGGGGTGACATATTGTTATTGTTCGTTTCTTTTTGTCTTATTATGGCACCCTCAACGGAGTTGGGGTGACGTATTGTTATTCTACGTTTCTTTTTTTTTTCTTATTATTATGGCACCCTCAACGGAGTTGGGGTGTCGTATTGTTATTCTACGTTTCTTTTTTTTCTTATTATTATTTTTATTATTTTTCTTCCACACATTTTGTCCAGGTGATTTCTCGAAATCTAATGGACCAATGTTGATGGAACTCTACTATAGTGAGGACCCCCATGTTGGGTTGTGCATGAAGCATGGAATGGTTCAAGATGGCTGCCGTTACCATGGAAACCAAACAAATGTAAAAAAATCCAGTTTTTTGTTTTGGTGAACTGTTTGGATACTATTTAACTCAGAATCATTATATTCTAATACAATGTAGGTGCCCACTATATACAGGTGTTGGATGATTTTGGCACTCATTGGAACTACTATGTTGCCATGGAAACTACTCCAAAAAATTCAAAAATCTCAAAATGTTCCAAACTTTATGAAACTTCACAGTAACGATGAGCAACATTGGAAAATGTGGAATTTGGCGTTGGAATTTCCAAAATCGCTTTTGTTACCATGGAAACAATGCAAAAAGGTCAAAACTTTGAATTTTCACAGAACATTCTAGAACATCAATGTTTAATTTATTCTAGAGACATTAAACGGTATATGATTGTGGAGGGAAAAAATTGCAGAGGGGGTTAGACTTTGGAATATTCAAAATGGCCGCCGTTACCATGGAAACAGCAAAAATACGAAAAACTTCGAAATGCTTCAAATTTATTGAAACTTATAACAAATGTTGCTCAGCTAATGTAGACTTGACTTTTGAGTTTGGAATTTCCAAAATGGCCGCCGTTACCATGGCTATCGCTCACCTGCCAATGGGGGGAAGGTGGCCATCCGCTATTGCTTGCAATCGCAAATCTAGTTTTTATTATTTTTCTTCCACACATTTTGTCCAGGAGTTTTATGGAAATCCATTGGACCAAAGTTGATGGAACTCTTTTATATTAAGGACCCCTTAGGTGAAGAGTTGCAGGCACCATGGAATGGTTCAAGATGGCTGCCGTTTCCATGGAAACTGCAAAAATGTGAAAAATTTTCAAAATTCAAAATTCTTCATTATAAGACCCAAGTGGATGAAACTTTGTGGAAGTGTTACCTGACATGCCTAGATGTGCATGCAATATCAAGAGGTTCCAAAATGGCCGCCATTGTCATGGAAACAGGGCGAAAGTTTAACATTGACCCTATGGGAAAACACATAAAAGCTACATTTTCTTGGAGAATATAGCATCAATCCCAATGGAACTTTATAGATATGTAACATGGCATGTACCGATGTGGCACCTGTCTTTGGAATTTTGGAAATGGTCACTGTTACCATGGAAACAGCAAAAATTTCAAAAATTTCAAAATGCTCCAAACGAGATGAAATTTTACAACAATGTTAATAAACATTTGTAGATGCGCTCTTTTACTTTGGAATTTTCAAAATGGCTGCCGCTCACCTGGCAATGGGGGAAGGGTGCCATCCGTTATTGCTAGCAATTACAAATCTAGTTATTATTATATTTATTCTTCCACACTTTTTTGTCCATACTATTTCTCCGAATTAGCTTCAACCATATTGATGAAACTATACCATAATGTAGACCACAACATTTTATAGTGCAGTGGGGTATGGCACCATCAAGATGGCTACCGTTGCCATGGAAACGAAACAAATGTGAAAAAATCCCGTTTTTTGTTTTGGTGAACTATTTGGATAGGCTTTAACTCAGAACCATTATATTTTAATACAATGTAGGTGCCCACTATATACAGGTGTTTGGATGATTTTGGCACTCATTGGAACTACTATGTTGCCATGGAAACAACACCAAAAATTTCAAAAATCTCAAAATGTTCCAAACTTAATGAAACTTCACAGTAACGATGAGCAACATTGGAAGATGTGGAATTTGGCGTTGGAATTTCCAAAATATCTGTTATTACCATGGAAACAATGCAAAAAGTTCAAAACTTTGAATTTTCACAGAACATTCCAGAACATCAATGTTAAATTTGTTCTAGAGACATTAAATGATATATTGGTATGCCTACATGTTATGACCATATTAGGAAATTCCAAAATGGCCGCCATTGCCATGGAAACTGGACAAAAGTTTAACATTGACCCTACGGGAAAATACACTTAAGCTGCATTTTTTTTTAAAATATAACAACAATTCCACGTAGTCAGGAGTATGTGCACGTAATGCTGTACTGCTAACATGTACTAGAATATGCTAGAATAAAAATATGTATTTTATTTAACGTGCTTCTTTTCTATACAAAAATCGCGCTTTACAGAGAAAATCGCCACCGAGATAACGAGAAACACTCAGAGTACAAATTACTGACATTTCTGCACTTGCGTTAAAGTACATATCCGTGAATGACACACCTGTTAAAATCTACACATTAGCTGAAATCAATCGATAAACATGTAATTTAATTGTACACGATACGTTACATGTATTGTGTGATACGCGAGCTATTGAAGAATAAATTGAACAGTTAGTACGCCGCTCCGTCAATATATACACGTGTTGTCTGTCCAAGGTCCCCTCTAGAAAGAATATTAATATGCTAAGTCCACGATAATATACTTCAGTATCACGTGACACCACCTTCCTACTTGCGCGCGTGTCTAATTTTAGATTTAAAAAGGATTCCCAAACTATGTATAGAACTGAAACGTATTCAACGGAAGAGAAAAAAAAAAGGGGGGGAGGGGGTTGTTGTCGTGTGTGTGAAGAAATGCTGATTCCCACATGTATAATAGATATTTGACTTTTGTACACTCATAAGTATTGATGCTACTGTGACCATGTGCAGTACGGGGTGCCATCCTCAGCTATTGCTAGCAATAGCAAATCTAGTTATGGCACCCTCAACGGAGTTGGGGTGACATCTTGTTATTGTTCGTTTCTTTTTTATGGCACCCTCAACGGAGTTGGGGTGACATATTGTTATTCTACGTTTCTTTTTTTTCTTATTATTTTTATTTTTCTTCCACACATTTTGTCCGCGCGAGTTCTCAGAATTGAACGGACCAATGTTTATGGAACTCAACTATAATGAGGAACCCCACTTGAAGTTGTGCACCTTGCTATGGAATGGTCAAAGATGGCCGCCGTTTCCATGAAAACAGCACAAATGCGAAAAAAATCAAAGTGGTCCAAACTGGAAGAAACTCCACAGGAATGTTAACTGGCATGTGCTGATTTCCAGTTTGACTTTGGAATTTTCAAAATGGCTGCCGTTACCATGGAAACAGCTAAAATATCAAAAATTCTAACTCTTTCGTCATAACATCCAACTGGATGAAACTTTATGAAAATGTTCTCCAGTATGCCAAGATGTCAAGACAATATATGGATAGTTCAAAATGGCCGCCGTTGTCATGGAAACTGGGGCCAAGTTTTGCATTGACCCTATGGAAAAATGCATAAAAGCAGCATTTTCTCCGAGAGTAGTGCACCAAAATAAATGAAACTGTATTGATATATAACATGTCATGTGGCAATGAGATGTACGCTTTTAGAATTTTGGAATCATCTACTGTAACCATGGTTGCAGCACAAATGTTCAAAATTTCCAAAAAAAATTAAGTGCTGCAAACTGGATGAAACTTTATAGGAATAGTAACTGGCATGTGCAGAGTTGCATTTTGAAGTTGGAATTTCCAAAATGGCCGCCGTAACCATGGAAACAGCAAAATTGTCCAAAATTTCAAAATGCTCCAAACTTAATGAAATTTTGCAAAAATGATAACTTGCAGGTGTAGATGCACTCTTTGACTTTGGAATTTCCAAAATGGCTGCCGCTCGCCTGGCAATGGGGGGACGAGGGTGCCATCCGTTATTGCTAGCAATTACAAATCTAGTTTTCTTTTTATTATTATTATTATTATTTTTATTCTTCCACACATTTTGTCCATACTATTTCTCTGGATTGGTCAGACCCATGTTGATGGAACTATACCATAATATGAACCGCCATGTGAAGTAGTGCAAAAGACATTGGAATGGTAAAAAATGGCCGCCGTTGCCAAGGAAACTGATAAAATGTGAAAAAATACAGTTTTTAGTTTCGGTGAACTGTATGGTAATGCTTTAACTCAGAATCATCATATTTTAATACAATGTAGGTGCCCACTATATACAGGTGCTGGATGATTTTGACGATCATTGGAACTACTATGTTGTCATGGAAACTACACCAAAAATTTCAAAAATCTCAAAATGCTCCAAACTTAATGAAACTTCACAGTAACGATGAGCAACATTGGAAGATGTGGAATTTGGCGTCGGAATTTCCAAAATCGCTGTTGTTACCATGGAAACAATGCAAAAAGGTCAAAACTTTGAATTTTCACAGAACATTCCAGAACATCTATGTTAAATTTATTCTAGAGACATTAAATGGTATATGATTATGGAGGAAACAAATTGCAGCGGGGGTCTGACTTTGGAATATTCAAAATGGCCGCCGTTACCATGGAAACAGCAAAAATACCAAAAACTTCAAAATGCTACAAATTTATTGAAACAAATGTTGCTCAGCTAATGTAGACTTGACTTTTGAGTTTGGAATTTCCAAAATGGCCGCCGTTACCATGGCTACCGCTCACCTGGCAATAGGGGAAGGGTGCCATCCGCTATTGCTTGCAATGGCAATTCTAGTTATTATTATTTTTATTCTTCCACACATTTTGTCCATACTATTTCTCAGAATTGGTCAGACCAATGTTGATGGAACTGTACCATAATATGTACCGCCATGTTAAGTTGTGCAAGAGACATTGAAATGGTAAAAAATGGCCGCCGTTACCATGGAAACTGAACAAATGTGAAAAAATCCAGTTTTTGGTTTTTGTGAACTGTTTGGATTTGCTTTAACTCAGAATCGTCATATTTTAATAAAATGTTGGTGCCCACTATATACAGGTGTTGGATGATTTTGGCACCCATTGGAACTACTATGTTGCCATGGAAACTACACCAAAAATTTCAAAATTCTCAAAATGCTCCAAACTTCAGGAAACTTCACAGTAACGATGAGCAACATTGGAAGATGTGGAATTTGGCGTTGGAATTTGAAAATATCTGTTGTTACCTTGGAAACAATGCAAAAAGGTCAAAACTTTGAAATTTCACAGAACATTCCAGAACATCGATGTTAAAATTTATTCTAGAGACATTAAATGGTAAATGATTATGGAGGGAAACAATTTCAGCGAGGGTTTGACTTTGGAATATTCAAAATGGCCGCCGTTACCATGGAAACAGCAAAAATATCAAAAACTTCAAAATGCTTATAATTTAATGAAACTTATAACAAATGTTGCCTAGTATATGTAGATTTGACTTTTGAGTTTGGAATTTTCAAAATGGCCGCCGTTGCCAGGGTAACTGCAAAATTTTTCTAATGGCTGCTGCTGGCCTGGCAATTGGGGAAGGGTGCCATCCGCTATTGCTTGCAATGGCAAATCTAGTTATTATTATGGCACCCTAAACGGAGTTTGGGTGACATATTGTTATTCTACGTTTCTTTTTGTTTTTATTTTTATTATTATTTTTCTTCCACACATTTTTGTCCAGTCTGGAACTCTAATGTGAATGGACCCAAGAAGATGGTACTATACCATAATGTTAACCCCCAGATGAAGATTTGCTTTTTGGGGGTGGCACTTTCAAGATGGCTGCCGTTACCATGGAAACGGAACAAATGTGAAAAAATCCGTTTTTTGTTTTGGTGAACTATTTGGATACTATTTAACTCAGAATCATTATATTTTAATACAATGTAGGTGCCCACTATATACAGGTGTTGGATGATTTTTGGCACTCATTGGAACTACTATGTTGCCATGGGAACAACACCAAAAATTTCAAAATTCTCAAAATGCTCCAAACTTCAGGAAACTTCACAGTAACGATGAGCAACATTGGAAGATGTGGAATTTGGCGTTGGAATTTCCAAAATCGCTGTTGTTACCATGGAAACAATGCAAAAAGGTCAAAACTTTGAATTTTCACAGAACATTCTAGAACATCAATGTTTAATTCATTCTAGAAACATTAAATGGTATATGATTGTGGAGGGAAAAAATTGCAGCGGGGGTTTGACTTTGGAATATTCAAAATGGCCGCCGTTTCCATGGAAACAGCAAAAATACGAAAAACTTCAAAATGCTTCAAATTTATTGAAACTTATAACAAATGTTGCTCACCTAATGTAGACTTGACTTTTGAGTTTGGAATTTCCATAATGGCCGCCGTTGCCATGGCTACCGCTCACCTGGCAATAGGGAAAGGGTGCCATCCGCTATTGCTTGCAATCGCAAATCTAGTTATTATTATTATTATTCTTCCACCTAGTTTTGTCCGGCAGTTTTCTCAGAGCCAAAGGAACCAATCTGAATGATGGTGCACTATAACAAGGAACCCTGACTTTCCAGTTGCAGTGCAACTTTGGAACTAAAAAATGGCTGCCATCACCATGGAAACCGAAAAAATAATGGAAAATTCCAGTTTTTGGTTTTGATGAATTATTTGGAAATGCTTTAACTTAGAATCATTATATTTTGGTACAATGTAGGTGCCGGCCATATACTGGTTTTGGATGATTTTGGCAATCATTGGAACTGCTATGTTGCCATGGATACTACACCAAAAATTTCAAAAATATGGAAATGCTCCAAATTTTATAAAACTTCACAGTAATGATGAGCAACATTGGTAGAGGTGGAATTTTGTTTTGCAATTTCGAAAAAAACTGCCGTTACCATGGAAACAATGCAAAACAGGTCAAAATGGTCCAAAAACCTTTAAGTGGCATTTACTTTCTTAAAATGGTAGGTCAAATTGATTGAAACTTTGATGGTATGGTCCCTCCCATGTACCAATGTGGTATATGCCATTCAATTTTGGGAACGGTCTCTGTTGCCATAGGAACCATCCCAAATGTCAAAAATTTCAAAAATTTCAAAATGCTCCAAAATTGATGAAACTTAATAGGATTGTACACTGACAAGTCTGAATGAGACTTTTGGAGTTGGAATTTCCAAAATGGCCACCGTTGCCATGGAAACTGCGGAAATGTCAAATATTTTCAAAATGCTCCAAACTTTATGAAACTTAATATTATTGTTAACTTGCATGTATAGATGAGACTTTTGACTTTGGAATTTTCAAAATGGCTGCCGTTGCCATGGAAACAGCAAAAATGTGAAATTTTCTAAAATGCTCTCGATGTACTGAAAATTTACAGAATGATGTACTGCAATGCATATATGTGCATTCACTGTTAAACAATTTTGAAATGGCTGCCGCTTAGTGGCAATTGGGGGAAGGGTGACATCCGCTATTGCTTGCAATGGCAATTCTAGTTTATTTTTGATATTGTTAGAATATAAATATTGCTATCAAAATTAAAATGTGAGTTTTCTATTTTGTGAAACTTATCCTTTTTGCAATCTTTGCAATAACATATTGATTGCAAATTTTTCTGAGTTAATAGTATCACTGCACATTAATTTGTTTATTAAAATATGGTCGATTGCAGAGTACATAACATTCAATCAAGTTATGAAGATAAATCACATTGGTTATAAAAGATATAACTAATTAATCTAACAATGGATTTATTATTATTCACTGGATACCTATTTTCATGGATATCACGAGTAAAGGTATACCACAAATTTAAGTGATAAATGATTTACAAATTTTCTATTGGTTTGTTTGCAGACTTGCAAAACCACGAAAATGCAAAATTTCCTCAATCCCCGAAAAATTGATACCATCGAAAATAAAAGAATCCACATACTACTCATACATCTTCTGCATAATATGGAAATAAAAAATTAAACGAAAAATCTGTATATGCAAATTTTAACATTCACAAACATCAATATCAATTGTTCTTTTCTTAATATGGCACAACTATTATGATTTTATCTTGTAAAATGTTAATTTAGGAAATTACACAACCTTTGCTTTCCAAAAATTAACAAATGTAAAATATAACAAATATAATGGCACTTTCTCACTAGGTCTTACAATACGTTGTATAAGTTATCCTGTAAATTGTAAAAATTACAATAAAAATGAATTCCAAGGAAAATTTGAAATGAAACCTACGTAATCAAACTGCAAAATCATTAGCTCAAACACATCAAACGAATGGATAACATCTGAATAAATGAAGATTACAAACTACTGGTTGAAGTTCATCAAGAGGGCATCAACAAGAGGGTTTTAGAAACAAAAAACTCAAACATCATCCTTAAAAAATAAATGAAAATAATTATCTTCTTTTTTGAAAAAATTTAGCAGAATAGATATGTTACATACATGAAATTGTACAAGACTGAAAGGCCTGATCTTAGAAACAGGCAATATATAACCTTCTAATTCAATTCATATTTTTTCTATCATTTAAAATAAACTCTAAACAAAAATTCTATTGTGATATCAACTCTTTCAATTTTCATTTAGTAATACCTCAATTAACAAAATATCTTAATTATATACAGCAATAGGTAGCAACATTCTTGCTGAAAATATGTACTACTATTTTTCTATGTTTTTTATGACCACGCCTGAATTGATGGTTCTATACCTCCAGTCTCATTGTGTGTAGCATTCATCAAATACTAAAATCAAGTATCAACATTATTATGTACAAATTTTCTTAAATCGACAAAAATTGATTAACTATAAAGAGATTGAATCTTATGTATTCCTAGCTATTACAATCAGCAATTTTTTTTTATAATATATATAGCAATACCTAAACTAGATTTTAAAGAAGCTTTTAAATTCTTAACTAAAAAATAAATGTATGACCATTGTAGTATTTAAATATAAATGATAAAGATGATTCTAGGACAAAAAGATCACAATTCATTAATTCCCTACCATTTTAATATTAAAGAGAAAATTGATGAAATGAAATCTTTATTATATTAATAAAACAATTGTATGTTAACCATACAAAGAACATACTTTCTAGGCATCATGACATCAAAAGTTCAACCAATCACTAGCTTTGGCAAATTGTTCATTTAACAACATTTGGATCATAATATTTTTATTACAATATTAATGAAAAAAATAGCATCATTTTGTTTTGTCTTTTTGTCAGTGCCTTTTAATCATTTTCCTTTTGACCTGTGAATTTCTGTTATACATTCATCCATTATAGCCCAATTCCTAGAGTGAGCTAATAATTTTCAAATAAATGTTTGATGCAGCTCTTTTCTTGTATACCACAGTTTAAACAAGCAAAAATAAAATAAGTAATTCCTGTACTGGTTGTTTTTTAAATTGATCATCACCACTAAAAAACTTTTTTTTTAAAATGGTCATACATTCAAATTTACAATTTTCTCCAAAAATATACATATATTCAAAAAGCAACAAATGTCTATCTATGCATTTTTTTTTTACAATATATCCGTTTTGATGAATCAAGAATAGAATTCTCAAATTCTACCAAGATTTTTACAATTCCTTTATTTTATTTTTTTCATTGTATGGGTGTAAAACATAACACTTTGAATGCCAAGATCATAAAAACATCTTTCAGTGGGGATAACATGTTCAAAAATGTTTTTAAATCATTTGTCTAACCACTTAACTTGGGATTTCACAAGCTTTTTTTCAATAAGCCTTTTAATGAGGGTGGTAAAGGGTTATTTTTGTGCAACATGTTTTGCCATTTTTATTTCACGTGCAGCCATGAAAAGGTTTGTAATTCACTGTGTTTTGTAAAATCGGTAAAAACATCAACGTGCAAGAAATTTTTAATTGTTCAATCAATGTGAAATGGCAATTTTATATTGCGTTCTTCTGTGCAGATACCCCCTTTACACCCCTCTTTAATGAATACTCTGATGTCATAAGTTACAAAAAGACTCTTTTCTTTTTAGAGGTAATGCGTTTGATTTTGTTGTGTATCTATTCAATTATATTACATTTTCTGATTTGCTCGAAAATATTGACATAAATAAGGTCAGGTGAAACTTTAATGCACTATGACATTTCAATTCTTAATGAACAATGTTTAAAAATAAGAGATAGATTTTACTATCTCAGCCTTAGAACATGCATGGTTAACTGTATTTTATTTGAATACTTTTGTTGTCAATCATCTTGAATGAACAATTACAAATATTTGTTTCAAATATCACCAAAAAAACTCAATTAGTGACAAAGAAATAACAGAATGGCTTAGACATCTTTTCTCAAAACAACAGTTATTGATAATTTAGTTATCTTTTGGAAACCATTTGACTTATTATTGAATTCAATTTTTTATTTTATTAATTAATATAGTGTTCTTGAAAAGAATGTTCTATCATTAGACATTTTGACTGTCTCTCCGTGATTGTGAGTCCAATATTAATATTCATTTTCATCAGTCGAAACTTATAAATCAAATTCTATTGAAAAAGTCATTTGCTTGGATTGACATTGAAACACCATATGTCAGACATTTCAATTCTGAACAGACAAATGCTCGAGGCTGACAATATTAAAGATCTCTAAAATCTAATATGAGTCATTTAAGAAAATATCAATTCATCAAATTTGGGTCATATTTAAATTTGAATGTTATAGTTTTGACTGAAACACAATATTCTGTTTTGAAATAATTTTAAATAATCCATAACTAACAAAATGTACCTGTAACCATGGATATATGCAACTCCATTTTTTAAACAATTAACTTTAACAAAGAGTAAACATATTTACTCCTGTCAAAAATTTCAAATCGTGTTTTACCAGACAATATATGCATAGGATTTCATAAATGATTTGGGATGATTCTACATATAAGATTTAAAATTCAATCTACATTATTTCATGCTTGTGGTTAACATCATAATGTGTATATCCAATCAGGATAGGAACAGTGAATTTATATATAATACATGAAAACAAACTCCTTCACAAAATTAGGATCATAGGAACAGTGAATTTATATATAAAACATGAAAAACAAAATCCTTCTCAAAATTATGTCTACTTATAGACATTTTTTTACTGAAGAACACATTTTTCCTCTTTCCTCTTACTATGCTCATTTAAAGCTGCTCTGAATGCTGCTGCTGATTCTTCTACATTTCCAGCAGATGCCTGTTGGAAACTTTGCATTGTTGGAGTAGTTGGACTTCCTGCTTGATGTGGATAAACTAATCGGTCTCTGACATATAATGAAGAACCAGAGATACTTGTTGCAGCAATGGTTGGATCCACTGGAGGCAATGTCTCTCTGTCAGTGTACATAATTAGGTACTCAGGATAACACTGATTTCTGTCAAAGACAACAAAGATTTGAGGATCTATATTTTTATCAACGCAGGAATCATACAGCTTATGTACCTGTCCAGGGATTTCTGGAGGTCGGCGAAGGGCTGGATTACCTTTTGTATACTGCCCAACTATAACTTTGGCTCTAAACATGAATCTGATATCTGTAGGTAGGTCTGCCTTTGTGTAACTATGGCTCATTTTAGCACGGACAGCAAAGTAGGAACCTTCCCCATAAAGTGTAGCATTGCGACCACTGGTTCTAAAGTCAAAATTATTGGTACAAATACCACGGCATGTATCTAAGGAATCTGTGCCATGGAATAAATCTCTCTCGTCAATAATTTGACCACGACCATCTTGTTCGGCATCAGCTAACATAAGCTTCTTCTTTCTGAGATTCAAATAAAAGATAATATATGTTTAATACCTATATAATTTAATTTTGGATGTAACAGGTCTTTTGATTGGCTGACAGTGTTTTGTTTATCATTATAGACATAATTTTGTCATGTGACCATGACGTCACTAACATTTTTTCATGATTTACCTAGACCTAAAAATGGAATTTAGAATTTAATTATAAGGAATGACTGGAATATTTTTTCTCTCTATTTCAAATAACATAAAAAATGTGGTGTACACTAAATAACCTGCATAAATGTTCATGCATGATGTATAGAAAAAGAATATTATTTTTTATTTATGAGGGATGGGGGTTGGGGTCATAAAAAGGGGGAGTGCAAATTAATATAATGACAATATCTAACATAAAATGTTTAAACAAAGTACAAAGTAAATAAAGATAAACTCACATGTCATATTCACTCCATAGTTTTCTATTCTGAATTCTATAAATAAACTTAATCCCAAATCGGACTGGGCTCATAGTATCCTGTAGTGACTGCATAACATCTATAAACTCTTTCCCTGTTGTGTCAAGTTCCACCAGTTCGAAATCATGTGCACAGTCCCAATGGTAGAAATGCATTGGTTTGGCTGTACTCATAGCAACTGGGAACTGTATACTATCTGGACTACAAAAGGGAGGAGAATGAATAATTACAAAATTATTCTCAATTATCCCTTTTTTATGTTTCAACAACAGAAATTCTTGTCGGCTTTTTCTGCTGTGTGAAGTGTATTTTTGACTGCCAAAAGCTAATACCGGTAGATATAAAAAGATGTGGCATGAGTGCCAATGAGACAACTCTCCATCCAAGTCACAATCTGTAAATTAAAGTCAATTTAACAGAAAATAAATGAAGAATGTGTCCATAGAACACAAATGACAAGTTCCTCAACTTTTCAATTTGAAAAGGGACATTACCCAAGAACATCCACTGACAGATGTACAGACATGGGTAAAACAGCAGGCACATTAAATCCGATTTTTTTTTAATTACACAGGTAAAATAACTTTAAAATATTGACTGATACAAGAGTTTATTTTTATTTAAATAAGGCCGTTTGTTTTCTTGTTTGAATTGTTTTACATTGTCATATCAGGGCCTTTTATAGCTGACTATGCGGTATGGGCCTTGCTCATTGTTGAAGGCCGTACGGTGACCTATAGTTGTTAATGTCTGTGTCATTTTGGTCTCTTGTGGACAGTTGTCTCATTGGCAATCATACCACATCTTCTTTTTTATATGTAACGTGACGGTACCCAAATTGCACCTATTTTGACAGTTTTTCCACCTACGTTTTTTTATGATAAAGACAAAAATGTCCATTCCTTTTTTATTTAGTAGCCTTATCCTTCTTTATTATATAGGTATACCAATTTGATTTTTTATCCATATGGAATCATACAAAAATTGGTCTAAACTGACCTCCAAACCATCAATTATTCTGAAATGAGTAGTACCCAAATTGCATCCATGCTTAAATTTGCATCGTCAAAAGTCAAATAACAGAGCTTTTGTTTAATTTCTTCAAATATTTTGAACAATTGGATATTAGTCCCTGCTTACTCTTCATTTTGTTTTAAATGGATACTTGTAACATATTGTATTTGATCATTTTAAAAAGATGACGTTTTCATGACGTCGCATAGCGACGTTTCAGTACATTTTGCTTTTTCAGTAAACACTTCATCTATTGATAAATACGGTGAATGTTTTGTGCATATCTAAATATTTTTACCTATGTTGAAAGATGTGCATAGTATCAAATCATAAATATACAAATTGTGTAGTCTCTAGGAAATCTTGTAAGATGTCCGCTGCTATTTTTGCTAAATAGGTGCAATTTGGTTACTTGGTGCAATTTGGGTACCGTTACGTTACATCAAAAAATTAATAAACAGCTGCGCCATGAGCGCATGATACGCCCCATGTCTTGTGTGGAAGTTTTATGCAATAATCATAAATAGTTTCTGAGAAAGTTTTAAGCAATAACCATATATTGATTTTGAGACAGGGCGGGACATGTGAAACCCCCACCCTGTTTTTTTTTTTACAAAAAAATAAATATCACTAAAATAAAATTTTGAATCAAAACCAAAAAGTATACAGATCTTAAGATTAATATAACAAAGAAGTGTGTAAAGTTTTATACAATAATCATAAATTATTTTTGAGATACGGCGCGACATGTAAAAAAAAAACTCCCCTGTTTAACAAAATACTCAATAACTCAAAAATAAAATTTTGAATCATCACTAAAAAGTATACAGATCTTTAGATGAATATAACAAAGAAGTGTGTAAAGTTTTAAGCAATAATCATAAATTGTTTTTGAGATACGGCACAACATGTAAAAAAAACCTCCCCCTTTTTTACAAAATACTCAATAACTCAAAAATGAAATTTTGAATCATCACCAAAAAGTATACAGAACTTTAAATTAATATAACAAAGACATGTGTAAAGTTTTAAGCAATAATCATAAATCTATTTTGAGATATGGCGCGACATGTAAAACAAGAGGCTGTCACAACGACAGCAAACCGGATTTATTAATATTTATTTGTGTCCTGGCAATATCACAAGAACCATTACTGATGAATGGTGAAAGCGAAAATCGTCAATATCAAATTTGACCTCCATTTTGTCATCAGTATCAACATATTAAAAGGAGTAGGTCCAGTAAGACCCCTTTTTGGCCCCAAAATATAGCAGTTTTACAAAGTTGATAAAATGTAAACTTTTAGTTATTTATTGGACAGTAAAATGCTTTTAAAAGCTACATAAATATGGGTTGTTTTTGACATAACAATGCACATATATCGAGTACTAGCACCATAAAGTCATGCTAAATTACTGAAATCTTCACAATTCTAGCATTTTAGTTAAATTTAAGACGGTATTCGTGTAAAACAAAAGTGGACGCATTCGTGTTCATCCTTAATATTGAAATGTAAGTTGTATTTTATGATAATACATAACATATATAAAGGTTGAGGATGAACACGGATGCGGCCACTTTCATTTTTGACAAAAACCATCTGAAAAGTGACATTTTTTGGCATATTTGGAAGATTTTTCATATTTGAGCTTGAATCGGATCGTTTTTAATGACTAAATCAGTTAAAATCTTTCACATAAACTAATTGATTCAATTGAAATAGACACTTAAGTGTTTAAAAAGTGGTCAAAATCTTTCGTCAGATGAACCTGAAATTTGAGGCCAAAATCAGTCCTTACCGGACCTACTCCTTTGAAAAGCTTAGATTGAATGGTTCATGAGTAAATGCAACAACTTGAATGGAAACGCCATTTTACAATCTTTCAAGAACCATAACTCCTGAACAGTAAAAGTCAAAATCGTCATTATTGAACTTGACCTCTATTTTGCCATCAGTAACAACATATAAAAATTTCAAAAGCTTTGGTTGAATGGTTCATGAGAAAATGCACGGACACGACTGGAAACACCATTTTTCAATCTTTAAGAACAATAACTCCTGAACGGTAAAAGTCAAAATCGTCTTTATTGAAGTTGACCTCTATTTTGTCATCAGTAACAACATATTAAAATTTGGGAAGCTTTGGTAGAACAGTTCATGCGTAAATGCACGAGCACGACTGGAAACTGCATTTTTCAATCTTTCAAGAACCATAACTCCTGAACGGTAAAAGTCAAAATAGTCATTATTAAACTTGATCTCCATTTTGTCATCAGTAACAACATATTAAAATTTGGGAAGCTTTGGTAGAACAGTTCATGCGTAAATGCACGGACACGACTGGTAACTTCATTTTTCAATCTTTCAAGAACCATAACTCCTGAACGGTAAAAGTCAAAATCGCCATTATTGAACTTGACCTTCATTTAGTTGTCAGTAACAACATATTAAAATTTTAAAAGCTTTGGTTGAACGGTTCATGAGTAAATGCACGGACAACATTTGATTGCCGCCCGCCCGCCCGACTGCCCGACCGCCCGCCCGCCCGCCAGGTCGCCCGCCGTACATCCCCAAATCAATAACCGACATTTTTGTCACAAAAATCCGGTTAAAAACCCTCCCCCTTTTTTACAAAATACTCAAAAAAATGAAATTATGATTCATCACCAACAAGAGGCTGTCACAACGACAGCAAACCGGATTTATTAACATTTATTTGTGTCCAGGCAATATCACAAGAACCATTACTGATGAATGGTGAAAGTGAAAATCGTCAATATCAAATTAGACCTCCATTTTGTCATCAGTATCAACATATTAAAATTTGAAAAGCTTAGATTGAATGGTTCATGAGTAAATGCAACAACCTGAATGGAAACGCCATTTTACGATCTTTCAAGAACCATAACTCCTGAACGGTAAAAGTCAAAATCGTCATTATTGAACTTGACCTCTATTTTGTCATCCGTAACAACATATTAAAATTTCAAAAGCTTTGGTTGAATGGTTCATGAGAAAATGCACGGACACGACGGGAAACACCATTTTTCAATCTTTCAAGAACCATAACTCCTGAACGGTAAAAGTCAAAATCGTCATTATTGAACTTGACCTCCATTTTGTCATCAGTAACAGCATATTAAAATTTCGGAAGCTTTGGTAGAACAGTTCATGCATAAATGCACAGACACGACTGGAAACTCCATTTTTCAATCTTTCAAGAACCATAACTCCTGAACGGTAAAAGTCAAATTCGTCATTATTGAACTTGACCTCCATTCTTTCATAAGTAACAACATATTAAAATTTGGGAAGCTTTGGTAGAACAGTTCATGCGTAAATGCACGGACAACTCCATTTTTCAATCTTTCAAGAACCATAACTCCTGAACGGTAAAAGTCAAAATCGCCATTATTGAACTTGACCTTCGAATAGTTGTCAGTAATAACATATTAAAATTTTAAAAGCTTTGGTTGAACGGTTCATGAGTTAATGCACGGACAACATTTGATTGCCGCCCGCCCGCCCGCCCGACTGCCCGACCGCCCGCCCGCCCGCCCGCCGTACATCCCCAAATCAATAACCAACATTTTTGTCACAAAAATCCGGTTAAAAAGTATACAGATATCAAGATTAATATAACTAAGAAGTGTTTAAAGTTTTAAGCCATAATCAAGAATCGTTTTTGAGATACGGTGCGACATGTGAAAAAAACACACCCCTGTTTTAGTTACAAAGTGCCGTAACTCAAAAAGTTTAAATCTTATTTTCACCAAAAAGTATACAGATCATTTGACCATCATAAGAAACAACTATATTAAGTTTCATGAAATTTGGATAAGTCGTTCTCAAGTAAAAGTGCGACATGTTTACGCCAGACAGATAGACGGACAGACAGAAAGACACCGGACATGTGTATACCATAAAAAGTCCCGTCAAAATTTTGACAGGCGTATAAAAAGTAAAATAAAATCAACTCATAACTCACAATTTCTTCTGTTGCACATCATCTTTCGAAACAAACAGTGGGCGTCTGATGATTTTTCTTTCTTTATATGTATCAAGGTTAATCTGGATCATCTTCGGGAAGTCTATCCTGTACATGAAGTAGTGATTCTCCCTAGTATACAAATAAGTCTTCTGTTTTGTCTGATACTTCCTCTCAAGGGTGAACAGAAAAACATCCTAGGAAAAATAAAGATATCCAATAAACGTATTTAAACTTTTGGTATTTAGTTGAATTTTGCCTCTGAATAACTTTAGATCTCCGCTGAATAACCTTCTGACGTCAAACAACAATTTCTTTTTAATAGTGACGTCAAATGTTTATAATTGTGATGTCAAAGTTTAAAGGAACCTGTGTGATTTTTTACGAAATGGCTGACAAATTTGCATACAAGTGTAACTATGTCTATTGACCTACCTGAACCAGAATCGATCTGTTCCTATTTTATATTACACAACACTTTAAAGCATGTATGGCATTTTTAAAGACTATGAACCATAAAATTTGTAAAGGGTTGGAAGGAAACCCTATGTCTTACATTCAATTTCTACTGCCAGTATGGAAGTGTAATGCTTGCTGATGGCCAACATTTAAAATTAATTAACAATAAAATACCGGAATATTGAAAAACAAAGAATTCAAACAAAAAAAATTCACACTATATTTCAGGATTTTTTTCATAACAGAGGCCCATCAGATGTGCAGAGATAATAATATTTTTATAAACAGGTCAATCCTATAAATGGGTCAACTAATTTTGTGGTGAACAGATCAAATGAAAAAACTACAATGACGAACACTTAAATAGCATGCTACTTTTCTAACCTCTGGTTTTTATCATAGTGAAAACAAGTGAAACTGCGAGCCACTGCTCACTGATGATACCACCGCCGCAAGTGGATAATATTAATAGTGTAAAAATATGCAAGTGTTCGGTAAACAGGAAGTTGTCGAGTGATGAATCTGAAAACGCATCACACGGTATAGCTGACTTATATAAATCCTGAAACCAAATTTCAGAAATCCTTGTATTGTAGTTCCTGAGAAAAATGTGACGAAAATTTTCAACTTGGCTATCATGTGTAAAATCATACAAGTGTTCGGTAAACAGGAAGTTGTCAAGTGATCAATCTGAAAACACATCACACAGTATAGCTGACTTAGATAAACCCTGAAACCAAATTTCAGAAATCCTTGTATTGTAGTTCCTGAGAAAAATGCGACGAAAAATATTCATGGGACGGACGGACGGACTGACGGAAAGACAGACAGAGGTAAAACAGTATACCCCCCCCTTTTTTAAAGCGGCGGTATACAAATATTCATGGGACAGACGGACTGACTGACGGACTGACGGACTGAAGGAAGGACAGACAGAGGTAAAACAGTATACCCCCCCTTTTTTAAAGCGGGGGTATAAAAACCTTTAAACATTTGGAGGCAGGAATAACATTGGTTGATAGTAGTTATTAGATATCCAAAAAAAGGTACAGCTTAGCGCTGCCAGAAACATGTCTCAATTAATTTGTAGGGTTTTAAATTCATCACATAACATATCGGTACACGTGAATATAAAGCATCTTTAAAGTTACCTTATTGTACATGTTCCATGTCCTACTATCGTCTTTCCAATACCATCTCCATTGTGTAAGATAACTATCAACCATCATTTTCTTCTCAGCAAAGGATGGAGTACTTAGACGTCTGACATCACAACAAGTATCGTCAGCAATAGCTGCAGGTTGACCATCAACATCATAGATAACGGCCTGCATATTTGAAAACCTCATATGGTAACTGTATTTAATACCCATATACTTCACCTGAAATTAAGTAAAGATTTGAAAGTGAAATTCATACTTTTAATATGTTGTGTTCTTATATAATCACTACTTTTGCTTTGGAAACAAAGCTATGTTCTGATTCCACAAATTCATTGGCTGCACATGTAACGGTTTATTTCTTCCTCTGTGATATTTTATCCTGGGGATAATTTGTCCCAGAAATTTTATTATTTCACAGGTAGATTTTTTCCAGAGGAGTGAAAATCAATCTGTATTATGCAGATAGTATGTACCAGTATATATTATCCGTTCCATATTTCATAGAACCTTGTGAAAAAGAGTCCCATTAACTACTATGTTAGTTACTCGCAATCAATATATATATACCTGACTATAGTATAATTATAAATGTTTCAAAAAGGTAGAACAAATTTGAATAATTAATCAAAGGGAGGTAATTATGAGCAATTTATATTTTAAAGATATTATTATTATATTCCCAAATCTATTTCACAGTGATATTATTCCTTGAATCTTATTTTTATACTCATTTATATAAAAAGATGACTTAAAACATTATTTAATAAGACAGATAATATTTCACAGGAAAATACTATCCAGCTGTTGAAATTACGTTTGTTCCAATTTGTACTGAGATCTGAAAACAACTCACTTTTACCTGTTTATCAGTTACCTTATCTTATGTATTAAATTAATCATGATATTATTTCACAATTATGATCTTTGAAATTACTTTTGGTTTTCTTTTATATGTTTTATGATAATTGTCTTTTTAAATGAATGATATTTACTTGAATATTTCAGGATATTATTTTCAATGATAATATGTGAAATTATTTCCCATTATCATGATTATAATACCTTTTTTTTAAAACAATTTAGCTTTAATTCATATACACTATTACTATTTCATAGTATTTGTAAAGATTAAGTTTTTTTAATAACTATATTCAATAGTTTGACTACCCAGATAGAATTTCACGACAAAGGAAAATCCTAGGGAAATATTTTCCTCCAGATAAAAAAATAACAACTACTGAAACATTTTTTCCACCGGATCAAATTTCTCCCGTTTATAATTTTGCTTGACACACATGCATGGATAATGTCACAATTGAAATTGCAATGTCCGTTATATTTTTTTTAACTAAAAAGGACATTTGTGTAGATGTTTCTCGCTAGGAAATTAAATAAAATCTTTCTAAAGTAAGATTACATTTATCTGTTATTGTAAAACAGGTGATTTTCCATTTTGAATATATATAAAAAATAAATAACTGCCTTTTGAACATGTATTATAGGTCTGCCTCGAAATTCAAAAGTTCAAAATTTTCTTATTAGAATCAAAAACCATTCTATCATGCCATGCTTAATGCTCATTTAAATAAATATGGGTAGGCATTGTATTTGTCATGACATCAATGCTTGGTATACAGATATTGAAAAATACACTGCCTACCCATATTAAACTGAGCATAGAGCATCATGAGCATGGCATGAAAGAATTATTTCATACTTTTTTGGCCTTCAAAGTGCCGTATTCATAAACATGATAAACAGTATCTTCAATCAATCTTCACATGAAAATACTTTAAAAAGTCCTGAATCCCAAATCTAGTCAAGGATATTTCTACTGGCCTGAGCCATAATGTTTATGCCGGATAATGCTGAAAACTACACAAATGTATACCAATCTTAGGCCACCCTTAGCAATTTTTTAGTTTGATCAAGGACGTATAACTAATATACCTCCTTGGTTTGATGTTGCAGACAAATGCCTTGTAGGATTAGGCAGCGATTTTTTAGGGGGCCAACAACATAAATATTAGTATTTTATACCTTCTTAATTGATCCAAAATTAAGAGATATATCATGCCAACTGTTTTAAATATTAAATACAACTATTGTCTGACTACCATATGCATATGCAACTATACAATGTATACCAATATCACAACTATACTTTTTCTAAGATCTTGGCAAAAAAAAAAATCAATGTATCATCCCAACCTTATGACATTTCAAAAAACATGTTAAAATAGAAAATGATGGAGTTTAATCCCTTTAATATTTGAATAATTAATTAAACAATGCAGAATCATTCAGAGGACTTTCATACTTTGAGACCATATTCTACTCCCTGGGTTATATTCACGCCATCTCTGAGCAGTAGTGTCCACTGCTAGTGGTACCACATAAACTGACCTAATCACACACTAATACATTGTTGACGACTCTGCAAGTCAAAATCTCGTTTTTTTTAACTTTTAATTTGTCAACACAAGACAAAAACATATAACTAGAAAATTTCCAATATTTATAAACAGAGCTTACATTCACCAACCCTAACATCACTTTAAATTTTGTAGTAATTTGACAAGACATGCATGAGCTAGGTCATGCTATGTGAAAAATTACCTTAAATTGGGCATCTAAAAGTCCCATAACTCTGGAATAATAAATCAGAAAATTTCAAAATCAAAAAGTACCTTTTATTCTTTAGCAATGTTTAGGGAACACATACTGTAATATTTGTTCCATTGGAAATAATATAACAGAGTATTTGTTCCATTGGAAATAATATAACAGAGTATTTCTTCCACTTGGACCTTATATCATGAAGGATTTCTTTTGTTGTGTAACACCACTTCATTGGAACTTTGGTAGATAGTTGTTTCATTCATTGTCATTGGCAATCATACCACATCTCCTTTATATTCATATTTATAACATCTTAAAATGGTTAACATGATGGTTAAGGTGGTACCCAACACTTTCACTAAAATTAATTTGGCTTGTTTAATTTTCATAAAATTTTGTCAAAGTATTTACTTTGAGTCTTTAATAAAAATATTAAAATTTTAAAATTTTTGAACCAACTGTTTTGTCAAAAAAAATACACTGGTTATATAGCAATTTGACAAACACCAATTTTGATCCTTGAGAAGCTTAATATTCCTTTTACAACACAACGTAATTAAAACGTTTAGCTGACTTTACAGAGTTATCTCCCTGTAGTGTTAGGTATCACCTTAAATAGAATAGAAAAATTTGTAAGGGTTCCGCAGAACTCAGTGTCTCGCCTACTTTTGCTGTTAATAACACACTCAACAAAAATGATGAAAGAAATCAATAAAAATGTTCCTCTCGATACAACTTTTGGATTGTCAGAAGCTATAGTCCATCCAAGTTTGGTAAAAATCCAGGATAGTTTTAAGATCTTAAAATTGTTTTAAAAACTTTAACTGCAGACTTTATGTAATGTTAACTGGAAGAAAAAGTCCATTTATAAGTAAAATACAGGAAAAATGGGATTATTGTTTTTTTACAAAATTTACTTCTGGATACTATCTTATGATTAGCATGATTAGAAACATGCTTTTGTCCAGGTTTGGTACAAATCCAGGATAGTTTAAGAAAGTTATTAAAATTTTAAAAACTTTAACCACAGAGTGAATGTAATGTTTCCTGGCAGAAAAACTAAGTCCATTTATAAGTAAAATACAGAAAAATTCAATTTAATTGGGAATTCAATTTTTACAAAATTTACTTCTGGATACTATCTTATGAACATTAACAAACTTCTGTCCAGTTTGGCAGAAATCCAGGATAGTTCAAGAAAGTTATTAAAATTTCAAAAACTTTAACCACAGAGTGAATATTTATGGACGCCGCCGACAACATCGACTACGCCGACGGAATGTAGGATCACTATGTCTCGCTTTTTCGACTAAGGTCGAAGGCTCGACAAAAAGGAAAGGGGAATACCATTCTAATCCTTATTAATTACATGACCAAATATTTATGAAAAATTTTCATTTTACAAGTGACCAGAAAAGATCATCATACATGTATAAATATAACACTAAAATACCATAACTTTGAAAGAGTATATGAATATTACTATTGTGTGAAATTTTTCAGATTAAATTAAAAGGAACCATGATAACCTCTATAAACTTACTTCAGTTGATTCAACATCTAGTAGATTGCAATAACCTTTCTCTATTTTCTCGTTCTCTGCCAATGTTAGAGAAAACCATTTGCCGAACATTTGTATTTGCCACAAGTATGGAATACCGCTGGGTAGATGCAGATTTTTACATGATGCAGACGGACATTTATCCTTTGACACAAAAATGCAGATTTTGGAAATATCTATTTCATCCTTTAACACAGAAGGGTTTCTTTCTTGGTAATCTGGATCTGTTGGACTCACTTTCGAAGGTCTTGGTGGGGGCTTTGGCTTGACGACTTTACCAGCACTGGTTCCCTGCTTCTCCTGTTTGTACTGTTCCATCATTATCCTCTCTTTTTCTTTAATGTCGTCATCATCATCATATTTTTGTTGTGGTAACGACATTTTAGGAAGACCTTGGTCGTCTTTACCGACAATTCCACAAGTGATATTTTCTGATGATTTGAATCTTTCTCTGCGGACAAGCTTCGTTGTTCTTCTTTCCCTAACATCCTCTATACTTAGATTTTCAACAGAGTTGATCAACTTATTGAATTTTCTGGCAGGACAAGATGCAGTACTTGATAAGCTTTCACTACTGACATTTACATCGCTGTCATAACGAACACTGGTATCATCAGCCTCATCTTCATCGTGACTAAGGTCAGAATCATCGGAATAATCCTCGTTTACTTTTCTTTGTCGGGGTGGTACATATATAGACCTCATTACTCTTAACTCTGCCCATCCCTTCATATGACATGAAGTCAGAACCCATTTGTTGTGAAACTCATCGATAGAGTGAGTTTTCTTGAACTTGCAGGGTTCTTTGCATTTTCCAAATACTTTTTTCTCACACAGGTGTAAGTGTGGACATCTTTTTTCTCCGTTTTCTACCTTACAACTATTGTTGTAAACATAATCAGCGCAAACTGAAGGAGAATTACAATTAAGAACAATCTTAATGTCATTATCACCAAAATCACTAATTCCCAGTTTATCCTTTAAATGCCTATTGTGTGGATTTCTAAAACTATGAGACAGTTGACAACTGCTTTCTTTACAATTGCCTCTAATGAAGCGGCGACAGATGTGGAAAAAATCACATTGATCATTCTGACATTGACCTGGATTTTGCTTGCTGTTCCATTTGTTACAGATTCTGGCATCTTGAAAAAATGGTTGGAGATAAATAATGTCCTTCCCTTTCCAGAACACATGAAATCTTCTACTATGCTTTTTAAACCACAGTGGAATATTAGAGTGCATAGGAAAAAGATCACAACGTCTTAAAAAGTCTTCAAAAGTACATCCTCCACCAAAAATTTTAATCAGAAATTTAAATACATCATTGTCATCCACGTCAGGTATTTCTCCATCTTCCAATTCATTTGTTCTCTCATTTTGCTGTCTACCACCTCTTTCACGACCTCTATCTCGACCTTTTCCCCTCCCTCTTTGATTTCCATTGGCATCTTCTCTGTCATTTTCCCTTCTATCATTTCTATTTTCATTCTGTCCACGTCCTCCTCTTCCTCTCTGTTGACCTCGACCTTGACCTCTTCCTCCAACTCCTTGATGACCACGGTTACCTTGGCCAATTTCCTCATTAGGATTTGACTCTCCTTCATTCATATGACTGGTTTGGCCACCTCTGCCTCTATTATAACCTCCTCTTCCTCTTCTGTTCTGTCTAGAACCTTGACTACCAATACTGTCAACACTTCCGAAAACTTTATTCAGATTTCCTCGACTTCCTCTGTTTGACCTCTGACCAAGGAGATCATCTCTAGATCCTAAGTATTTATCCATTTCATCCTCAGATTCAGAAGATTCAGAAGATTCTGAATCTTCTGAATCTTGCTTGTCGTCCTTATGGTTATTTTTCCCTCCACGACCTCTGCGATTACGACCACCTCTTCGCCTACGCCCTTTAACACCTCCTCTTTTACTGTCATCGCCCATATCTTCACCTTGAACCCCAGTTTCAACTCTGTATTGTTCTCCTGGTTCTTCTGACAATAAAGATTTGAATTTTAAGAAGCCATCTTCCTCAGATTGATTTGTCTGTCCTGATCTGGTATGATCTTGTGTTTCATTCTCCTCAGTTTTTTGTTTGTTCTTTTTGGCTTTTTTCTTCTTGGGTTGTTTTTCTCTGTCTGGAGGTTGTTGGTTCATCTGTGGACTACCATGATGGTCAATTATATTCAAATTTCCTGCAAAGAAGTATAGATATCTTTTCTGAGAAATGATTATGTCACTAAAATTCTTTATGCAGGAAATAAAGGCACAACCGTGTACATCATGATGTATCACATGTATCAAGGAAAAAGGAATCCCATATAAACTTGGTAAAGCATCTCCTAATTGCCTTTCCTAAATAATTTACATATGGTGTTTATTTAAAGAGCCAGTTCATAAAATCCAAACTGTTTATCTGAATACAAATGGACAAATTGAATGTTTGTAATTATATAATATTAACCTGTTCCAAAGCTTATGTTTTCAAAATAAGCTTTATATTATTTAGAGAAAAAAAAAGAAGATTCAGGGAAGATATAAAAAGTACATTCATTATTATAAAATGTTTGTTTCAAATTGGACATGTCATGCATGTAGAATGGGGTTTTTAAGACTGGTGATCGAATATTGTTTGTGGGAAACTAACATATATTTTAAATAGGACATGTACTTAACTGACAATTCATATGTGTGGGATACTACTTTTAACCAGTGCAACACTGCAATGTTCTCAATTGAGATTGGGCCCATTCATTGGAAATGCTGGAGCAACCAAATCACTTGGGTTGTAAACTTTTTCATCTGGTTGCATATTTGCCTATTATTATGGTCTGTACTTCTAAGTTATGAACAGATAATCCTGCTGATCCTTAATCAAGTGTAAGCAGTAATACCGTGCCTAAATTTGTAGGACTCAGTAAGAATAGGCAAATTTTTTTTTTTTTTTAAATTGCCAGTATACAAATGCAAGGAGTTTAATCGTCTAGCTGCACATCTATACACAATTATAGATAAACAAACAAACATGCATACAATGGTTTAGGTACTTATACATCCTCTGATTTCAAATGTTTGACTTTGAGTGTTCCTGATGAAGGTAAATCCAGAAAAGCGCTTCAGATGCATGAAATTATTAAACGTGTTGTTTTCAATTTTTTATATGTAAACAAGAAAGGTGTATTAAATATATGTGTACCTTGAGACACATTTTGGTTGTATTGTCCCATCAATGGTGGAGGATAAGGTGCTGGTCCTTGTCCTGGAGGTGCTCCTGAAGAGGATACAGGAACAGGAACCATGACATCTGTAAGGTAAAAATGAACATTAAGGAAGTTTGCTATTCAAAATAACAAGCTTTTCATAACACTAGTATATATTGATAGGGGATTGATAAAGGAACCAAAATAGCAAAAATAAAATATTGGTCAATGTGCATGTTTTTGAGATATGAGCCATTTTTTTTTTGGGGAAAATGTTCTCTCTTGATTTTTCATAGATTTATCATTGACAAGTTAAGTTCTCAAATACTATTAAAAAATAACAAAGATTTTATAAGACTTTTACAGATGGCTTATAATTATACATGTAAATGATTAATGAAAGAAAAATGAGGGGTCAATGAGCAAGTTTTTTTATGGCATTCAAATTTAAATAAAAGGATTCAGAAAATCTGACAAAAAGTCCAAAACATGACAAGCGAACATCCTTAACATCAAAATTATTCATTCATTTATATTTATTAGACCATTGGTGTTCCTGCTTGAATGAATTTGCACAAGTCATTTTTGGGGCCCTTTATAGCTTGCTGTTCATTCTATGCCAAGGCTCCATGTTGAAGTCAGTACTTTGACCTATAATGGTTGACTATTACAAAGTGTGACTTAGATGGAGAATTATCTCATTGGCATGGCACTTACATACCACCTCTTCTTTATATCTAAGTTACAATTTAGTCAAATAACATGATTGTATATATAAACTGGAAAATATATATTCTTGAATTTTGGTGTTCTGCATGTATCATTGGATGTCAGCCCCTTGACA
Source organism: Mytilus edulis (assembly GCA_019925275.1). Classification (NCBI taxonomy): domain Eukaryota; kingdom Metazoa; phylum Mollusca; class Bivalvia; order Mytilida; family Mytilidae; genus Mytilus; species Mytilus edulis. The sequence goes on from CM034359.1 coordinate 33,239,606, forward strand.
CAATTAAGCTCTATTGCTTGTTCCTTAACTGCCTAACAAACTACCGGGGTATCAACAAAATCGACTTCACAATGTCAGAACATATATATGGAGCATTTCTGGTAAGTTTCTCTAATAATTAATTGCTTAGTGGTTGTCTTTTGTCATAGACAAGTGTTAAAAGTTATTTTTGAAAATTTTGGTGTTAAGTGCAGATTTTTCAAATTCTACAACAGACATCATTTATTTACTTCTTTTTGGTGTTTTTCTATTATTATATTGCTATCTCATTACCATGCATTGAAATAGATCACCTAATGCATAACCATGTTTCCTCCAGAAATCATTTGAATATCATTAAATTTTCATGAATTCTGTAAGAATCAATAGTAAATGCAAGTTGAAATCTAAATCTTCATTTAACAAAGGATTAAACATTTAGCTTACATTGGACATTTTGTTGAGGTTGGTTCATATTTGGTGCTGGCATCATTCCTGCTAACCCCTGACCATATTGTTGTGGACGTGGTGGTCGGTTGTTTCCTGGAAACTGGTTTCGAGGTTGGTTATACCGTTGATGCTGATTTGGTGGTTGGTTGAACCTTTGATTGCCGTACATTCCTTGAGGTCTTTGATACCTGTTTGGTTGTTGGTCATATCCTCCAAACTGATTTGGTTGTTGGTTATAGCCTTGAAACTGGTTTGGTTGTTGGGGATATCCTTGATGATTGGCATACATTCCTTGAGGTCCTCCTTGAAACTGATTAGGATTCATGGTATTAGGCTGAAACATATTTGGATGTGTATTAAATTTGGTGGACAATCTGGGGAACATCCTGTCTACATATATAAATTGACAAATTAACCGCATTAGCATATGAAAACTAGAGGCTCTGTGTGGCTCATTTTAATCTTCCACAAGATTACACTTTTAAGATGAAAATATTCATAAAGGAGGAATAACTATAAATTTGCTATTTCACTTGGTTTTTTTTTCTTTTTCAACATGTTCAATGTTTGATTATTTTTTATAAAGGAGTAGGCCCAGTAAGCATGTAAGACCCCTTTTTGACCCAAAATATAGCAGTTTTACAAAATTGTTTTAAAATGTAATCTTTTAGCTAATTACTGGAAAGTAGAATACTTCTGTTACATATGGGCTGTTTTTGACAATACAATGCACCGATATTGGATACTTGCATCATTAAGTCATGCTAAATTACTGAAATGTTCAAATTTTTAGCAATTTGGTTAGTTTTTAGACAATTTTTGTCTGAATTGGAAGTGGCTGCATTTGTGTTCAGTCTTAATATTTAAATGAAAGTTGTATTTGATGATAATACATAACATATATAAAGGTTGAGAATGAACACTGATAGGGCCACTTTCATTATTGACAAAAAACATGTGAAAAGTGACATATTATGGCATATTTGATAGATTTTTCATATTTAAGCTTGAATTTGAGTGTTTTTAATGACTAAATCAGTTCAAATCTTTCACATTAACTAATTAAATTTACTGGAGTAGACACTTAAGTGTTTAAAAAGTGTCCAAAATCTTTCATTAGATGAACCTGAACTTTGAGGCCAAAATCAGTCCTTACCAGACCTACTTGTGTTAACAGCCTTTGATACAGTTACAGGGGAGGTAAAGATGTTGTTAACGTAAAATATTATTTTCGCATTGTCAAACTAAGACATGTCCAGAGAAAGATGCATTTTTTGACTGATTTTTTATCATTTAAGGTGGTAACTAACACTACAGGGAGATAAAAATCAGCTAAAGGTTTTAATCATGTTGTATTGTCGAGGAAATATTAAGCTTCTCATTACGATCAAAATTAGAGTTTGTCAAACTGCTATATATATAATGAAATTATTCTAATAAAGTGAGTGGTTCAAGTTTTTTGAAATTTTTATATTTTTGTAAAAGGGTCAAAGTATTTTGTCAAAATTTTATGAAAATTTAACGAGCCAAATTATTTTAAGTCCAGGTATCACCTTAAACTGATTTAACTTTAAAAGGAGTTCAATTGGTTTGATAAAGCATGTTAAGTATGAAGATTATTTGTACCAATTTTCATGAAAAGTCAACAAATGCATTGTTTTTAAATTCAATAAATATACAGCAAAAATTAACATATTTTTTTTTACATTCAAAAACATTTGATGAATATGAGTTAATTGTAAAATTAAATGCATAAATTCAAGGGACATTTTTATAACTTAGAAATTACAAATAATTTAGCAAAAAACAGCTAGTGTTTATCTTTTAAAACAGAAAAGTTGTGTATTTTTGTCGAAAAAAAAATATGTCCACAAATCAAAATTTCAAAGCAAATGTCTGAAATTTCGACCTCATTTTACCAGAAAAGTAGCACATGAAGGTATAATTTGTATAACATATTTGATTTAATCCGGTCAAAATTTCCATATGGGATCAAAACTGTATTGTATGCCCTTTAGTACATTTTTCTTATACTTCAGTTTATATCATGACATCATAGAAATAAGGTTTTTTTCCATATAGTTGTCATCAAAGTAACTGTTTTGAGGCAATCAATTCTATTAGGCAATAAACAAACACTAGCTAAGGTTAATTTTTTTTGCCATAAATCTTTCATTGCATGTTTGTTGATTACTTACTTCAATAGTATGTCCTAGGTTTGCTCTGATTTTCATTTTTCCTGTTTCTCTTTCCCACTCTATATGAAATCTCTGCTTGTCACTTGTTTCTACAACTCGTCTTACATCTTCAGGGCCAAAATTACTTAGATTCGGCTGCTTTTGCAGAATATCTTCCACATAAAGAAACCCACCTTAGAAAAGAAAAATTTATATTGCAGAATTTTATTTATAAATTCAAAAATCAGTAGTCTGAAATATCATGAATATGGAGATTTACCTTACACTACACATGCAAACAATATAAACCCCACCACAGTGCCAGCTGCCAGGAGCCTCAATTTCAGTTGTTGTTTTTTCATGTCTGTCCGATTTGTTTTTCTTATATTGTTTCTATATAAATAAGGTCGTTAAGTTTTCTCAAATGAATGTTTCATATCTTTCATGTCAGGGCCGATTACATGTATTATCGCTATTTCGTGCATTTTTCCCGGTTGATCTTTTTTGTGATAATTTTCATATCATGCTACTTGCTTGAGATGGAAAATTATCGCTAGAAACTAAGCAGGCACGTGGAGTTGCTAACGAAATTGACATGAAATTGACAACGTCGTCAGAGGTAAAATAGCGATAAACAGATTATCATTGATCATCTCAACTCGATTGCCTTTCTCGTTTTCGCCGTCCCGGCTCAAGCGAGAAAATCAATCTCGTTGAGATGATCAACGATAATCTATAATTATAGCTGACACTTTCAAAGATGTTATAGTAAAAAATTAACAGCAGTATGATATTTTGTGGCCAAAGAAAGTTATCAGAACGTAAAACAGAGACTTTTTCATTTACCCACTTGATAATGATTATTTTGTCTTACAAATGTTTTGATGACCATATCAAAAAGAAGATGTGGTGTGATTACCAATGAGAGACCAAATAACACAGAAATTAACAACTATAGATCACTGTACAGTCTTCAAGTTTGACACAAGGCAGGAGGCCAAATTTATCATGCATGGCTCCCCCAATTTCTTAGAGTCCTATTTTCTGCTACCTCTGGAGCTGGGTGCCATATCAGTAGTGTCCAGAAAAATAAACTAGAGGCTCTAAAGAGCCTGTGTCGCTCACCTTGGTCTATGTGCATATTAAACAAAGGACACAAATGGATTCATGACAAAATTGTATTTTGGTGATGGTGATGTGTTTGAAGTTCTTACTTTACTGAAGGATTTTGCTTCTTACAATTATATCTATAATGAACTTTGCCCATTAGTAACAGAGAACTATATTTGGTAAAAATTTACATAAATTTACCAAATTAATGAAATTGTTAAAAATTGACTATAAAGGGCAATAACTCCTTAAGGGGTCAATTGACCATTTAGGTCATGTTGACTTATTTGTAGATCTTACTTTGCTGAACATTATTGCTGTTTACAGTTTATCGCTATCTATAATGGTATTCAAGATAACCAAAAAACGGCAAAATTTCTTTAAAAATTACCAATTGGAGGGCAGCAACCCAACAACCAGTTGTCCAATTCATCTGAAAAATTCAGGGCAGATAGATATTGACTTGATTAACAATTTAACTTCTTGTCAGATTTGCTCTAGATGCTTTTGTTTCATAGTTATAAGCCAAAAACTGCATTTTACCCCTATGTTCTATTTTTAGCCGTGGCGGCCATCTTTGTTGAATGGCCAGGTCATCGGACACATTTTTCAAACTAGATACCCCAAAGATGATTGTGGCCTAGTAGTTTCAGTGGAGATTTTGTAAAAGATTACTTAGATTTATGAAAAATGGTTAAAGATTGACTATAAAGGGCAATAACTCCTAAAGGGGTCAACTGACCATTTTGGTCATGTTGACTTATTTGTAGATCTTACTTTGCTGAACATTATTGCTGTTTACAATTTATCTCTATCTATAATAATATTCAAGATAATAACCAAAACAGCAAAATTTCCTCAAAATTATCAATTCAGGGGCAGCAACCAAAAAACCGATTGACCGATTCATCTGAAAATTTCAGGGCAGATAGATCTTGACCTGATAAACATTTTTATCCCATGTCAGATTTCCTCAAAATGCTTTGGTTTTTGAGTTATAAGCCAAAAACTGCATTTTACCCCTATGTTCTATTTTTAGCGGTGGCGGCCATCTTGGTTGGTTGACCAGGTCACGCCACACAATTTTTTAAACTAGATACCCCAAAGATGATTGTGGCCAAGTTTGGATTAATTTGGCCCAGTAGTTTCAGAGGAGAAGATTTTTGTAAAAGATAACTTTAATTTACGAAAAATGGTTAAAAATTGACTATAAAGGGCAATAACTCCTAAACGGGTCAACTGACCATTTTGGTCATGTTGACTTATTTGTAGATCTTACTTTGCTGAACATTATTGCTGTTTACAGTTTATTCGATCTATAATAATATTCAAGATAATAACCAAAAACAGCAAAATTTCCTCAAAATTACCAATTCAGGGACAGCAACCCAACAACCGATTGACCGATTCATCTGAAAATTTCAGGGCAGATAGATCTTGACCTGATAAACATTTTTATCCCATGTCAGATTATCTCAAAATGCTTTGGTTTTTGAGTTATAAGCCAAAAACTGCATTTTACCCCTATGTTCTATTTTTAGCGGTGGCGGCCATCTTTGTTGGTTGACCAGGTCAAGCCACACATTTTTTAAACTAGATACCCCAAAGATGATTGTGGCCAAGTTTGGATTAATTTGGCCCAGTAGTTTCAGAGGAGAAGATTTTTGTAAAAGATTACTTTAATTTACGAAAAATGGTTAAAAATTTACTATAAAGGGCAATAACTCCTAAACGGGTCAACTGACCATTTTGGTCATGTTGACTTATTTGTAGATCTTACTTTGCTGAACATTATTGCTGTTTACAGTTTATCTCTATCTATAATAATATTCAAGATAATAACCAAAAACAGCAAAATTTCCTCAAAATTACCAATTCAGGGGCAGCAACCCAACAACCGATTGACTGATTCATCTGAAAATTTCAGGGCAGATAGATCTTGACCTGATAAACATTTTTACCCCATGTCAGATTTGCTCTAAATGCTTTGGTTTTTGAGTTATAAGCCAAAAACTGCATTTTACCCCTATGTTCTATTTTTAGCCGTGGCGGCCATCTTGGTTGGTTGACCGGGTCACGCCACACATTTTTTAAACTAGATACCCCAATGATGATTGTGGCCAAGTTTGGTTTAATTTGGCCCAGTAGTTTCAGAGGAGAAGATTTTTGTAAAAGTTAACGACGACGGACGCAGGACGACGACGGACGCAGGACGACGACGGACGCCGGACGCAAAGTGATGGGAAAAGCTCACTTGGCCCTTCGGGCCAGGTGAGCTAAAAAAGTGTTGAAAAATTATGCCTTCTTGAACATGTTGAATGTTAAACATAAGCCAAAACCACAACAAGAGGCTCTCAAGAGCCTGAATCGCTCACCTGAATTTTTTTGGTTTAATCTCTCATCAATGATTATTTTGGCTTTTCAATTTATTTAAATGTTCTTTGAATCGTCCTATTTTCTTCAAAAGCAAAAAAAAAATCATTTTCTCCTATGTTCTATTTTAGCCATAGGAGCTATGTTTCTTGACATACAAGGAAATGAAATATAAAATTTATACTAGATACTCTGAAACTCTGAAACTCATTTAGCCTAAGTTTGGCTGAAATTGATACAGCAGTTTCATAAGAGAAGATTTTTTAAAGTAAGTCAACATGATGAACAAATTGTGAAAAAAGTCTTTAAAGGGCAATAACTCCTAAAGAGGTCAATTGACAATTTTGGTCAAATTGACTTATTTGTAGATCTTACTTTGCTGATCATATTTGCTGTTTACAGTTTATCTTTATCTATAATAATATTCAAGATAATGACCAAAAACTGCAAAATTTCCTTAAAATTACCAATTAAGTGGCAGCAACCCAACAATTGGATGTTTGATTCATCTGAAAATTTCAGGGCTGATAGATATTGACCTAATGAACATTTTTACTCCATGTCAGATTTGCTCTTAATGCTTTCGTTTTTGAGATATAAGCCAAAAACTGCATTTGACCCCTATGTTCTATTTTAAGTAACGGCGGCCATGTTTTTTGACGGATCAAAAATCAAAGCACACACTTTGTGCAGGATAATCTAAGGAACAACCATGCTAAGTTTTAACCAAATCCATTCAGTAGTTTCAGAGGAGAAGATTTTTTAAAGTTAGCAAATATGATGAACAAATTGTGAAAAATTGTCATTAAAGGACAATAACCCCTTAAGGGGTCGATTGACAATTTTGGTCATATTAACTTATTTGTAGATCTTACTTTGCTGATCTTTTTTGCTGTTTACAGTTTATCTTTATCTATAATAATATTCAAGATAATGACCAAAAACTGCAAAATTTCCTTAAAATTACCAATTAAGTGGCAGCAACCCAACAACTGGATGTTTGATTCATCTGAAAATTTCAGGGCTGATAGATATTGACCTAATGAACATTTTTACTCCATGTCAGATTTGCTCTTAATGCTTGCGTTTTTGAGATATAAGCCAAAAACTGCATTTGACCCCTATGTTCTATTTTAAGTAACGGCGGCCATGTTTTTTGACGGATCAAAAATCAAAGCACACACTTTGTGCAGGATAATCTAAGGAACAACCATGCTAAGTTTTAACCAAATCCATTCAGTAGTTTCAGAGGAGAAGATTTTTTAAAGTTAGCAAATATGATGAACAAATTGTGAAAAATTGTCATTAAAGGACAATAACCCCTTAAGGGGTCAATTGACAATTTTGGTCATATTAACTTATTTGTAGATCTTACTTTGCTGATCTTTTTTGCTGTTTACAGTTTATCTTTATCTATAATAATATTCAAGATAATGACCAAAAACTGCAAAATTTCCTTAAAATTACCAATTAAGTGGCAGCAACCCAACAATGGTTTGTTTGATTCATCTGAAAATTTCAGGGCTGATAGATCTTGACCTAATGAACATTTTTACCCCATGTCAGATTTGCTCTAAATGCTTTCGTTTTTGCGATATAAGCCAAAAACTGCATTTGACCCCTATGTTCTATTTTAAGTAACAGCGGCCATGTTTTTGGACGGATCAAAAATCGAAGCGCACATTTTGTGCAGGATATACTAAGGAACAATCATGTTAAGTTTCATTCAAATCCATTCAGTAGTTTCAGAGGAGAAGATGTTTGAAAAATTGTTAACGACGACGACGACGACGTCGACGACGACGACGACGACGACGACGGACGCCAAGTGATGAGAAAAGCTCACATGGCCTTTTAGGCCAGGTGAGCTAAAAAGTACAAATTGCTGCAAGTTTGTTTAAATGGCAGTCCTACCAGTACCACATCTCCTTATTTTTATATGTGAAACTGCTATTCTTTCATTTTTACCATCTGAAAACAAGTATTTAAACATAAACCTACCTGGCATCATAATATATCCTAGTTTCTCAGCACCATGTCTCAGTACGAATGCCAATGCTTTAGACAGCTGTAAGTCTGATTTTTCTCCCTATAACAATTGCATAAAATATGTTCATGTAATATTTTCAAAATAAAATTAAACCATTGTTTAAAATTTCCTTCACACTACATGAACTGCAGATATAATGTGTCTAATAAGGCTATAAATAATATAAGAAATATTGACACAGAGATATGTCTCGGTTGTTGGCAGAAAATTCAGAAAAAGACAATCTGATGGACAGCAACAATTCTCATGATTCGTAAATTCATTCTTATCTCATCTTCCACAAAGACTTCCTATCAAACTGACTTAAGGTAGTACCTAACACTACAGGGAGATAACTCTGTGAAATCAGCTAAATGCTTTAATTACATTGTGTTGTCCAGGGAATATTAAGCTCTCAGTTATCAAAATTAGTCATGTTAGTGTTTGTCAAACTGCTATATAACCAGTGTAATTCTGATAAAATGGTTGGTTTAAATTTTTTAAAATTTTTTTATTTTTGTCAAAGGGTAAAAGTAAAAACTTTGTCAAAAATTTATGAAAATTAAACAAGCCAAATTAATTTTAATGAAGGTGTTGGGTACAACCTTAAACAGAAAACTAAACTATTGTTTTTGTGCTTTGTGTCAATCTGAGTTGAGCCCTTTTAAATTGTTTTTTATATTTCATTCTTAACATGCTTAAGTTGTACTGTGAGTAGTGTTAGTTCAGTGGTTGTAGTTTGTTGGTTTATTCTACATTTGTTTTTTTTAACATTATTTTGTACATATTAAATCAGACTGCTAACTTTTGTAATTGAATTGTTGCACATGTCATTTCAGGTCTTTTTATAGCTTACAATGCGATGTGCGTCGCACAATGTTGAAGGCCATCTACTATTTCTTTTATTTCATTTAGTGTCAGGTGGAGAGTTGTCTTATTGGCAATTATACCTTCTGATTTTTAAATAGTGTAAAAAAATTTATAAAAAACAATAAAATTAACCTGTACCTGATTTTTAGGCATTGCTCGACCTTGATTTCTAGGCATTGCTGAACCTTGAGAGCCTTGTTTCTGTCTTTGTTTTTTAATCATACCACATAAGTAACCAATTTTGTTCTTGACTTCGTTTCTCTCCAATGCCTCTGAAAATTTCTTAATTAATGTGACAGCTTCATTCACGTTACATTCTTTCAGGGCATCTAGAGCTCTGTTATCTAATTCTTGAGGAGATACTTTTCCTGCAATTAAGTGAAAAAGATAAATATATTTATAAACTTAATTTTTTTATGTAATAATCTACTTCTCATCATTATGATCATCAGATAAATATATGCTTTCCTCCGGTACCATGACTTCCAGAGGATTACAAGAACTAATTTAAATATCCATGGTGTTATACTACTTAAAATCATATCAAAGTATATAATTTTATGATATTAGTTGTGTTTACTCAATAAACATGATAAAAGTACAATTTAACTTCAGGAAATCCATAAGCATGTCTTGTAAGTTATATATATATGCAAATAACTTGTTGAAAACAATATGGCAAACGTAATTATTCAAAAGGTAGACAACTTTAAAAATTTGCATACAAGACAAACCAATCAATTTTGAAGATAACTTGTATGTTTATTGAATATTTAGGACTAAAACATCTCTAACCTTATAATTATACAAGTTTAAGAAGTATAACACCATGTAAAATCATGTTTTTGGGACAAATCATTTTGTCCATCAGTGATCCTGCAGTCTTACTTTGGCTGTTTTTCGCTCTTTGGTTAGGTCTCTCTTTCCCTCAGTTTTAGTTTGTTATCCCAATTTTGTTTTTTGTCCATAGATTTACGAGGTTTGAACAGCAGTATACTACTGTTGCCTTTATTTGACACATTCCCCATTTTCATTCTAAATTTTATTACTTAAAAACCTGTATGCTTTTTAACACACTGCCATGCAATAATGTTTTTTTGTTAATTTCATGATTATTATGTACAACTTGATTTGACATGTAAAAGACTAGAAGGACGCTATTCTCAAAATATTTTTTTAATGATAATTCCTGAATGGTGTTTGTCAATCAATCACTGTTATTTGTTATAACCTTCTTTAACATGTTAAGGCATTTATATAGATAACCCTTATACAAATTATTCTAATGCAATTTGGATGTAACAATTTTTTTCATTGGCTAAAAGTTGCCGTCAAATCCACAGTTGACCAGGCGTAACTAAGGAGGGACCCGCCATTTTTAATTGATTGAATTAACAAATGTTTGATTACTACTACATAATCGAAAATAAAACAACACCAACCTCAAATTCGCCGTTTTAATGTAATTTTATCCCAATTTGAAGCATACAGGTAACGTAATAACCTCCAGTTTATAAGTTTTTATTTGTATGACCTCACGTTTAGCCATGACGTCTTTGTGCCAAAATCATTCATGAAGTTTCACAGATTTTTTTCTATTTGTCAAATTTAGACATTTTTTCAAGTTTTATCGTATTTTTTCTTTTTTGTAATGCATTAGAATTGGAATAACAGTACTGTAGTTGAAGAGTTGCCACAGTCAATTTTGATTTGACGGTCGCAAATCTCCATTTTACTGTATCCGCTACGCGTTGCCAGTAAAACTGCATTTGCGACCGTCAAATCTACAATTGACGGGGGCAACTCTTCAACTACAGTACTGTTATTCCTTAAATCATAGTCGTTGTTCTACAGTAACAAAAATATTTACAGTAGAAGAATTGTTTATTCTAAGATGCCAACATAAGCATTGATTAATCATGTTAATAGGAAAGCCTTTAGATGAAAAAAAAAAATTCAATTTTTCAAATTTATAACATTCCTTAACATTCATACTGACAATATAAATTGTGACATAAGCATTTGAAATGTAGTCCATTTTCCAAGTATAAATATTTTTAGGTTATGCAATATAAACAGGGTTTAAACGTTCAACTTGTCGTACAGGAAAATCATACCTGTCAACCTCTGAAAATGAAAAGTCAGGTCATGACCTGCATTGAGAAAAAAAACCTCAGGTCATAACGCGTACGACATTTTGCGGGCTCAATAGAAGAACAAAAATATGTTTACATATAATTTACATAGTCAATATGTATATGAAACAGTTAGAACATGTATACAAGTTTATTTCAGACTATAGTTATATTCCATAGTAGCAGACTTGGCATTCTTTAAAAGAACTGCACTTGGTTTCAGTTCATAGCAATGCAAATGTGTATTCATTTTACAAGAAAGAAGAGCACACAGTGTATCCTTATTAAGATCAGCCCTAAACTCTGTAGCTATTTTCTTTACTAAAGAAAATGCCCTCTCACTGTCTGCATTGCTGTTTGGCAAAACCAGTAATGTTTTAGCAAGTTTTGACAAAACAAAAAATCTTGGCTTGTTAAGAAAAATGTCATGCAACTTGGACATTTCTCCCCAAAATGTACCAATGTCAGTTTCAGGGGAAGTGCAAAGTGGAAGTTCATCTAATGGGGTCAACTGATAGTCACTGAACTCATCTTGTAGCTTGTTGAAAATATCGTTACGTAGCTCAGGTAAACAGTCCTACATTTTGACTTTTGGTTACATTGAAAAAGACCGATAAAACCGAAGGTCGTATTACTTCTAAATACCGGAAACAATTCCGGTCAGAAATCCGGGTGAAACGGGTAATGTTAGAAATTCCCGGGACCCGCCGGGTAAAGAAAAACTCCCGGGTGAGAGGTGAAAATAACGGGTGTCACCCGCAAAAAACGGGTGAGTTGACAGGTATGGAAAATAATACATTATCACTGAACTAGTATATATTTGTTTAGGGGCCAGCTGAAGGAATTTCTCGCTACATTGAAGACCTATTGGTGAGCTTCTGCTGTTTTTTTTTTTGTTTTTTGTTTTTTTTTCTATGGTCGGGTTGTTGTCTCTTTGGCACATTCCCCATTTCCATTCTCAATTTTATGTACATGAACACAAACCTGTTTCAAACAGCACACAAAGCTCTTTTGCCACTTTAGGATTTAATTCATAATCAACTAATTTTCTATACTCCATTGCAGCAATCTATTAAAGCACAAATGCAATATGCAGGATTTTGTGCAACCTAGAAGAAAGTAGAAATATCATAATTAACATCCTAAAATAATTGAATAGCACTGATTAAACAAAGTTAAAGGAATTATAGCAACATACAGTGGCGGATCCAGAAAAAAATTTGGGGTGGTCCCAAATGAATATTGAATGGTATGAAAAAGGTTAAAAAATGCCTTCGACATTATGGAAGATCATGAATTTGGACAACACTATGCGATGCACATATTCCTAGGTAAAGGAATTTAAAGACATGTAAAACTGATTTTTATTTAAGACTCTATACAATATCTTGCAATCTAAAATAGCACAACATACAACTGTCATCTGAATAAGGCAAGCTGTAAAAAAGGTATAGATAAAATGTTCCGAATCGGTAAAAATAGTTTTACGTAAAATTGTTAAAAATTTACTAATTTAACAAACTTAAGAGTCGTTTATCAGGTCATTCAACATCATGCTTCGCGGGGTTTCCTTGCAAAGTTATCTATAATTTGTTTTATGTTTAGTTTCAAACTGTAGTGCACATGCATCAGCGCAAGTCCGTTAAAACGCGATTGTCCCATAGTTGTTCTCAGGTAGGTTTTTAGAAGTTATAACTCACTGTTGGATCGCTCATATTCGCAACTCGTCACCCCAAGGTAGCTATGATTTTTAAGATAACAGAAATAATTGGAAAGTCGGTTTTGCAACATTCTTTCAGAGCACCGGCTACAGTTTCTGGTTTTGAAAGCATTGACTCGCAAGTCTTTTGCCACAAACGCAGAACGGAAGGCATTGTAGATGGACTCGGCAAATCAGTATGGTAAAAGTCTACAAAATGTTTAATTTCATCAAATGTTGCGCTTTGTACAAATGCCGGTACCAACTTCAGTGCTTCAATTGCTGTTGATGTTGGGGGAAAAAGGGGGGGAGGCTCAAAGAGATAGATAAACATTTTTTTTAATTCATTCATAATGATTGTTTTTTTTTCAAAATGTACATAAATGAAATTTAAAACCGAGACTCCGTTAGTTGGAGAATGCAATTATATATGGAAATTTCACTTAAAAATACAAAAATAATTTGTATTTACCTTTCAAAATAAGAAGTCAACTTCTTCATAATAATATTGACGAGCTGTTTTGACAATTTAATTACATGTATAGAGGTGAAACGCATTGATCTGTATTCTATCATTGTGACACCTCCATGTATTCAGGTAATCCATAACCAATTAGTGCGATGAAAGGATTAATCTTAAGTGTTAATTTGTTAATTGGCTAGTTATTGAAAAAATAGACACTTTAAAAAAAATTGAGGTTCGTCATGGGGGTGGTCCGGTGCGCCGTGGGACCACCCCCTGGATCTGCCACTGACATAGATTGCGTTGTACTTAATGGTATAAATAAACAAATAAATAACATGAATAAATAATCTTTATTTCAAGAGAATGATCCCATCATTTTTGCCCATTAGTTAAAACTAATCTTCCAGAGAGTCCTCAAAATAATATAATAATACACTGTGATATACAATTGTATTTAAATAATAATGAAAAAGCATTATATTAATTTGCACAATTGATGAAAAATTTGTAACATTTTGTTTTAAAAGATACAAGTGTATTCGTTGCTCATTTTTATTTCATTTGGTAATCTGTTCCACATTTGAGAAACTGAATCTATAGGTAAATGTTTTCTTTTAAGAAATTGTTTTTGGTTTTGGAAAATTTAATAGTTTTTCATCAGCTGGGCGTAAGTTATAATTTTGATTACCAGTAAAATGAAAATTTTCGTTGTAAATAGTTAGGAACCATATCATTTAATGATTTAAATACAATTATTGCCTGTTGGTATTGAATACGTTTTTCCACATTTAACCAGTGTAAACTATATAAACAATAAACTGGATGATGTCATTATGTCAGCTTCTTCTATAACCCTAGCAGATGTCTTTAATAACTTATTAAGTTTATTTATTCACCATATATTGCAACAATAATCAAATAATGACAGAATATAAGCATTATCAAGGACGTATAACTAACAAGGATTCGTGTCTCGCGGTATCTCGTTAAAATATCGCATATCGTGAGACTTGTATTTATATACAAGTAATAGCTTTTCTAAAAAGCTTGTCGTATTTTAGCTGATTATATTGACAAGGACGTAACTAATATACGTCCTTGATTGAGATCAGTGTTTTCGAAGTTCAAAAATCAAAGAAACAAATATGAAAAAAAAAAAATTCTATCAAATATGTCTTACATGGCCGTTAAAATCGTATAAATTACAAAGTTTTTACATTTTTATTAAGGTAAATGTTTTCTAGAAACAATGATTAATTTGATTAAAACCTTATTTAGTTTGAGATTTTGCATTCCTAATTCTTGTGATGATTTATAACTAATTATAATAAAACAAACAATTAGTCCTTTTTGTATGTTATTCATTTAATATGAGCTTGTGCTGTTTCCTTTCTACTATTTTTACAGATGTAAATTGTTTAATTAATGATCTTGTGTGGTTTCCTTTCTACTATTCAATTAAGAAAAGCTATGACCCAAACTACACTAAAAGAGTCATTGTCTATACTTTCAAAATGACCAAAGCTGATTTGAGAAAATATACACGAATATGTCATAAAAAGAACGAATTGCAAAATATGCTATTGCCTATTTGATTTGAACTCTATTGACATGTCCGATTTTTTATCTTGGGACAATGATCTTTCAGTAAAACTTTTTATACAGCACTGTAAACATCACTATGCAATATAGCAAATGACCCATTTGTTGTTACTCCTCACGAGATTAAAGATTTATGTCAAAAAGTACTTTCAATATTTTGATAATTGATTTTAGAAGACTTTATTGGAGAAATTATGTCACAGATGACCAAGGTGCAAAAACACAACTCAGAAAAAGAGCAACCACAACTTAGTGGCAATGACCAATCTATTCTGTTCTACATACATGTAGCTGGATATATTCTCTTTGTAAAAGATTTTTTAGGTACAGTGTGCATAAACTTGGTGTTAATTTCAAACTTTACAATCAAATCAGATAGTCAGAATTTTGTTACCAAATATAGCAAATGGCACGGTACAATATTCAAGACCGTGGTGGTCTCCAAAAGTCATGTGACACTTTGTTTCTGCTAGTATGTGAGATGGAACTGATTGTTCACAAAACTAGCAGCACAGTCTTAAGTGCAAATTCTCTCTTAACTGAACCCTTGATGGAAAATATCATGAAGTTTCATGATCAAATACTATTGTAACATTCTAATGGCAAATGAAGAGGGTTCAATTGTTTGAGCCGTAACAAAAGACATTATCAATTTATTTCTAAGAATACGTGGTGTTGCTGTTACCCGACTTAAGCGTATAATAAGACCAGCATATCTACCCAAATGTCATCCTTAAGTTTGAGACAGGCATTGAAAGACATAACCAAAAACAAATATGAAGTGGTTAACAATAAACTGTAGACTGTAGTGCTTTTTCATGGATTTATCTTGATTTTTGTTTAAATGTTCATCATATTTTGGCATTGATGTTCATGTAATTTTAAGAATCTTTTAAAGAACAACTTAGTCAAGTTAGTGCTGCTAAATACTGGGTTTCGTTGAATTGTTGATTTTGTGCTCATATCTACCTGATTATTTGTATTAAAAGAAGTAAAACATTCATGTGTTATTTTTATAAAAGCTAAGTCAGCTAAGACCATGACTATCAATTGTTGAATTGAGCTATAAGGTGTTTCATTATTGGTAAACAATGCACTTTAGTTGTTGTTGTTGAGAACATTTGGTCAAATTGGATTTTGTTCTTTGTTTTAGCCACATGGTTAGGCTGGATTTTCATCTTTTCATTTTGTAAACTTTCGCAACTTTGGTCTTTGACAGTAAGGTATATACAGTACATGTATTGATTTTGCTCATTGTTGACAGCCATACAGTAACCTTCAAATTCAGTTATGTACTTTTACATTATCCCAATTACATGTCATCTCCTGTTTTTACTTGTATCATCTTTAGACTATTTTGTGAATAATATGATTAATATTTTTCATATTTATCATCCATAATTTTGCATGTACATGTGTATTAGAAACTTGTCATAAAAGGCAGAAGTTGAAACTCAAACTAAAGCAATTTAGATTTAAATCTATTTATCTCAAACACAACATATATTACATATATACATGTATACACAAACAGTGTAACTCTTTAATTTAGACAATAGTCTCTCTATACTTGTTATGTTGTCATACACACTTGGCAATCCTAACCAGATGTCATGTTCTCTTCTTAGTTCGATGCCGTGAACATATAAATAAGATATTACACATTCTTTTTTGCATTCAAGTTTAATATGTTGATTAACATCAATTTCTTCATCTAAACAAAGTTCTGCCACTGTCTGGTTATCAGACAAATATGAAAGATCCAAAGAGACTGAATCCACACTGGTGCATGTAAGCTCTTCTGTTTCAGATGACAAAAGATCTTCATCATGTGCGATGTCTAGCGTAAGTGCATGTATTTCAGTTTGCCCTTTGTCTAATTTTGGTTTGCCAGTTCCACGTCTTTTCCTGTGATATGGCACATTCTACCTTTACTTCCTCTTAGGCATTCTATAAAGTAATGAGGACAGAAATTAATAAACAGAAGAAAAAAAACTAAAACTAGGAAACATATAATATGAAATTTGTTATAAAAAACCCAAAATGGAGCTCTAGTCAATAGATAAACAATTCACCAAGTATAATCTAAGTATTGATTAAACTGTTTTTGAGCTAGTGTCCGACATGTTGACAACAGACAACGTTATACCAAAAATTAATATGGGGTATAAAAAAACTATTTATATTATTTAAATTGTAATTTTTGCAAGTTGTACATTGTGACCTGGCGTTAAGATTTATTGATTATTTCACTAAAATCATTCGATTAAAACATACAAACACCAACAATGACCAAAACATGTATATGTCAACCTGGAATAATATATATTTCATACCAAGTCATATTTTATAACAAATTCAGTGTGTCAAAGTGTGTTAACTTTAATAAGTAAACCAAATGCTTGTTTCAAATTGATTTTAGCAAGTGCTGTGGGGAAAAAATGTACATTGATACTTGGGAATTGATGTACTAATATTGTGATCACCTGTTTCTGAAGTGTGTGAGTATTGCATATGAATGTTGAGTCTGTAGATGTTGTTTTAAACATTGATAATTCCAGTTCAGGACTGTATCACTTTATAACACTGGATGTTGACCTTGACAATACAGAGAAGCTGCATGCTAAAACCTATTATGCAACCCCGACCGCACTAATTATTGTTTCATAACACGATTATTCTTTTTTATCATTTTTGATATTGCATGAGCATGATGAGGAACCCCTGATAACTCAGACAGAAGTATAAGACAAATAAAAAAATATAGATATAGAAAGATGTGGTGTGAAATCCAATTAACAATTTATAAAGGTAAACCATAATAGGTCAGTGTACAGCCTTCAACATGGAGCCTTGGCTCACACTGAACAACAAGCTATAAAGGGCCCCAAATTTACCAGTGTAAAACCATTCAAATGGGAAAAATAATGGTCTATCTATGTTTTTATGCCAGATAGGAGGCTTAATTTTGCCCAGTAAGCTCAAAAGCATGTAAGGAACAAGAGACCATTCCTATATTTTGGAGCTGCTAATTAACTGCATTGCCCCAGTTCAGATATTTTGAGAACGAAAAAATGAAATTAATATTAGCAAACAAAGGCTCAATATCTATTTCATTTTCCAAAATAGGAAGCTCATTTTTTCTCTGCAAGTCTAAATATATCTAATGTAAGGAACAAAATAACTTTAATGCATTTTTATGCAATGTGCATTGACCTTATACCTACAAACTAGCAGCTCTGCTCTGATAGGTAGATATTATGAAACAAAACAGAGCTGTTAAACAATTGTTCATTTTGTAGCTCAATATCTAATCAAAATACTCAACATAAGAAGTTGAAATTTGCTATGCAAGTGTAAAAAGGTTTAAAAAATAGGAAAAAATAATGCAATATGTGATTGTGTAGCCTATATTCAACAGTATAGCTGCAAAATAGCATCCCTGCTCTGGTTGGTAAATAATTGACAAAAAAGATGGAGGGGGTGAAATAACTTCAATATTTGACTAACCACTTAACAAATAGAGTTGAAACTTGCTATGCAAACGTAAATATAAAACAGGCAAGGAACTCATTCAACCTAGATCGTCTTTTAACACCAAAAATGCAATTTTAGCTGAAAAAAATACAAGGCCATTCTCCATGGAAGTCGCCATTTTGTTTACTGAAAATGGCTGGTTTATATGTTATATTACACGTGAAATACACAACAAAAGACGCTCTAATTTCATCTGCAAACGTAAATATTATCTAAAACTTGAAATTAAATAATTTTGTACAAGTAAATGCAATAAAAATGATTAATTTAAATGCAACATGACGGGTCATACCACCTCGGTCTCAGCATCATGGGCAGCATCTGGCATCCTTACTTATAATCCCTTATTATGATGTTTATAAGCGTCTTATGATGTTTTTGTAGTGAAATATCATTTAATACCACAAAATTACATCGACTTAATATGTTTTTGTTAATTCATATAATGTTTTTATACTTACAAATTGATGAAGAAATCTCGAAGCGGCGGTTCCCGCTGAAGCTTTATGCAGATCTCGTGTTTTCTCGCGATTCGCGACACTTCTCGGATTTTATCAAGACGGTATCGGGAGTTTCCTATCCTTCTAATATACGTCCTTGGCATTATGTATATAATGGTAAAAGAGCTACACAAAAAAAGAACTAAAATAAGCAATTAAATAATAAAATGTGGCTGCAACATGCTCTTTTAATTTAAAAGACAACATGTTACTTAAAATCCAGATCAGAAGAAACAATTGAAGCAATCAATAAGGAACAATGAGAGTTACCTCCCATTGACTCATTTGTCAATAATGGATTCTGCATGTATACATAATCACTTTCTATTCACAGGGACTCAAAACACTTGTAGTCTGTGGTATGTACTAGTCAGCATGCTAACTAAGCACAAGAAGTCTTTCCTTATAACTCAACCCCTTTAGGCTGACAATTAATAATGTAAATGTATCTACTAATCAAGGGAAACAAATTCATATATCAGAAGACATGTTACATTACTAAGTCAATATATATAGTATAAATGACGTCTTGAAAGGCTATTATGTTTTCTTTCTTTGACCCCTTACATCAACGTCAAAGCAAAAATCTAAAATAGCCTTCCAAGACTTCATAATTATTTGGACTAACAACAACTCCTCCAATATAAGTATGACTCTCAGAACATGCGTACATACTCTGGATGAGGAATTATCAGTGGCAGATCCAAGGGGAGGGAACCTTGGGTTATAAAGTTGGAACTCCCCCTTTTTATTCCCTTTTGATCCTGGGTTAGGTCTAAGGAACACCCCCTTTTGAAAATGGCTGGATCCACAGAAAATTTAGTGACATATTTTGTTCTTAGCACTTTTAATAGTCTTAATACTGTGGTCTGTTTAGAAATGTGCTTTCATTTTAACTTACCAGTTTGGGAATAATAACAACATTTCTTGTCAAATCTTATTCACTGAATGACATGTTTACCAGTGACATGAATATAAGGGCCAAAACGGTGTTATCTGTTCATACAACTTTTGTGAAGATTTTCTGACATCTGATTTCCAGAAAATCATGGCGGAACTTAACTGAATGATAAAAGTACGCTGGTTCCCATTTGAATTTGAATATTGTTCAAAATTATATAATAGTTTGTTTATTGTACTAGTTTGAATATTTGAAAAATGTCAATTAGTTATAGAAATATATTTATGCAATATTGAACAGTTTTACGATCATCATATCATTGTTTTAATGAGTATTATCTGCTTACGGTTTACTCTGGATTTCAGTTGATAAATAAACAAGCCCATTGGAAACAGAAACGAAAGTAGAATCGCAAAGGTTGATATTTATAGATAAACAACACTGTGATAAACATTTGAGAATTAGTTAACAATGACCTCCTTTACAATAACTCGACTTTAAAAACGACATCAAATAATCACAGATATACTTACGGCGGTTGAGGTTGGTTCACAAAAAAGGGGGGGATTGTTTTTAATGTTGACATACGTTTGTTTCTCCTAATAGGAGCTTCCCTGGAAACTTTTATTAACATGTTATAATGCCTGTTTCTTGTCCCACGGCCCCAGCTTGTCTGGCAAAACAGCCGTTGGACGTCAGAGTAATCTCGACTAGACTGGAGCTTGGCCCCCTTCTTAGGACAGTCAGTCACGGCTCCACTAAAGAAAATTTCTGGATCCACCACTGCAGTCAAGGAACATAAATATTCTATTTATTTCTTCCACAATACTTATTTTAATTACTCTTTTAATCTAAGAAAATATTAAATATTATATGATCAATTAAGGAAATCATATATATATACATGTATTCTAACATGACGTCCTTCAAACGCTTTGAGTACACACCCGTGGTAAAATATGAATATATTGCCAGTGCTGTTCCGATTGTACTCCCACGTCATATGCTTTTTTATGAATGAGATACCCGACGTCATAGAACAATGACGTTACAATGTAAGCATTTTACGGGAAAATACATGCTTGTGAATCCGAAAATCATCACAAGGAAACATACACAAATGATGCTAAAATGTGGCAAAAGCCCTTTAGGCAGCAACCATTTGATTTTCTGGGGGAAGCTATGGTTTTTTTTGGAAAAAAAAGTTTGTTTCCAGTTTTTGGAGAAAAAAATAATTTGTTTTTGATTCTGAGAAAAAAAAATTGTTTGTTTCACCCTCAGCTGCCACTATGTGTAATGCTAATATTGAAATAAAAAAAATGTTTTCGACTTGTCGCGAAAAAAATAGATTGTTTTTCGCCACAGGCGAAAAAAAAAGTTTGCACAGAAAAAAAAACCATAGCCCCCCCCAGAAAATCAAATGGTTGCTGCCTTATTGTACATTCCTATAAGATTAAATATATATATTACATACTCTATTGTAATATTTTAATGTTTTGTAAATATTGACCTCTAGTTAGTTTGGCTTTATAACTGTTTATTTTGTGTACAGAGAAAATTAATGACGCAAGGCTAATTTGACAAGTTGCTAGTTTATTATCTGCAGTTAAAGTTGAACTGTCAGATGTGATTAAGACCAGAAATGATGTCCTGGTGTGAAGGGTAATAAAATTAGCTATGCCTATTTGTTTGTCTAGAGATAAAGTAATTAAACTCTTTGATAAGGGCAGTTGGTCAAGAGACTGGCAGATTGTGTATCAGCTGTGATACTGTAAGGATGTGTATTCCTTGAAGTCTTGAATCAGTTAGATTCTGGAGTACTTGTATTTAAAGTTAATATGTGAAAACTTTGTAGCTAACCAGTCAGGGGCATTACTTAAACAAGTGATTTTTTTAGTGACTTATATAGGTAATTTTTGTTTTAAAAAATGATAAAATTACTCAATAGAGTTATTTTTAATTTCAAAAGAAGCATGGACTAAATGTAGTTTTCATGAATTTTTACATCATTTTATATCACAATATGAAGAATTCATTAGATTTTAGAGGAGTATAGAAATAAAGGGTTACTTTAAAAATAATGACAAAAATATTACTTGAATAAGTTATGTTATAAATCTTTAAAAGAATTAGTAATAACACTTATTTAAGAAACATATGTAATTGTTTTGGGTTACAAATTATAAATAACTTCAAGTCTTAATTAATTCACAAGTTTCTATCTATTTATTTCTGTTTACCTTCAAGAATATTGAGGAAAATGATATTTTAATATTCCAAAGAGACCAAACTTTGACCCCAAAGCGTCGATATGAAAGATAAGTGCGTCAGAAAGGCAATTAGTGTTTCAGAAAGATTAGATTTAATATTTCATGGGAAAAATAACCAGATGACCGTGCAAATTTGTTAAAGCTAGTAAAATCTGTATAGTTGGACACCTATAAAAATAATATTTAGAAAAGTTACTTATTTAAGTAATATTTAAAATAGCCTCGTTTTCAACATTACTTGTTTAGGTAATTTTAAATGTTACTTGTTTAAGTAATGCCCCTGACTGCTAACTGTCAATAAGTCGGAAGTAATGTACATTTGTTAATAAATTTGTATATATAAATATCGTATTATTTAGTTACTGGGAATTTACCACAGGATATATTGTCGTGCCATAGATGGCTATGTCCGTCCGTCTGTGTCGGTGTTGACCTTCCCCTCGATCACGTTACATTTTTTTGGTGGCAGCGGTGTGGATATTATAAACATGGATTAATTATATTCAGTTGATTTATAGTAATTTCCCGATAATTTTGTGTGAGAGGATTATAGCAAATGGAATAAAATATATTTCTTGTGCGTAAATAAAGTAACTGTAATTAAATTGTTATAAAATGGATAAACGGGATTCTTCTGATAAAGAAATATATTTCGGAGGTGCAAGACCTAAAGTATCAATGGATACAGGAATAGGATTAAGTTCAACTGTGTTATCAGCTTCAACACCTAGAATGATTGAAACCCAAAGAGAAATTAAGCGTTTAACCAAAGAGTATGAAACTCTTCAGGAAGAAATTTCAAGTGCTCCGACTCCGAGAAGATCGCCGATTCCATCCGTGTTCCAACCTTTTGGTAATCAAGGATCGCATTCATCCAAGCGTATGAAAATTGAAAAGCCAGTTGTCCCACCCTCATAATATGATGGTTCTGTTCCTTGGGAAGATTACAAAATTCAGTTTGAAATGATATCTGAATTAAATTGTTGGACGGATAATCAGAAAGCAATGTTTCTTGCGACAAGTCTAAGTGGGAATGAGCAAAGTGTTTTAGCCGATATTGAACCGATAAAGCGTAAAGATTATCAATCGATCTGTGCTGCATTAACAAGTAGATTTGGAACCGAAAAAAAAACAGAGCTTTTCCGTGTGCAGCTTAAGAATATCCGTAAAAGAAGAGATCAAGAATTGCCTGAATTGGCGCAACATATAAGGAGACTTAGCCGTAAAGCATATCCCAAAGCTCAACAGGAACTACAGGAGATGTTGAGCCGAGATCATTTCATTGATGCATTAGATGACGCGGATACACGGTTGCGTATACATCAAGCTCACCCAAAGACACTAGATGATGCAGTTAAGTTGGCTGTTGAGCTTGAGGCTTTTTATATTGCGGATAAACAGAGGGACAAACCTTCAAGTGTTCGAAATTTTGCTATTTTGGAAAATTCAGAAGTGTCTGGTCAAATTAAAACACTGACTGATGTGGTAGAAGAACTTCGACGTGAGCTTCAGTTTCTGAAGAGCGGTATAATTCAACAGAGACGCGGATTTAACAATAATAACAACAAACCGGGAAAAAGAGGATGTTGGACTTGTGGAGAGACAGGCCATATTAGAAGAAATTGTCCTAACGATGACAAACGTAACGCGAACTATCAACAAAAAGACAGAGTTAGAACAGGTAACGTTGCGAGTCACGGTGGAGAAATGTATATTCCTGGTAAATTTCAAGGTACAAACGTTCAATGTTTAGTAGATACAGGTGCAAATGTGACAATTTTGAACGATAAGGTATACAATTCTCTGTCCGATAAAAACAAAGTAGTGTTGCGTCCAACACAAACAAACATGAAACTTGCCGACGGTCAACCATTAAAAGTCCGAGGAATAGGTCAAATGAACGTTCAAATCGGAAGGACACTTTTAAAACACGATGTGTGGGTAGCTGAAATAGATGCAGATATAGACAGCATAATCGGTTATGACTTCATGAAACAAAATATGTGTTGCATTGATGTGGCTAACAATACAATGACTGTTAACAAAGAACAGATATCGTGTGCAGTATTAAATACACAAGGTGTGCGATGTTGTCGGGTTGCTGTGTCAGAGACAACAGTTATTCCGCCGGGTGTCGAGCAGATTATTCCGGGGAAAGTTATGGATATTGGTTATGCTCCAGATTGTAGTATGTTAGTAGCTTCAGATAAATTTGTGGAGAAGCATCAGCTCATGTTGGCTAAAACGGTAGTTAATTCAGCATCAGATGTCGTTCCGATGAAAGTATTGAACGCAACAGATAAGTCTGTTAAGGTGTATGAACAAACTATTGGCAAGCCATGTGAAGTAGTAACAGTACCCAACGAGTCAGCTTATTCTCAAGATTTGCCAAGAGAAGACATTCCAGAACATTTATCCAGTTTCAACACAAACAGTATTAGTGACTTGGTATACCGGATTCAAAAGTTAGAATCATCAAAACCAAGAGTTGTTTATTACAACAGACGTAAACCGTATCATGGAGATTTTGACAATTGGTTAATTAAAACTGTAATTCAAAGAGACAGCGAGTCTCACGCTACCGCAATCGAAGAAAATAACATTGAGTCTGACATTGAATTGAGTGAAAATGGACAGTGCGATATGTCTAATTTTCCAACTGACAATATTGAATACAGTCGCGGACATCGTGTGAAACGTCCACCTAGCAGATACGTGCCTGATTAGAACTTTGTTGAAGTTATGAACATTTAAAATTGAAATGAACATTGCATGTTTTCATAATTATGATTGAGTTATTTGATTTATTTTATTGTCAAAATGGGGAAATTATTTTTGATATATTTTGATTTTTCGTATATATTTTTATTGCGTATTTTTGTTTTATTTTGAAAAGTAGTTTTCTATACTTTAATAAGTTAAAGTTATTTTTGTTTACATGTGAGACACATGTTTTTCAAAGAAGGAGGCAATGTAATATTTTAATGTTTTGTAAATATTGACCTCTAGTTAGTTTGGCTTTATAACTGTTTATTTTGTGTAAAGAGAAAATTAATGATGCAAGGCTAATTTGACAAGTTGCTAGTTTATTATCTGCAGTTAAAGTTGAACTGTCAGATGTGATTAAGACCAGAAACGATGTCCTGGTGTGTAGGGTAATAAAATTAGCTATGCCTATTTGTTTGTCTAGAGATAAAGTAATTAAACTCTTTGATAAGGTCAGTTGGTCAAGAGACTGGCAGATTGTGTATCAGCTGTGATACTGTAAGGATGTGTATTCCTTGAAGTCTTGAATCAGTTAGATTCTGGAGGACTTGTATTTAAAGATAATATGTGAAAACTTTGTAGCTAACTGTCAATAAGTCGGAAGTAATGTACATTTGTTAATAAATTTGTATATATAAATATCGTATTATTTAGTTACTGGGAATTTACCACAGGATATATTGTCGTGCCATAGATGGCTATGTCTGTCCGTCTGTGTCGGTGTTGACCTTCCCCTTGATCACGTTAGAATACTGGCCATGTGTTACTGGTAATAAAAGTAGAGTTGTACGTTACAGTAACTGTTAAAAGCTGTGGATCAAGTTACAAAAGTTGAGTAACCAGAGTTAGATTACAAAATGTTTTAGTTAAAAATGCATGAAGAATGCGTACATTACAAAAGTTGATTTGCTAGTTCAGAAAGTCTTGTTTATAGTTAATAAAATCAAGTTGTGAGCTATAAAAGTTGAGTTGCAATAAACATGATAAATTACAAAAGTCAAGTAATGTAAGTTAAAAAAGTGGAGTTCAGTTGTAACTAAGTTAACTGGAGGTTGCTTATATAATTCAGCTTTGAACCTTAGCTTCTCATTTCTAAATTAATGAACAAAGAATACAAGAACAGTGTGTTTTAAAAAAAGTCATGTCAGAGTTCCGGAACATTGGCTACTATTCCCGAGAAATTCAAATTAAGGTGGTACCTAACACCTGAACTAAAATTAATTTGGCTCGTTTAATTTTCTTAAAATTTTGACAAAGTATTTACTTTGACCCTTTGACAAAAATATAAAAAAAAAAAAAAAAAATTGAACCAACCGTTTAATCAGAAAAATTACACTGGTTATATAGCAGTTTGTCAAACACTCATTTTGATCATTGAGAAGCTTAATATTCCCTTAAGAACACATCATCATTAAAACGTTCTGCTGATTTTACAGAGTTATCTCCCTGTAGTGTTAGGTACCACCTTAAGTTGTGATGCAATACAAATCTGTATGGAACGCCATGACTGCCTTATGTTAATGATCAGCATTATATGCAGTGCTCACACCATTATATTAAGTGCTCACAACATTATATTAAGTGCTCACAACATTATATGCAGTGCTCACACCATTATATTAAGTGCTCACAACATTATATTAAGGGCTCACAACATTATATTAAGTGCTCACAACATTATATGCAGTGCTCACACCATTATATTAAGTGCTCACAACATTATATTAAGGGCTCACAACATTATATTAAGTGCTCACAACATTATATTAAGGGCTCACAACATTATATTAAGTGCTCACACCATTATATGAAGTGCTCACAACATTATACGTTTTTTGTTGTATGATGAGATTGTTGTATGATGAGATTGATGTATGATGAGATCATTCGGTAAACATCGTTTTTTAGCGGAAATTACCGAATCCATAATTTGTAAATTACGGTAATGCCCAGCAAACAAATTTAAACAGTTATTAATGTTTGGTGCAAAAAAACTAGTTTGTGAATTTAAATTCTTTTAAGAATATAATTCGGACTACGCCGCATTTTTGCGCCTGTCCCAAGTCAGGAGCCTCTGGTCTTTGTTTTTCTTATATTATTTTAATTTTAGTTTCTTGTGTACAATTTGGAAATTAGTATGGCGTTCATTATTACTGAACTAATATATATTCGTTTATGGGCCAGCTGAAGGACGCCTCCGGGTTCGGGAATTTCTCGTTACATTGAAGAACTGTTGGTGACCTTCTGCCGTTGTTTTTTCTATGGAGTCGGGTTGTTGTCTCTTTGATACATTCCCCATTTCCATTCTCGATTTTATGCTAGTATACATAAAAGTCAAATTAGTTTCGACAATTTTCCATTTTTTTTCCCGTGAGTGATCACTATCCATGAGAAAGAAGCCCCACAGAAACAATCAAGTTCCGCCGTCAAAAGTAACTTTCCAGATAACGAAAAAAATATTCAGATATGAAATTTTCAACCTTTTAGATTGATCCTAACATGGGATATGGAAAAAAAATTGGTAGCAAAAATAACAGAAATCCTCAGACTATAGACAAGCTTGTATGTGAGAAGAATTAGAACGCCAATCACAACAACGAGAAGAATTCACAGTAAAACAATACTAGAAGTTCTCCATTAATATAATTATATTACAATTATATATTGACATAATAATGAGTATCTTTTTTTTTGTGCTTCCGTTACAAAATAAATTGTGTGGACTTTAAATAAAATCAAAGAAGTGCTCAGCAACAAATAGCATTCCTCTTTTTTGTGTTGTTGCTATCATCTGGGGTACGCACTGAAACCCGGACCGGACCGGACCGGACTCCGGACCCGGACTTGGGTATGAAACCCGGACCCGGACCCGGACTGAACGCCGGACCCGGACTGAATGCCGGACCCGGACTGGGTAAAAATTGTGAATTTTCTTATAAATACCTTTTCTTTTTTTATTAGGTGGAAGGAAGATAATTTTTGGAGAACTGTAACACATTATATTAATTATGAGATCATCAAATTTTGCTCTTACTCTTGTATAGTCTAGCATGCAAGTTACAAGCGACAAACTACTACATATATTAAATTGTGAAACTCAGCAGCAGTATGAAGATAACATGTTTCAGAGTAAATGGGGAATGTGTCCCATGTACCCGCTTGCATATCATATATCATTTAATTTCTTATTTTTTACGTAGTATAACAACTCCAGAAAGGTTTCATTGACATTACCAACATTCGAACTTGATCTCTTTGTTGTGTATAAGTTTCCTAATATTTGGTAAAGTCAAACCTGCGTGTATGTTAGAGAACGGAAACGAAAATTTCAGCATTTTTTTCCATTTGTAAAGGAATTTTACCTTAGAGTGGTTTAAATGACACTTAAAAAAATTAAACTTGATCTGTGTTTTGTGGTAATATTATCAAGAATTGTGTATACACAGTGTGGGAACTGAACTGTACGGTTTTCTAATATTTTTGTCATTCTGGAGACTGTCAAGCATGGATCCGACATTTTGAAAATTTCAAGTTGCTTGATGGCAACTTTGATGAACTCTAATATTACTTTATGACGTTTCTGCTTCAAATTTTGATAGCTTAATAGTTTTCTATGTAACTATGAACCAATTAAATAATAAAAAAAAACGTGTTTCTTATAATGGTGGAGATCCGAGTAGAACGATTAAAGCTGTCTCACATCAGCGATCAAAACTGTCAAATAAACATCGAAAAACCAATCGTTTCTACCAGAATTTTCACGTGTACATTTTCTGATATATAGTTTCACCTGTCTGAAAGTTTCAAAGCCATTGTTCAAGGAGAATTCCAAATATATTCATTTTCTCTATGTCAGATATTTTTATTGACAGTACAATCGCTTGCAAATCTACTGTACAATCACTTGGAGCATTCATACACAATCGATCGACCGAGTTTTATCAAAAACATCGCATATGCATTTCATTGGTTGTTCCTTGTCTGTCCTAAAATATTCATCTATGGTATTTGAAATGAAAATGAACTCAAAATCACTCATATTGCCAATTACGATTATATCAAGGAACCTGTTTCAGGTGTCTATATCAGAGACAAAACTCGTACAATAAGTATACAAGACAAAATAAAGGTACAGTGCAAATGTAAAGAAATTACTAAAATGTAAATAATCCTCGTACAAAATAAAAAAATATTTATATATACCG
This sequence comes from Mytilus edulis, assembly GCA_019925275.1. Classification (NCBI taxonomy): domain Eukaryota; kingdom Metazoa; phylum Mollusca; class Bivalvia; order Mytilida; family Mytilidae; genus Mytilus; species Mytilus edulis. Next base: position 33,268,675 of record CM034359.1, read on the forward strand.
AAAGGTGGCTGTATGCTCTTGAAGGATAAGCATAGTGAAGTTTACTTAATTTATTATTTTCCATCAATTCAAAAAATATATATATTTACGTATTTGAACAATACAACAAAATATGTGTTATCACATGCAGCTTGATCGGGATATTTTAACTTGATTAAGGAATTTGAATGTTGAATGGTGGAAGCTATTCAAAAAACAACAAAAAAACGTCTAGGCCAATAAACACTTACCAAAAAGAAAGATGTGATATAATTTCAAATGGTATATCTATGTATTATAAGCTATAACTTCTAATGGAATTTCCGATGTATTACATGTGTAATCAAATGTTCAGTCAACAAACTTAACGACAATAAACAGTGTACATACAGTTAGTCGTCGTAATGCAATACGCGCAGGTATTAGAAAACTTCAAACTATGTCCGGGGTTATGTCAGGTCCACGTCGGACTCACCTGTTCAAACATTGTGTATTACATGGTGATCGCTGCTTAAATGCCTTTATTGATTTGCCGATGACTATCGAATAATTTAAGAAATAGAAAAATGAATAAAGGAAAAGCAAAAGCAAAACGGGAAAAAAAAATCTTTCAATTAACAAATAATTCGTATATTTATATACAATCGTATACTCCAGTCCGGGGTTATTTAAGGTCACGGTCCGGACTCGCTAGTATTATTTTGTTGATCTCGGGTAAACGTTTTATTAATGTTTCACGATAATTAGTAAGCAAAAAAAAATGATGAATATAAAATGATAAAGTTCGTTTCATCAATTATTTAGTGAAGTTTGATATCTCTTCGATGTCTATAGTTTGCGAATACACCTAGTCGGGTTACTTCATCACCATCCGGATCGGTATATAATGTAATTGTTTCTTTAATGTCGGATAAATATCTTATAATTGTTTTCTGTTATTACATGCTTGATCAAAGGTCCCGTCAAATACTTACGACAATAAACAGTGTACATACAGTTAGGTGTCGTAATGCAATACACGCAGGTATAGTAAAACTTCAAACTAGTCCGGGGTTATGTCAGGTCACAGTCCGGACTCATCTGTTCAACATTGTGTATTACATGGGTGATCGCTGCTTAAATGCCGTTTATTGATTTTGCCGATGACTATCGAATAATTTAAGAAATAGAAAAATGAATAAAGGAAAAGCAAAAAGCAAAACGGGAAAAAAAAAATCTTTCAATTTAACAAATAATTCGGTATATTTATATACAATCCGTATACTCCCAGTCCGGGGTTATTTAAGGTCACGGTCCGGACTCGCCTAGTATTATTTTGTTGATTCTCGGGTAAACGTCTTTTATTAATGTTTCAGACGATAATCTAGTAAGCAAAAAAAATGAATGAATAAAAATGATAAAGTTCGTTTCATCAAATAATTTGTGAAGTTTTATATCTCTATCGATGTCTATAGTTTGCGAATACACCTAGTCCGGGGTTACTCAGGTCACCATCCGGACTCGGCTAGTACATGTAATTGTTTCTTTAAATGTCGGATAAATATCTTATAATTGTTTTCTGTATTACATGCTTGATCAAAGGTCCCGTCAATATACTTTACGACAATAAACAGTGTACATACAGTTAGGTGTCGTAATGCAATACACGCAGGTATAGTAAACTTCAAACTAGTCCGGGGTTATGTCAGGTCACAGTCCGGACTCATCTGTTCAACATTGTGTATTACATGGGTGATCGCTGCTTAAATGCCGTTTATTGATTTTGCCGATGACTATCGAATAATTTAAGAAATAGAAAAATGAATAAAGGAAAAGCAAAAAGCAAAACGGGAAAAAAAAATCTTTCAATTTAACAAATAATTCGGTATATTTATATACAATCCGTATACTCCCAGTCCGGGGTTATTTAAGGTCACGGTCCGGACTCGCCTAGTATTATTTTGTTGATTCTCGGGTAAACGTCTTTTATTAATGTTTCAGACGATAATCTAGTAAGCAAAAAAAATGAATGAATAAAAATGATAAAGTTCGTTTCATCAAATAATTTGTGAAGTTTTATATCTCTATCGATGTCTATAGTTTGCGAATACACCTAGTCCGGGTTACTTCAGGTCACCATCCGGACTCGGCTAGTACATGTAATTGTTTCTTTAAATGTCGGATAAATATCTTATAATTGTTTTCTGTATTACATGCTTGATCAAAGGTCCCGTCAATATACTTTACGACAATAAACAGTGTACATACAGTTAGGTGTCGTAATGCAATACACGCAGGTATAGTAAACTTCAAACTAGTCCGGGGTTATGTCAGGTCACAGTCCGGACTCATCTGTTCAACATTGTGTATTACATGGGTGATCGCTGCTTAAATGCCGTTTATTGATTTTGCCGATGACTATCGAATAATTTAAGAAATAGAAAAATGAATAAAGGAAAAGCAAAAGCAAAACGGGAAAAAAAAATCTTTCAATTTAACAAATAATTCGGTATATTTATATACAATCCGTATACTCCCAGTCCGGGGTTATTTAAGGTCACGGTCCGGACTCGCCTAGTATTATTTTGTTGATTCTCGGGTAAACGTCTTTTATTAATGTTTCAGACGATAATCTAGTAAGCAAAAAAAATGAATGAATAAAAATGATAAAGTTCGTTTCATCAAATAATTTGTGAAGTTTTATATCTCTATCGATGTCTATAGTTTGCGAATACACCTAGTCGGGTTACTTCAGGTCACCATCCGGACTCGGCTAGTACATGTAATTGTTTCTTTAAATGTCGGATAAATATCTGATAATTGTTTTCTGTATTACATGCTTGATCAAAGGTCCCGTCAATATACTTTACGACAATAAACAGTGTACATACAGTTAGGTGTCGTAATGCAATACACGCAGGTATAGTAAACTTCAAACTAGTCCGGGGTTATGTCAGGTCACAGTCCGGACTCACCTGTTCAACATTGTGTATTACATGGGTGATCGCTGCTTAAATGCCGTTTATTGATTTTGACGATGACTATCGAATAATTTAAGAAATAGAAAAAGGAATAAAGGAATAGCAAAAAGCAAAACGGAAAAAAAAAAATCTTTCAATTTAACAAATAATTCGGTATATTTATATACAATCCGTATACTCCCAGTCCGGGGTTATTTAAGGTCACGGTCCGGAGCAATTTCAACTTTGTATCATCCAATCAGGAGCTGCATAATATTTTATTCAGAGTACCATCTTGGGGTAAAAAATGTCACGGTTAATGGATACCGCTTTTGTAATATGCCACTCATTGTATATAACAAGATTATTTCTGTATTTCTTACCAAAGGAATACTACTGATACGGAAATTACGAGTGAATAATTCTTAAGCGAGGTATCTTAGTTCATTTTGACAATGGATGCTCAAATAAAATTATTTCACTATATTGAACATTATTTATTATTTCATTATATCTCGTAGCTTATGCCCCTTTAAATCTAACTTCTATACATGCTTGATTATGATTGATAGTGTAGTCTTTGACACCTTTTCACATCTGATTGTTTAATTATTTTTATAGACTTTGTGATGACAATCCGAAATTAGCAAGTATATCTTTTTTTTTATTTTACTGTAGAAAAAAATGGAGTAATTAAAATACTATGTTATTGACCAGTGAAGCGTTATTTGAGATGTTGATATAAAAATAAGAATGATGTGATGTGATGTGATTGCAAATGAGAGCTGACAAAGAAGACCAAATGACACAGACATATACAACTATAGGTCACAGTACGACCTTCAAAACTGAGCAAATTACATACCGGAAAGTCAGCTGCTATAGAAGGCCCTAATAATGACAAAAGGAAAAGAAATCGCTATAATGAAAGATATACAAATGTATTACACATCAACAAACGACAACCACTAAATTGCAGGCTCCTGACTTAGGACAGGCACATACTTAATGTTGCCAGTTTTAACTCGTTTGAAGGCGACAACCCCCTCCCCCCTTAACTTGGGGCAGTGCTGTAAAATAAGAACAAACTATTAAAATCAGTCGAAAAAAATATTAACTCATCAGATGGATACAAATAGATTTACAAAAACAGAGTATACTTGGGTTGGTACTAATACCTATACAGCCAACATAACATAACGACACCAACTACAAATATGAGAATGCTCGCACTTACTGATCACAGCTAGTACATGGCCAACAACTAAAGGTAAAAAGCAATCCATCATGGTTTATATTTTGGTTATTTAAACACTGAATTACCAACAGCCTTAACGTATCTTGTAAGTAATTCCTGGATGTGTCTTCTTTTTTCGTTTTCTTTCAATATCCTAAAGCGAGTCTGTGTAAAACTTTGCCAATAATACAATATGAGGAACAGTAAATTTTTAAAGATCACAAGAATTAAGAGGAACAATTAAAAGACATACAAATTCGTAGGAACGATAAGTCTTAGAGATTATAATAACTCGGATGAACAATAAAAAGTCACAAGGCTTCCGAGGAACAGCAAGAGGTCATAAGAATTCGGAGGAAAAATCAAGTCATAAGAATTCGGAGGAACAATAAAAAGTCATAAGAATTATGAGGAACAATAAGATATTATAAGAATTTGGAAGAACAATAAGATATAATAAACATTCGGAGGAACAATAAAAGATCATAGGAATTCTTATGATACTAATTGACAATTCTGATATGTACAACTCGCTAACGAAAGAGGTTTATATTGATGAATAGAAAGTGATATTCACCTGCAATTTACCTGTGCACAATCGGCGCAAATGAAAGATCGAAACTTTTAAAAATCGGCGTAAATGTCAAACACCCAATAAAACACGAGACTTTCATTACACAGTGACATAACAACGCTTAATTAATGTTCTCATGAAAGTGAACTAATATTAAAAGTGATTAATTAAGACTGCCAAAACAAGAAAGATCTAATTTCTTGTCCAATTGCATGGACGTTACGCGCGATGTTCGTACATGTAAGCGTAACATAACGTCGCGAATATTTCGTAACGTTCAAACCAAAACTTCGACTGAAACGTTGGTTTTAAGCATGTGCGACATTCTTGTAAGACTCCGCAAAATCGACGACGCGTTTTAACTACTTATCGAAAATTGATGTACTTTAGATTTTTGAAAAATTAAGAAAAACAACATTTTGAAAAATAATAAAATTCTACCATTATAAGAGCTCTGATAAGCAAACAATTGACGTAAATTTGAGTTGAGTTCGTTTTTACGTCAAAAAATGGCGGTGCGACAACCTTGTAAGCCTTTGAAAAATCGCTCATAAATTACCATATATCATTTTTCAGGATATTTGTTTTTAAATTCATAAAATTAAGCAAAATAACATTGATGTAGTAAATACAAATACTAACCTTTTTCCTTTTAGATAAATGTTTTTGATTCTCAAATCTGGAATACCATTTTATTTTCTCCCGTGGGACAGATTTGCCCTTGTAGTATGTAACACTTATTTTTTCTATGACGTCATCAAAACGTCATAAAAAAATGCATAAAAAATGAAGGAACCTCTTTGTTAAATAATGGAAAAAAACGTTTTTCAAAATATTAAATAGTTTAGAAGAAAATTACAGTTTAGTGGTTACAATAAATGAAATATGTTACGCGGGACAGCCTAAAAATAGCCGTTTTTCGAAACCGAAGCTTGTCGCATGCAGCATAAAACATAGTTTCAACAAATATTTTTTCTTTTTTATTTAAAAAAAAACACTTTTGTTCAAAATGCGTACAATAGCAATGAATATGATATCACAAAATAATATATTTTGGACTTGCATTATGTCAACTACACTGATTTTCCAATGAGGTACGAACATCGCGCGTAACGTCATGTAAAGCACAAGTTAAGGATAAATTCGTAAATTTCGATAAATGTTTATGAAGAGGGAGAAAATAACCGTCATATATCATTTATAGAAGTAAAACATTGAGTCATAAGACAAAAAAGTCGTAATAACTCAAAATTTATTTATACAGTTTCTTAGAGAAATATAAACACACGGGCGCATTATTTAGAAAAGCAGGAATTCTATTTTTCCCTTTATGTCTAGAAGAAGAAAACAAACAAAGAAATATAATCCTCGAATGTTTCAAACTGTTGCGCTTCACTCTTCCTTTGAATAAAAATTTAATTTGCTGTCATTGATAATAAAAAGATTTTATTAATTTCCATAAAACAATAACGACAAGGGAATTATTTTATCTCTTCCTTACTTTTAATCTTTTTGGTCAATTTTGCGCTCGGAATGTGGATTTTTTTAAACTATACTATTACTTATTATATGACAGTATAAATCTTAAAAAAATATTTCTGAAAGTGGTAAAAAAAACCACAGTCCGGGTCCGGCATTCAGTCCGGGTCCGGCGACCAGTCCGGGTCCGGGTCCGGGTTTCATACCCAAGTCCGGGTCCGGAGTCCGGTCCGGTCCGGGTTTCAGTGCGTACCATCATCTGGACGTAAACACAAATTTGAATCTTTTTTCGAGGTCCATTGTTATCAAAGAAGTGCGATCTAAAAGATATTATTCTTCTATGACTTGTAGTTGATTATATTTTGTATCTTAATGTACCTTAACCAGAATTAATTTAGGTCAAGTAGTTATCAAAGGTACCAGGATTATAATTTAGTACGCCAAATGCTTGTTTCGTCTACATAAGACTCATCAGTGACGCTCATATCAAAATATTTATACATCCAAACAAGTACAAAGTTGAAGAGCATTGAAAATGACTCCTTTTTCAGGGACAATCGTTACTATCCAATAATAGTAAATCATTCTATTTTACTCACAGTTTGTTTCAATCTTTACCTAAATGCAAAACTTAGATGCATGTTTTTTTTATTAGTTGTTAGTGGCTTTGAACTAGCTGTCAGTATAAATTGCGAGTACTCTCAGATCAGTACTTATAGTGTCTTTTTGTTGTTGGGATATAGAAGTAGCTAGCCGCCCACGTCTACTCTATTTTCTGGTAGATGGATTTATATTTGTACCCATCTGATGAGTTAAGCCTTTTACAACTGATTTTCATAGTTCGTTCTTATGTTGTTCTGTTACGCCACTGTCCCAGGTTAGAGGGAGGGTTGGTATCCCGCTAACATGTTAAAACCCGCCGCACATTCTGTATATGTGGCTGTCCCAAGTCAGGAGGTGCCTTTATTTCAGTGGTTGTCGTTTGTTAATGTGTTATATACATGTTAGTTTTTCGATCGTTTGTTTGTACATAAATTAGGAATGTTTTACGTTTATCATTTCGGGGCCTTCTATAGCTGCATGACTATGCAGTATGGGCTTTGCTTATTGTTGAAGGCCGTACTGTGGCCGTTTAGTTGTTAATTTCTGTGATGTCATTTTGTCTCTTGTGGAAAGTTGTTTCATTATCAAGCATACCACTTTTTTTATATAAAAAATTATATTAACCGTGCAAAATGACGAACAAACGTAGTAAACGTTTTTCATCCCCACAAACTCAGTTTTCATAAGAGATGACAACTTTAAATGAAAATAATGTTAAACTGGGTTTTGAAAGGGTAAAATTTATGGATTTTTTTTGAAAAAAGTGTGTTTCCAGTTTTTGGAGAAAAAAATAATTTGTTTTTGATTCTGAGAATAAAAATTTGGTTGATTCACCCCTAGCTGCCAATATATGTAATGCTAAATTTGAATTAAAAAAAATATTTTCGACTTGTCGCGAAAAAAATAAAAATCAATAGCCCCCCCCCCCCCCTTCCCCCCCAAAAAAAATTAAATGGTTTCTGCCTAAAGTTATGTTAAACACCTACAATGAAATGCTTTAAACTGCATTTTCCATATAGATCTGTTAGATACTTATTCATGTGAAATGACAAATTCTGAAAATGGATGCCAAAAATGACTCAATCATGACACTCAATCATGACATATATAAGCTAGCGTAATATGACGCTTATGTGTTATAGAAAGCTGACTGTTTTATTTAAAAGGTAATTAAGCTTTTTTTAAACTGAGTACGGACTATAAAGTGGCACCTTGCTAAAGTTCTTCAGTAGGAAATGAACTCGAGGAATATGTCATACAAATTTCCCTTCTCTATTTCATTAAATAAACTTTTTATTATTTCACTTACATTTTGCCATTCGTATTTCTTACGACGAACAGAACTACTTTAATCATTCACTTCTTAGTTTCATCTTTTCCTTACTTATTTCAATCAGTTTTAAATATTGTATACTGCCTTATGATCACATGACTTTAATAACTGTTTAAATTTGTTTGCTGGGCATTACCGTAATTTACAAATTATGGATTCGGTAATTTCCGCTAAAAAACGATGTTTACCGAATGATCTCATCATACATCAATCTCATCATACAACAATCTCATCATACAACAAAAAACGTATAATGTTGTGAGCACTTCATATAATATTGTGAGCACTTCATATAATGTTGTGATCACTTCATATAATGTTGTGACCACTGCGTATAATGTTTTGAACACTTCATATAATGCTTTGACCACTGCATATAATGTTGGGAGCACTTAATATAATGTTGTGAGCACATAATATAATGTTGTGAGCACTTAATATAATGTTGTGAGCACTTAATATAATGATGTGAGCACTGCATATAATGGTGTGAGCACTTAATATAATGTTGTGAGCCCTTAATATAATGTTGTGAGCACTTAATATAATGGTGTGAGCACTGCATATAATGTTGTGAGCACTTAATATAATGTTATAAGCACTTAATATAATGTTGTGAGCACTTAATATAATGATGTGAGCACTGCATATAATGGTGTGAGCACTTAATATAATGTTGTGAGCACTTAATATAATGTTGTGAGCACTTAATATAATGGTGTGAGCACTGCATATAATGCTGATCATTAACATAAGGCAGTCATGGCGTTCCATAAATCTGCATGGTTTAAGGATGCATATATACTTACAATGACTTAGGTGGAATTTTAAAAATCCATTATATAGAATTGATACTATAACATGTATAAGTTAGAAGAGCATTAGTTAAGGATCAAAATCAGCTAAAAATATTGAGAGCTTATTATGCCTCGCTCATTTATTTGAATGAATATTAAATAGATCACAAACATATTTATAAACTTTTAATATATTAGCAGACGGTGGTGGCATGATAATAATTAATGGAAGATTAGATATGTTCAGATGAAAAGAGCTTATAACAAGCATGGATTGGAGAAATACAGAAGTAGAAGTTGATTTGCCAAATGGTGCATGTTATCAGGTGAGGCATAGTATACATTGGTGGATCCACAGGGGGGTTCCAGGAGTTGGAACATCCCCGCCCCTTTTTTTTGGACGACCAATGCATTTGAATAAAAACATATGGTTGGAACCCACCTTCCCCTTATCCTGGGTTGGGAGCCCCCCTTTTGAAAATGACTGGACCCCCAAGGATCAACCACTCTCTTAAATATATTTATAGCAATGGTTGATGCAAACTAATAGCATACCCAGCATATGCTCAGCTTCTTTAAGTACAATTAATAACACAGATTATTTATATAATTCTGTTTGACATGAATGAATTAAAAGCATTAATATACATGACTATATATACATATTATAAACATATTAATGATCTTAGGAGTTATTTCCCTTGCATCAGGTTTCTTCCCCTTTATTAGCTCATAATCAATTTACTCAAATGCAACATGATCAAATATTATTTTCACCTTTAAATTTACTTTTGATTGTTTTTATTTTTTTTTACATGTAGCCCCATGTTTGGACCACATTGTTCTACTTTCCTTGAGTTTAACACCTGGCAGAAGGAAGTAACAAATACTGTCTGAATACTGTATTTAAAGCAACAACTTTTGGCGAACAATTCATTTTCACAACTTTCACGAGTAGAAGAATATTGTGACCTAACTCATATATAAATCTAAATTGCAGCAAACATAAAAAAGTGAATCTTAACTTGTTATGCTTTAATTTTGTAACATCAAGAAAAAAGGAGCTAGAATCACAAAATTGAATAGCTGCAATTAACTTGATTAAGTCCATCTATAAAGGAAAAAATAATTGAAATACTAGATTAATTGCATGACTGAGAAATAATTTGGCTAACTGTAACAGTATTACTATTTCTTAATCCTACATATTAAAGTTTAGAATATTTAACTGAAAGGGAATAGTCAAATGATGGCCCAATTATTCTATCCATAGAAAATATAACAATGACTCCAAAAACTCACCAAGCACAAAGAAAATTGTGTGGTAAATATAAGGGGAGATAATTCAAACCTTGAATTGAAAATTTATATCTTATAAATATACTTTAATACAAGTACTAAATATACTTATATATAAACGAGTCTAAAGTGAAAACTACGTTCAAACCTATGATTGCGTTGGATAAAAACCACAATTTTTATACGTGTGCATGTAAAACAAATTTCGATGTAGAAAGGTCTAAATACAGCACAAACAACATTTTCCAAAAGACCAAATAAGTGAAAAAGTATATATATAAGTTTTACTCCTGAATGACATTTACACATCAGTATGAAATACTATACATATTTTAATTTTAATCATTGTTATTTCATTTTTAGTTCATAATATTACAAATGTACTAATTTATTAAGGCAAACATTGATATTTTAGGCTTCAATAAAAGACATTACAGAATCTGGAATACTTGTTGTTTTCAAAGATGAGTAAGTACATGAAAACATAAATCTTAAGGTGGTACCAAACGCCTGGATTAAGATTAATTTGGTTCATTTAATTTTCATAAAATTTTGACAAAATATTTAGTGACCCTTTGACAAAAATATGAAAATTAAAAAAAAAAAAAGGATCCACACACAATATCTGAAATTTTTTATTGGATATATAGCAGGTTGAAAAACACTACTTTTGATCATTTAGAAGCTTAATATTTCATTTTAACAACAGAATGTCATTAAATTCAGCATATTTTTACAGAGTTATCTCCCTGTAGTATTATGTACCATCTTAAAGAGATTTTCAAATGAATGAAATGAGAACAAAACTTTATATCTGGTTCATTGATCTGTAAAAAACAGTTGAATTGAGACAACCATATGTGAGAATTAAGGATTTTGGATTTTTTTTTTTTTTATTCAGTACGATTTCTCCATTTATAATTCATCAAGTAGTTCTACTCATTTGATCTTAAATACTGTATGTATAGAAACATTGGCAAGTGGATTCAATATAAAATCACTTTATGATGAATTTTTCATTCATTGAAGGTGATAGTTTAATTAAAAATTTTTATTGATAGTGAATCACGGGTAATCAAAACCAGCAAGAGCAACTTATACACAAACACCTTTTTTTTATTCATGTTTATTGCAATCGTAATTTCAATTTTTCAGCTTGAAGCCAGAAACCAGTATAAAATTTGAAAAAGTAAGACTGCTTTCACATCAAGATCAAGAGAACTCTGATTTTAAACAAGGGGACATAATTCAGGTTTGTTTATATGATGTAAAAAAAGAAAAAAACAAATGAGAGTAAAACTTTATAGTTTCCACTTAGACAGAAGTATAGACATTTTAATTGAAATTTTCATGATTTTGGAATTAAATTACATTTTACTTTGAAAGTACTTTTTTCACAATATTCATCTGTGTTCACGATTATGTAATCATACTGTATGAATGAAAGGAGAAAATTAATAATAAACATCCATATCTTCAAAAGATAGTAGGAAGCACAATGACAGACCAGAGTCCACATCCAAAGATGACCAAGCAGTCTGGATCAACCTCATTAAAAAATGACTTATCCAATTCCTAAATGAACTTAACTTCTGACATTAATTTAAAAAATTAACCACTGAAAAGTTCCTGACTTCAGACAGGCTTATAATTCTTAGTATACTAATTTGGTCTCTGGCGGAGATGTGTATCATGAAAAAAAAATACACCAGCACAATTACACATAAATTAGACAGAAATTATGTGAAACAATCTGTATAATACTGGAGTTTTCTCACAAGATATAGGTTAAGCATGTTAAATGACTATAAATTAAAGAATTTGCAGTGTTTAACCTGCTAAATAAGCCCTGTAAACTTTTAAAGACAGATCTCTGGTTTTCCTAGTGTAAGATTCCGAGAGGTTTTCTGCTCTTTGGTTGGGTTGTTGTCTCTTTGACATATTTCCCATATTTTCATTCTCAATTTTATTTATTGTTTTTAATATAGGTTTATTCAAAGGCTGATGAAGATACGATTGAGGGATGGTGGAAAGCTAAGATTCAAGTTTTAAAGGGAGACAACTGTTATATAGAATTTATAGACAGGGATGGCATGGATTTAGTGAAGAAGGAAAACATTCGACCAGTAAATCAGGGGTTTGTACTAGAACACATCAATCATATAAACAAATATCAAAGAATTAGAATGAAAAAATCGAAGTTTAATAAAATGAGAATCTAGCTGTATCAGACAAGAAAATGAAATCTAAAATATTTTCATTTTATTTCAGTAGTTTAGGAAAACATAACAAAGTGTTTTATAATAGCAAGCTGTAGAAACTCAACTTCCATAATTAAAAAGAATGTTAAAAAGGTAAAAATATATTTTTGCCTTTCTGATTGAGGTCAAGGATTGTATTTGTTTTGGCTCACTTGAGTAAGAACTCAGCAAAATAAAATCATTCATTGATTTTCCTAGTATTTTCCAATAGCTCCATGAAATTTCAAATAGCACTGATTTTCAAAAACTATAGCATTGGATTAAGCACCAAGATGGATATATAAAGCTATTGCTCTAGTTTGTGAGAATACTGTCATGACATCACTAGTCTAAGTCTAGTTCCTGATGATATATTTTTACTATTTGCTGACCAAAATTCCTCCCTAAAACAGCCAAAATCAGGAGGATATTATTTGCATTCTCGTGCAGCATCTTAGAAATAGACCTTTCTATTTCATTATCATCAAGTTAAAAATATGGTAAAAAGAATTGTATCACATTATGATCCACAGTAAATAGGTTTTCTTGTGACTAACAACTATTTTGTGGTTTTATTTCTTTTTTAGTGATTTTTTTAGAAAGTTTGTTGTGAAAGTACCAAAAAATCTCAAAGCCATGTAAGTTTATTTGAAGATTTGATTCATTAATTCCCCAAATTGTTATTGTGTTATAGCAAAGATCAGTTGACTTGAAGTTAGAAATTGTATTTGGTATGGTGACATCCCTTCCTGCAACCTATATATAACCTTTTGAACAAGAAATGTTCAAATAATGCTCTGCCTGTCTGTTTTGATAGAAAACAAGGTATGTTTTCTTTTCTCTTTTCATTATACATGTTTATATTTGCCAGACGACATTAATTATTTATCGATAAATTATTTTTTTATAAACTTGTATTTTCAACTTCCTCAACACATCTGCTGCACACATATTAAAAAGGGTTGCATTATTAATATAAAATTATAATTACACACTGTATTGTATGGATGAAATCTTCAACTTGAATAATAAATTTATCTTTAATAGAAGTAATAATTTACACTTTAATGCATTTTTTTTCTGCCATTTAACTAAAATATAAAATTACCTAAGTTTCTGTAAAATATTGCATGACAATAATTATTTGAAACATTTGACATTATAATTATATGCATGGTGATTGTTGTTTGACGTCAGAGGCTATGTTTATTGTGCGACAAAGCTCCACTAAATACCAAAACCATCAATTAATTCTACATGTATAACTAAATAAAATTTTTCACAATGGCTCTTGAAACTTTAAAAGCATGCAGTTACTTTCAAGGGCATGTGATTGACATTTGATTAATGATTTTGTAGTTGTGAAGAAGCTGGAATACATACAGAATTCATCAAACATTCAGGTGTACTCGCAGTAATATACAGTCGAGCATCATCATCCTTGATTTTTGTAGTAAGTTTAATCAAAACATGTCTATACTAGATATGCTTTTTTTTTAGCTCACCTGACCTAAAAGGTCAAGTAAGCTTTTCTCATCACTTGGCGTCCGGCGTCCTTCGTCTGACATCCGTAAACTTTTTAAAAAATCTTCTCCTCTGAAACTACTCAGCCAAATTTAACCAAACTTGGCCACAATCATCATTGGGGTATCTAGTTTAAAAATGTGTCCAGTGACCCGGCCAACCAACCAAGATGGCCGCCATGGCTAAAAATAGAACATAGGGGTAAAATGCTGTTTTTGGCTTATAACTCAAAAACCAAAGCATTTAGAGCAAATCTGACATGGGGGTAAAATTGTTTATCAGATCAAGATCTATCTGCCCTGAAATTTTCAGATGAATCAGAAAACCCGTTGTTGGTAATTTTAAGGAAATTTTGCAGTTTTTGGTTATTATCTTGAATATTATTATAGATAGAGATAAACTGTAAACAGCAATAATGTTCAGCAAAGTAAGATCTACAAATAAGTCAACATGACCAAAATTGTCAGTTGACCCCTTTAGGAGTAATTGCCCTTTACAGTCAATTTTTAACCATTTTTCTAAAATTTATGTATTCTTTTAAAAAATCTTCTTCTCCGAAACTTCCTGGCCAAAATAAACCAAACTTAGCCGAAATCATCAATGAGGTATCTAGTTTAAGAAATGTGAGGCCTGATCTTGCCAACCAACCAAGATGGCCGCCATGACTAAAAGTAGAACATAGGGGTAAAATGTAGATTTTGGAATATAGCTCTGAAACCAAAGCCTTTAGAGCAAATCTGACAGGGCTAAAGTGTTTATCAGGTCAATTTCTATCTGCTCTGAAATTTTCAGACAAACAGACAAACAGTTGTTGGGTTGCTGTCCCAGAATTAGTAATTTTAAGGAAATTTTGCAGTTTTTGGTTATTATCTTGAATATTATTATAGATAGAGATAAACTGTAAACAGCAATAATGTTCAGCAATGTAAGATTTACAGATAAGTCAAACATGACCAAAATTGTCAATTGACCCCTTTAGGAGTTATTGCCCTTTATATTCATTTTTTAACAATTTTCATAAATTTTTGTAAATTTTTGTAAATTTTTAGAAAATATTTTCCACTGTAATTACTGGGTCAAGTTCATTATAGATAGAGATAATTGTAGCAACAAGAATGTTCAGTAAAGTTAGATCTACAAACACATCACGATCACCAAAACACAATTTTGTCATGAATTATCTGTCTCTATTGTTTAATATGCACATAGACCAAGGTGAGCGACACATGCTATTGAGAGCCTCTAGTTGGTTTATATCTCTCAAACTAAAGCATTTAGAGCAAATCTGATAGGTGGCAAAAATGTTCATCAGATTTAGATTTATCTGCCCTGAAATTTTCAGACAAATCAGACAACCCGTAGTTTGGATGCTGCCCCTGAGTAAGTAATTGTTTTTGCAGTTTTTATACGACCGCAAAAATTTTAATTTTTCGTCGTATATTGCTATCACGTTGGCGTCGTCGTCTGCGTCGTCGTCGTCGTCGTCGTCGTCATCCGAATACTTTTATGACCACAAAAGGAAGGTTGGGATTGATTTTGGGAGTTTTGGTTCCAACAGTTTAGGAATTAAGGGCCAAAAAAGGGCCCAAATAAGCATTATTCTTGGTTTTCGCACAATAACTTTAGTATAAGTAAATAGAAATCAATGAAAATAATACACAAGGTTTATGACCACAAAAGGAAGGTTGGGATTGATTTTGGGAGTTGAGGTCCCAACAGTTTAGGAATAAGGGACCAAAAAGGGGCCCAAATAAGCATTATTATTGGTTTTCGCACCATAACTTTAGTATAAGTAAATAGAAATCTATGAAATTTTAAACACAAGGTTTGTGACCATAAAAGGAAGGTTGGGTTTGATTTTGTGAGTTTTGGTCCCAACAGTTTAGGAATAAGGGGCCCAAAGGGTCCAAAATTGAACTTTGTTTGATTTCATCAAAAATTGAATAATTGGGGTTCTTTGATTTGCCGATTCTAACTGTGTATGTAGATTCTTAATTTTTGGTCCCGTTTTCAAATTGGTCTACATTAAAGTCAAAAGGGTCCAAAATTAAACTAAGTTTGATTTTAACAAAAATTGAATTCTTGGGCTTTTTTGATATGCTGAATCTAAACATGTACTTAGATTTTTGATTATGGGCCCAGTTTTCAAGTTGGTTCAAATCAGGATCCAAAATTATTATATTAAGTATTGTGCAATAGCAAGAAATTTTCAATTGCACAGTAATCAGCAATAGCAAGAAATCTTCAATTGCACAGTATTGTGCAATAGCAAGAAATTTTCAATTGCACAGTATTGCCCAATAGCAAGAAATCTTCAATTGCACAGTATTGTGCAATAGCAAATATTTTCAATTGCACAGTATTGCGCAATAGCAAGAAATATCTAATTGCACAATATTGTGCAATTGCAAGAAATTTTCAATTGGAGTTATCTTTTTTGTCCAGAATAGTAGTTGAATCAACTTAAATTGTTGTTTTATACAATATACAATGTATATTCACTTTTACTACCAACTGATAAATTAAAACAATCTTTACCATTCAGTGATAACAAGCACTTTATTTTACATTTTAATATTTTATGTTGTATTTAAATGAGTAGTTATTGTTGCAAACTCCATTAGAAATTTGAATTGAGATCAGTTTTAGATTCAAAAAAAAGAAAAAGGGAAAGGGGGATGTGAAAAAAAAATGGAGGGGGGGTAAATTTTTCTCATTTCAGATTTCATAAATAAAAAGAAAAATTTCTTCAAACATTTTTTTGAGAGGATTAATATTCAACAGCATAGTGAATTGCTCAAAGGAAAAAAAAATATTTTAAGTTCATTAGACCACATTCATTCTGTGTCAGAAACCTATGCTGTGTCAACTATTTCATCACAATCCAAATTTAGAGCTGAATCCAGCTTGAATGTTGTGTCCATACTTGCCCCGACCGTTTAGGGTTCAACCTCTGCGGTCGTATAAAGCTGTGCCCTGCGGAGCATCTGGTTTTCGTATTATCTTCGATAACATCTAATACTTTTAATTTTGTTTTAACCTTATGTTACATGATTTCCAAAGCATCAGTAAATACAGGTGAGTGACACAGTTATATGATTTCAAAAACCCAAGTATATATTTGTATATGTCAGATGCATTAATTTTCATTTCTATTAACATATATTTTATCCATTTTTGAAGTATTTCTCCCATTTTTTAGCTCACCTGGCCTAAAAGGCCATGTGAGCTTTTCTCATCACTTGGCGTCCGTCGTCGTCGTCGTCGACATCGTCGTCTGTCGTCATTAACAATTTTTCAAACATCTTCTCCTCTGAAACTACTGAATGGATTTGAATGAAACTTAGCATGATTGTTCCTTAGAGTATCCTGCACAAAGTGTGTGCTTCGATTTTTGATCCGTCAAAAAACATGGCCGCCGTTACTTAAAATAGAACACAGGGGTCAAATGCAGTTTTTGGCTTATATCTCAAAAACGAAAGCATTTAGAGCAAATCTGACATGGGGGTAAAAA
This sequence comes from Mytilus edulis, assembly GCA_019925275.1. Taxonomy (NCBI): domain Eukaryota; kingdom Metazoa; phylum Mollusca; class Bivalvia; order Mytilida; family Mytilidae; genus Mytilus; species Mytilus edulis. Next base: position 33,286,193 of record CM034359.1, read on the forward strand.
TGTTCATTAGGTCAAGATCTATCAGCCCTGAAATTTTCAGATGAATCAAACAAACCATTGTGGGGTTGCTGCCACTTAATTGGTAATTTTAAGGAAATTTTGCAGTTTTTGGTCATTATCTTGAATATTATTATAGATAAAGATAAACTGTAAACAGCAAAAATGATCAGCAAAGTAAGATCTACAAATAAGTTAATATGACCAAAATTGTCAATTGACCCCTTAAGGGGTTATTGTCCTTTAATGACAATTTTTCACAATTTGTTCATCATATTTGCTAACTTTAAAAAAATCTTCTCCTCTGAAACTGCTGAATGGATTTGGATGAAACTTAGCATGATTGTTCCTTAGATTATCCTGCACAAAGTGTGTGCTTCGATTTTTGATCCGTCAAAAAACATGGCCGCCGTTTCTTAAAATAGAACATAGGGGTCAAATGCAGTTTTTGGCTTATATCTCAAAAACGAAAGCATTTAGAGCAAATCTGACATGGGGTAAAAATGTTCATTAGGTCAAGATCTATCAGCCCTGAAATTTTCAGATGAATCAAACAAACCATTGTTGGGTTGCTGCCACTTAATTGGTAATTTTAAGGAAATTTTGCAGTTTTTGGTCATTATCTTGAATATTATTATAGATACAGATAAACTGTTTAAAGCAAAAATGTTAAGCAAAGTAAGATCTACAAATAAGTCAATTTGACCAAAATTGTCAATTGACCTCTTAAGGAGTTATTGCCCTTTAAAGACTTTTTTCACAATTTGTTCATCATGTTGACTTACTTTAAAAAATCTTCTCCTTTGAAACTGCTGTATCAATTTCAACCAAACTTAGGCTAAATGAGTTTTAGAGTTTCAGAGTATCTAGTATAAATTTTATATTTCATTTCCTTGTATGTCAAAAAACATAGCTCCTATGGCTAAAATAGAACATAGGAGAAAATGATTTTTTTTTTTTGCTTTTGAAGAAAGTAGGACGATTCAAAGAATATTTAAATAAATTGAAAAGCCAAAATAATCATTGATATGAGATTAAACCAAAAAAATTCAGGTGAGCGATTCAGGCTCTTGAGAGCCTCTTGTCTTAGGCACTATGAATCTTGAGTAACAATTTTCAATTGTGTTTATATATATACCTTTATATATAAATTGTTAATTTCTACTTCATTTGTTCATTGATAAAGAGTTGTCTCAATTGCATGCATTCTACATCTTTAATTATCATATCATAAATTTTAATATTTTGATCAGTCTACAAGTGAAGATTTAAACAAGAAAGCTGAACTTCTGGCAGATTTACATGTGAAGGCACTAAAAGAAAAGTTACAACAGAGACAATATCGGGTAAGTTGTATACAAATAGATTAACATAAGATGTACAGTAAACAGGGATATTGTTGCAGGTTGTCAAATTTGTGATTTCAATTCATAACATTTTCATACCTGTTTTAATTCAATCATCATTGATTTATACAAATTATTACCACTAAGGATATTTTCATGCATTTTACAATATCGACAATTGCAATCTTGTTCAAAGCATTTAGGGTAACTTTTGCAGTAAAATTGGAAATGCACAATTTTTGTCTCACTTGACTTGAGTAAAAAAGCGAGACATAGGTAAGCTGTTACCGACAGAGGTGGCGGCATCAAAAATGTATTAGTTTGTGATTAGGTCTAGTGTATGATGAAACACTAGTGGTATGTCAAAGATATTTTGTATGCAGTTGTATAAGTATTGGCACATCTCATTACCATGGAGATTTTTTGGTCCCGCCCCCTCAGTCATGGTCTTTTGACTATGAAACTTCCCTAAGTTTTCATGTATTAGTTAGTGATTCGGTCAGTTAATGGGGAACCATAAGTGGAAGGTCAATGATATTTGGTATGCAGTTGTATTGCATTGGCACATCTCATTACCATGGAAATTTGATAGTTCCAAAGCCACAAACTGAACTGTTTATAAAATCTTTTGCTTATTCTGGATCCGTTTTATGGAACGGACTACCATATGACATGCGTAAAGTGCAAAACACTTAATATATTCTTTTAAACAAATTATAAAACAATACTTGAGACAGTCCCAATATTCAGTCTGAAATTATTGCAACTATTACTCTTAGAATGTATGATTTTAATGATTTGTATGTCATATCTATTTACTACATGCAAGCTGTAACTGTTTTATATCTTTTAATCATGATACATGGACATTGAACTATTATGTCTATACAATTGTGTTTATATGTTGTATGTCTGCTTTTTTCTCTTATTATTATTATTTCATTTTTTTTTTTACTTGTATTGTATACATGTATATGAGGGCCTCAGGGAAGATTAGTAATTGTAACTAACTGTGTTTACCCTCTTTAAATAAAAAATTTATTATTATTATTATTATATATTATTATATTATTATTTGACCCAGCACCTCCCCTGTAAGTTTAATATGGTTTATTGACTTTGAAATTGCTTAGTTTACATGTATTAGTTTGTGTTAATATTTGTTTAAAGGGAACTACTTCTGATAAGTCAATAGTATTTGCAGTTGTATTAGCATTGACACATCTCATTTCCATGGAGATTGTTTAGCCATGTACCTTCAGTCATGGTGCATCAAATTTGATTATTTGCAAAAACTGCATGTTAAAGTGTTGCTATTTTAATTTTCAACATTTGCATTATAGAAGTTATAAACGAGCGAGACATATCTCTGTAATAATAGTTAATTTGATTGTTTTGCAGGAAAAGAAGAAGCATACAGAAACTTTCATGGTCACATCAGATTTAATGAAATTTTCCATTGGTACCAAAGGTGCTAACATCAAAAAAGCTGCAGGCATAAAAGGCATTGGGTCTGTAACTAAAGTGGAATGTGATGATGAATGTCTGTTTAAAATTAGTGGTGAGGTAAAGTTTATTGTTTTTGGCGATAATTTTTATCTAATTTGGGGATCTTTGCAAAATTAGACTTTAAATTTTATACCCAGTCAGTACGATTGTGCCCCTAAAATCACTTTCAAATACGGTACAGCGGGTTATTTTCCCAGGGTGTAAATTTTTTGTTATTTTCCCGGTGAGAACAAATTTGTCAAAATAAATTCTGCCAATTCTAAAGTGCACATGCAAAGGTATTGATAAAAGTTTCGAATCCGTGAAAAAAATAACTGCCAAAATATTTCGTACATCTTATTCATTGAAAATCGTGAAATTTTACACCGCGAAAATAATCTGCTATACGGTAATGATTGACAGTAAGCTATAGCACTGAAATTATTTTAGTATTCCTGTAAAGAGGGACTATCGGTGTACCCTCTGCCTGTATACCTGTGACCTCATCGTTGTGTTTCTGCTTGATTAGCCATATATATTCACAGTCAGTTCTATTAAGGAAAAGACTGAATTACAGCTATTTAATTTTGTATGTAGTTTAATACACCTTATCACTATTTGTCCCCATTACTTGACATCATAAAAGTTCCTGTAAAATTTTTGTCATAATAGAAAATATCTGACACCACAATGGAAAAGGGATTGTTATGACATCAAAAGTTCAAGCGGAACAGATTCTTGGGTCAAGAGCAACAGATTTACTTGTCAAGTGGGACAAATTTCCAAATAACAATAAGATATATCTTTGCAAGTCTGTCAGTAGGTCATATAAAGGACAAAGGATACAGAAGGGGATCTCTTGTTAACTTTCACTAATAGACACTATCAATATTTTCCCTCATAAATTACCTTTCAAGATACTTTTTGTTTAATTTTGGATTGTTTTTGGTAAAAACACAAATACTCATAATTCAATACTTTGCTAAAAAAAAATAGCTGAACTTTCAAAATGAAAAAGATGTTTTCTCTCGTCTTTATGTAAAATGTTCCTTTGTTAATATTAATCAATCTTGCACTTTCATAACTCCATTAACAGCTGCAATATAAATTGCAGACAGTTATTTCTGAATTTATAGAATGGGCTGTTTTTGACTGGCATTAAAAAATCAAATGCAGATTGATTGCAAAACACAAGGTTGAAATTTATACTTTTGAATTCTAATTTTTTAATATTATTAGCAAGAAAAGGGGTTAACTTTCACATCTATTCCAATAGAACATACTCATACTCCATTTATTTTATTAACAAGAGAAGGGGTTAACTTTCACATTCATTCCAATAGAACATACTCATACTCCATTTATTTTATTAACAAGAGAAGGGGTTAACTTTCACATTCATTCCAATAGAACATACTCATACTCCATTTATTTTATTAACAAGAGAAGGGGTTAACTTTCACATCTATTCCAATAGAACATACTCATACTCCATTTATTTTATTAACAAGAGAAGGGGTTAACTTTCACATTCATTCCAATAGAACATACTCATACTCCATTTATTTTATTAACAAGAGAAGGGGTTAACTTTCACTTTCATTCCAATAACACATACTAGTGTTTCTCTGTACAAAGTAAATTACAGATATTTAATTTTGTATATAGATTAGTCTTTGTTAGTCTGGCAGTGGGTCATATAAAGAAAGGCAACAGTAGTATCTTGCTGTTCAAAAGTCATAAATCAATTGAGGGAAAACAAAGCTGGGTTGCAAACTACAAAATCTGGGTAACAAACTAAAAAATCTGGGTAACAAACTACAAAATCAATACTGAAATTTCAATTGTCTATTGCTTTGATTTAAGTCTCCAGAAGCTGTTAAACAAGCTAGAGAGTTGTTGGAGTTCAAGAAAGAGCAACTAACAGTACCACACCATTTTGCAGGTTAGATGTTCTTAAAAAAATGATTTTCAAGACCCACACTTAGTCCAGTCAAACTAAGTTTTAACCTCAAACTAATTGCAACAGAAAATGTTTAAGTTCTAGTTTGTAGCATTAAGCCCTTAAATACATAGAAAAAAGTCCCATTTAATCTAACTTTAAGAAAACTCAAAATCAGTGTTTTTATCCTATGGAAATTAACATTGTAAAGGGAGATAACTCCACAAAATTGAGTCTTTTTTTCAGTTTTTGGTTGATCTACTTAAAATTTAGGTAAAGTATGATATTTTGATGGGGTTATATGTTCAAAGTTGACAATATTATATAATCCTCTGCTCCTGAAATGAAAATTTTTTTTTTTTTTTTGCATATTTCATTAAGGAAATTGCAAATTTGTGGCTTTGTGACCATTTTGAAAAAATAATGTGAAAATTTGGTATTGTTTATATCTGTATATTATATTTGTTCAGCATCTACCTTGTTTAAAGATACTTTAAACCACAAAAAGAAGAATGTCTGCCTAATCATTTTTTTAAATTTGAGATTCTTTACCTTGACATGCTGAAAAATTCAATAAATGGTCAACTAATGAACTATGAAATCTAGATTGTAGCTTGATAAAAGATATGAAAACACCTTTAGGGTTGTTTGTTATACTCCAAATACGACTAAAATATCAAGAATCAATACATTCTGTTGAATAGAAGCAGTGAAGTTATAATTTTGTATCAATTTTTATTGATACTTCTCCCTTTTTTGCAGAGTTATCTCCCTTTTTAATGCAAATCTCCATAGGAATTTTAAGTCGTGATTTTTTAGTCTTCCTTAAGTAAGATTTTATGGGACTTTTGTCTGTGTATATTTAGGATATAATACCAAAGAGAAAAACTATAAAATCTTCTGTTTCAATTACTTCAAGGTTAGGGTCAAATTAATGCTAGATTGACTGGACTAATTTTTTGCAGTGGTATATGGTTGTAAACATGATAACCCTAAACATACTTTTAGTATGACTTTTGTCATGCTAGATGACAAATATGCTTATGTCAATACTTGCATACCTAATAAAACTACAAAACAGAAGCATATGATACAAAAACACAAATGCCAATGCCATGGCAAAAAAAGATAGACTAAAAGACAAATATCAGTACATAAAATACAGCATAGAAAAGTAACAGATCCTGCTCTACATGTGGCACCCATCGTCTTGCTCATGTTAGAACAAACCTGTTGATTAGGAGATATCTACCACAGTATTAGCCAGTACAATGGAAATTTTACTTTTATGTTTACTGTATTACAAAAAGTTGTTTAACTGGTGTACACTTATTTAAGTTGTTCCAAGACACTTTATAAGTATCACCATTCTTAAGTAGTGTTTAAAATTTTAGGACGTATAATTGGCAAGGCTGGGCAAGAAATAGATGAGATCATAAATAAATCAATGGTAATCAAAATTAACAGACGAAATAGACCTGATGTAAGTTTATCAAGCATTCTTATTTAATTTATTTGTTATGAAGGTTAAAGTCTGTTGTTTGTCTTTTGGTGGTTTTTAAAGCAATTGCTTTTATGCCGTCGCGTACGGCCATCTTTGTGACCCAGATCAGAGACTCCGCCCAGATCAAGCCATAGTATTTTGTTAAACAGGCTCCTGGTCAGTCATTCTTTAACACCTATGTATGTTTTCTAATGCAATACATAGCTTGAAACTTTAAAAAAAAGTTAGTGGATTTAAGAAGTTTCAGAATATGTTCTTGTAGATGTATTTTTGTATTTAAAGGGTCAACCGTTTGACTATCAAATAACATAGAAGTCCGAGTGAAAAAAAGTACATTTTTATAAATGCGATTCCGTTTTCCGCCGTTCGTACGATGTTTCAACAAAATATGGATTCATTTCAGTTGTTGATTTCGTATTGAAAATTTAACTGAATTATCTCCTAATAAATACGGTTTTTTATGTTTAATTTGTGTTTCTTTAAGAGGTCAGGTGCTCTTGTTCATTCATAAAATTATCGTTCATTCATACATTTATCGTAAAATCAAAATCACTACACAGGTTAATGCGTAGTGTCAAATTATTACCTGTAATCTAAAAATAGACAAACTTTATTTGCGCAAATAATTTAGCGGAACGAAACCCTTGTTGAAAACACATAACAATAAGTTCGTTTTCCTTTTCTGTCAAAACTCCGTAATATTTATCGATCACCTTACTAATGAAATGGACCCGTCCAAACGTAGTAGATGCCAAGTCGGTCCAGATGAAGAGATATTTACAATTTGGAATTTTCTAGTTTATTAATACATAGATTGAAAAAAAGTACGTCTTTTTAAATATCATGATCAAAACTGGGTTTGCATAACAAATGTCAGATGAAACCATTATCCTCGTCTTTTCAGTGAACAAGTCTACTACGTTTGTTGACACTCGACGGTCCACCGTGTTAGCAATTTTATTTCACATGTTTTCGAAATATTGAAGATCATTTTTCGCAATGTTTCCTGAAAATTGATAAATATCAAAGCAACGTAGAGCTGTTTGTTCTTGTTCGTATAATAAAATTGAGAATGGAAATGGGGAATTTGTCAAAGAGACAACAACCCGACCATAGAAAAACATACAACAGCAGAATTAAGGTCACCAACAGGTCTTCAATGCAGCGAAAAATTCCCGCACCCAGAGGCGTCCTTCAGCTGGCCCCTATACAATATATATACTAGTTCAGTGATAACGATTTAATGTCATGTTTGTCTGTGATCCCCTTTTCGGGATTGCATGAGAATTGTAGTTATCTCGTACCCACATGCACTTGTTTCTATCCATAGGAAGGTCGACTATCCATATAAAACTATTTATATGGATAATCGACCTTCCTATGGATAGAAACAAGTGCCTGTGCTCGTACCGCATCAGAAGGACACATATCAACTGAGCAATAATGTTTGGAACTTAGTTTTAAAAATGATGACAAAGTAACATTATGAAAATATTTTTATTAAGCTGAAATATACATTTATTCTTTACATGTTTATGTCTTGTAAGATATTTTATTTCTTTCCCGTTTTTTAACATTTGCGTCTGGAAAGTTGAAATGTTTTAACTTAATCATTTGTGTTAATGGTTAAATATAAATTAATAATGAAAATTGTTAAAATTAAATCAATAAAGGAAATTATTGCCAAGGAAGTTACAAACACTACCAGGGGATAATCCATGATGATTTCTTTTTGAGTTATATGTTTCAGCACATGTATATTTGACCCCAACTTTAGCCTGGTAAACGTGTTGTCTCCTTGTGAAATATAAAACATATTAAAAATGACTTTCTGCTAAAGTCTTTTATTTATATAAAGTTAAAACCTTCTTACTTTTAACTAGACAACACTCATGTCAGGTTTAATTCTTGTATATATGTGGATGAAAAATAAAAGTCCCCAAACATTAACATGGCAGCAATTGCTTTTACAGCCTTTAAGGCTTTGATTGTTTATGGCAATAACCTGAACATGATGGCCACAAATACCTGGATTGCAAACTTTTGGTGATTGAACTCATAACACTGATGATAAAACAAATAGATTTATCCTTAAAATTCAAAACTGAGGATTGAAGGTTTGAATTATGCTTTCATTTCAAAGATATCCTGGTAAAAAAATAACCCCAAAAATCAAGACTGCATGTCTACCATGCACACTTATTTAATTGTCAAAATTGAAACCAAAATGTTGTTAATATGTTTACTATAACCTATATCATCAGGTGTAATCTGAACAATGTATGTTGATTCATTATTATTTGTTGGATACATTTTTTCGTGGATTTTGTGCGTGCGTTAAATGTTCAACGAATTACATATCTTGCAATAGATTGTATGCAGACGAGGGGAAAATCAAAATATTAAGTGTCCATGAAAATAAGTTTTCATCAATTTTAATGAAAATTGCAACCCACGAAAAAATCAATCAATCCACAGTAGCTGAATGAAGTTGAATGCTAAAATAATGCTTTCATTTTAAGACATATCCCTGATAGTTCTTATTATTACAGCCGATTTCATTGAGTGTGTAGTTAAAGGTAATATCCTTTGTTAGCTTGATTGTTATCTGAACCGTGAAATCATTATTAGGTCAGGTATTCTACCCTCCTTTTGAAGTAGCCTTGTCCAACAGACAGATAGATTGGTTATCTGCTGGACTTGTCTACTCTTAAAGGAGGGTAGTTTACCTGACATAACAATGACTTCATGATTCAGCTAACAAGCAAGCTAACCAAAGATATAACCTTTGGCTTCATACTCAATGAAATTGACTATAAATATATTATAAATATCTTTATTTCTTTTAGGGTGTTGTCTTCAACATAATTGGTACACCAGAATCTGTAGAAAATGCCAAAATTTTGCTGAATTTCAAATTAGATGCTTTGAAGGTAAATAAATTAAAATAAATCATTTAGAGCTGTCTTGTAGCAAGTGTTCTCTATAAATATACAAAAATATGATACAATGCATTGGAAATAATATAGTGTACATTCTACTTCATGACACAGAATCACTAGGCAAACATAAAACAATAAACATCAAAGGTACACACAGTGCTCTTATTGCTGTTCTACATTTCAAAGTCATGACAAGGCGTATGATAGCCAGTGAAACTTGTGTACACATATCTCAGGAAAACATGAAAGTTATAAACTTATTTTGTAAATGTAAAAGTAATGTTTTGATTGAAACTGGAATATATTGTAATTCATGTTAGCTTGGTTGAGTACTTTCAAAACTAATTTAAGCAAAGCACGTGTAGATGTGTCTACATTTTATCAGAAAAAGTGGCTGTCTTAGTCTATACCCAAATGATTTTTTTACCATTAAGAAATCTGACAACAAGTGATCTATGACTGCTTCTGTTAAATGTATCAACAAATCAAATCAGACTATCGACAGGATTGAGCTTTATTCTGTATTATGTATATATATATACCAAATAGATCTTTGTTTTTGTTGAATGCTTTATGTTGACCACTTGAACATGTCTAACTGATTATCAGCACAATTATGTTTGACTTTTTTTTTTCAATGGCTTTTAATTTTTGGGGTTTTAATACAATTCCAAAGAAATGTATAAAGTTTTCTTTTCATTCTTAGAACACTTTCAGTAGCAAAACAGATGTTAAAGATACTGAAAGGAGTGAAGTATTGTCAGATGATGAAAATTCTTCTGATTTTATCAGCGTTGAACAAAAAGAGCAAATTTGTAATCAACTGGGCTCATTAAATAGAGGGAGAGGAAATAGAGCAGGAAGAGGGGGCAGGGGAGGGAGAGGGAGTAGATTGAGAGGAGGTCAAAGGGGAAGAAATAATCACCAACAAGCAGAAAACACAGTAAATCAAAATGATATAAGACCCAATGTCATTCAGCAAGATGCTAACATAACTACTACTGAAAGAAATGATACATATGTTGCAATTGGTGATTCATTATCTCAAGAATCAGTTTCTGGAGAGTCTTCATCTTTTTCTATCAATAGTGAAAAGCACAATCAAATTCCTGGACAACCAAATAGAGGTAGATATGGTAACAGAGCAGGAAGAAGAGGCAGGGGAGGCAGAGAAAGTAGGTTTAGTGGGGGTCACAGGGGGAGAAATAATTACCAACATGAGGAAAACACACAAAATCACAATAGATCAAATGTCATTCATGAAGATGCTCAACGTTCTAAAAGAAATAATGAATATCTTAGTGAGTCTTTATCCAAAGAATTGCCATCAGATTCTGAGCAGTCTTCAGATGAAAATCAATCTTCTTCTTCAATCAATAATGAACCGCAAAATCCCAATCATCGACAACCATATAGAGGTAGATTAAATGGTAATAGAACAGAAAGAGGTGGCAGGGGAGGGAGAGGAAGAAGATTTATTAGGGGAAGAATTAGTCAACAAGTGGAAAACACACAAAATCAAACAGATAAGATATCAGATGTAATTCAGCATGATGTCAGAACTAATGTAAGAAAAAATGATTTTGAAACTCAAGAGTTGATTGCAGATTCTGAAAAATCATTAGATGACACACAATCATGTGCTTCCATCAATAGTGAACAACACAATCCAGTTCACATTGAGCTACCAAATAGAGTAAATATAGAAAAAGAGGGTGGGTGGGGAAAACAGGATGATTTTATTGCTGATACTTCTCAATCTAAGCAAAAAGAGTTTGATGATAATATTGGAAATGTTGCTTTAGAACAAAGTAGTGATGAAGTGAGAGATAAGGATACTAAAAATAAACCTCAAGTCAGAGATACTAAAACAATTATAAGGTCAGAGGAGTCTTTTTTTCCAAAAATTAAAGAAGAAGGGACCAATACAAGGCATCAAGCTCAAGTTGTTAAGATTCAAGGTTGTGAGGAGGATGGTGATGAATCGATGCAACTAGATGATGATAGTCTTTCTCAATCTTCTTTAAACTCTGGTACACGAATAAGGAGGAGAGGTGCACATTTTTCAGTCAGAGGAAGTAGTAAACAAAACAGAAAAGGAAGTAGGATTAGAGGAGAATTGAGACTAAGACATCATCATCAACAGAAACATAAAATGACAGATGATTTAGATAAGAATATAAATTCTAAAGTAGACATATCCAGTGGTTTTAATGACAAGTTTTCAACAGTTGAAGATGTTACCAATTCTTTAGCAAAATTTAATACATTACTAGAAGATACCCCAAAGGTTAAAATACAAACTGAAAGTAAAGAAATGAAAGAAAAACGAATTAAAGAAGAAGCACTAGATGAAGTTAATGAAATGGAATTACTTAAATTTCTTGTTCATTCACTTGGGGGAGGCTGTAGTTTGGATTTGTTTGGTTGTACTGCAGGCAGTTTGCCAACAATGCGTTCTGTTTATGATTTATTTCATGCATTTGAGGGAATAAGAGAATGGTTCAACACAAGGTCAAACAAATTTCATATCTACAGAGATGGATCAAAAATAGTCTACATTGCTCCTTTTTACAAGGACCTGAATATTTGCAAGCACTTTTTCAATCCCTCAAAGCCAACAATTTGTGACAATCAGAACTGTAATTTCTTCCATGTTTGTAGGAATTTTGTGAGAGGGAATTGTAAAAGACACCATTGCAGCTTTCCTCATGACTTGAATTTGGCTCAGAATGCTAGAATCAAAGCAAAATATGAACTTGACGATTTTACAGACTCTGACATAATTGTCTTACTGAACTGGAAGTTTCCGAGATTATGCCACCATTATATATATGAACATGGTGGATGTAAGGAAACTGATAATAAAGAGGAAGAATGTCCATATCTACATTATTGTAAAGATTATTTCTTTGGGAAATGTGACAGGGGTGATGGTTGTAGGTATAAACACTCATTTTCAGATCCCCATAATAAGTGGGTGTTAACATCTTGTCATCTAGGCAATCAGAATGAAGACGTTTTGAAAAGAATGATTTATGTTCCTCCTAATTTAGAGAAACCGGAGGAACAGGAAGATACAGAAGATTTTTCATCGGATGACATTTCAAGGGAAGAAAGCATTAACTCTATAGCCAATGAACAACAGACAGATGGGAGAAGAAGGTTAAAACATCTTTCAACGTTCAAGTTTAGTGTAATTCAACCAACAATACAAGAAAAAATGGGGTTAAGATATACATTGTCCAGTGAATCTACAGTCACTGAGGATACTCCAGAATCAGATGATAGTCTACTGGCAGAGGCTGCTGGGAATAAACACATCTGTTTGGCATTGACAAAGAAAGATTGCCCAAGTTCTGTATGTACAGATTTACACTTACAGAATGGTGTTCCATACTTATGGCAGGTAAAGATAGATGGAGAATGGGTGTCATTTCTACCAAAGGAAAACTTTAAAATTGAAAATGCATATTGCTCACTTGAACAGAATGTACAGATTAAGGTTAGTCCTTGATACGCCTTAGAGACTTTTATCTTATTAATGCAGTTGTATTAATTACTTTATATAGATATAAGATGTGGTATGAGTGCCAATGAGACAATACTCCATCCAAGTCACAATTTGTAACAAGTAAACCATTGCAGGTCAAAGTACAGTCTTCAAAATGGATCCATTACTTCATGTATACATTTGACATTCTGACATTACATTTATCATGTATTAGCATAGACATTTTTCGTTGTACATGTAACTAAGTAAGTTAATTAGCTGATCACTTAATCATTCTGCCATACTTTATATGAAAACATGCACAGTACTGTGGATTCATTATTTTCGATGGTACCAATTTTCATCAATTGAAGAAAACTTAAAATTGAGAATGGAAATGGTTAATGTGTCAAAGAGACAACAACCCAACCATAGAGAAGACAACAGCAGAAGGTCACCAACAGGTCTTCAATGCAGCAAGAAATTTCCACACCCGGAGGCATCCTTCAGCTGGCCCCTAAACAAATATATTTGTGGATATGTAATGTCGTGGTTTTGGAAAAGTCTGCATACATTCCTTTTGAAAATTTGTATTTCCTTGAACATTTAAATTTGTGGTTCCCTTGTACCAACTAAATCCAGGAAAATTGTTATCCAATTAATATTAATGAATCCACAGTAGTATGGAATCATTTAGTGGTTTGATTTGTCTATACCTTTTATATTCTTTTTTATGAAATGACAAAGCAATTTTCATCAAAATTCAGTCTTTACATAATATCAGGGTTTGCGAGTGACTTGGCTTTTAGTGTTGCAACTCCTTCATTGCTATCAGATAGTTTTTTTTTATATTAATTGAAGATTGCAATTTAATTGATTAGTTTGTAATTCAATTTTGTTTTTTCTTTTCACAGGATATTGTCTATTCTGGAAGCATATGTACAGTTCATATAAGCTTTGAGATTGTAGATGAAAATATGTATGGGATTGTATTTGATGCTACATGTAGTGGTAGTAGTTCTAATAGGGTTATTGTTAGACGTCTTAGTACTCCATCATTTGGCGAGAGATATCTGGCTGTTGATTGTTATCTGACACAATGGAGATGGTATTGGAAAAATGACCATGGTGTTTGGTTATGTTATGATACAGTAAGTATTTAAACCCTACCATAAAGTAGACCTGATTTCTAGAAAATCATCTGTTTTATTTTCCCTCTTTGATTAGCTATAGGCTTCGTTTTGTTAAGTTAAGTTAAGTTTTTGTAAAGGAGAAAAATGGAAAATGTGAAATACATTGTTTTCGCTTTCTTTCCTTGACTGTTGCTTGGATTCTTAAACAGTGAGCTGAATCTCAAATAATGTTCAGTCCTTTAAGAAATGAATTCAGTCAATTTGAGTTTGTCTCCATCAATCTACAAGTAAACTGTTTGTGAAATTATTACTCTTTTAATTCTGTCAAGTCAGATTTGAATCTACATTAGACGGTTATTTGGACAAACCCTTCTCAGTCTTTGTGTAGTAAGTCTTGGTTGGACATTTTTTAGTTATATTAAGATCAAATGTCAGAAGTCAAGGTCATATATAGGAGATATAAAAACCATCAATTATACAATTTTGAAAGAAATCTGCATTTTATTGATATGAAAATTTTAAGTATCTTGATGATATATTAATTTTTACTCTTTTGAATTCTATATTCATGATATTACTAATATCTACATTAGTTCAACTATTCGTTATTGTAGGATTTACAGACTTACACATTGGAGGTGAAATTTCTAAAACAACAGAAGACATATTTGTTTTCAAGAGAAAACTATAAACAAAAGTATAGATTATCCTTCAACTCAATGGAACAGGTCAACTTGGAATATGGAACAACTAGAGTACTTATTAGACGTCCATTACTTGTTTCAAAAGAAGATCTTCTGAAAAAAAATTAGTAAGTGTCATTTGTGCAAACTGTCATGACTGTAGAAAAAAGAAATTACATAAAAATTAGTAAAAGTAGTCAAGAACTTCAAGATAAAAGGGAATTTTCTAGAAGACAAAACCATTGCTATCAATTTGTGAACAAATTTCCAAAAAGAGCTAAATAATAATTTTCAAAGGTTCCAGGATTATAATTTAGTACACGCATTAAACCATACCTTATACACTTGTTTTTTATAAATTATAAATTAACTGTTGACAAAACTTTGAACTTTTTAAAAAAACTAAGTCTTTTTTTACCTCAGGAATAGATGACCTTAGCTGTACTTGGTAAAACTTTTAGGAATTTTTGGTCCTCAGTGCTCTTCAAGTTCGTACTCTATTTGGCCTTTTAAACAATTTTTGATTGGAGCGTAACTGATGAGTCTATTTATAGACGAAACGCGCGTCTGGCGTAAATATAAAATTTTAATCCTGGTATCTATGATGAGTTAAATTAAGTCAAAAATTATGTTTTTTGGAAAATATTTAATTACTATAGAAAATAGAAAAGGCTTGCCTTATATTTAGCTTTTCAGAGAAAATATAATAAAATCATTGCAGACCTTTAATCCAAAAATATAAGCTATTTTGGATGTGTATCTTTCAATTCCTTTACCTTTTATCAGTGGCAATTTATTTATTTATAAAAAAGAGTTTCCAATCAATTTTGAAATAATTTCTATTTGGTAAAATATAAAGCACCACAAATAAACAAAAACAAAATACAGTCAAAATTTGTGAATAAATATAACTTTCAAAGATATGCTGTGGATATCAAAATACCTAAATGCCAAAAATCATTCAGATGAAATGTTAACACTACTGTCAACCACTGACTTTGGTACCTGACTTGGTACAGTAACATGGAAATTAAGAGATAAGGGTGTGGGGGATGTTTGAATTATCCTTTTTAAAACTAGATATTCTTATGGGTACAAAATACATTCAAAGTTGTGGTAAAAGTCACTCTATTTAGTGAAAAAGTTGTCAGTTTACCCAATTATTGTCCTGCTTTAGTAAACTCTATGCAATTTGACCCTCAATTTAAATGTTACCTCTTTACTTGGTCAAATTTCTTTGATACCTAGCTATATAGGTTTTAACGTTAGTTTTAAGGAATGGCTTGTCAATGAATTAGAATGAGGATCATTTTCTTTTTCAGTCCAAAGAGAATTGTGAGTAAAGCTATTGAACTCTACGGTGAAGATTCTAAACCAGCACATTTTTATCCATGGGATCTTGCTAATGAGTTTGAATTGGTTGAAATAGTCTCTTCATTTACTAAGGAATATAATGATGTCCTGAGTTCATTCCAGAAGACTATGACTAGGGGAAAATATGAAGTCAGATCTATTTATAGAGTCCAGAGCAGGAAACTGTGGTCAGAGTTTGAGACGTAAGTCGTTATAAAAATATATTTTGTAGTTATATCTGTGTTTTGAGTATTTTGTATATAACTATATTTCTGTGTGTTTATTAATTTTTGATATTTATAAAGTTTCTTTAAAAGGGAAAATGACTGTTTTGGGTTCCATTTTGTTAATTCACTAGAAACATAGAACTATTTTCTTAATAATAATTTTTAATCGTTTGAACGAAAACTACAGAATGCATATATTATATTCAGCTTCATGTATGACTCTATAAAATAAGCATTCCACCACAAGACCATTGTGGAAGTGCTATAGAAATATGTTTTGCTTGTAATTTTGCTTGTTTTCATGGTAAGGCAATCATCAAGATAAAATGTTCAAGATTTGACAGACACATCTACATTTATAACCAGGCAAATGTTTGTTTTAATGCTTTTCAATTTTTTTACAGCAAGAAGAAACACATGCATGCTGATGCAGAAAAAGACAATCCCACATTTTCATCAATAGATGAAAGATCTCTGTTTCATGGAACTGATTCTTTAGACGTTTGCAGAGGTATATGCATAAACAACTTTGATTTTCGAAAAAGTGGTAAAAATGCTACAGTTTTTGGGGAGGGATCATATTTTGCCAGGGATGCAAAGTATAGTCATAATTATACAAAAGCTTCCTCTGATTTTGGTGATAGGTACATGTTCAGGGCCAAAGTTTTAGTTGGAAAGTTTACACAAGGTAGCTCAGCGTATCGCAGACCACCAGAAATTCCAGGGCAGAGTCATAAACTGTATGATTCTTGTGTTGACCATCCAGTAGATCCTAACATTTTCGTAATTTTTGACAGGAGTCAAAGTTACCCAGAATACCTTATCAACTACAGAGAGAAAGATTATGGTCAAAGAAGTTCTTCGGGGACAACACATAGTTCAGTACCGGCCTATCCATCATCAACAGGAACTTCTCAGCACCCGATATATCAAAGAGTGCCTCCAGTAAGTTCTGCCTACTCCTCAGGAGGAACCAGTTTAGGAGTTGCACAGAAAACAGTACAATCAAGTATGCATTCCGCAAGATCTACTGCCTACTCTTCAGGAGGAACCAGTCTAGGAACTGCAACTAGATTCAATTCTAATTCTAATCCAGCATCAAACGCGCCAAGTGGAAGGAGTTCAGGGACTTCACCAATATATAATCCGGTTTCTAATTCAGCATCAAGTATGGGGAATAGCTCAAGTTCATCTGGTAACCAACCATCCTCATCACAGAACTACGCAAACAGTAGTAGAAAACAGGATAAAGATTGTGTTATCTTGTAATGATTTTATATACTTTCTTAAAGCTTGAAACACCAGATGGATGTGAAAATTCTCTTAGATTTATATTTTAATAAGCGAAGTAGAACTTGGAAGTAATGCTTTGATTGTTAAAGGCAGAAGAATTTTATTTATGTTCATTAGTAAAGCAATTTAAAATCATGAATGAAAATAATACTAATCACCTGCAAGGTACAAGTTACAAGATATTTTTTTCTTTTTTTTAAATACATGGTGTATAACTTTTTTATATCGACATATTCTGCTTATTGCCACATTGTTTACATTTATCATGGAATATCATTTTTAAAGAAAGACCACAAGTATTTGTCCAAGTTTACACCTGACTTGCAATAATTGAAATACTGAAAAGTTGCCAATTTGTTTTTATAAACATGAAAGATGTAGTAAGTTGAGTATTGTATATATAGAAAATATATAGTTCTTATAGCCATCAGCATACTTGTGTGAAGATGTACTAGAGTAGACATTAGTTGAGCTGATTTATTTGTTCATTTTGAGTTGTTGCATTAATTGTTATATAAGTCATAAAAGCTTTAATGAAATGTAATTTCTGAACTAGTCAAAGGTTGTGCCATAATTCTTGTATTGTTTTTTGTAAATTTGTAGATTACAGATGAGTCTTACTAATAATTTATAGGTATCCATGATGTTGTCAGTTTATTTTCGATTTATGAGTTTGACTGTCCCTCTGGTATCTTTTGTCCCTCTATTATAGATAGTTTGAACAATGATAGATATATTTTAGCTGAAGTTCTATATTTAGACTTTCAAAAGCAGTTGTTGGTAAGTTGTCACTATTATTATAATTGGGATTTATTAAAGAGGGAAAGCATAGTGCAATCCCATTTGTTTTGAGACTCAATTAATTTTTGTCCATTGCCATGTCAAAAACATTTTTTCAACTAATTTTTTTTAATTGTGAAAATATTCATATGGGTTAATTAACTGTGTATTAAGATTAATTGAAAAAAATCTCAATGGCCACAGTTTCAGAAATTAGAATGCCAAGAATACCTTAGAACATTATCCCTGTTATTATCCATGTTATCATAACTGTTGTGAATCATAAGATATTGTATTGAATGTCAAAGACTGCAGTGTGTGCACAGTTTTAAAACATGTTTTTCCAAAGCATTAAGGTATTTGCTAATCAATAATAATTGTATCAGTATAATAATAAAATTGAGAATGGAAATGGTGAATGTGCCAAAGTGACAACAACCCGACCATAGAAAAAAACAACAGCAGTTGTAAGTATGTTTTATTATAGTAAAAACAAAAGTAAAAATGATCTCAAATATACAGTTTATGACATTGTTACCATGATTTAACACACAAGCATTTATTGCATCATTAAATGAAAACAATACATACATTACATTTGATATAAACCATTCATCTTCCAATATATCAATTCATTCATATTTGTTTCACTTTAATTTTTTTGTCTTTTTATGCCCGACCTACGAAAGTAGAGGGGCATTATGTTTTCTGGTCTGTGCGTCCGTTCATCTGTCTGTGCGTTCGTTCGTACGTCTGTTTCTTCGTTCGTCCCTCCCTGCGTTTGTTCGTCTGTCCCGCATCAGGTTAAAGTTTTTGGTCAAGGTAGTTTTTGATGAAGCTGCAGTCCAATCAATTTGAAACTTAGTACACATGTTCCTTATGATATGATCTTTCTAATTTTAAAGCCAAATTAGACTTTTGATCCCAATTTCACGGTCCACTGAACATAGAAAATGGAAGGGCAAGTTTCAGGTTAAAGTTTTTGGCAAGGTAGTTTTGGATGAAGTTGAAGTCCAATTAAATTGAAACTTGGTACACATGTTCCCTATGATATGATCTTTCTTTAATGCCAAAGTAGAGATTTTCTCCCACTGAACATAGCAAATTATAGTGAGGATGGGGCATCCGTGTACTGGGGACACATTCTTGTTTTGTCTTTTTTTTAAAGTATTACTAAATGATGAGGGATGCTGTTCTATTCAAATTATAGAAGGAGATTGAAAAGAGATGCTGTAAATTCTTGTTTGTTATATTTGCAAGAAAATGTGATAGGACATAGGTTGTGCAGAAGTAAAACTTATAGTTTCAAATTGTTATATAGTTTTATTTAAATGAAACGTTTTTATAAGTGTGATAATTAAACTAGCATTGTTGCCACTTGTTTAAAATATATACAATTATTAATGCTGGCACAAATTTCAGAATATACAAAAGCTAATTTTAAATTTATAAGAAAGTGCTTCATTGAAACTCGGATAGATCTAGTATTATTGAAGAAACATTTTCTCCTGAGCAATCTATGTTTTAATAATCAGTTCAGAGCAATATGAACACTGCCCTGCTTGCAAAAGGGAGACATTTACCTTCAAACACGGAAATACTGAAAGTTTTGGTATAGTAATTATATAATCCTCATAACCATTTGTTGAAAATTTATGTAAAAGTAGTTTGCAAAATCAAATCCAATTAAACTTTTATATATTTCATATTTAGTGATTTGAAAAATTTGCATTAAAACATTGTAATTAAGCTAGCCTCAAATTTGTTGGAACACATTGGTGACATATATGGCCTGACATGTTTTTGTTTTTTTTTATGTTATACAAAATTCATATTTCAATTACAATTTTACAAGGTAATGTCTTCCAGAAGGAAAAAGACCCTTAAAATGCATTTAAACAGTAATTCAGACTAAATTCAGAGCAGTATCAGCCTTTAGTTTTGGAAGCATTTAACACTGTTTAAGGTTGGTCAAGATCATACAGCTGGTCCTACTCTTTTTAGCAGTAGTAAATACTGTTGCCCATTCTTATCCCAAACAGTTACATTACTTTTGTCATATCTATTTTTTGCTCAAGTTGTTTTGTAACATTTTTGTTTATTGTTTGCTTCGTTTGGTGCAATTCACTTTACTTTTAAAACTACAAGTTTGTCTTTCTTTTGATGATTGTATAATTTGTTCGATTGGTTTAACGTGGGTGCTGTAGAATAATGTTGTACTGTTAATACTGTATTATTGGTTGTAGGTATTCTTTTTTTCACACAACATTTGATTTTCTATACATAATTTATACAAAATCTAACAATTTTGAACAATTAACCTGTAGCATGAAAAAAAAATCCAGTGACCCATACTTTTTTATTATATATAGCATGATAAAAACTACAGTATGACTAATTATTAAAAATTATGGATTTTAATAAAGAACCCCCCTTTCTTGCATTTACTTTTAAGTAAATGCTAAAAACTGCAAATAGCTGCAGAACAAAATCTCATTCAATTTTGTTTGAAAGAAACAAAAGATTGTAAGAAACACAAAACAATAAATAACAGTTTGATACATAAGCAGTAGTTCAATTTTTTTCATTTTTCTTTTTCAAAATTACTTTTTTATTGGGGAGGGAGGGGCAATAGTCCTTTTATAAGATTGTTAAGATATTTTGTGCATCAGTAATCAAGTATTTCGTAGTGATAATATATTTTTACCTATATTAACATCCCTGTATTGTTACAAAGTCCAAATATTTGTTGATATGTCTTTCTTTTTATAGTGAAATTGATGGAGAAATAAAAGTATAATTGTTAATTTTATCATATAATTAAAATTTTAAAGGATAAAGGAGTTGTCATTTTATTTTAACGATTATTTAAACTGATATTATTCATCTGATTATTGCTTCTGTTTAAATAGACCAGGTGGAATAACACGCATATCCAATTGGCAGTATAATGAAAAAGACTTGCACCAATGAGTATTAAAAAACTCTATTGGCCAGGCAAAGGAAAGAAGATACTTGTTTTTGTAATCATCTGGTTACCGTTCCGGAGCATCTCAGATTACCCAAAGTTATAGGTGGGGTTCATGTTGCTTAGTCTGAAGTTTTCTTACATGTAGTTGTGTGTTGTGTACTATTATTTGTCTGTTTGTCTTTTTCTTTTTTAGACATAGGGTTTTCAGTTTATTTTTCATCTATGAGTTTGACTGTCTCTGTGCTATCTTTTAGCCCTCATGTACAGTTTTTAACCATAAGCTTTCAAACTTTTTATAATGTTTGTAACATATCTAAATAGAAATATGTACACCTCACTTCGCTTCATTATTGGAGAGAATACTGAGGCTAGGGTATCTAGTTGGTTAAAACAGAAAGTGTAAACATGTAGGTACATATATCTATTTGCAAAGAGATAAAAGGGACATTCAAACTAGAACGTCGAAAACAAACTGACGTAGGACGAAAATAACGAAACTTTACACAAAACACAATACGAATTGCAGCAGAAACAGGGTTGATCTCCGGTGCTCATTTGGTAGGTCACATTAGGGGAAAGAAAACGACAATGTGGTTACAACAGATTGATCACATCCGTCTTCATCTATGAAAGAGATATTCCTTGACAGTTGGCCAACTCGCTATAGCGTTTGTATCATTTGCAAATGGGAAATCAAAATCACCACTTACAATAGAAAATAAGGATAGAATATTCAAGCTCTGGAATATCGTATCAACTGCGGGATATATATTTTATTTTCCGGTGCTGCTTGAATATTGCTACAAACAAATGGAAGACCTCAATTGGGAAGCTGAAATCATCTCTTGTCGAAAAGTTTTCTTCTCAAATGATCCGCAATGCCAATTTTTAGATGCTAGTCAATATATGTGGCAGACAACTGTGTCTGTTGTTGTCATCAAATATTGAAAGGACATCGTCATTATATCGAAACGTGAAGTTGAAAGATAATGCTAGCTTCATTTTATTCTTCATTACAAGCTCCTGTTTTATGTCAGCCTCCTTTTAGTAAACAACAAGTCGACAAGATGAAGAGCACAATTAGTTTCTATGGGAATTACGACGGATTGTTGAAAAACACGTCCTCTAATGTTTTAAAATCTCTATATGTGCAATATTATACTATTATATTCGTCCCTTCCCAAAATTAATTGTTTGTTTTCACCATGTTATTTTAAAGTGCGAAACAATACAAAAAGCATTAAAGAAAATACCGAACTCCTAGTCAAATTCAAAAGTGGGATATCAGTAAAACTGACAAAATCGAACGCTATCAATCAACGAAATAAGTGGCACACAATTGTCATTTTCCCGACTTGGTAGAGTCATTTTCCGAAGAAAATTGTGGGTTAAACCGGTTTTTTAGCTAGCTAAACCTTTTGCTTGTATGACAGTTGTTTATAGTTATTATGATCAAATTGATTAAGCACACCAAACGCAGATAATAGGTCAATATATTGTTATAATGTAAATTATGTTATTGTATATCGTATGTCATTGCAATATTTCTGTCATTCACTCCTTATAATGTATAATTATTTTCTCTCATAAAATTAAGACATAGTAAAAGAGACGGAACTGAATTGTGTTGAGACATCAACATTTTGGCATCTAAAATTAAATGTCAAGATTATAAACTAAGAAATAAAAAGGATTCCTGAAAAATGACGTCCTTGTTCTGTGTTTATTCCCGTAGTACACATTGTTGAATTTTTCACTGTAACTGTTGAACCGTTTAATTTGCTGTAAAGGAAGTCTTGCATTCGACTCCATAATATATTTTACTATGTTATCCTTCAACAGCAGAGCGTGCGATTTGTCTGCTTCTATTAGTACTGGTCCAAAAGTATATTTCTGGCTAACCGAAGCCTCTGTTGGTAGGTTGAGATTAGATGAATACATACTTATGTTCCTCTCGTTTAAAATCTCAAACTCAAACGACAGAAGACTGAAAGATATATCTCCTGTTGGTCCAAACACAACGACTCCATTTATCCATATGTTTTTATCCGACTCAATACCAAGAGCATCTACACCCCGTGCAGTCGAACCGGAATGGCGAGTTGCAAGTGGAGTAAAACTATGTGCCATTGTTCCTCAATGCTCTTCAACTTCGTACTTTATTTGGCCTTTTTAACTTTTTTGGATTCGAGCGTCACTGATGAGTCTTTTGTAGACGAAACGCGCGTCTGGCGTATATACAAAATTTAGTCCTGGTATCTATGATGAGTTAATTTACAACCACTGGGTCGAAACCACTGCTGGTGAAGATTTTTTTTCCCGAGGGTATCACAAACCCAGTAGTCAGCAATTTGTGTGCTGACATGAATTATCATTGATATGGTTATATTTATAAATTAACTGTTTACAAAATTCTGAAACTTTTGGAAATACTAAGGTTTTTCTACCTAAGGCATATATTACCTTAGCTGTACATTGTATTTAGCAAAACTTTTAGGAATTTTGCTCCTCAATGCTCTTCAACTTCGTACTTTATTTGGCCTTTTTAACTTTTTTAGATTCGAAAGTCACTGATGAGTCTTTTGTAGACGAAACGCGCATCTGGCGTATATACAAAATTTCGTCCTGGTATCTATGATGAGTTTATTTATTCACCCTTTTTGACAGTGGCACCCTTGTTTTTTCTACCAAATAAATCACTTTTTTATCCATAGTGCGACCGGATAACATTCACAATTTCTGGAAGAGTTAACATATATTCTGTTACACCGTTCTGTAATTTATACAGTTCGTTTGATTATATTCTTAATCTATTTATGTATTCCAGTCTAGGAGGATCATTCATCTTTAACGTTAAAACATCGTATCATCGCTACCTTTCCCTCTCTCACACGTATCCGTTACATGAAAACTGCAGGGTCATAACGATCACGCGGAACATTTCGTCGAGACGCCATCTTGGACACAATTCGTGGCTAACCACAGAGTGAGTTAATTCTACAACATTGTATTTGAACCCTTCAAATTGCTCTCTACATATTTGAACCTTTTCTCTGTGAAATACCTGAAATTTAACCGTTCTTAAAAGTACAACATTTTCTCGCTTCAACGGACTGTGCTATCTATTACTTTTGACATTTCGTTTTAATAACATTAATTGAACATATTGTAAAATTGTATTTTATTTGTTTTCAGCTTTTTACCATTTGTTAGATTGACTCTTAATTAAAGTATCAGCACCTGATAGTCCTTTCTGCTTGAGCCCAATCGTCGGTTATACTTAGTGGTCAGGCCATTACAGTAAAAAGTAGGGATGTCAAAAGATCTGAAATTTAATACTCGGATACTCGGTCATAATACTCGAGTACTCGCAAGTACTCGGATGAATCTTAAACGTCTATTGAAAAGTTTAAGTTAGATTTTAGGTGGGCTGCAGTGCTTTTGTTATTACCTTTCATAAACACATTGACGAAATACAAACGTACTACAAACATAGCTTGCTCCTCGGTTTTTTGTGTCAATGAAACAATAAATAAACGACTGCCTTTTTTTACAAATAATCTATCATAATAGCAATTATTGTTTGTTTACGTGTTTATGAACCAAATTTCAATAAAATCAAAATATTTTATAAGCAAAAATCAAAAATATTTGCATTTTAAGTCCGACTAAGTAGACAATATATTTAGCATCTGTTCCTGAGGAGTTGGTATTTTTTATAACACGACTTGTCTATTTAAAATTTATCAACAACAATTATGATATTGGACTTCAAATTACTTGTGCGTTTTCGTGTTGCTCAGTATTACTTTTTCTGTGTTTTTTTTTTGCACTATCGTTTGTCTGATTTTCTTTTTTTTTTCTTTAGCCATGACGTTGTTAGTTTATTTTCCACTTTTGTGGTTGAATGTCGCTCTCATACTTTCGCATATCTCTAAATTGTAAATTAAACAATTATAGTTAAGCTTTAAAAAAAGAGTAATTAAATTAATTTAAATATACATATCATACCAATCAGAAGTCTTGATTAACAAACAAAGGTAAGTTTTTACGGCTTGTGATGAGTTAATTATTAATCCATGAAAGTGTTGATCCGTGTACAAACACCGTTAAAAATGTCTCAATCAGTTGTGTAGGGTTCCCCGCAGGTTACTTTGATTTTGTGTTCGTTTAAAAATATGATTTGGTCAACAATTTCAGACGAAAGACTTTTAAACTCTCTATTTTTTTGTTACAAGGAGTGCACATGAAAATATTCCCTCGAAAGGAAAGGACGTTGCTGGTACTACTATAACAGATAGTATCCTCAGGATAAACATAGTTATGTTATTAATTTATTTTATTGAGTATTACGAAGGAGAAATTTCAACAGAACTAAAATTGAGTGGAAATGTGAAGAGAACTATCTCAAGATGTATAAAAAGCAAACGAGTATCCGAGTACTAAAACTGTACTCGAGTACTCGGTCTTCCGAGCGAGTACCCGAGTACTCGAGTACTCGTTGCCATCCCTAGTAAAAAGTCTACAACTTGCCTGTTGTGTCTCACAGATAACGCCACTCCACGTTAGTTATACAGCTACATAACAACCTACCTGTTGAGCCCTCCATGTACGCGTCATCCCTTGACGTACAGTAAATTGACGACAACCTGTCGTTACATATCCAGACAAGGAACGACAACATAACAACGTTCATACCTTTACACTGACAGTGGACTACATAACTTGTGTGCACTAGACAGCAACCCAACAACGTTGAGTCAACATGGATCCCAGTCATAGAGATACAGCCCCCAGAGGGAAATGTCCCACATCTAGAACTATTACAAAATCCGTCTAATACCACACATTTAGATGAAAATCCCGAGACTAGGCGAGTACGGGATCTCACAGAAAAAGGTAAACAAGTTCTGTGAGGAATTAGTTAAGCAGCTTACCACACAAATCATGCAAATGGTGATACAAGCATGAAACTTTGTAAGAACATGCCATTAGGTGTATGTAATCATATTAGGGGGGTAGCCACGAAAAAAAATCATCCGATCATGGCGGCCATCTTGGATTTTCGAAATGACGTCTTCACAGGGAACAGACATCATATGTATGGCCCGTTTTGCTTGTATTGTATCCAAAATGTTACAAAATGGAGTAAATCATTGTTATATAAGATAAAGTATCACTTTCGGTCAAATACCGGTCGATAACCCACTCCTGGTTTTATGAATATCCCGAATATGACTGTTTTACAACCCAAATAATGTCAGTCGTTATATTCCACAAATCTACGAATAATCTTCGATTGCTACATTAGGTTCAATAGGTTATGGACCGATAGAGGGAGTAATTTTATTCTAGTTAACCTTTTTGAGAGTGTGTGTTCTCATTGTTATAAGACGTGTCGCGGTACTTGTCTATCCCAAATTCATGTATTTGGTTTTGATGTTATATTTCAGTTATTCGCATAGGATTTTGTCTAATGCTTAGTTCGTTTCTGTGTGTGTGTTTTACATTTTAATGTTGTGTTGTTGTTCTCCTCTTATATTTAATGCGTTTTCCTCAGTTTTAGTTTGTTACCCCGATTTTGTTTTTTCGTCCATGGATTTATGAGTTTTGAACAGCGGTATACTACTGTTGCCTTTATCTATCCACCGTTCATAATTTTAGTTACGAAGTTTTATTTGCAATTCTGATCGGATATTGATTTGAAGGAATTCTATCCCTATTACTAACACATGCAGTTTATAATAATACTGTTGTTAATACATCAATTAATGAATTAAATGCCCTCCCTATCCCTCTTAATATTTTGCGATTAAACTACGGAGAGGGTATTGAAAGTACAAAGAAAAAAGAAAATGCAAAGTACCATAATTTGTGTAGGATAAAGTTCAATAATACTAAACTTGAGAGAGGCCAGAAACGCAATATGTCACCGATACCATCCGGAAGTTATAGTGATGGTACGTCTATTCAACTTTTTAGGCGTACTCCTCGTTCTATTAAAGATCAACAACAAAATCCAGTTGAAAATGTGCATAAAAGTTTCATTTGTGATAAAGAGTGACCTTTATCTGTCTTAAGAGAGGCAATGACAATGAAACTAAACCAACGACTAGTGGATTGTGCAACAGCTCTTCGGGATAAACAACTGTTGGCCATGCTGAGTAGTGGTGATGTTATAGCACAAGAGATGAAGTATCACCCGTCTTGTCTCGCAGCTGTATCCATATAACAAAGAGAGATCAAAGAGACAAACAGAGATCGAAAGCAATTGCACACAGGAGGAAACAAAACGAAAGAAACTGCATTAGCTGAGCTGGTCACATACATTTTTGAAACTCAAAGAAACTCTGAAGAGTATGTTGTGTTTCGATTAGCAGACCTGGCAAACCTGTGCGAGGAAAGATTGGCACAACTTGGTTCTTCTTCTGCACAGGTACATTCTACTCGACTGAAGGACAAGCTATTGCAAAAGATGCCAGAATTGGAAGCACACCTAAAGGGCAGAGGTGTACTTTTGATGTTTGAAAAAGATATAGGACCAGCTATAGAGTTTGCCTGTGATTATAATGACACCATGGACTGTTACGCTTTGCAAAAACTAGGAAATGACATCTTTTAGATACATTATTTCAACATGGGTTATGTATCTCTTACGATCGGGTACGGGAAATTTCAACTCAACTAGGTGAAGCTGTTGTTGAACGTTATTTAAATGAAGGTGTGGTATGCCCGCCTTTCTTAAAGGGCAGCTGTTTACCACAGCTGCAGTCGACAACATAGATCACAACCCAAGCTCAACAACATCAAAATCATCTTTTCATGAGACCGGAATCTCTATTTTCAACATCCAATTAAAGATAATATCGGTGTTAGAAGGGATGAGTTAATATTACCTACACATAAACCAAAATCTAAAAAGGTATCTGAACTCCCTGCTGCTTATATGAATATAAAACCTGCATATCTTAAAACCAAACCAGAACCTCTCATGCTGCCTGCCTATATTACTAATATATTTAACCACAATTATCTATTCATGAGTTTTCAAAATGAGTATGAGTGGTTAAATACGGTGAGGTTAACAAGTGAAGATATAACGTCCGAAAATATTTCATGGTCATCATTTCATTCTTCAGAGACGCGGACCAACTGTTGAAATGAGTCTTATACTGCTTAATGCCATTATTTCAAGAACAAGCTCACTCAGTTGCTACCATAAAACATTCGATGGATAAGCTCAGGGATGTTGTGTCGTTTCTTAATCCTGGTCAAACTCCAGTGATTACAGCAGACCAACCGCTATTTGTTTTGGCAAAGCAAATTCAATGGAAATAGCCAAATGAATACGGTGAAAACAAATTCGTTGTTACGTTCGGTGGATTACATATTGAGATGGCATGACGGGAAATATTTAATGATGTAACCGAGGTTTTGAACGATTAAGTAAGAAACCTGTATTGGTCAGTGACGCTGATATGGAGTTGATAGAGGAATTTGTTGTGGTTATGTACGACAGAACTACAACAACATTTGACATCAACGAATCCAGACTTGAACTATTTGCACGCAAGCAAAGACAGTATGACACCATTCGACCCACTAGAGCTGCACTGCTTGATCATACCAAACTAGCTACATACCGAGGTGGCCATGTATGGGGACAGGCAGTCACACATGATCAACATCTACCTAGTCCTGGTGATTGGGAATGGGTTAAGGAGAACGCAGATGGAATGTGGATTTCTAATTGGAAACAATTAGCAGCAATTGCTGCATCTTGCCAGGAGTTACACAAATATGGCTGCAAGAAAACTTGTTCTGGTAATTGTAAGTGTTACAAAGCTGGCTTGACCTGTACAACATTGTGTTCATGTAGCTGTTAAAACGGAATACATTGGAAAATATTGTAGATTATTACACTAATCATTCCTCCAGCATGTCTAACATAATTACCGATATATCAAACGGAAATTTTGATAGTATATCTATACCACTATTATTTCACTCGAGTGTACGAACTTTTTCGACCCAAACCGGAAGTGGTGATTTTTTTTTTACAATTGTTGTCTGTTTGACATATTTTCATATCATTTTATTGTATTTCAAATAGTTTTCATGACCTATATAGCGTTGAAAATGGTAAGAACAGTTTTTCAATCTCCACGATCGAGCAAAATGATGTCAATTTTGAATTCAAGATGGCCGCCGTGAAAAAAATCGAAAACATGTTGGCTACCCCTCTAATATGATAAAGTACTTCCTAATGAACGTCTATGCCAAATCCCTTACTTGTATCACCATTTGCATGATTTTGTCAAATTTCGGTACTAAGCCGCCCCACTAAATTAGAGGTCCTTTGGTCAGATATAACAACCCAGTTATTGGAAATCACCACACCTCCCAATGAACCTCAACAAGTCTTAACAGCCTAGGACAATCTTGTAAAAGCCTGTACAAATTATCGTAGGCTTACAGACGAATATCTGGACTTTCTAAAAAGGACCAGAACGTTGGACAGTCAAAAAGACATAGACGCATGTAACCTTACATTGGATCTCCGTCTGTCCAAAGTGGAACTGGCCATGGAATCTTTACACAAGCATCGCCATGCCCTCACTAAGGCTAAATCAACTAAAACAAGGACCTCAGGCTCAAAAGGTAAGAAAACCTCACGAAGCGGTAGCTCTAGCGTGTCAGACATGTCAAGCCTAGCACGGAGAAAGCGTGCCAAGGCAGAGGCTGCCAAGTCTAAAATAGCCTTTGTCGACTATCCTACAACAGGAAGCAATTTAGAGGAACAAGCCCTGTTCAGACAAATTGAAATGGAACAGGAAGCAGCACGCAAAAAGGATGAAATGGAACAGGAAGCCACGCTTAAAAAGGTTCAACTAGAACAGGAGGCCGCTCAGAGAACAGCTGAGTTAGAACAAGAGGCCGCTCACAGAAAAACGCAATTAGAACAAGAGGCTATGCGCAGGAAGGCTCAAATGCAACAAGAAGCCGTACGAGTAAGCCGTGAAAAAGCCGAGCTGAAAGCCAAATTTAACCTTCTTGAAGCACAGAGAGAAGCTGCAGCCGCAGAATCCGAGGCTCGTATCCTGGAATACGATGACAGCCAAGCGTTTAGCGATCTCCCTGACGAAAAGGAAGACCCGCTTCAGCGTGTGCAAGATTCATGAAGCACCAGCGTTCGTGCCATCTGTGGCACTGAACTTGCCATCACACACACTTAAGGTCTTGCCTACACGTGGTGATAAGTCACCAGATGTTAATGTATTCTCAGATCTTGGGACAATAACTGGCATAGGAAAGCAGGGCGTTTCAGAAAAGATCCCTTTCTTACACCAAAATCAAGGCGTCATAGAAGAGATCCCTGCTGAACACCAAAACAAGACGTTATAGAAGAGATCCCTGTTGCATACCAGAAACAAATCAATCCTACGTCGGAAATAACCAGATTTCTCCTACGTAAGGACCTGTTGTTCTCCCGGCTAACAAGCTTTAACGACCGGGCAGAATCATTCCATACATGGAAGGCCAGCTTCAAAAATGTCATAGACAAATTATAAGTTTCGGATTAGGAACAGATAGATCTATTAATTAAGTGGCTAGGGCCAGAGTCTACTAAACATGCCATGAGTATAAGGGCATCAAACGCCAACAACCCAACAAGAGGCCTACAGAGGTTATGGCAGAGATTGGATGAGCGATATGGTGCTCCAGAAATGTTGGTGGCCTCTCTCACAAGTAAACTCGTCAACTTCCCTACCTTGACGAACAAAGATAGCGCACGTCTTTATGACTTGTCTATCAGAAATCGAATATCACAAGGAAAATCCCAAGCTGGGATGTTTGCTTGCTTATTTCGACTCTTCGTCCGGTATAAATCCTATTGTGGAAAAACTACCATACGGACTCCAAGAAAAGTGGATAACAAGGGCTTCAAGATACAAGTCCAAATATGAAGTTGCCTTTCCACCTTTCACAGAATTCTCTGCCTTCATCAGGTAAATTAGCAAAGTTAAGAACGATCCTGGGTTCATCTTTGGGTCAAAAGTAACATCAAATATAAAAGACGCTACACCAAGGTTCACACATCAGACGTACTCTAAAGTCAACGTCCATAAGACGGCTGTTGAACAGCAAACTGAAGACAGCAGTCAACAACAAGATCTGTGTATCCTTCACAAGACAAAGCATACCCTGAATGAATGACGAGCATTCCGAGCCAAACCAATCGAGGAACGCAAGGAACTGTTAAGACAAAACAATGTGTGCTACAAGTGTTGTGAGTCAACCACACACAGAAGTCAGGACTGCAACGCAAGTATCAGTTGTAACGAGTGTGGAAGTGAACGACATACCACAGCACTTCACATCACTAGATCACAACAATCTGAAAGTTCCCAGTTTAGCTCACCCAGACAAGCCTACGGCGGGGAGCAGACAGAGTCAGATGAAACAAAGTTAACCTCTGTGAGTTCGATCTGCACAGAGATCTACAAAGATCATAAGAGCGAGAAATCTTATGCCAAGATATTACCTGTGGACGTGTACCACAAGGACAAGACAGACAAAATTATCAGGATGTACGCCATTATTGACGACCAAAGCAACCGGTCTCTTGCATCGCCTGAATTCTTCAGTCTGTTCAACTATTCTCTTACAACATGCTCCGGCAGAGTAGCTACTTCCGGGAAAAGAGGAAAAGATTTCGTCATAAAATCTGTACATAGTGACGTACAATTTGATCTGCCTACATTAATTGAATGTAATAATATTCCCAATAATCGAGACGAAATTCCTACTCCTGAAGATGCAATGCATCATCCTCATCTGACAGAACTCAGAGGAACCATTACACCACTAGAGGAACGTTGTCAAATTCTACTTCTAATTGGAAGGGACCTTATAGAGGCACACCACGTCCTTGAACAACGCCTAGGACCATCCCGAACTCCATTTGCCCAAAAGTTGAGACTTGGTTGGGTCATAATTGGAAATACATACATTGACAAGCAAACTGTTCCTATTGAAGTCAACACAAAGATAACTTACGTTTCAATCACGGAATCAAAACAACGTATTGCCTCAAGACCGGAAATAGCCGTCAAGGACAATAATCCAATTGCTGTCCAGTCTAACGACAAAAACTTTCATTCAAATGCCAAGGTCGCAAAATCGCATTCAATACAATCCCTTGAATGTACAGGACCTGGTAAACGCACAAATTCCTCTAAAGCGACATCACTCGCGTCACTAAAAGCAAAATCTTTGACTTCTATAGAAAAATCTATAGATAAAGAAAATTTCATTCTGAAATCAACAGGACCTGAAGTTCATGGTGAGGAAATCAGTAGCATTCACAAACCTATTCAGATAGAAGGACCTATTGCCAATATCAATCTGCCTTTGATCAAGCAATCTCTACTCCGAGGAGGAAGCAGTATTGCCAAATCTGACTTGAATTTTATTGAAAAGGAACCAGTAGTCTTATCTGGACATCATCACAAAGTAACACCTTTTCTTGGACATTACTACAACAAAATCAAACATAGAGGACCCCACTTCACAGATAAAACAGCAAGATCAGCAGGATTGAACATTAAGACGAAACGCTTAATTTCGTCTGATACTAAAAAAGATGGAACTTTTCGCCAAACCGGAAGAGGATCAAATATTACCTCTTGTCATACCCTTCTGAGGACCACCTTTAACCGTTGTCGCCGTCTCACAACGTTGGAGAAAACAGTTCCTACTATCTCAACAACAGCTATGGAACATTCTACAAATCACAGCGATCTCATTGGAGAGATCCTACTTCATAGGACAAGAAACTGTGCCGAACCCAGTTTTCCGTGGAATTAATCTATTCTGGAAACTTTATAGTGAAATGTCGTAAGCTGAGACGTGATATTTCTCACACGGCCAATAGTGGTTATTTCATCTGTATATATTCCATTTATATTGGGATTTATTCATTTGTGTAAATCTTGTATTCATATTCGAAAAATTTATGGAATAGTGATATCAGTTAGACATCAGACGGGGAGTATTCTTATACTTCGTTCCGTAATTTATACAGGTCGTTTGATTATATTCTTAATCTATTGATGTGTTCCAGTCTAGGAGGATCATTCATCTTAAAACATCGTATCATCGCTACCTTTCCCTCTCTCACACGTATTCGTTACATGAAAACTGCAAGGTCATAACGATCACGAGGAACATTTCGTCGAGACGTCATCTTGGACACAATTCGTGGCTAACCACAGAGTGAGTTAATTCTACAACATTGTATTTGAACCCTTCAAATTGCTCTCTACATATTTGAACCTTTTCTCTGTGAAATACCTGAAATTTAACCGTTCTTAAAAGTACAACATTTTCTCGCTTCAACGGACTGTGCTATCTATAATTACTTTTGACATTTCGTTTTAATAACATTAATTGAACACATTGTAAAATTGTATTTTATTTGTTTTTTTTTTTAGCTCTTTACCATTTTTTAGATTAACTCTTGATTAAAGTATCAGCACCTGATAGTCTTTTCTGCTTGAGCCCAATCGTCGGTTATACTTAGTGGTCAGGCTATTACAACATACCTGTATGAGAAACAAACTGTGAAAAAAAAATTTGTCTACAAGGGGAAACCGAAAAAGATATAACAGATTACCTACGATACTTTTAAGATTTTCGGGATTTCTTTCTACTTTTGCTGTTTCAATGCATTTGTCAGTCCAAGTCAAGAAGAACTTACAGATATCCGTCTCTATACATGATAAATAGTCGGACTGTAATATAATTTCTACACATTCTTTAGAGAGGTTGTTTTCATGTACAGATGCTAAACAAGCTTTCGTGTTACTTTCGATAAACTGCACACTTTCTCGTTGAAGCACTTCCAGATGAAATTGTGAAGTTGAAAGGGCAACAACTGCATCAGAGGAACGCGCAGCCTTTTTTTTTTAAAGATCTAAAAATGTACTTTTCAGCTGCATACAATATATCTCTTACATTTTCCTTTGTTATCTCAATTTCATCACTGTAAAATGTAAATTAGTGTTTTCAACGGTTAACCGGTTAAACGGTTAACCGGTCGAACGACCGAATACCGAATACCAAAAACGCTAACCGGTTAACCGGACTTTTTTTTCAATTTTGATAGATTTTATATAAATTTGTATTGAAATCATTAAACAGTTAGGATTTATTTTAAAAATGTCGTCGTGGTAATTAATTTGACAGATCAGTTGTCCAGTAAATTGATTGCTATTGTTTATCCTATAAACATAGAAATTAATTAGAACTTGTCTCTCAGCTCGGGGCAGGATCTTAAAGAAACATAATAAGTATACTTGTTTTTTAGCAGTAACTCTAAATTTTACGATTTACTTCATTATTTTGTTTCTGATCTTATATTGTGTAAACCTACATCTAAATGTGCAACTTCCGTCTTGCAAGGCTTAGTCTTACTTTAAACGAAATGCTAACTAAAAAATTGTGAACCAATGTGAATGTACTCAATGTATACGTGATAGTACGAGTAACATGCAAACAAAGTAAAGAAACAGGCCGTACGATGACCTGTAGTTGTTAATTTCTGTGTCATTTTAATCTCTTGTGGAGAATGGTCTCAGCGGCAATCATACCACATCTTCTTTTTTATAATTAATCACTCAAAATGAAACACTCCACATCATTTTCGAAGACAACAAGTGAAAAGGAAAGAATAATCAGTTTCAGACATATTCAATTCTACGAGATCAAGAAGTTTTTTTATTTTATTTTTCGATCTGAAGTTGGTACAAACGCTATAGTTGATACGGTGTTGTTGATTATTAAAAGTCAAACTTCGTCAGGAATCCTCATAGACAAGCCTGATAATGCCAGAGGACAAACTTCAATTCTAAAAGCGTAAATTTATGACTTGGATGAAAGGTTGTCAAATTGACACTCATACCACATCTTATATCTATGTGTAGGGTACTATTGATAAGGCTTGCATGCACCAACTCAAACTACCGGTTAACCGGTTAATCGGTCGAACGATTATCCGAGTAACCGGTTAGGCAAAAGTGTACGATTTGACAACACTACTGTAAATGTATCTGTACAATAAAAAAACAAAATTATGCTAAGTCAATAGATATAGTAAATAAAAATACTTAAATACACACAATTTGTTGTGAGTCCGAAGAGTAAATAAATCACCTCATATTCCCTTCATACATGTAACTTCGGGCTCATGGTTTCTTTTTCAAAAATCAACGCTTATTCATTGTATCGTTATCACAGAATGGGCTAAACCCAATAACATGGCTTACCATAGTTCATTCGACTTTCTGTTGTAAAAAGTGTGAGGTATCTACACATAACCAAACGTTTGACATTTGGTAACTAAAACTTACATTTCAACATTTATGTTCTTCCAGTTCTCATCTACGGAATTGACATTCTTCTTCCAGACAATAAACACTTACAGCCACTAGAAGTATTCCATCGAAAATCAATCAAACAGATCTTGTCGCTTCCCAACAACACTGCGGATGCAACTATTTATACTATAGCAGCAGTTATTCCACTCCAAGGCATTATACACGAGATTTGTGATATGGAATCATCCGTAGAAAATATCTTGCTGAAAAACAACTCTCGATATCCGGATTTAACTCCAAAACCAGCTGGTTCTCTAAAATATGTTGCTTACTGGCACAATACATTCTACCCCCAGCTAATGAACTTATACAGAACCCGGTCAGGTCAGTAGATACATGTACCGATGGAAAGCAAACGTTAAGAAGGCCTGGCATGAACAACTCAGGACAAACGTATCTTTATACGTCTCTCTTCGCAATTTATCTGCCGCAAATAATATTCCATGGCACAATATTCATCCTTGTCTTGCAAGTGTTGGTACCTCTACACAAGATCTTATATATTAGCCGCCTACAACCAAAATTAAAACTATTAACAAGAACGTATTATCTGCAAAGCAATAAGGCTGCATTTAAACAAAATACAATAGATCCAACTTGTCCTCTATGCAATGAAAACTCAGAAACTGTTGAATATTTTCTTCTAGATTGTAAATCTCTGACAACTCGTATGTCCATATCTGCATGAATTAGACTGCTTTCTTCGTAGCATTAAAAACTGTGTTAAATTCATTTACCTAACCAGGTAAGTAATAAATAAACAGCTTATTTTTAGACCCACAAGTAGATTATTATGCGCATGTGACTGTACACGGTGGGTATGGTTGTCCTGCGAGAGAACGTTCTGTGCTGGTGATTTGGTCCTGTCAGGTGCTGGTGGGTCCTAATTCTGTGCTGGTGGGTTTGTTTACATTGTATCAGAACGGCAATAAAACCACTGTTTTGTTGCTTATTTTTTTCTCTGATGCGTCATAAGTACCATGCAAAGTATATTACAACAATATTATATTGCAAAAGTCGTGCAAGTTCGTTAAACGGAATTGTCCTGACGCTGTGCTGGTGATAAGAAAAACGGTCCTGGTTCTGTGCTCCTATGTCCTGGTTCTGTGCCTTTATATTTTAGTTAAAAGTG
This sequence comes from Mytilus edulis, assembly GCA_019925275.1. Classification (NCBI taxonomy): domain Eukaryota; kingdom Metazoa; phylum Mollusca; class Bivalvia; order Mytilida; family Mytilidae; genus Mytilus; species Mytilus edulis. Next base: position 33,322,918 of record CM034359.1, read on the forward strand.
GCATATATTCAAGATCATTGATGCTGTACTGTTATTGACTAATTAACTTTTGTCAGCTTTCTTGAAATTGACCTTGTTGTGAATCTGTTTACTGTTATTATGAGAGAAAAAAATACCCCTATTTTTTTATTTTTTTTAAATTAACTGTAATCTTATTTATTGGCCTGTTAATGGAACCCTTCTTGCCCCCTTTTAAGATAAGAAAATATGTTTACGATTTCCGGGATTACGATCATTTTGCAAGATCACCAAAATACGTTGTAATTTATACAATACTAATGTCTTATATAAAGTATATGATGTGGTATGTTTGTTGTCAATGGACAAATTTCCATAAGAAACCAAAGGAAGTAATTAAGTGCTGACTATAAGAATGACAATAGTATTGCGGGTTTGTTTGTTGTTTTTTTTTTTTTGGGGGGGGGGGTGGATGGGGGATAAGTTAGAGCGAGGTTACAGTGAAAGTTTTAAGCTTGGAATAGTTTCCCGTAAGATTTAAAAGTTGTATTTTAAAAGAAAAATGTATCTTATAGCTATTAAGAATCACTTGCTGTATCTGTAAGATTTTTTCAACATAATTTTTTGTCTGAACGGTTATCAGGTATTTTTTTTCGAAAGTTCGATAGAACACTAAAAAAAAATTCACTATTTTATGAAAGGGCAGACTAGAATATGTCAATTTCAAAAATTAAAATAATTCGTAGCTTCATACAACCAATTGAGTATAACATAAGTATATAAGTTTAAAAAAGAAATTCTTAGATTAAACACCTACATTTAACTTTAAAAGGTCATAACAGTTTAAAACAATACAAATCTACACACACACAAAACTGGCCTCGTTTCAACTGGTTATCAACCCAGATAAGTTAGAGCGAGGTTACAGTGAAAGTTTTAAGCTTGGAATAGTTTCCCGTAAGATTTAAAAGTTGTATTTTAAAAGAAAAATGTATCTTATAGCTATTAAGAATCACTTGCTGTATCTGTAAGATTTTTTCAACATAATTTTTTGTCTGAACGGTTATCAGGTATTTTTTTTCGAAAGTTCGATAGAACACTAAAAAAAAATTCACTATTTTATGAAAGGGCAGACTAGAATATGTCAATTTCAAAAATTAAAATAATTCGTAGCTTCATACAACCAATTGAGTATAACATAAGTATATAAGTTTAAAAAAGAAATTCTTAGATTAAACACCTACATTTAACTTTAAAAGGTCATAACAGTTTAAAACAATACAAATCTACACACACACAAAACTGGCCTCGTTTCAACTGGTTATCAACCCGAATCGCTATAAGATCATATATAAGCTCACCTGTGTCGAGGGGTCGTGTGAGGTTCATGTATTGTCTTGGCGTCCGCAATTACAAAAAAGATCTTTTCTGAAATTACTTGACCAAATGTTACCAAATGATTTTTCAAGAGTGAATCTAGGAAAAACAATATTCATCAACAAACATGACCACTGTCTGTTAAAATGTATTCGAGTTTTTAGTTACAGCCGATTCCATTGAGTATGTAGGCAAAGGTAATATTTTTGGTTAGCTTGCTTGTTAGCTAAACCGTGAAGTCATTGTTAGATAATGTATACTACCTTCCTTTCGAAGTAGACTGGTCCTACAGACAGAAAGATGTGTCATTTGTCGGACTAGTCTACTCTAAAAGTAGGATAGTTTACATAATCTAACAATGACTTTTCTGTTCAGCAAGCAAGATAACCAAAGATATTCCCTTTGTCTACACACTCATTGAAATCGGCTTTAATATTGCAAAAGTTCAAGCAATTAGGGCAAAACTTACCGAGTAAAAAAAATCAAAAGGCCAACGTCTATCTACCTTGCACATTTCAGAAAATTCAGATCAGATAACGAAACTTGATCCAGCAACATTTATAAGTAATTTAAGATTTTGACCCTCACAGTTTCCATTCACCACACATATTTTCGTTACAATGAATAATTTTAAATACAAAAATACCAGTTGCAGCCTTTTGTTTATCTATTAATATATGTATACGGATAAAGTTATGAAAGGAAGCAGGATCACCAGGATGAGAAGTCCATGTCATCTGAAACAAATGCTAAGCATAGATCTAGAAAGCGACAGATAATCATGACACTAAAAAAACTCTCTTCTTTTCGACTTTTTTCAAACAAATTGACACATAAAATGGATTATATAGTATTGCGGAATTTTTAACTTGTGTTCAATTCATTGGTTACACCTTTTACTAGGATAACAATCCTGTCAAGTATGAGCTGGGTAAAATATTTCAGAAAAGAAGATGGAAATGTGAAAGTTTCCGTGTGTCAGGTGCAACAGCATACGAACAGCTAACATGCCTCGTCAGGGTGGAAGCTAAAAAGTCCACGAAAAGTTGATTTAAAACCTTTATTCGTTCCAACAAAGTTATTGAGATTTTGTTGAGGATTTAACCATCTACGACAACAAGAATTTTTTTTTTTAGAATTTACAGCTCTTCTATTAATATATGCAAAGCAAACCATTGATCAAATTGCTTGCTATGATTGTTTGGATGTTTGTAAACGACAGGTAAGTAGTCTGTTTACTATATACTAGAATTTGTTTGGACAATAAACATTAACTTCAATTCCTGTCAGTTTGTATTTGTCCAATCAAATCCCAGTATGTATTGAAACTCCGCCTACCTATTGTTTGAAAACATCCAAGCAAACATAGCAAGCAAGTCAATCAAAGTTTTTTTTTTGCATGCTTTTAGAGAAGAGCTGTACTATATAATGCAAAAAAGTGTTTAAGTCTTTCGCCAAAAAATACTATCAATTTCTTTTTGTCCTATGTAAACTTCCGTACCATTTCCTTCCATTCATGATCATTAAATTGAACTGTAAAATATTTCTTGGTACCTTCTTAATTCCTTTATAAGTCTTATGTAAACATAATAATGACAATAACTGTTGTCAGCACAAGATTCACTGCACACTTTTAAAGTTCTGCTTCATCAAACATTAAAATGTGAACTTAAGTTTTAAGACTTTTTTAATCGACACGATTAGGATTTTTGTATATGAGAACATGGTTTATCTATTAGTTGAAAATGCGGCTTTGAACTAGCTTTCAGCATCTGCGAGCATTCGTTGTTCAATAATGTGTGTCTTTGTACGTGTTATTATTGTATGTGATAAATTGTTGTGTTGGTACACCACTATAACAATGAAGGAGGAAATGAGGAGGGTTGGTTGGGTGGAAGTGGGGAGGGGTATGCGGAGCGCTAACAAACATGTCTATGCGGCATGGGCTTTGATCCTTGTTAAAGCATCAATGTAAGGGGCATTTAATATTCTTATTTTAGATACTATATATATTGTTATCTGATATTGGACGACAGATGTTGCCCTTTTATGTAATTATGTAATACAAGTTACGATCATTTGAAAACACATAACAAACAGCCAAATGGATGCACAAGAGCTAAAATAGAAGTCATATTGACAACAATTATCTGCTCAATTTTATTGATTTTGTAACATTTGTTTCAAATATGACCAACTTCTTATCCAAAATCACCAGCACTGTATCAGGACCCACCAGCACAGTATCAGGACATGAATAAATTGAGAAAATGCTAAAGTTTAATAAATTGCAATGTTTTTTCACAAAATAGTTTTGTCGTGTGGATTGCAGTGTAGAAAGCGGACTCTATGAGCATTTTTGTTTTATTTTTTCAATTCTAGATTTTCTGAAAACGAGCATTTTTGTGTTACGCTTACTGAAATACTTTAGAGAGTCAACTTTTTAATGGTTTACATATGAACCCATAAGAAACAAAATTGAAAAATCTCAACTGTTTTCTTCCATTTTTTATGAGTGAAAACGTCAAAAATCATCATTTTCGTCTTTGTTTACATTTTTTTATTGATCACCAGCACCCGTCAGGACCGAATCACCAGCACAGAACGTTCTCTCGCAGGACGACCATACCCACCGTGCTGTAGATGCAAGTGTACTGACAACTGATTCAAAGTAGAGTATATCATTAGGAAATTCTGCTATGCCTTACATATAGTATTACCATAAGAAATGAACTTTTGAAAGCTCTGCCGTCAAGCAAACGAAAGGGCTATTCAATGTAGCCAACATTCAACCCACGGGAGAGCATTTTTGTGAATATAGTCCTGTAAATAGTGAACTTTATGGGTCGATGCCACTGCTGGTGGAGATTTATTTCCCCGAGGGTATCACCAGCCCAGTAGTCAGCACGTCTGTATGGAACGCCATGACTGTCTTCTGATGTTAACTTTTAATATGTTCGGTGCTTTATGCATTATGTTCCGTAGTATTTACATTATGTTCAGTAGTATTTATATTATGTTCAGTAGTTTCCATATTATGTTCAGTAGTTTTGACATTTTGTTCGGTGCTTTGGTTATTATATTTTGTAGTTTCATTATTATATGCAGGGGTATTTAAATTATGTTCGGTAATTCTGACGTTATATTCAGTGCATTTTTCATTATGTTCTGTACTTTCGACATTATGTTCAGTAGATTCAATATTATTTGCAGTACATTATGTATAATCATCAGTGGTTTCTTTATATTCGGTGGATTATTTATGATGTTCAGTAAAATAATCAGTATTATACTCAGTTCATTGAACTATATGTTATGTGGTTGTATCATTATGATGATGCAGTAAAAGTCGGGAAATTTATAACGGAAATTGTCGGGAAAAAAACACCAACTAACGCAGATATTTTCGACAGACGTTTTCTTTATGGACAGAAAATTGAAGAAATGAAAGCAATATTAAATCAGTTTGGTTTACGTTCACACGTTGGTTTTGCATAAGAAAAAAATAGTCCTGACTTAATTTGTAAGATGATAAGATTGATTGGTTGTTGTTTTCTGAAAGTACAGTGGCAACTATTTCACGCATATTTATGACGGAGAGAAGGATTTTTTAACAAGAAATGAAAAGTTGCATGCATTGTCGTTGATCTACAATCACCATAAATGACAAACAGACAAACAGTAGAAATAAAACATAAACACATATTCTATAGCTTTTGTATTCCTAGTATAGGTAACCATTTTAGATGGTTAATTGTAGCAGATTAATCTCATGCACCGACTTAAGCTTTTAACAAACCACTGGCCACCAAGATTTTTATATTATTCTGCATCCTATCCCGCTAATAGGCGTTTAAATATCAGATATTTATGTGAATAACCAAAGATACATGAGGTTGCGGATGAGGTTTAGAAAATAGAAAATAAGTCCAGTTCCCGCTAAAAAAAAAAGAGATCGATCGAAGTTTGGCAAAAAATAAAAAAATTGAGAATAAGGGGATGCTTCAATGTAAAAATAATTTTTGAAAACTTTGGAAAAGGGTTAAAAAAAAGTAAATACAGAATTAAATGATTTTTAGAATAACTAAACTTTTTCTGCATACCAAATTTATCATTGATATGGAATGAAATGTTGAACTGGTCGTAATCAGAGCTGGTTCATTTATGTTACTATGCAAATTATGTGCATTTGATATTTTCATCGAAAATCACGAAAATCGACCACTGCGTCGAATCCACTTCTTGTGGAGTTTGTTTTCCCAAAGGGTATCACCAGCCCAGTTGTCAGCATTTCTGTGTTGACATGAATTATCATTGATATGGTCATATTTATAAATTAACTTTTTACAAAACTTTGAATTTTTGAAAGACTAAGGCTTTTCTACCTCAGAAATAGAACACCTTATCTGTATTTGACAAAACTTTAAGAACCATTGGTCCTAAATGCTCTTCAACTTCGTACTTTATTCGGCCTTTTTAAAAAAAATTATTCAAGTTTATATCATGAGTTTATTTGCACGAGTTAACAAATCTTGAACCATTTCATCCACTATTGCAGACAAATTTAACCTTACATTCTTATCCTGCATTGTGTCAATAATTATTACAACAATGATAAAATAGTTCTTGATAGAGTTTAGACACAAATGACCAACAATGATAAAATAGTTCTTGATAGAGTTTAGACACAAATGACCATTTGCAACAAAAACCTTTGCAATGGCAGAAAAAAAAACAGTTTTCATCAATTTCATACATTCAAAGAGCTAGTCTACATGGAATTTTATGCTGGTATGCAAGGGTATATAATGAAATATTGTACAAAGTGCTACAAACAATGAACATTGAGTATCAGTATGATTGCCATTTTAATATAATCATTTATTAGGATTTTTAATCTTCCAACAACCTCATTTATCTTGGGCTATTTCAAATAAATAGCTGATATTTAGGCATCTATGAACAGGGTTGGATGTAGAATTCTATAGGAATATCTACAAGGAGATTGTTGGTGGTTTGATAAAAGTCGCGGTGCATGAGATTAATATGCTACAACCAACCAACTAAAATGGTTACCTATACTAGGGGTACTTCGATATTTTTTTGGAAGGGGTGTGCCATTTTTGACTCGAAAAACGTACCCATTTTGATATAACATTCACTGAAATTCAGTACCTATAGTTAAATTTTAAAATATGACCCATGCTTATTTATAATGAACAAATACACTAGCTATCATCCGCACTACATACTATATTAATAATGTAAGATTCTCAATAGAATACATGTATTTATAAATGATATGTAGATCATACCCCAAATCAATATACAGTTATCAAACGTAAATGCATTTTAATATAGGATGTCATTAAAAAGGAGGGTCATTTTTATATAAAATCTCGCAAAATTATGACCCATATTTTTGGCACATCCTCGTATACCCAATAGTAGGAAGTTACACCCCCCCCCCCCCCCCCCCCCCCGTGAGCTATACCCTGTTCATAAAACTTTCTAGCTGCGAAAACGTAGCTCTATCGTCCTTTGAAATTTTTTCTTGCCGATATGGACCGCAATATATATATAAATCACCAAAAGGACCTGTCGAGCTACGTTTTTCTAACATCTGATTTCCGGAAAATTATAGATGGAAAAATAAGGGAGTTCGCTTCTCAGTTTCAAAGTAATTAACTTTTCAAAACACTGGTTTATATTGATAAGGAATTTATAAAGGAATTCAAAGAGCAAAAAAAATATATAGGTCACCGTGCTTGTTTTCGAGGAGATTCACTTGTTGTCGAGTATCGAGTTGCGAGTTAAGAAAATCGAGTTGCAAGTTAAGAAAGTCGAGTTGCGAGTTACAAAAGTCGAGTTGCGAGTTACAAAAGTCGAGTTGCGAGTTACAAAAGTCGAGTTGCGAGTTACGAAAGTCGAGTTGCGAGTTACAAAAGTCGAGTTGCGAGTTACGAAAGTCGAGTTGCGAGTTACGGAAGTCGAGTTGCGAGTTACGAAAGTCGAGTTGCGAGTTACGAAAGTCGAGTTTCGAGTTACGAAAGTCGAGTTGCGAGTTACAAAAGTCGAGTTGCGAGTTACAAAAGTCGAGTTGCGAGTTAAGAAAGTCGAGTTGCGAGTTACGAAAGTCGAGTTGCGAGTTACAAAATTCGAGTTGCGAGTTACGAAAGTCGAGTTGCGAGTTACGAAAGTCGAGTTTCGAGTTACGAAAGTCGAGTTGCGAGTTACAAAAGTCGAGTTGCGAGTTAAGAAAGTCGAGTTGCGAGTTACGAAAGTCGAGTTGCGAGTTACAAAATTCGAGTTGCGAGTTACAAAAGTCGAGTTGCGAGTTACAAAAGTCGAGTTGCGAGTTACGAAAGTCGAGTTGCGAGTTACAATAGTTGAGTTGTGAGTTAAGAAAATCGAGTTGCGAGTTAAGAAAGTCGAGTTGCGAGTTACAAAAGTCGAATTGCGTAAAAATGTGGAAACTAAAATTTTTCAATTTTTTGGTGTAACTGATAACATTTCGGAATGATGATTTCTTATAGAATTGTATATAGTGTTGTTGATTATTTTTGTGGTTTGGACTCTATCTGAGTCTCTTGTAAAAATAAAATGGACTAGATAATCACTACGTTTAGTATTTTCTGAAGAAGCAGATAGCCTTTTGAAATACAGCAGATGGCTTGCATTTTAATTATTTTTAAATTTCATACATAGCACCGTCGTATTAAACGTAAAGGGACATAGCAACTAAACTATATTTCATATATGTAAAACACCCCTTCTGCAGATTTCGTTTAAAGTGGGCTTTTTGGGGCAGCTGCGGAGCCGGGCAATATTCTTTAGGGACCGCAAAATTTATTGTTTGTCAGTGACACTCAAAATTGAGGATGTTAAAATTATATATGTCTTATGCATTGGCTAGAAATGAAGGGGATATGATGGGCGTGAATAAAACCAGTTTAAACACGCCGCTTTTTTGTGTCTGACCAATTTCAGGAACCTTTAGCCTTTGTTGCTCTTGTATACATTTTAATTTTGGTTCATCTTTATATTTAGCAGCATAGAATGGCGTCTACATTCTTTATCTATCTATATTGTGTTTCGGGCCTGCTCAGGGCTCCCTCTAGGTGTGTGATTTTTCGCTGTGTTAATTTGTAGACCTAATGACCTTTGGTTGAATTGTATATTTTGATTTGGTTGCTGTCTTTTTGACTCATTCCCCATTTTTATTCTTTATTTTATAAATGTAGCTGTCAAAGATACTATTGTAAAAACTATATTTGCGCCATTTACAGGTAAGATTTAATTGGAAAGTATAAAATGATTATTGCTACATCGTGATTTCATACGTATTTTTTTAAAGTCAGTGGCAGATCCAGAAATTTTCATAAGTGGGGGCCCACTGACTGACCTAAGAGGGGGCCCGCTCCAGTCACGCTTCAGTGATTCCCTATATAAGCAAACACTTTTTTTTTCCAAAAAGGGGGCCCCTGGCCCCGCCCCCTCCTAAATCCGCCTCTGAAAGTATTGGGTAACTTATTAAACTGAGTCACTAACTTAGGTTTAAACTTGAGTTATATAGACGTGTTCACATGTTTGATATTGTCAATTATAAGTTATTTTAAACTTAATTAAATTAAACATCAACCCAACAATGTTAGATCTGTAAATTTGCTTTCGCAAATTTTTGGTTCTTCCCTCGCCGGGATTCGAACCCATGCTACTGTGATATCGTGACACCAAATCGCCTGCACTATATATATATGTTATAGAGTAAAATTACTTGGATTGTAAGATGATGAAGTTCGCAATTTGAATATTGCTTATAGTGATTTTTTGTATAGCTCTCCCTTTCCATTCTTAAAAAGTCAATATACATTTTAAACCTAGATACTTATAATTGTAAACACATTCTATTATATCTTTTTCGCAATACAAATATTCTTTTAAAATTTTTCCAGGTTTGTTAAACATATTAACTTTGGTTTTAGATAGAGTGACCGCTAAACACTCGTGTTTGAAAGACTTGCCTTGGAACTAGACAAAAAATAACAAGATCCTCTGCATACATGAGGCACTCAATTTTGCGGTAATTTATATCAACAGCATCTAGGGTTTCATTTAATGCATCCGGTTAAATTCTTTTATAAAAATCTTAAAAAGGTTGGGATTCAAAATATCCCCTTCGTTTACTTCAATTTGGGAATACAAATTAGAAGTAAGCACATTATCTATTTTCGCACATAATTCACTTTTATTATACATATCTGTCACGATTGCATGGAAATTACTACCTATGTTTGGCGGCAAAAACACACGTTTTTCAAAACGATGGATGTAATAATGAAAACGGAAAATATCGATCTTCAATCGGATTTAAAAAGTCTATATATATATATCGATGTAGTTTTAAAAAGATTAATCTTATTTGAATCGATCTTTTTTCAAGGTTTAAATGTTTAGATCGATCGCTTTTGTCAGGTGAATGTTAATATATATTCAGATATGAAAATAAATCTGCGCATGTTCGGCGTGTTTAAAAATGATGGATGGAATACGAAAAGTAAACATAGATTCGGCTATTTTTTTATTATCTTCTAAATCAATAAGTTCTATTTGTTTGCTGCAAATCCTCATCTTCAAACGCATTGGCCGTTCGTTATTTAGCGATAGATATATAGTTTACACACATATCTTTGTTTAATGACTTGTGATGTACGATCCAAAATAATGATTAATAAGTCCATACGAAATTCCAATGAGCAAACTATTTTCTCAATGATTTTGCAATGTGTTATAGTTTGCGCGAGATGCAGAATTTCCTTTACTATTCTATTTTTAGGATTATTTGTTTACGAAAGGTAATCATGGTAATTTATGGTCAGATCGGTTCTTTTTTTGTTGTAGTGTAAACGCATTGAATTAAATAAGATCGATCTCGTCCATTAAGGATACATTATTTTTTTTAAATGCTTCCAGAACTTAACTTATATTAGACTCTAATAAATAAGTATCACATAAACTGTTTCAAATCCCACAATCACGGGAATAACTAAGTTCAGGTGCATGCATGTTTTGTTTATCAAATGTGAATCAAACCTGAAAATTCGGTGTAAACAATATTTTTTTAACTCGCAACTCGACTTTCTTAACTCGCAACTCGACTTTTGTAACTCGCATCTCGACTTTTGAAACTCGCAACTCGACTTTCTTAACTCGCAACTCGACTTTTGTAACTCGCAACTCGACTTTCGTAACTCGCAACTCGACTTTCGTAACTCGCAACTCGACTTACCTAACTCGCAACTCGACTTTTCTAACTCGCAACTCGACTTTTGTAACTCGCAACTCGACTTTTCTAACTCGCAACTCGACTTTTCTAACTCGCAACTCGACTTTCGTAACTCGCAACTCGACTTTCCTAACTCGCAACTCGACTTACCTAACTCGCAACTCGACTTTTCTAACTCGCAACTCGACTTTTGTAACTCGCAACTTGACTTTTCTAACTCGCAACTCAACTTTTTCTAACTCGCAACTCGACTTTCGTAACTCGCAACTCGACTTTCCTAACTCGCAACTCGACTTTCCTAACTCGCAACTCGACTTTCGTAACTCGCAACTCGACTTTTGTAACTCGCAACTCGACTTTCGTAACTCGCAACTCGACTTTCGTAACTCGCAACTCGACTTTTGTAACTCGAAACTCGACTTGCTTAACTCGCAACTCAACTTTCTTAACTCGCAACTTGCAACTCGACGATAAGAAACCCTCGTTTTCGAGATATGAGCCATTGAAATTTTGGCGGGAAAATATTCTCTCTTGACTTTTCATACCTTTATCATTGACAAGTTAAAGTTCTCAAAAACTGTTAAAAAGTAATAGACAACTTTCGAGTTCGATGCATTTCCGTCAAAAACTCTGGTTTTAGTGAACGTCATTTGTGCGTTTAGGGGCGTCGTCACTTCCGTTTCAATGTTGAGCGAGTGGTTGGAAAACTATAATTCTATATTGTACGAATTATTCAGCAAATTAAATTCTCAAAATTGACAATCAGCACTGCTGTCATTAGGGAATTGTCATTAAGTACCTACAGAACAACCATTATTTCTAGTTAATCCTACACAACGACGATCACTAAGACGCTTGATGAACGTAAATAGTGCAGGGATACAGGCGATCCCCTTTATCTGGTAAATGACGTCATAAAGGCGCGCATAATTGACGAGTTTTTGCCGGTGACGGATGAACTCGAAAGTGGTCTATTAAAAAAATTTATAAGACTTTTACAGATGGCTTATCATTTATACATGTTAAAGAATTTCAAAAAGAAAAATGAGGGTCACCGGGCAAATTTTTTCAAGGCATTCAAATGGATAAAACCAGAGGATTCCGAAAATCTGACAAATCAATTTTTATGTACCAGCTAGTCTATAGCTACGCGTTCAATAGTCAAAATCTACGTAGCACTACGTAGCAGCTACGATATTGAACGCGACCCAAAGTACGCTGGTTTACATTTGATTTAAATATTGTTCAAAATTATATAATTGTTTGTTTCTTGTACTAGTTTGAATATTTGAAAAAATCAATTAGCTTAAGAAATATAATTATATGAATATTGAACAGTTTTACGATCATCATATCATTGTTTTAATGAGTATTATCTGCTTATGGTTTACTCTGGATTTCAGTTGATAAATAAGCAAGCCCATTGGAAACAGAAGTGAAAGTAGAATCGCAAAGGTTGATATTTATAGATAAGCAACTCTGTGATAAACATTTGAGAGTTAGATAACAATGACCTTCTCTACAATAATTCGACTTTCTAAAAACGACATCAAATAGTTACAGATACTTACGGCGGTTGAGGTTTGTTCACAAAAAGGGGGGATTGTTTTCAATGTTGACATACGTTTGTTTCTCCTTATAGAAGCTTGCCTGGAAACTTTTATTAACATGTTATAATGCTTGTTCCTTGTGAAACAAATAATCTGTACCCTTTACTCATTGAGCATAGATGAATACAGGGAATGAGCCCCCCTTTTTGTTGGAAAAAAAATGTTGATTATAGGTAATCACTGAAGCATGACTGGAGCTTGGCCCTTTCACAGGAGTTTCAAACTCCTGTGGCCCTTTTAAGAACAGTCAGGGGCCCCCTAATAAAAATTTCTGGGTCCACCACTGCAGTCAAAGAACCTATAAATACTCTAAATTATTTCTTCCACAATTCTTATTAATTACTCTTTTAATCTAGCTAAGAATTTTTTTAAAACTATCAAGAAAATCCCAAGTCAGGAGCCTGTAATTCAGTGGTTGTCGTTTGTTTATATGTGACATATTTGTTTTTACTTTAATTCTTTAATATAAATAAGGCTGTTATAGTTTTCTCGTTTGAATTGTTTTACATTGTCATGTCAGGGCCTTTTATAGCTGACTATGCTGTATGGGCTTTGCTCATTGTTGAAGGCTGTACGATGACCTATAGTTGTTAATGTCTGTGTCATTTTGGTCTCTTGTGGACAGTAGTCTCATTGGCAATCATACCACCAAAAAAAAATTCATCTTTTTTAAATATATGTAGAATACTGGCCATGTGTTACTGGTAATAAAAGTAGAGTTGTGCAATACGGCCGGAACTTGTATTTGACGGGACTTGACACTACCTAATTGTAGTTGATTTTATCATCAGGTCATGAGTTATAACATGTATAAAGATATGATACAGAAACGGACACATGTAAAATAGAGACTCGCTATTATCCTAATAATTTCTGATAAAATAAAAAAAATGTTATTCAAACTAGTTTTATAGTCATGATAGTAATGCTAGCTAGTGCAGTTTCAAACTAATGTATTGTGTCACTTCAAATTTGTTAAAATTGCATTCTTTTCATCACAGAAAAATACAAAATACAAATTAACAGGGTTATTAAAATAATGGTGGCAATCAAATTCCCAAACAATTATAAAACACTTTACATCGAATAAATCAAACTTATTTAGGTAATTTTATATGACAAAATATATCTATACTTTATGATAAAACTTGTATTTATTTTGGTTAGAGTTATGTGGTTAATTTTTTGACCAGTTCCAACAGTTTTTCAGTCAGACTCTACCAAAATATATAAATCTTGGGATAATAGTCTTGGGGAGTCCAAGATTTTATCAATTTTATTCTGAAAAAAAACCTATCAGATTCATTTCCCTTTAGATATACTGATCCCAGGTTATAGTAACTCACAGTAAGGCTGTGGATATAGTTACAAAAGTTGAGTAACGTTCTTGAGTCACAAAACATTTAGTTGGCTTGAAGTATGTACAAATATATGTATGTTTAAAAAGTTTTGTCAAGAGTTTATAAAATCAAGTTGTGAGTTATTAAAGTCGAGTTGCAATAAGCATGATAAGTTACAAAAGTCAAACTGTTGCAATAAGTTACAAAAGTTGAGTTGCAAGTCAAAAAAATTGAGTTGTAAGTTAATAAAATTGAGTTGAGATGCAATCTACAAATCTCAGATTTAAGGATGTACTTGCAATGACATAAGTGAAATTTTTAAAATCTAGAAATTATAGAATTGATATTATGACATGTATAATTAAGTTGGAAGAGCATTAGTTAAGGATCAAAGTAAGCTAAAAATATTGAGAGCTTATTATGCCTCAATCATTTATTTGAATACATAACATATTTAAGTTTTTAATATTTAAGCAGACAATGGCATGACATAGAAGCTATGTTCAGATGAAAAGTGTTTTAAATTACAAGCATGGATTGGAGAAAAACAGAAGTAGAAGTTGATTTGCCAAATGGTGCATGTTATCAGGTGAGTCATATTATACATTGGTGGATCCAGAGGGGGTTGGAACCCCCTCCCCCCTTTTTTTTGGACGATCAATGCATTTGAATGGGAACATATGATAGGAACCCCCCGACCTTTTATCCTGGGTTTGGAACCCCCCTTTTGAAAATGGCTGGATCCGCCCCTGTATATTATAGTATATCATCTGATCAAGGATCAACAACTCTCTTAAATGTTATGATTTATAGCACTGGTTGATGCAAACCTTACATGCCTTCGCGTACCCAGCTTATGCTCAGCTTCTGAGTACAATTTTAATAACACAGATTATTTCTATAATTCTGTTTGACGTGAATGCATTAATGAAGATAACTATATATTTCATATGGCAATGTATGGTGTTGCATTCTACTGTTTTCATTGGATATGACGATCAGTAACATGTTGCAAAGTTTATTTTACGTATCTGACGTCTTGTTTCTATTTTTACGTATATTGACGCTATGTTTCTATTTATACGTATATTGGTGGTCAATATGAAAATGTTACTAAATTTAGATTGTGCAATATGGTTTTGTCCATAAATTAAAGATATATTACAAAGACTCCAAAATAATGTGGTAAGCATAAGGGGAGATAATTTGAACCTTGAATACAAAATTTACATCTTCAAATATATTACCATGAATGATATAATTATTGCCCCTGAAAAACATTTACAAATTTATGCAATAAAGTATTTTGATAATTGTAAGGTCTTTACGGTTAAAAATTAATGAACTTTTTTTTTAAACAACAATCTTTGATATATTTTAGGTTTCACTAAAACATGAAATAAATTGTCTGAGAAAATAAATTGACTTTAACAGTATTTTAATACTATATCTTATAATCCTCACTCAGCATATTAAAGGTTATAATTTATAAAAAAAAAAGAAGGAAAAGTTAAAGGATGGCCCATTTTTTTATCCATAGAGTATTATTACAATGACTCAAAAAATGCATCAAGCACAAAGAAAAAGTTGTGTGGTAAGCATAAGGGGGGATAATTCAATTTGAAACCTTGAATAAGAAATGTATATCTTACAAATATACTTATACAAGTAAATATACTTACATGTATTATATTACAATGAATGGTATTACTCTTAAATGACATTAGCACATAATTATGCAATACAATACTATAGATATGTTAATTTTAATTATTGTCAGTTCTATTTTAGTTACAAATGTACTTATATAATTAAGGCAAACATTGATATTTTAGGCTTCGATAAAAGATATAACAGAATCTGGAATACTTGTTGTTTTCAAAGATGAGTAAGTACCTCCAAACATTAATCCTGAGGAGATTTAGAAATAAATTAAAAGAGAACAAAACTTTATATCTGGTTCATTGATATGTAAGAAACAGTTGAATTGAGACAGAAGTATTTTGAGTTTTTTTTTTATAAAGTATAGTTTCTCCATCTCTAATTCATCAAGAAGTTCAACTTATTTGATCTTAAATACTGTACATGTATGTATACAAACATTGGCAAGTGGATTCAATATAAAATCACTCATGTGATGAATTTTCAAGTGAACGAAGGTGATTTTAGGTGTTATATTAAAATTACAAATTATTAGTAATGACATGATGAATCACCAGTAATCAAAAAGATATAAAAAGATGTGGTATGAGTGCCAATGAGACAACTCTCCATCTTATTTACAATTTGTAAAAAACTATTGTAGTCATAGGTCAAAGTACGGTCTTCAACACGGAGCCTGGCTCACTCCGAACAGTACAAGTATAAAGGTCCCCAAAAATAACTAGTGTAAAACCATTCAAACAGGAAAACCAATAGCCTAATCTACATAAAAAACAAGAAACGAGAACCACATCAACAAACAATAACTACTGAACATTATGTTCCTAACTTAGAACAGGTGCAAACAAATGCAGGGGGTTTAAACTTTTTAATAGGTACCAATTTTGAAAGACCAGCAAGAGCGACTTAGACACGAGCACCTTGTTTTTTATTCATTATTATTTGTTCATACATTCCTTTTTTCAGCTTGAAACCAGAAACCAGTGTAAGATTTGAAAAAGTAAGACTGCTTCCACATCAAGATGAAGACAGCTTTGATTTTAAACAAGGGGACATAATTCAGGTTTGTGTAACTGGTGTCAAAAAAGTTTCATGATTTTTGCATTGAAATTACTTTGAATATAATTTTGTTCACAATATTCACCTATGTTCATAATTATTTTATCACAGCAGTATTTATACATGTATTGCAGTTTTATAATATGATGCTATATAAATTCAAGGAGATTATTAAAATAAAACATTAATAACTTCATGAGATGGTAGTACACACAATGACAGACCACTTTCCGGACCCTAAAATGATAGTGCAATCTGGGTTCAAATTCATGAAAAAGTGACCAACTGTGACTTTATTTATTTTCATAGGTTTCAACTTTGATGGATTGAGGAAAACTTGTATTTCATGGATATTTGATTTTATAGTTTTACCAATCTCTGCATACAAAGCCTATGAAATATTTGTTATTCCTTGGATATTTGAATTTGTGGTTCTCTTGTACCCAGGAAACCCAAGAAAATTGGTATTCAACAAATAATAATGAATCCACAGTAATATTAATCCAATTCCTAAGTGAGCCAAGTGAGCTTTTCTCATCACTTGGCGTCCGTCCTCTGTCCTGCGTCCTCCGTCGTCGTTGCCGTTAATTTTTCACAAAAATCTTCTCCTCTGAAACTACTGTACCAAATTTAACCACACTCATCATTGGGGTATCTAGTTTAAAAAATGTGTCCGGTGACATGGCTAACCAAACAAGATGGCCGACATGCCAAAAAAAGAACATAGGGTTAAATGTAGATTTTGGCTTATAACTCTGAAACCAAAGCATTTAGAGCAAAACTGACGCGGTAAAACTGTTTATCAAGTCAAGGCTCTGAAATTTTCAGATGAATCAGACAACTGGTTGTTGGGTTGCTGCCCCTGAATTGGTCATTTTAAGGAAATTTTGCCGTTATTATCATGAATATTATTATAGATAGAGATAAACTGTAAACAGTAATAATGTTCAGCAATGTCAGATCTACAGATAAGTCTGCATGACCAAAATGATCATTTGACCGTCCTGTATAGTAATTTTTTACCAATTTTTTACCAATTTTTGTAATCTTTTACAAAAATCTTCTTCTCTGAAACTACTTCGTCAAATTTAATCCAACTTAGCCACAATCATTATTGGTTTATTTAGTTTTAAAAATGTGTGTGGTGACTCAGCCAACCAATCAAGACGGCTGCTATGGCCAAAAATAGAACATAGGGGTAAAATGTAGATTTTGGCTTATAACTCTAAAACCAAAGCATTAATAGCAAATTTGAAAGGGGTTACATTGTTTATCAAGTCAATATCTATCTGCCCTGAAATTTTCAGATTAATTGGACAACTGGTTGTTTAGTTGCTGATCCCCAACTTGGTAATTTTTAAAGAAATTTTGCCATTTTTGGTTATTATCTTGAATACTATTACAGATAGAAATATACTGTAAACAGCAATAATGTTCAGCAAAGTAAGATCTAAAAATAAGTCAACATGACCAAAATTGTCAGTTGACCCCTTAATTGCCCTTAATAGTCAATTTTTAACAATTCTCATTAATTTAGTAAATTTCTGTAAATTTTTATACGCCCTTCAAAATTTTGACTGAATGGTGATGGTATACAAATGTACGGTGTCAGTCCGTCTGTCCGTCCGTCTGTCCGTCCGGCGTAAACATTGTCGCACCGTAACTTGAGAACGACTTATCCAAATTTCGTGAAACTTAATATAGTTGTTTCTTATAATGGTCAAATGATCTGTATACTTTTTGATGAAAATAAGATTTAAACATTTTTCGAGTTATAGCACTTTGTAACTAAAACAGGGGTGTGTTTTTTTTCACCGTATCTCAAAAACAATTCTTGATTATTTCTTAAAACTTAACAAACTTCTTAGTTATATTAATCCTAATATCTGTATACTTTTTGGTGATGATTCAAAATTTCATTTTTGAGTTATTGAGTATTTTGTAAAAAAGGGGGAGGTTTTTTTTTACATGTCGCGCTGTATCTCAAAAACGATTTATGATTATTGCTTAAAACTTTACACACTTCTTTGTTATTTTAATCTAAAGATCTGTATACTTTTTGGTGATGACTCAAAATTTCATTTTTGAGTTATTGAGTATTTTGTAAAAAAGGGGGAGGGTTTTTTTTCACATGTCCCACCGTGTCTCAAAAACAATAAATGGTTATTGCTTAAAACTTTCTCAGAAACTATTAATGATTATTGCACAAGACGTCAGGCGTATCATGCGCTCATGGCGCAGCTGTTTATTACAAAATATTTTCCTCTGTATCTAAAGGGCCAAGTTTATTATAGATAGAGAAAATTGTAAGTAGCAAGAATGTTCATTAAAGTAAGATCTTACAAACACATCACCAAAACACAATTTTGTCATGAGTCCATCTGTGTCTTTTGTTTATTATTCACATAGACCAAGATGAACGACACAGGCTCTTTAGATCCTCTAGTTATAAATATAATTAGTTTTTGTTTTAAATTTTTTAAAGGTTACTTAAAGATCTTGAACATGTATAGAAACACATAAATTCTATGTTTACTTATCCAATTCAAATACACCATAACATTACACTGCAATTTTACAGAAATTACACGAGATAAGGAGATGGGACAATAAGGTCGTTATTTGGCCAAAATGTTACTGCAAGGGAGTAGGTCCGGTAAGGGCCGATTTTGGACTTTGATTTCAGGTTTATCTGACAAAATATTTTGGACACTTTTGGAACACTTTAGTGTCTATCAGTATGTGAAAGATTTTGACTGAATTAGTCTTTAAAAACGCTCCGATTCAAGCTTAAATATGAAAAATCTATCACATATATACCAAAAAATGTCACTTTTCAGATGGTTTTTGTCAAAAATGATAGTGGTCGCTTCCGTGTTCATCCACAGCCTTTATATATATGTTATGTATTATCAACAAATACAACTTACATTTCAATATTAAGAATGAACACAAGTGCGGCCCCTTTCATTTAAGACGGAAACCGTCTAAAATTTCACTAAAATGCTAAAATTGTGAAGATTTTAGTAATAATTTAGCATGACTTAATGATGCTAGTACTCAATATATGTGCATTGTATTGTCAGAAACAGCCCATATTTATGTAGCAGAAGCATTCTACTTTCCATTAAATTTATATAACTATAAGTTTACATTTTAACAATTTTGTAAAATTGTTATATTTTGGGTCCAAAAAGGGATCTTACTGGACCTACTCCTTTAAAAGTTATCATACATATTCTTAAATTTGTCCAAACTAGACTAAGATTTAAGGTCTCCAGAAAATAGATAAAAATTTCACATTAAACGAGTAAGCATGGCAGCAAACCATGACAAAATTTGCATATTTTGAAAAATTTCTTGATTTTCCTTATTTTTCATCAAATTTTAAGTATAATTTTGATTGGAAAAGTATGTGTGCAGCAAAAAAACTGAACTTTATATTTGGTGAGATTACGTCAATAGTTAAAACAAAGCTTCTCTGAAATTTTTTTGTTGTTTCTTGGTTGCCCAGGATGTTTCCACAATGGAAATAATAACAGAAAACTGCGTAAATTCTGTATTTTTTCTTGTTTTTATGAAAACGATACATCTTATGACGTAATTCTGACGTCATCAGATAAAAATCTTTATGTTTTTCATTTATATTTTATGACCCTATGCATTTTCAAATATGATGTGCCTATTTGAAATAGTTGACAAACATTTTACTTTCTTTGGCCAAAACCGGGCCTTAATCTCCTTTGTATATATGAACAACTCTCTTCAGGACCGAACACATTTTTTAACAGATAATGAAGGAGTTTTCTCAACACAAGTTAAATGACTAAAAAATAGTACACAAAGTTTATACCTGCTTAATAATGCCTGTAAACTTTTAAAGAGAGGTCTCTGGTTAACCTAGTTTTAGATTCAGACAGGTGTTCTCTTTTTTTGGTCAGGTTGTGTTTTTGACATATTCCACATTTTCATTCTCAATTTTATTTATTGTATTTATCATAGGTTTATTCAAAGGCCGATGAAGATCACATCAAAGGATGGTGGAAAGCTAAGATTCAATTTTTAAAGGGAGATAACTATTATATAGAATATGTAAACAGGGGCGGCATGGATTTACAAAAGAAGGACAACATTCGACCAATTAATCAGGGGTTTGTACTAGAGGAAAGTAATCCAAAAAAAAAATCAAAGAATTAGATGGAAAAATATTGAGGTTTTATAGAATGAGAATTTAATTATGCCAAATTAGTCTAAGGACAGACAACAATTTAGCTGCAGAACTGTAGCTCTTTTAGTTCCTGATAATATATTTTTACTATTTACTGACCAAAATTCCTCCTTAAAACAGCCAAAATCAGGAGGATATTATTTGTATTTCTTGCAGCATCTCAGAAATTATGGCCTTTCTGTTTCATTTATTTATCATTTTCCTAGGTTAAAAAAAGTCAATGTAAGAGTATCACAATTTATTACAAAATTTTAGGTTTTATTTTGATTAAACAACTTTTTTGTAATTTTGTTTCTTTTTTAGCGATTGTTTTAGAAAGCTTTTAGTGAAAGTTCCAAAAAATCTCAAAGCCATGTAAGTTTATTTATAACTTTGATTCATTAATTCTCAAAATTGTTTAGAAAAATGTTTATTATACTGCTTCTGATCCGAGACCACAATTATTTCGTAGTGCATTTCTTTTAGAACATAAATGAAAATAAAAAAAAACCCACCTGCGCTTTCTCAAAGAAACTTTTACAGTGTGTTGTACTACTTTTGGGACAAATTATATCAAAATTATAGAAAACTTCATCGTCTCTAACTCAAAATATGGACAATTTTATGTTAAGGGGGTCTTGAAATCTTTTTACAGCTTCCGAAGTGCTAATTTTAAACCTTTTTCAGCTGGACCAAATCACTACTTTCCTTTAAAATTCTGGACCCAAATTTTTTTACAGTCTAATTTTACCCCCCTATTTGCATCTTGACTTGCAATTTGAGGCATTAAACATGGAGAAATAAATTTGGAAAGGGTATAAAAATTAATGGCAAGTAACCCACTGTCAACACTAGGGACTATATTTGTGAACAACGAAAATCAAAGGACGAGAATGGTGGTCTCGGACCTCCTGTGCATAATTCAAAATTGGAAATTTCAACAAGCATCATATATTCTTACACAAGAAAATAAATCCTGGTCTGCTAGCTACATGTTAATCTTTTCTACTGATTTAATAACTAGAATCATGCAAACAGACTTAAGAAAAAGGCATGTAAGGTCATCATACAAATATGACACTTTTCTAAATTGTAATCTTTAAAATTGTTGTCGCGCACTAAAAACCCCATGGGAACTTTCAAAAGCTGGCAGGTATGTAACAAGTCTATATCTATTGTTATGCACCATTTATGGTCATTATGTTTTCTGGTCTGTCAGTCCGTCCTGCTTCAGGTTAAAGTTTATGGTCAAGGTAGTTTTTGATGAAGTTGAAATCCAATCAACTAGAAACTTAGTACAAATGTGGTCCTTATGATATGATCTTTCTAATTTTACTACCAAATTAAAGATTTTACCTAATTTTCACGGTCCACTGAACATAGAAAATGATTGCACGGATGGGAAATCCATGTACTTGTGACACATTCTTGTTTGAAGAAAAAAAATACATCATAACGATAATGGAACAAAGCAGGCTGGGTAAGTGGGACTGCTTTAATGGTCAAAGTTACTTTTTATTCACCTTCTTCCACCTCAGAGCTATCAGCTCTTTGATTTTACTGAAGCACTGCATGTCTATTTGATTGAAAACAGGATATGTGATAATTTCTTTTTATTGTGTATGTTAATATTTGCCATATGACTTAATCATCAATCAATCTTTTTTTTTCATAAACTTGTATTTTGTACTTCCTGAACTCATCGGATAAAAAATAAGAAGATGTGACAACTATCCAACAAAGTTCAAATGAAGAGATGTAAACAATTATAGGAAACCATATGGCCTTCGATAAATGAGATTAAAATATACTGTGTGGTCAGCTATAAAACAAAAGGTCCTGACATGACAAATATGAAACAATTCAATAGAGAAAACTAATGGTTTAATCTATAACAAAACATTTTACGAAAAACAAATACGACAGACATGAACTAAAGACAACCACTGAATTACAGGCTCCTGACTTGGGACAGGCACATAGAGAATGTGGCAAGTTTAAACATGTTTGTGAGCACTCAACCCCTCTAAACCACTGTAACAGTATAATTTAAGCAAAAACTATAAAAATCAGTTGAAAAAGGCTAAATCATCAGATGGATACAAATAGAAATACATATAACAAAAACAAATAAACACTAAGTACAGATCTGAGAGTACTGAGAGTACTCACAGCTACTGACAGCTAGTTCTAAGGCAATAACAACTTGCCTTGAAAATATTAAATTATAATCACAAACCGAAATTTTTCTGCCATAACCATGACTGCATAATTAGATAGCAATTGTTGCTTGGTGTCAAAGGGTCATTTAGACACAAAATTCACCTAAATACAAAAGGTGTAAATGCTTCTATATGCTAATATAATACACTGCCACTTATACTTTGAAAACTACTATTTCAAAGGAATGTGTTTGACACTTAATTATGATTTTGTAGTTGTGAAGAAGCTGGAATACATTCAGAATTTATCAAACATTCAGGTGTACTCGCAGTAATATACAGTCGAGCATCATCATCCTTGATTTTTGTAGTAAGTTTAATCTAAACATATCTATACAGATATGCAGATTTTGTTGAGTACTATCTCCTTCAAAAAGATTGTTTGAACCATTTGATACAATACAGTTAAATTTTTCTAAGGAACTACATATCAAAGCTTGTTGAAAGTTTCATTTGCATGAACATGCTTTACTATTTAATTGTGTTTTCCAATATATATATTACGCTCATTAACATTCTATTTCTGGATACTAAATGTCGTTTTCTTTTTTAGCCATGGTGTTGTCAGTTTATTTCCAACTTATGAGTTTGAACGTCTCTATTAGAACCCCTTGCCTCTCTTTTTATATATTTTATGCATGTATGAAAATATAAACTTAATCTGATTCTAAGTTTAACCATTGCACCAAGGTCAAGTTAATTTTATATGAAGCCTTCAGAGATTAGTCGTGTTTAAATGTTATCTTGATTAAAAATGATTTTGGTTTCGACAATTTTTCTCCATTTTTTGTAACATTTATTAGATTAGTTATGTCAAGGACTTATATTAGAGTTATACGTCCTTGGTTATGTATAATTGTACTATATGTGCTCTATTGGCAATCGATTATCACATGGCCTTATTTTTATATTTATAGTACAGCTGTGTATTTTAAATGGTCCCACATGGTCAAAAACTCAAGACTCAGATTAAGTTGAATTTCCAACTACAAATGTATTACAGTGAGTTGACTGTTAGTGTTGCTGTCCACCAATTGCAATTCATTCAAAATTTTGACCAAATTGCAATTTGTTTTATAAAATCAAATTGTTCAACTGGTCAGAAATTTGAACCAACTGCTGTAGAAAACCACAGCCAAGTCATGAAAGTGCAAGGTGATAAAATAAAACATACTTACAATCCTATAAGACTTTAACTCCACTTTAATGATGTTGTGACAAAATTAGTTTATCAGTTTGTATATATAGTTATATTATATTCATTTCCATGCTGAAGGGGAACTGTTTATTTTGAATTGCTATTAAATTGTCCAAACTAAGCATTCATATAGTTTTTCTTTCTAAAAGTATTCTATATTTATAAGAATCAGACATTATGTGAATTAAAACATTTCATATTCAGTAAAATATGTGTAAAATTGCAATATATGTTTGTAGGAAGTTTCCATGGGGGAGATAATAACTTTTCTTTCAAAAAGTCTTTATTCAAAAGAATAATATTTTAGGTTATCTCCCCTGAAAACTTATCAATAGCATATTGTTATTTCACACATATTTTACTGAATATATGATGTTTTTTATTTAAAATGATATCTGATTCTTGTAAATATAGAATACTTTTAGAAAGAAAAACTATATGAAGCTTAGTTTGGACAATTTTATAGCAATTCAAAATAAACAGTTCCTCTTCAGCATGGAAAGGACTATAATATAACTATACAAACTGATAAAAAAAATTATGTCACAACATCATTAAAGTGGAGTTAAAGTCTTATAGGAGTGTAAGTATATTTTATTTTATCACCTTGCACTTTCACATTTTGACTGAACAATTTGTTCAATATTCTGACCAGTTGAACAATTTGGTTTAATAAAACAAATTGCAATTTGGTCAGAATTTTGAATGAGTTGCAATTGGTGGAGAGCAACACTAACAGTCAACTCACTGTAAAAGCTAATCTAATCTATAACCATTTTTTGCTTTTTATACTGAAAAGTCTTATATGTTGTTTTGTATATAAATCAGGCCAATAGTTTTTCGCAACCAAATTGTTTTACATTTGTAATATCTAGCCTTTTATAGCTTGCTTTACTGTATGGGTTTTGCTCATTGATTGAAGCCATACAGTGATATATAGTTTTAAACGTCAGTAGTTCATTTGTTCATTGGTTATAAACGGCTGTCTCATTGGGAATCTTTCTACATCTCTTATTATCATATTATAAATTTTAACATTTTGATCAGTCTACCAGTGAATATTTAAACAAGAAGGCTGAACTTCTGGCAGATTTACATGTGAAGGCACTAAAAGAAAAATTACAACAGAGACAATATAGGGTAAGTTCCATACAAATAGTTTAATTTTCACCCTCTCGATCTGTTGAAGACCCTTTAGTGGCTGGCCTTGAGCTTTTTTCTGCTCTTTGGTCAGGTTGTTGTCTATTTGACACATTCCCCTATTTTTAATTTTGATAAATGATATACAGTAAATATGGATATTGTTGCAATTTTATAATTTGAATGCATAAATATAACGTCAGTCATGCAAGTGGTAATTCACTCATCAAACTGTAAGCCACTGTGTGCTTTTCAAATACATATTATTTGATTTATACAAATTATTACCACTAAGGATATTGACCTGCATTTAAAATTATCAACAAATTCAAAGACAAGAACAATATCATGTTGTATTATGATATCAAGGGAATTAGATTTTGAAAAATAATATATGTTTGTAACCTTCAGAATTTTTTCTCATTTTGATCACTTTAATTTTTAAACTTATCTAAACTAGATAAACAGTTATTAAGTTACCATTGTTTAAATCTCATCTGTTGATGAAATACAAATCAGGGTAACAAAACAATACTGAGTAAATTGCATTAACTCTAAAAAGAGCAAGACCTGGTGTGCTGGTCTCCTGCTATACATGAATCTTCTGCCATGCATATGTCTTTCCATACTCAGTCAAAATATTACTTTCTTGAAATGGTAAAATTACAGATAAGACAACTATTGAGATATTTAAACTTCAGTTGCTATAAGTATTTAGCAAGATATGTATCTTTTTTTAAATGGTTGAAAGGGGACTCATCTGACCTTACACACATTTATTGTCCCTCAGTATATCTTTCATTATGTAAGTTTCAATAGGAAAAAATGGCCTCTTGCTGTGTTAAAGACCAATTGGTGGCCTTGGATTTTTTTCTGCTCTTTTGTTAGGTTGTCTGTTTGACACATTGCCCATTTTCATTTTTCAATTTTATTAGCTATTTTGGGTATATGGAATCTTTGTGAATTCCTCATCAGTTAAATTTGTTCATCTGACCTTGACCTCATTTTCTTGATTCAATTATAAAAGACAATTTTCCTAATAAGTCAGTTTCTTGAATATTTGGTTATTTTTTATGAAGTTTTCTTTGATGTGTCATGGTGTGTTATTTGGCTTAAATTTGTGTTAGTGTTATTTTGGATAAAAATTATGTTTTATTTTAAGAAAGAAAATTTTATGTTTGTATTTTGTAATATTTTAATTAATTTGTTTAATTAATTTTACCTATGCTGTGGCAAGTACTCGATATGTCACAGTTTGATTAAAGACTAATTGTAATTAGCATATGTCACTAGGATTAGGCTTTGTTAATTAAAGTCTCTTTTTACTAATGAGAGTAATATTAACATCTCGTGTCATGTCGAGTTATTTTGTGTTTTAGTATAAATATCATTGTGAAATTTTGGAAAAGCAGTCACCTTTCGGAAACCTAACCTTTCACTTCTAAAGTCTATTATACTGGATCTGTAAGACTGTCGATCAGTCTACTAGTTGACTTTGTAGTGTTTAGACAAAAATGTATTTTTGACTCACCTTTTATTTTTGGGAATTTTTAAGATAACAGTCAGTGTTTCGGAAGCGTAACCTCACACTACTCATGTCATTATACTGGACCTATAAGACTGTCTACCAGTCTACCAGTTGACTGTGTAGTGTGAGACAAAATTTATCTCTGACTCATAATTTAACTTTAGAAAATTATACTTTTGAGAAACTTTTATTTTGAGACTTTTACATTCTGAAATTGAGATTAAGTACATTTTATGATTTTGTAATTTTGGCATTTATTTTATATTTTACATTTTAAAGAGAAATAGTTTTACTTTGGATTTGTTATTTTGAATTGATACTTTGTACTTTAATTAGATTATTATTATTTGGCATTGTTTATTGATTGATTTGTTATCATTCATTTAAATCGTTATCGTTAATTAAATTATGAAAACCTTCCTTGCGTTTTAGCTATGCCTATCAGAACATTAAGTCTAGCGATAGACTGACCCCCTGTCCCTTGGTTCCAGCACATACGAGTTAGCTCCCCCTTATCTAACAGTGCTCTCGAGTGGACCTTGGTGACAGATATGGTGGATTGACCCGAGGCATGATACAAAAGAGATTCTGAAACTGCATAGCTAGAATGTAGGTTGGCAAAATTCATTCAAAATTATTTAAAACTTAAAATTTCAAAATTGAGACTACAGAAGGAGAGACAATGAGAGGAAGAGAGAACCAGTAGCAGGAGAGACAAGTTGCAGATTCAACAACACATAACTAAAAGATAAGTACATCTTGCCTATTATATTACACTTTAATAACTTTTAAGTGAAAAGTATAGATGTATGTTCATTCTTGGTGTGAATCTGTAATTTATAATATTTGTTTGTGCAAAACTTTACAGAAGTTAACACTCAGTTCAGGAGAAACTGTACTTGTGCAAATAATTTTATATGATTGGGAAATTCATGAAATTATGAAATTTGGCTCATAGTAGAGAGAAAATACCATAAACAAAATACTGACAAAAATTACTTTTAGTTTCAGTTTGGTAATTGGAATAGAAATATCATCATGGGTAGAAAAAGAATTTCAAAGGGATGGTGCTGCCAAAAAAAAAGACAGATGTGCCAGGCTATCCAGTGTTATACCAGGAACAGCAAGTTTCCAGTTTACTACAACCATGGAGAGGAACTATAAATGTCGAAATTGGACTAGAGAACCACCAAGTGAGATGTTTAGTTGACAGTGGAGCTTCTTTTAGCTGTATTAGTCAACATCATGTGGTACCGTCTAAACACCACTACAGCGATACACAGAGATCAACGATCAAGGATGCAATAAGTGTCCGTGGATGTGTGTATTCAATAATCAGAAATATAGTGCTTCAACTTTCTTTTGGACATCTTACCAGAAATTCATAATTTTGAACATTACTTGCTAGGGCTTATTTATAGGATTAAACTTTTTGTGAAACAACAAAGCGAAATTAGATTACAAGAACAGAACTTTGACATTACCAACTTAGATCATTTAGACATCAGTGAATATCATGATGGTGCTTATCATGTTACCACAGCAACCTTCCAAGACAGTAGTACATGGAAGACAATCAGTTTTTATCTTCTTTTTTTGTAGTTCTAGGAATTAGTAGGAGTGCACGCCTGTTGGTTCTTTTCACTACATCAATTTGAATTTTGGATTACTGAAATGTTGTTATATTATTCATCTGTTAAAATTTCCTTATACAAGGAATAAAGGTTGCTGGAAGCTAGCAAGTTGGAATAAATTGTTGTTGATATATGTATATATTTTTGGCGCCAGGTTATATATAGTTTATAAAGAGTGTATTGAGATATTTTTAGGGTGTTACTATGTGAATGTTTATATCATGTTTGGGGACAAACATATAAGAGTAGGGGGGAATATGTCATGGTGTGTTATTTGGCTTAAATTTGTGTTAGTGTTATTTTGGATAAAAATTATGTTTTATTTTAAGAAAGAAAATTTTATGTTTGTATTTTGTAATATTTTAATTAATTTGTTTAATTAATTTTACCTATGCTGTGGCAAGTACTCGATATGTCACAGTTTGATTAAAGACTAATTGTAATTAGCATATGTCACTAGGATTAGGCTTTGTTAATTAAAGTCTCTTTTTACTAATGAGAGTAATATTAACATCTCGTGTCATGTCGAGTTATTTTGTGTTTTAGTATAAATATCATTGTGAAATTTTGGAAAAGCAGTCACCTTTCGGAAACCTAACCTTTCACTTCTAAAGTCTATTATACTGGATCTGTAAGACTGTCGATCAGTCTACTAGTTGACTTTGTAGTGTTTAGACAAAAATGTATTTTTGACTCACCTTTTATTTTTGGGAATTTTTAAGATAACAGTCAGTGTTTCGGAAGCGTAACCTCACACTACTCATGTCATTATACTGGACCTATAAGACTGTCTACCAGTCTACCAGTTGACTGTGTAGTGTGAGACAAAATTTATCTCTGACTCATAATTTAACTTTAGAAAATTATACTTTTGAGAAACTTTTATTTTGAGACTTTTACATTCTGAAATTGAGATTAAGTACATTTTATGATTTTGTAATTTTGGCATTTATTTTATATTTTACATTTTAAAGAGAAATAGTTTTACTTTGGATTTGTTATTTTGAATTGATACTTTGTACTTTAATTAGATTATTATTATTTGGCATTGTTTATTGATTGATTTGTTATCATTCATTTAAATCGTTATCGTTAATTAAATTATGAAAACCTTCCTTGCGTTTTAGCTATGCCTATCAGAACATTAAGTCTAGCGATAGACTGACCCCCTGTCCCTTGGTTCCAGCACATACGAGTTAGCTCCCCCTTATCTAACAGTGCTCTCGAGTGGACCTTGGTGACAGATGTTTAAGATGTTATCAAACACCTTGACTAAAATTAATTTTGCTCCTTTAATTTTCATAAAATTTTGACAAAATATTTACTTTGACCCTTTGACAAAAACATTATTGGGATAATTATGTTGGATAAATATAGCAGTTTGACAAACACTGATTTTGAACTCAAAAAGCGATATATTTCCCTAACTATAGCTGATTTTTACAGAGTTATCTCCCTGTTGTGTTATGTACCACCTGAATTGGGCTTTCATTAGACATGTTACGAAAAGGTATATTCACGACGCTGAGGTTGACAAATTACACTTTAAATGTGGGGACTGTGTCACAACACCAAAGAGATTACCTGTGTATACATTGGATTTTATTTAAAAACTGCATTGATCCTTTCCCAGGCAATTCCGTATGGAACGAATATTCAATAACATTTATACGATAAGAAATATAAGCAATAGATATTAAGAAACTATAATAATACTGCAAAAAATGGGGGACGCTCATGTTAATGCAGTAGAAGTGCGGGGCAACAGAGACACGGGGTACATACGTGTGTGAATTCTTTGGCGAGGGCTTAATATATCTTGCAAATAATCTTAAGTATAATCTGTTGTATACCTACCTGTGAATATATATGTAACGATCATTTTTATATAGTTTAAAAAAACAAACAGTGTATGTATTTTGATCCAGTTGTTTGCCACCTAAATCTTTATCTAACGGGGTCTGTTTTAAAACAACTAAAACACGATTTCAACTTGAGGCATGTTGCACTATATAGTTTAAGAACATTTTCGCCCAGTCATATAGTTTCGAAGGCATGTATTTTCTTTCTTTATTTCCTTCCAACTTTGTCTCAATTTCAAAAGTGAGTCAGCTCATTTTGTATTTTCTGTATAATAGTTTGTGATTGATTGATTGTTGGTTGCTTAACGTTCAGTGGCAAATATTTCATGTATGTTCAGAACGAGAAGAGGTTTGTGTAAAATATGACTCGATACTTATCGGTTGAACAACCCTGCAGAGTTTCAAAAGCATTGCATAATGACTTAATAGATATAGGAAGATGTGGTGTGAGTGCCAATAAGACAACTCTCCATCCAAATAACAATTTTAAAAAAGTAAACCATTATAGGTCAATGTTCGGCCTTCAACACGGAGCCTTGGCTCACACCGAACAACAAGCTATAAAGGGCCCCAAAATTACTAGTGTTAAACCATTAAGGGCATACGATACAGTTTTGAACCTGTATTTGTATATAATATTTAAGTTGAAAATTTGCATATAGGCTATTTTTTACCTGATTAAATTAAATATGTAATAAAAAATATACCTTCATGTGCTACTTTTTGAGTAAAATGAGGTCGAAATTTTGTATATTTTCTCAAAGTTCAGATTTGTGTCAGTATTTTCTTTTTGGAAAGAAAGACATAACTTTTTTGTTTTAAACGATAAACACAAATGTTTTTTTTAAATAATCGGTAATTTCTGTATTTTATAAGTATCATTAAAAATTATGCAATTTTTATTCAGAAATAACTCATATTTATCAAATCTTCATGAATAGAGAAAAAAACGTCATTTTGTGCTGCATGTTTATCAAAATAAAAAAAATTGCGCTATTTACAGTTTTATAAAATTTGGGTCACATAATCTCCTTGCACAATGAAACAAATTGCTGTTTTCAAAAATAGGGGTCCATGCACTCGTTTTCAAATTAAATCAGTTTGAATGATAAAAATCAGTTGAAAAATGCATCTTTTCCCGATATGTCGTAGTTTGACGTCGCGAAAATATCATTTTACGTTAGCAACGTCATTACCTTCCCTGTAACTGTATTGTATGCCCTTAAGTTGTTTGCATTTACATCTTAAAACCACCTTATGCAGATATTTTATATTTCATAAATTCCTGAAACATTTGTGGAAATTCGCCAACCGTTTCATAAGATAACCGATGGGTCTTTCCTGCTAGGAGTTTCTCTTTTTTTTTTAAATTAAATCTGTTGGATGGGTACCTATTACTACCCTACGGAGGTACCAGGTGTTTTTTTTTAAGGAGAGGGGGGGGGGGGGAGGGGTGACTAGGATTAATTTTGAAAAAAGGCAGGACAGGAGTTTTGAGTTAAAAAAAAGGCAGAATGAGTAACTTGGCCAAAAAAATCCTAAAATTTAACTTGCTTACTATGTATAATATATGATTATCAATCTAGAATTGAATGAACTTGCATAGCCCCTAGCCCCCCCTTTTCTAGACCACCCACTCCTACGCGCGTACACCTTTTATGTCTTATGCCAGGTTTTAGCCAGCAATGATATCACAAAAGCAATTGTTAAATACATAATGATGTTCTAGATAAATGTATTTTGAATTAACCAAGACACACAGGATTTAAATTTTACCTATTTAAATCTATAATCAATGTTTTGACACCGTCCCCAAATTTAAAGTCTAATTTGTCAATCTCAGCGTCGAGAATATACCTTTTCGTAACATGTCTTTTAAATGGTTCATATTTCTCTTTTTTGCCCTTTAACAGTCTTGTTTAAAGCATTTAGGGACAATTTTGCACTAAAATGGGTAATGCACAATGTTTGTATTGTTTTTGCAGGAAAAGTACAAGCATACAGAAACTTTCATGGTCACATCAGATTTAATGGGACTAGCTATTGGTACCAAAGGTGCTAACATAATGGAAGCTGAACGTATAAAAGGCATTGGGTCTGTTACTAAAGTGGAATGTGATGATGGATATCTTTTTAAAATTAGTGGTGAGGTAAAGTTTGTTGATTATGTCCAATATTTTTATTAGCTCACCTGGCCCAAAAGCGTCGGGCGTTGTCGTCCGTCAAAGTCGTCGTTAACTTTTTACATTTTGAACTTTTTTAGAGAACCACTCAATGGAATGAAACCAAACATGGCATGAATGTTCCTTATGTGGTGCTGACCAAGAGTTGTCACTTTGTAGCCGATCCATTTTCAAAATGGCCACCAGCGGAGGACTTAGTTTAACATAGGACCCTATGGGAAATACATACAAATGTCTTCTTTTAGAGAACCACTGAGGGCGCAAGTTCCTTACCATGAAAGTTGCCTCCCAAAAGATCAATATAATAATAATAACCACTGAATGGAATGAAACAAAACATTGCATGAATGTTCATCATGAGGTGCTGACCAAGTGTTGTTACTTTGAAGCCAAACCATCACCCAAGATGGCCGCCAGCAGGAGGCTTAGTTTACCATAGGACCCTATGGGATACATACAAATGTCTTCTTTTAGATAACCATTGAATGGAATGAAACCAAACACAGAATGAATATTTCTTATAAGGTGCTGACCACGTGTTGTTATTTTGTAGCTGATCAATCATCCAAGATGGCTGCCATTGGGGGACTTAGTTTAACATAGAACCTTAAGGGAAATACAAACTAAATATGTCATAAATGTTCCTAATATGAGGTGCTGATGAAGTGTTGCTTCTTTGTTACTGATTTACTGTTAAAGTTGGCCACCTGCAGGATTTACAATTAAATTATGGGGCCAATAATAAACCAAATTCGGCCTCAATCATTATTTAATATTTGTTATGAAATTTTATCTTTTTTTATACGATTTCAAAAACCCAAGTAGATTCAGGTGAGAGACAAAGGCTCCTGAGAGCCTCTAGTTTAGTTTTGAGATTTTTGCAAAATTAGACTCTAAATTTAAACACAGACAGTAAAACACACAATAATGGACAGTAAGCTTAAGCACTGAAATTATTCTAGTTTTCTTGTACAAAGTTAAGAAGGACTATTGGTGCGTACCATCTGCATGTATGCCTGTGACCTCATCGTTGTGTTTCTACCTGATTAGAAATATATATATATATATATTCACAGTCAGTTCTAAGAAAAAGACTTGAATTAAGGCTTTTTAATTTTGTATGTAGATTAACTTTTGTAAGTCTGGCAATGAGTCATATAAAGGACATACAATACAGAAGGGGTCTCTTGTTAAATTTTTACTAAATGGCACTAACAAAATATACCTTTATGACTAAAATACCTTTAAAGATACTTCTGTTTTGCATTTGGATTATTTTAGGTGAAAACACCAACTTTAATAATTCAATACTTTGGCGAAAGCATGTGCTAAACTTTCAAAATAAAAGAGATATTTTCCCTTGTCTTTATGTAACATTTTTCTTTTATTAATATTAATCAATCTTGCACTTTTATCCATCAATTAACAGTTGATTATAAATTGCAAACAATTATTTTTGAATTTATAGAATGGGCTGTTTTTGAATGGCATTAATAAAATCAAAATTGAAATTTATACCTGGTCCTTTGAATTCCATCTTATTACAGTGAGTTGACCATGGGTGTTACTATTCACCTGTACCTATAGCTCAACCTGATTTTAGAATTAACAACACAATAGGGACATTCAAATTGACCAGTTGGTATTGTTGAATTTAAATTTACCTTGATGCTACCTGTACAGTTTTACCTATTCCAACCTTACAGCATGCTTTTTCCTGAAGTTTTTCTTTACCTAGAATTTCCTTTTTAAAAATTGATAGGGAAGAAAATATTTTTGGTTCTCATTGTTTTAAATCCCCAATATATATGATTTATATATTTTTTTTACTTTAAATGCTAAATAAGTAAAAGATTTCTTAAATATTTGTTGAAAACGAGATCTGATTTAAAAAAGAATCACTTTCCCATGTTTTTCTTTTGAGAATCATAAACAAGTAAAGGAAATAAACATTGTATTTACAATAATTTTTTCATTGAAATGAGTGTATTCCTAGAAGTATTTGGTCATACAATTGCCAAAGAAACAATATTTAGAAGGAAATAGAGATAATCATAATTTGATGAATACTTATTATTGACATGCTCTTTGTACAAATTGTTTATGCATATTGAAATTTAAAATCATGGTTGAATAAATATTTTTATTTATTTATTGACACTGATATTTGACATCTCATCCAGAATTCCTTATTTATTTTTCACTTCGTCATTAGATTTGTTTCTATATATATCCATAGTAATATTCTGTTTAATTTCCCATAATATACATCCAAATTAAACAGGGGCAGGATTTTTAATTAATTCAGAATCTTGTAAATTTTTTATCATTTTCATTTTTATATTCAAAATAGTTATTCTCACATTACAAATATTTTATAATATTTTATTCATATCTTTACTATATCACTTGATTTTACTATATCCACAGTATACATTTTATTTCATTTCCTATGATATATGTCCAAATTAGACAATATTTGATCCAGAATTTTATAATGATTATTTCCAATTTCACATTCACTTAAAACATATCCTCAGGTTAGGAATATTTTGGAATATTTTACTTTTATTTTTCACTTTATCACTAGATTAGACTATATCCACTGCATTAATCCAACATTTTATTTAATTTCCAAGATTCCATTTAAATGGTGAATCATCTTTGTAATAGATCCCAAAATTAATAATGAATGATTTCAAAATCACATTTAAAGCCACAGAAACATGTTGGTTGAACTCACACTATATCTCCTAATGGAATTCCAGTTTTGAAATTTTTTAATCTATAACATAACTAAATCCCAACTTATGAAAATTGAATTTTCCTTGAGTGAACACAGCATTTTATGCCCAAAAGTACTACATATATTATGGTAGATTTCAAAGAAAAAACACTGCAAGTTATACTCCAAAACCATTTCGAATTTTACATGTACATCACCATATGAAAGCCCCAAAAAACAGTGTGAATGAATTATTTCCTCCTTGATACGTTCTTGGAAAAAAACAAGTCACATTTTAAGAAGCAAAATTACTATAAAAAGTCTGAGAAGTGAATTCAAATAAAATAAATCCAATATTGTATGCACAATGATACCAATAGATTTCAAAAATTGCAAGTAATAATCCCAAATAGAAATCTTGAAGGGTCATGTGAAGAAATGAACAACATATCCATCTGACAATTTAAACTGTAAACACCTAAACAGCTATTTCTTGTTTCACTGGCAGCTGGACAATACTACCATATGTATAAGGGTTAAAATTTTAAAGAAGCATTTATTATGTAAAAACAGTTTAAATTTTCAAACATATTAACAAGTAGTTAATTTACTCTTTCACTGATTTAGAATTTTAGGTAAAAACTAGATAAATCATATACATTGGGGATTAAAAACAATGAAATCCAAAAATATTTTCTTCCTTATCAATTTTTGAATAGAATAATCTTAGGTAAAGAAAAACTTCAGAAAAAAGTATGCTGTGAGATTGGAATAGGTGAATAAAAAAAAACTGTACAGGTAGCATCAAGGTAGATTTAATTCTAACAATACCAACTGGTCAATTTTAATGTCCAAATTGTATTGTCAATTTTAAAATCAGGTTGAGCTATAGGTACAGGTAAACAGTAACACCCATAGTCAACTCACTATAATATCATTTACAAAAAAAGAGGTTACTTTCACTTTCATTCTAATAACATTGTCGAAGGCTATCTTTTTAATACAGAAATTTCAATTGTCTTTTGTTTTGATTTAAGTCTCCAGAAGCTGTTATAAAAGCTAGAGCTTTGTTAGAGTTCAAGAAAGAGCAACTAACAGTACCACGTCATTTTGCAGGTTAGTTGTTTTTTACACACTTATGCTCAAGCCATTTTTATACGACCGCAAATTTTGAAAAAATTTTCGTCGTATATTGCTATCACGTTGGCGTCTGCGTCGTCGTCGTCTTCGTCATCGTCCGGCGTCCGAATACTTTTAGTTTTCGCACTCTAACTTTAGTAAAAGTGAATAGAAATCTATGAAATTTTAACACAAGGTTTATGACCATAAAAGGAAGGTTGGTATTGATTTTGGGAGTTTTGGTCCCAACATTTTAGGAATAAGGGGCCAAAAAGGGCCCAAATAAGCATTTTCTTGGTTTTCGCACCATAACTTTAGTTTAAGTTAATAGAAATCTATGAAATTTTGACACAAGGTTTATGACCACAAAAGAAAGATTGGGATTGATTTTGGGAGTTTTGGTTTCAATAGTTTAGGAATAAGGGGCCAATAAAGGGCCCAAATAAGCATTTTTCTTGGTTTTTGCACAATAACCTTAGGTTAAGTAAATGGAAATCTATGAAATTTAAACACAATGTTTATGACCACAAAAGGAAGGTTGGTATTTATTTTGGGAGTTTAGGACCCAACAGATTAGGAATTAGGGGCCAAAAAGGGACCCAAATAAGCATTTTTCTTGGTTTTCGCACTATAATGTTAGTATAAGTAAATACAAATCTATGAAATTTAAACACAAGGCTTATGACCATAAAAGGAAGGTTGGTATTGATTTTGGGAGTTTTGGTCCCAACAGTTTAGGAAAAAGGGGCCCAAAGGGTCCAAAATTAAACTTTGTTTGATTTCATCAAAATTGAATAATTGGGGTTCTTTGATATGCCGAATCTAACTGTATATGTAGATTCTCAACTTTTGGTCCCGTTTTCAAATTGGTCTACATTAAGGTCCAAAGGGTCCAAAATTAAACTTAGTTTGATTTTGACAAAAAATGAATCGGTTGGGTTCTTTGATATGTTGAATCTAAAAATGTACTTAGATTCTTGATTATTGAAGTTTTTTTGGTCCAGTTTTCAAATTGGTCTACATTAAGGTCCAAAGGGTCCAAAATTAAACTTTGTTTGATTTCATCAAAAATTGAATCCTTGGGGTTCTTTGATATGCCAAATCTAACTGTGTATGTAGATTCTTCATTTTTGGTCCTGTTTTCAAATTTCAAATTCTACATTAAAGTCCAAAGGGTCCAAAATTAAACTAAGTTTGATTTTAACAAAAATTGAATTCTTGGGCCTCTTTGATATGCTGAATCTAAACATGTACTTAGATTTTTGATTATGGGCCCAGTTTTCAAGTTGGTCCAAATCAGGATCTAAAATTATTATATTAAGTATTGTGCAATAGCAAGTCTTTTCAATTGCACAGTATTGTGCAATGGCAAGAAATATCTAATTGCACAATATTGTGAAATAGCAAATTTTTTTTTAATTAGAGTTATCTTTCTTTGTCCAGAATAGTAAGCAAGAAATATCCTATTTGTGCAATAGCAAGAATTTTTTTTAATTGGAGTTATCTTTCTTTGTCCAGAATCAACTTAAATCTTTGTTATATACAATATACAATGTATATACACTTTTTACTACCAACTGATAAATTTAAATAATCTTTACCATTCAGTGATAACAAGCAGTTTTTTTACATCTTAATATTTTATGATGTATTTAAATGAGTAGTTATTGTTGCAAACTCCATTAGAAATTTGAATTGATATCAGTTTTGAAAAAGGGAAACGGGGATGTGAAAAAAAAGGGGGGGGGTTAAATTTTTCTCATTTCAGATTTCATAAATAAAAAGAAAATTTCTTCAAACATTTTTTTGAGAGGATTAATATTCAACAGCATAGTGATTTGCTCAAAGGCAAAAAAACCCTTTTAAGTTCATTAGACCACATTCATTCTGTGTCAGAAACCTATGCTGTGTCAACTATTTAATTTTAGATTTAAAAAGTTTGAAGAAGAAATCTTTAATTGGCATTTGTTTTGTGTAAAAAAAACCATGTAATGTCAAAAATTTGATCACAATCCAAATTCAGAGCTGTATCATGCTTGAATGTTTTGTCCATACTTGCCCCAACTGTTCAGGGTTCGACCTCTGCGGTCGTATAAAGCTGCGCCCTGCGGAGCACCTGGTTGCAGTTGTTTATTGTCGTAAAAATGATAACATATTTGTAGTATGATGTCATACCCCAATAAAACTACAAAAGAGATAAAATGGAGAATGGAATTGGAGAATATGTCAAAGAGACAACAACCCTATAAAATAGCAGACAACCACAAAAGGCCACCAATGGGTCTTCAATGCAGTGAGAAAATCTGGCACCCGGAGTTTGTGCTCAGCTGGGCCCTAAATAGAATTGTGTATTAGTTCAGTGAATTTGGATGTCACAATAAACTCCAAAACATATAAATGAACTAAGATTAAAAAACCATACAAGACCAACAAAGGCCAGAGGCTCCATACATGGGACAGGGACAAAAATGTGGCGGGTTTAAACATATTTTGTGAGATCTCAACCCTCCACCTAAATTACCTCCAGTCAATGTAAAATGAAGAAACACTAATTAGCAATACGCAAATTAAAAGTCAGTTAAAAAGAAGTCTTAATCCGATGTCAGAATAGGCTACAAACAAAACTACAAACTAAGCAAAATGACAATGATACATAAATGAACAAAGGACTACTAGCAGTTACTGACATGTCAGCTTCAGACCTCAAGTAAACTGATTGAAAGATTATGTCTTCATCATATGAAAATAAAGTACAATCCCTTCCGTTAGGGGTTCAGTATCTTTCCATCATAGAATATATGAGAAGAACATAACCTGTATCATGCCAACAACTGGTTTTAAAATAAACATGTTTATTTCCAATGCAAAGACCTTATGAGTGAATCAATATTGATACCAAAATATGCAATCCTTAATGACTTAACAACAGTATCGTAACTATATCCTTTCCAAATTAGTCTGTTCAAAGCTTTGGTTACCTTTTGCGGTAAATGCTGACATTTTTGTGCTTTGTCAAGAATATTACCATAAAATATTGGATGTGAAATACTTGAACGTATAAGATGTCTGCATGTCGATTTATATTTACGAATGATGTCCTTGTACCACTGATAGAATTTAGTAAATATTTTGTTTTGGTTTTACCTACAGTCGACAGTCATCTGTAAAACAAGACAGTCAGTAAATTTCTGGGTTTAGACATAGACCTTAACTCTTAGATACATTGATCATTGGATCTAAAAATTGCTGTCATACAAGTAAAAGAAATTTTGTGTTTTTTGCTCTTTTTTGTGAGAATTTTTAGGATTGGAAAAAGAAAACTTATCTCAACTCTCAAATGTTATTAGAAAGTGCCTGTAGGACTTGACAGTTTTGCAAGATGTGCTCCATTACAATCATTTAAGGATATATCTACCAAACTATTAGCTAGTACAATATCAATGGAAATAATATTGTTATGTATTCTCCTTGCATGCAGTGGTTTTATACTGTATTGCAAATATTTTGCATTTTATCATGTTTATCTGGTATACTGATTAAAGTTTTTTCTAAAATACTTCATAAATATAACCATATTCAAGTAAATTTATATATTTTAGGACGTTTAATTGGCAAGGCTGGAAAAACAATAGATGATATCAAGAATAAATCAATGGTAAACAAAATTATCAGGCGAAATAAATCAGATGTAAGTTTATCAAGCATTCTTAATAAGCTGAAACTAACTATGTAT
Source organism: Mytilus edulis (assembly GCA_019925275.1). Lineage (NCBI taxonomy): Eukaryota > Metazoa > Mollusca > Bivalvia > Mytilida > Mytilidae > Mytilus > Mytilus edulis. The sequence continues at coordinate 33,362,761 of CM034359.1, forward strand.
TTAGATTTTGGATATTGGACAAAAAAGGTATATATGACCAATTTCAAATTTTTATGTTCCGAGACCACATTCCATCTGTGTCAGAAACTCCATAATTAATAATGTTGTGTCAAATTAAATAACAATCCAGCTTCAGGGATGTATTGCACACTAAAAAAAAGATTCAAAGTAGATAGTTAAGAATAGATACAGCATCAAATTATACTTTTGGAAATTATATATACTGTGGATTCATTTATTTTTGTGGGTACCAATTTTTTGTGGTTTGAGGAAAACTTGCATATTTGTGCATGGTTTTGACAAAATCTGCATACATTCCTTAAGAAATTTGTAATTCATTGAACATTCAAATTCGTGGTTACCCTGTACTCACGAATTCCATGAAAATTGGTATCCAACGAATATTAATGAATCCACAGTACATATATAGTTTGAAGTTTGATCATCTACGGTGTCAAAATTTTTATTAAAAAAATCAATAAACGATCAGAAGATCAGGTAAAAATCCAAACCAATGTTTACAATAGAATAATAACACTGGTAATTTTTAAGGGAAGTTATAAAAAATGAAGTACTGTTATTCATTCAAGCCTCAATGTGTGTTCTGTTTGTTTTACACATATGATATTATAAAAAAGAAGATGTGGTTTGATTGCCAATGAGACAATTCTCCACAAGTGACCAAAATGACAAAGAAATTAACAACTACAGGTCACCGTACAGCCTTCAACAATGAGCAAAGCCAATACCGCATAGTCAGCTATAAAAGGCCCAGAAATGACAATGTAAAACAATTCAAATGAAAAAACTAACAGCCTCATTTATTTTTAAAAATGAACGAAAAACTAATATGTAACACATAAACAAACGACAACCACTGAATTACAGGCTCCTGACTTAGGACAGGCACTTACTTCCTTAATTATGTGGTGGGGTTGTTACTTTGTTTTCTGTTTGAATACAAACCAAATGAGTCGAGGTGTAGTGGTAAGGGCATCGGACTACTAACACAAAGGTTCCTGGTTTGATTCCTGTTCCGGGATGAAAATTTCAGGGACTGAATTTTGGCTCTCCCTTGACACCATTTGTGAGTATGGTCTTGAGGAAACAATGATAGTCTGTCGGAAGGGGATGACTAATGGCTGACCTGTGTTAAGAGAGAGCCATATCTCTTGCACGTTAAAAACACCCATGTAGATTTCGAAAAAAAGAGCAGGCTAATGCTGCTACATGGCAGCACTCGCACCCGCAAAAGTGGAAAGGGATTTATATAAGTTGCAAAACTTGTTTCCCAATCCACTATAAAAAAATATGCTTAAACTAAACTAAAATTTTGGATCAAACTTGTGATGGTTGTCAATAAATATATTCAGGAGCATGTAAAAAAAATTTATTGAAAAGTAAGATCATAAAAAGTGTCTGTCTACCTGCCAATGCTAACAAATGGCACAATCACAGCACTAACAATGCTTTGATTATCTTTATGATGGTACACTAGATATAAACACATAACCATCGCATTCGATTAGTGGTTTAACATTTGTTTTAGGGTGTTATCTTCAAAATAATAGGTAATCCAGAATCCATAGAAACTGCAAAAGCTATGATAAACATCAAATTAGATGCTTTCAAGGTAAATATATATTTGAATATTTTTTTGCAAAAACGTATCATCAAAGAGGAAAATATAAATCAGTACAGTAAATCATTTTCATCATCAAAATACACAGTGAGGCCTAACTATTATGCCGGTGAAATATTAATATTCCAATGTCAGGAGAGAGAGAGTGTTATTTTCTATGTAAATATCAGTATATATCGAGTATCTTGACTTAATTTGCACCCTTCAATTTAAGCTTTATTGTTAAATATGAAAAGTAAGAAGATGTTGTATGATTGCCAATGAGACAACTCGTCACAAGAGACAGAATTACCCACAAATTAACAACTAAGGTCACCCTACTGCCTTCAACAATGAGCAGGAACATCCATACAGGATGTGTCTGGGTTAAACATGTTAATGGGATCCCAACCTTTTATCCTAATCTTGGACAGTGGTTGAACAGTATACATGCCATAAGGACAACTACAGGCTTCAGTCTTCAGATGGATACACATAGAATTACATCTAACAAAAACACAGAGTAAACTTTGCAGAGTATTGTACATACTAACAACAAAAAGGTACAGATCTGAGGGTGTTTTTCAAAGCCAATAACAACAAATAAAACAAATCATGTATCTTCGACTAAATTATCAATCAATACACATCCAACATCAAATTGATTTAGTTAAAATAAGTCCTAAACAGTGAAATAAAAACATGACCTTGTGCAATGCCAAGATATAGGTATCGACAGATAGTAGATCCATGAATGTGCATATGTTTATAACAATAATATTTAGTTTACTTATAACATAATCAATATTAATACCAAGAAAAACAATATTCAATGTTATAATTACAGTGTTGAATTGGTAACCTTTTAGAATAAGTTTATTTAAAGGATTAATAAGTTATAACTGTTACAGTTCAGATTTGATTTATTTAAAGTAATTTCCTTTGGGTAAATTTGAATGCAAATATATTTGCTGTAACTTATTTAAAGACATCTTCCCTAAGTTGAAACGACCATTTAAGTACTTCGGTACTGGCATGAAAATACGGATTTTTTGTGTTAAATTTTCTGTTACAAAATGTTAGAAATTATTATAAATTAAGGAATGTATCTCCCTCATGCAAAGCTCTGATTTTTTTCACGGATTTGGCTATACTTTTTGGACCTTTTGGATAAATAGCTCTTCATCTTTTATATAAGCTTTGGATTTCAAATATTTTGGCCACGAGCATCACCGAAGAGACATGTATTGTCGAAATGCACATCTGGTGCAGGAAAATTGGTACCGTTAATGTTATTTAATTAGATAGGAATTGTGTAAATATATCTGTCCTTAGTCAGTAATAATGGCAGTCTTTTTTATATACAAGTCTGTTTCCATTCATTACTGAACATGTGCATATGACTTGACTGTAAGTGTATACTCTCTGCCTATTGGATTTCAATCAATATTCTAACCACATTGCAATTTGTTTTATCAAACTTTGAATTGGTTAACTGATCAGAAATTTTTAACCAACTGCTGGAAGAAACCATGGCTGAATAAACTCATCATAAATACCAGAATTACAATTTTATATTTATGCCAGACGCATGTTTCTTCTACCAAGTACTCATCAGTGAAGCTCCAATCAAAAAATGTTAAAAAGGCCAAATATAGTACAAAGTTGAAGAGCATTGAGGACCAAAAATTCCTAAAAGCTTTGCAAAATACAGCTAAGGTAATCTCTTCTTGAGATAGTAAAGCTTAAGTATTTCAAAAATTGAAAGTTTTGTTAACAGTTTATTTATAATTATTAAGATATCAATGATAACTCAAGTCGATACAGAAGTGCTGACTACTGGGCTGGTGATATTAAAGTTTCCAGATTTTTAAATTTGTTTTTTAGAATTTTTACTCTAGCAAAGAAGATGCTGAAAGAAATGAAGAATTGTCTGACGATGAAAATTCTTCTGATTTTATTGGTAGTGAACAATCAGAGCAAATGTATAGTAACAAGCACACACCAAACAGAGCAGAAATAAGAGATAACGGAGGTAGATTCCAAGGAGGTCAAAGGATAAGAAATAATTGCCAACAAGCTGAAAGCACAGAAAATCTAAATCAGACAACATCAAATATAATTCATCAAAAAGTCAGAACTACTGAAAATAATGATAGATATGTCAGTGATTCTAAAACACAAGAATTACTTGCAGATTCTGAGAATTTATCAGATGACACACATTCGTGTGTTTCCACCAAAAGTGAACAACCCGACCCAGTTTACCAACAATCAAAAAAAGGTAAAGGGAATGGTAATAGGTATAGAGCAAGAAAAAAAGGTATTGGTGGAGGTGTAATAAGACATACAGGGAAGCAGAAAGGTGGAGATACTGTGTCAGATGAGGGTCAAAGTCAACATTTTGCTCATGTAAATGAAGGGAAAGAGGATTGGTGGTTAATAATTTATTTAAGAAATAGTGGTGGATTGAAACATAAAGATACTAGGAATAAATGTGGAACCAAAGATACTGGAACAAGTTCAGAGGAGTTTTCATTTCCTAAAAGTATAGAAGACATGACCAATAGAAGACATCAAGGTCAGGTTGGTAAAATTCAAGGTTATGAGGAGCATTATGATGAAGGGATGCAACTGAATGATGATAGTCTTTCTCAATCTTCTGGAAAGTCTATTACACAATCTGGGAAAACAAGTGTTGAAAAAGTTAGAAAACATTCCAATTCTTCAGTCAGAGGAAGTGGTGACAGAGAGAAAAAAGGAAATAGTAGTAGAGGAGGACGGGCAAAAGGACATCATCAACAAAAACATCAATTTCAAGATGGTTCTGACGAGAATATAAATTCTGATGTAGAAATAAAAGAAAGTGAATACCTCCACTCATCCAGTGGTTTTGATGAAAAGTTTTCAACAATTGAAGATGTTACAAAATCTCTAGGAAAATTTAATACCTTACTGGAATATACACCAAAGGTTAAAATACAGACTGATAAAAGTAAAGAAATGAAAAAGAAAAATCTTATGGAAGAAGAATTAGACAAAATTAACGAAATGGAAGTGCTGGAATTTTTAGTTCAGGTATGTCAGGGTGGTTGTTGCTTTGAAACTTTTTGTTGTGTAGCTTATGAATTATTTTATCCCTGTATACGAATAGAAGAATGGTTCAACAAAAGATCTAAAAGATTTCATCTTTACAGAGATGGCAGAAAAATTGTTTACATTGGTTCTTACTACAAAGACCTGAATATTTGCAAGCACTTTTTCAACCCTTCAAATCCGACATTTTGTGAAAATCACAGCTGTAATGCTTTCCATGTTTGCAGAAATTTTGTGAGAGGAAATTGTAGAAGACAAAATTGCAGCTTCCCTCATGACTTTGCCACACCTCAAAATGTTAGAATCCAAGAAAAATATGGACTTGAAAATTTAACAGACTCAGATATAATTGTCTTACTGAACTGGAAACTTCCCAGATTATGCCCCCATTATATATATGAACATGGTGGTTGTAAAGAAACTGAAAATAAACATGAGGCTTGTCCATATCTTCATTACTGTAAAAGTTATTTCTTTGGGAAATGTGACAGAGGAGATAATTGTAGGTATAACCACTCATTTTCAGATTCCCATAATAAGTGGGTGTTAACATCTTGTCATTTAGCCAATCATAAGGAAGATAACTTGAAAAGAATGATTTATGTGCCTCCTAATTTGGAGAACCTCAAAGAACAGGCAAATACAGAATCAACAATGGATGACCTTTCAAGACAAGAAACCTTCAGATATACCACCAATCAATGTCAGACAGATCAGAGAGGTGGGTTTAAACATCTTTCAACATCAGAGTTCAAATTTATTGGAAAGCAAGCTGCATTACAAGAAAAAATGGGAGTAAAATTATCAATGGTTAGATACAGTGATTCTGTAGTTACTGAGGATACCCCAGAATCAGATGATAGTCTTTTGGCAGAGGCTGCTGGGAAAAAACACATCTGTTTAGCATTGACCAAGAAAGATTGTCCAAGCTCTGTATGTCCAGATTTACACTTACAGAATGGTGTCCCATACTTATGGCAGGTAAAAATGGAGGGAGAATGGGTGTCATTTCTACCAAAGGACAACTTTAAAATAGAAAATGCCTATTGCTCACTTGAACAGAATGTACAGATTAAGGTTAGTACGTGCTAGACTTAGTGTCATATTTATTAGTCCCTTACCGAAGAAATGGAAGGGGACTTGAGGTTTGCACTCCTTCTGTTTGTATGTCTGTCTTTCTGTCTGCAAATCAGTTTTCCAAACTTTTTTTTCCTACTTGAAGGTATTGATTTGATATTTGGTTTATTGTTTATTATTGTATCATAATAAGTTACAGGTAAAGTTCAATTTTCACAATTTTAGCCTTTCTCTTTGTTTAGTTAAAGCCCTCTCCCTAGAATTACATTTTTGATGAAATACTTATTAATGAGTAGATTTAATGTTCAAAGGGAAACTACTTATTTTTTTTTAAAGATTTTAGAAGACAAAATGATATTTTTGAGTTTTTCCTTTTTTTGTTCATAAATTTGTTTGAAGAATTTAGTGGTAGGTTTGTTTGCCATCCTTGGACACATTGATTTGATAATTAGTATATAGTTTTATCATGACATTAGTTACAAATTAGGTTGCATTATGTTGTTCCGGTCTGAGGATTGTGTGCAGAGTTAATATGGTCACTTAAATACTTGGCTTTCTACAGTTTTTTTTGTCATACATGTACTTGTAGATTTTGACTTGATATTTTAATGTAGTTTACACCATTACAAGTTTAAGTTGAAGGTAGAATTTCATTCTAATGCAATGAATTTTTATAAAAGGAAGGGGACTTTGTTTTGCTATGCAATTCTCATAAAATGCTTGTTTAAAACCAAATTAATAACTTAATGTAGATCATTGACATTTAGCTAATTTTTTATTTTAACATGTTATGTATTAGGTCGATTTTTAAATTTGTAATTTTGAACTCTTGAATTAACAAGCAAAATATATCCTTTACAATCAAAATATTTAGCAAGACCTGGTGAAAACTATCAGGCTTTACTATGTGACTTTACTATTAATATTTTTACTTACTAAAAATCTGTCATTCTTTTAATTTTTTCAAACATCTTATGCTCTAAAACTACCGGACCAAGTTAAATGAAACTTGGTCACATTCATATATTAAAAAATTGTGTCTGATTCTGCCAATCAACAAGGTTTTCCTGTTTAATACATGGCTTAACAAATAGAACATGTGGTCAAAATGCAGGTTTTTTCTATTATTTTTACAACCACTATATAATAGAAAAAATCTGATGGGGGCAGAAATGTTTAGAATGTTGTGATCTACCTACTGTCTATAAACTGTCAGACAAATACCTGAAATTCTAATTCGTAAACTCAAACGAACATAAAATATTTATCAAATAACCACAAACTCTTACATGGGAGACACCACTTGCAGAGACAAGTGTACATTTTATTATAAATATGAGTATAATATTGTGGAAAGTTCATATAAATACAAAGATATTAAGCAGCTTGTACATGTACTGGTTTCCCCATACTAGTGGTCTACAAATCTGAAAATAAATAATATATCAATAATATTATTTATTTGGCAAAATGCTACTGTACACTTTGACTGCAATGGCTCATATGACTTTAATTAAACTACCTGAGTTCACTCTTGCATGAATTCAATATCCCAATCAAACCGAGCTTTCTACATAATTAACCAAACACTATAGTGAACTATAAACACGCAACATTTTTACATGTTTTATTTTTGTACAACTTTGATAAATACATTATAGGTCTTTAGTAATATTGCCCTAATTCTACATTTTTTTTTTTATAATTTTGCCTTTTACTTTGAACACTAGTTTTGATAGAGGAGTCAAACAGATGAAAATATCAAAAAGATTTCTTTTTGGGACTATTTATAATTAGCTTTTACCTTTACCAACTTGATAAATTTTGCCTATTATTTTAATAATTTTAATAGATATAAAGAAACTTTCAATAGCTAAAAAAGTCAGAAGCTTTAAAAAGTCCAATTATCAGCAAGTCAAGACAATTAAGTCTGATGATTACAAATTTCAGTTGACTCCATATTAGAGTTAATGCTCTTACATAATACTTTTTCTTCTAATTTCAAGTCTTGTGGGTTATTATCTTGAAAACTATTTATTGATAGATAGACACTCTAGATAGTAGTTAGTTATCAAAGGTACCAGGATTATAATTTAGTACGCCAGACGCGCGTTTCGTCTACATAAGATTCATCAGTGACGCTCATATCAAAATATTTATGAAGCCAAACAAGTAAAAAGTTGAAGAGTATTGAGGATTCAAAATTCCAAAAAGTTATGCCAAATACGGCTAAGGTAATCTAGTAGACATTACCAGCAAGATAAGATCTACAATGGTAATTGGATAGTTTGCTCCTAATTGTCAATTTTTTACCATTGTTTACATTAAGCCTTTTATCTTCAAAGATGGATAGACATTTTGAAAACAAAAATAATCAGCAAGACAGGATCTACAAATAATTTAAGTTAATTTGTCAATATCTTTAATAGACTTAATTCCACTTTGAATGACAAAGTTTTTTTTCTACTTTTTTGTGTGTTTTTGGGAAATACTAAAAAAGACAGAATTAAGTTAACTGTAAATAGATTATCAATATAAGATCAACAAAATGTGATTTTTGTCATTCTTTTCTAGTCTACAATGTTGTAGAGTATATCAATTGTTGAAGATGCATATAAACTTAGGGTGGGGGAAACAGACTATTTGAGCCTCTAGGTTTTTTTACCAATTTTAATATGTTTCAATCGATTGAACTGATAAAGTAGAAGTCAACTTTGAGGTTGACATACTATGTACTGAGTGGTTGAGATGGACCACAGGAGGAGGTAATTGTTCCCAGCACAATCCTGTCCGTCTACCCACTGAACCCCACTTTGAGCTAGAGAAATACATGTTTACCCATGCCACATTCTTATGTCTGTTTTAAGTCAGAGCCTATATGTCAGTTATTGTCTTATAGTAAGCCACCTAATATAATATGGTTGATATTTGTCTAATTGGTGATCATACCACATGTTCTTTTTCTCAAATATTAATGAAAGAAGGACAAATTAAGTTCCAATTTAAAAAAAATACATTAAGCTGCCTATGTGTCCACCATAACTTCTCTTGATTTTTAGGTGAATTTATTATAGGTAACGAAGTATTATTTCAGATGAGGTTGAGGTTTGAAACATCAATTTTCCATTAATGCATTGTTATTTGGTAGTAAATATCAGTTATTTTGTTGTGTTACAAAATATTGTCTATATATAATTTTTTCCCAGATATTTGAGTTATTCAGGTGATAATGCCATTGATTTTCCCCTATTTGTCTTTGTTAAAATTGCACTTTTCAAAAAAATGTGGTGAATTTTTTTATTTCAAATGAATAAATACTTGGCAGTATAGTTAAGCTTTATCCTATCCATTACTATAGACAAAATTTCACATTTTATTGCATATAAGAAAATAATAATCACTGGAACTTAAAAGAGGGACGAAAGATACTAAAGGGACAGTCAAACTCATAAATCTAAAACAAACTGACAACGCCATGGCTAAAAATGAAAAAGACAAACAGAAAAACAATAGTAAACATGACACAACATAGAAAACTAAAGAATAAACAACACGAACCCCACCAAAAACTAGGGGTGATCTCAGGTGCTCCGGAAGGGTAAGCAGATCCTGCTCCACATGTGGCATCCGTCGTGTTGCTTATGTGATTACAAAATTTTAATCCGGTAAATAGTCTAATTCGGTAGGTCACATTCATGAAAGGGAAGGGAATTGTAGTTACCACGTAAGGAACATATCCGATATCATTTGTGAAACGGTTATTCCATAACGGTCAACCAACTCGTGATGGCGTCCGAAAAATTTACGAAGGGATGATTTCAACTTCACCATTTGGAACTCTTGGTTTAATAGCTTCCTTGTGAGCAGCAACCCTCTATCAAGAAAATCAGGATTGGAAATGCAAGCACGGGAATATCGTATCAATTGGGAGATATATACCCCGTATGCAGGTGCTGCTGGAATGTTGCTACTTAGAAATGGAAAGTTCACAATTGGAAAGCTGAAATCATCTCTTTTGTCGTAAAGTTTTGTTTTCAACAGACCCTCATTGTCAATTTCTAGATGTAAGTCAAGATATGAAGCCGACTTAACTGTATCTGTAGTATCCTTTATCTCTAGTTCGATGGGATAGATGCTTTCCACATAGTCACCAAATTTTGAATTGTTTAGTGAAAGAACATCATCTATATAGCGGAAAGTAGAGTTAAAGGATATTGCTAACTTCTTATCTTTCTTCCTAAGAAGTTCCTGCATGAAGTCAGCCTCATAATAATAAAGAAACAAGTCGGCAAGTAGAGGGGCACAGTTTGTTCCCATTGGAATGCCGACAGTCTGTTGAAAAACACGTCCTCCGAACGTAACAAATATGTTGTCAATCAAGAAATCAAGCATCTTGACAATGTCAGTTTCAGAGAATTTTTTGTTTGAATCACAGTGATTCTTTACAAAGTAGGATTTATCCCTCCCTAAGACAAGATACTTGTATCTACGTTGGCCATTCTTTTTTATGAAGCAAAGTAATACCAATTTACTCTTTCAATTTGTCTTTTAGTTTGGAATGTGGAATACTTGTGTAAAGAGTAGAAAGGTCAAATGTTTTAATACTGTTACAAGATCATGAAGATGAAAGAGAGTTAGATTGTATGTACTCTAAAAGATCTTTGGAATTTTTAAGTATCCACATCTGATTCACGCCACCTCTAGAATAGGCAATTTCACAATAACTTTGAAGCCCGTCTTTGATTGCTGATAAAATAGATGTTAATAATTTAGAAAGAGGTTTCGTGGAGCACTTGGAAGACCCAGCAATATACCGTTGTTTGTAAGGAAACTTATGTAGTTTAGGTATCCAATACAGTGATGGAAGATCCAGTTCTTCATCTTTGGTTGAAATTCAAAAGGAACATAAAGCAGACCTATGATTATCCAGGATTTCTTCTTTGGTAAGTGTCGTGAGGGTATATGTTGAGTTTCCAAGTGAATTGTCAATACCTAATTCGTTTATCAAGCAGTTTTTACACACAAAAACGATGTTATTTGGGGCTTTATCTGCGGGGACAACAACATATTTCTCATGGATGTCGGATAGGTTTTTTGCAACATTTGGGTCTTTAACCAATCAGTTGTTTTCTTTGTTTTAACCTGTGTATAAGCTTAAGTATTAACCATGTAACCACATGTTTCCAAAATATTCTATAGAAACACCAAATAAAAAAATAATACGATTTGAAACACTCAAGTTATATATTTATAATCCAGACATTTGTTACTGCTATGAAATGTAGGATTAATTTCCTAAAACTGTTTAATACAAGGTTAAACAATTTTTTTTACCCTTTTGAGTATGCAACTGGGTGTAACTAAATACTATGATTTGGTGTTATTACACCTAAAAAAATTAATAGAACATATTCTTTTGTAAATGAATACCAAGAATTTTCCATAACAGGGTTTTTAAAGCTTGGCCCCAAAATTCATTTATAGACCGGAGTTAGGCAGATTTACATACACCTGATTATACTGTTTTACTGTGAGGTAAACTGTTAAGCAAACATTTCATCAAACCTTTAGTTAGAATAGTACTGTATTCTAAGTATTTTGTTAATTACCTCTATGAAAAAAAATCTTCACAGGACATTGTCTATTCTGGAAACATATGTACAGTTGATATAAGCTTTGAGGTCATTGATGAACATATGTATGGGAATGTTTGTGATGACACTGCTAGTGCTACTAATAGGGCTGATGTTAGACGTCTTAGCACTCCTTCATTTGGTGAGAGATATCTATCAGTGGATAGTTACCTGACACAATGGAGATGGTACTGGAAGAATGATCATGATGTGTGGTTATTATTTGATACAGTAAGTTATTGTATCTGCTCTATAGGATCTCTATGCAAGTGTTTATATGCTTTGTTTATATATATTAATATTATATTTTCTAAGCAAGTGAGTACGAGCCATATATAGCTTCTTGATAAATGACACCATTAAGCTTCATTTGGAAATACCTTACCTTGATTAACATCTTCTTTGGCTTTATAGATATTTTGATATGAGCGTCACTGATGAGTCTTATGTAGATGAAACGCGCGTCTGGCGTACTTAACTATAATCCTGGTACCTTTGATAACTATTCTACCTCTTTTTTTTAAGAAGAAAAGAATATATGCATATATATTAAAATCCTTAGCTAGCATCATTGTAATGCCATACCATTATGAAATTGTTGGGTTTTTATTCCTTCAACGGATATTCTTGACTATTGCTTAGAGTTCTTCAATGGTCAGTAGGATCACTCACATATTTCAGTACTTAGAAAATTCAGTCAACCTAAGTTTATCTTTTTTCAATCTACCAGTTAAAATAATCCTTATTGTTAAAGGTAGTATATTCTTTTCCATCTGGTCAGATGTTAACTGACACATTCTGTAAATTAAGAAATTATTACGTGCATTTATTTATTGCGATTTTTTCATTTAAGATTAAAATGCCATTTTGTTTTTTTGTGATATTAAGAAAAATCCTGTTTTATTCATTTAAAAATTTCAAAATGAGAGTTTAAATTATTGTGATTATTATGACATTACCCTGTCACAGTTTTTCTCAATAATAAAAACATTGCAATAATTTCTAAATTTGCAGTATTGGATGATTTTGATAACTCTCTCTTTTTTACTCTAGTACATTATGTAGTAATTGTTTTTGAACTTGGTCATGATCAAATAATGCAGATTAGGCAAAAGCCATTAAATACAATTTTGAAAGAAATCTACATTTTATTAACATTAACATTTTTAAGTATCTATAAGATTAACTAGTTGGTTATCCTTTGAATTCTATTTCTAATATCAAAATTGTTTTAAGCATTCTTTATTCTAGGATTTACAGATTTATACTTTGGAGGTGAAATATATGAATCAACAGAGAAACATACTTATTCTCAAGAGAAAACTATGAACAAAAGTATCGTTTATCCTTCAGTTCAATGAAACAGGTCAATATAGAATATGGAACAACAAGAGAGATCATGAGACGTCCATTATTTGTTTCCAAGGAGGACATTCAAAAGAAAAATCAGTGAGTCATAGTCATTGTATCAAAATGAGATTAATATAACCTAATTAATTAAAAATGACAATTTACCACAAATGGTAAAAAGTGAAAGTTGTATAACATTAAACTATAGAGCCCAGCAACCTCTTTGACTGTATCAAGCTGCACTTTGCAGGGCATTTCATTTTATTTTTTAAACCAGATACTGTGAATAAGCATATAAGGGATTCTTTGAAATTCAATCTCAAGGATTAAGTTTATAGAGGGATTGCAATTTCAACCTCTAGGGTTTGGGCTATGCATTTAAACACTGCACACCAGTCTGTTTGGATGTTTATTTTGTTAAACCTATTGAAGGGTATCAATAGTTATTTGTAATATTCTCAACAATAACTTTTCTGAAAATTCTTATCAATTTGAAAATAATATATATATTATTGTTCAACCAATTGAATTCTAAATCCACATTGAATCATAGAAAATGGGTTTGAAGCACCTTTAAACAATCCATGATTCTGTAACGAGGAGTACCCAAATTGCCACTTAAATGAAATTCACATCATTTACATGATGTTTTGTTTTATTTCTTCAAATATTTAGAACAATTTAACATTAGTGCGTGTTTACTGTTCATTTTTTAAGAAATGGATGCTCATACCATATTTTATTTGCTAATTTTTAAACGATGACTTTTTGTGGACGTAGCATAGCGACAGTACCTAAGATTCTACTTTTTCCAGTGACCTCTTTAATTATCTGCCTGTTGATTATTACACTGAACTTTTTGTGAATATTTAAATTATACAATTACCTATTTGTAAGACACACATATAATGTCAAATAATGAACAAATACAAATTATTTATAATTATTTGCTAGGAAAACTTTCAAGATTTTCACTGCTTGTTTTGTAAAATAGGTGCAATTTGGGTACTGTGATAATATATATGTATATAGATATATTTGGTAAAACTTCCTACTAGTATTTTTATATGAATGAAACATAATGAAGGGTGTATGTAAATGAAATGGCAACCCTGCAACATAAATAAACAAAAAACAAATGAAATGAAATGTAGGAGTATAAACTTCAATATTAAAAGACAAATATTTTTGAGTTATCATGTTAGACAACCTCTCATGTTGTTCCTTACCTTATACAGGCACATGACAATTTATAGTTGATAAAAATGTAAGTATGTAAGTTTGAAATATTGCAAGCCAGTTAGTTTACATAATGGTGAATTTCTTTTCAGTCCAAAGAAAATTGTAAGTACAGCAATTGATGGTGAAGAATTAAACCAGCACATTTTTATCCATGGGATCTTGCTAACGAGTTTGAATTGGTTGAAATACCTTTTTCATTTACCAGTGAATATAACGATGTACTGAGTTCATTCCATGAGACCATGAGTGAAGAAAATTATGAAGTTAGATCTATTTTAAGAGTCCAAAGCAAGAAACTGTGGTCTGAGTTTGAGATGTAAGTCTTTTTTTTATGCTCACTGCCATTGCAGAGGGGGCAATAAGTTTTATAGTTGTCCATGTGTATGTCTGTCCGTACGTCCTTGACTTAGTTTCTATTCTCGAACATTAGTTTGTCTCAATCAAATGTTCTAAAACATATACACAATACTCATTACCACAAAGCACAGATCAAGTTCGAATAAGGGTGGTGTCTCTTTTTTGAGGTATATCTATTAGTAAATTGAAAATTTACCAAATGTGCTGTATTTTTTGGAAGCAGGTGCATTTGTGTGCTCACATTCTTTGTTTATAAAAATCAGGTTGAAGATATGTTCTACTGTCTAGTGTCATCTTGAGTATTTATGACTTTGCTGCTTAATGCAAATTTTTGAATATTTTAATTAAGTTACTAAAAATGTTGAATGTCTAAAATGAAAATTAAAGCTTTTTTTCCTAAATTTATTTGGCCCAGACAACTGATAAAAAATATGAAATAATATAAATAATTTTTCATCTTGTTTTGTATTCATCTGAACTAAATTGAATGTGTATAGCTATATATATAACTCTAAATTGTTTTCTGTTACTCTAAAAATCTCACCAAACATTTATATATTATTCCAGTATTTCTGTAAATTTATATTTGGATATCACAGAAAAATCATAACTTTTAGTTTTACACTTGTTTCTGTAATTTTAGGAGAAAGGGACTATTTTTTAAGGGGTTTCTGTACTTGAGGATTAGGGTTCATTTTAATGATTTTTTTTCTGGGTGAGGATTAGATGTTTGGGATCGGGGTAATAGTGTTAGGGTTCAATATGGGTTATGGTTAAGGTTAGGATTAGTTTGGTGTTAGCTCTATTTTGGTTAATACCAGGGTTTTCAAAAACATTTCCGACCTGCTAGACATTTTTTGTCTTGTCATTTTTAATTCCTTCAGATTTAGTAAGAAAAGGTAACAATGAATCAGTAAAGGTTCATATTATTAAGACTGATTGATGTAAAATGACTGTTGATACAAAAATTAATGTTCTGATGTTAATTGTTGAGATGACAGTGCATCATTTGAAGTGTGCAATATCTACATACAAATTTCTGCGTAAGACTCATTATTTTAGCAAAACTAAGCTATGAATCTTCACTTTTGTTTGTAAAATAGATAAAAAGTACATTTTCCCAATACAAGATGTTGTCTTGACAATGGTAAAACATGGACCAGAGATGGATAACTTTAATACATGTACTACATATTTTATTATCTCTTTCCACATTATTTCCATACTTGACCTTGCTTCATTCTTGAGCTATAACTTTAACATGTTTAACCAAAGAATATTTATATATGTGCAAATATACAATTCCCTGAAGAAAATTACATCTTTTAATATAAGTACTGTTGATCTGGTTTAAGTTACAATGTATCCTCTGTACATCTTTACCTTAATTAGTAGCATACCCTTTATTTTTCATTAATGTAACCTCAGCTACAAATATTTTATTTGGCCTTACCTATAAGTTGCTATCTGGAAAAGCTTTGGATCAAATGATTATTACCTTAGGTCTAATGATTTTAATATAAGTTGCATGTTTTCATAGCGAAATTAGTCATAGCAAGAAAATGTTTTCAAGAAAATCTCTGATATTAGTTATTCTTCATGCATGTCACTTTAATGACTGGAAATGTGTGGTTGTTTAATGCAAACGGTCAGGTAATGAATATAACATAAACTTCAATTTTTTAATCATCCAGGAGCTGAAAATTCCAGAAAGCTATTATGCTTTATATTCTTATATTACAGCAAGAAGAAACAATTGTATGCGGATGCAGAGAAATACAATCCAACATTTTCAGCAATAGACGAAAGATCTCTGTTTCATGGAACAAATTCTTTAGATGTTTGCAGAGGTATATGCATAAACAACTTTGATTTTCGAAAAAGTGGGAAAAACGCTACAGATTTTGGGGAGGGATCATATTTTGCCAGGAAGGCAAAGTATAGTCATAATTATACAAAAGCTTCCTCTGATTTTGGTGATAGGTACATGTTCAGGGCCAAAGTTTTAGTTGGAAAGTTTACACAAGGTAGCTCAGCGTATCGCAGACCACCAGAAATTCCAGGGCAGAGTCATAAACTGTACGATTCTTGTGTTAACAACCCAATAAATCCAAACATTTTTGTCATTTTTGACAGGAGTCAAAGTTACCCAGAATACCTTATCAACTACAGAGAAAAGGATTATGAGCAGAGAAGAATCTCTTCAAGGACAACACATAGTTCAGTTCCGTCCTATCCATTAACAGGAGGGACTTCTCAGCAACCAATACACCAAAGAATGCATACAAAAATTGCTGCGTATACATCAAGAGGAACCAGTTTAGGAATTGCACAGAAACCACTACAACCAAGTATGCAACCAACAAGTTCTACTGCCTACCCCTCAGGAGGAACCAGTTTAGGAGTTGCACGGAAACCAGTACAATCAAGTACACATTCAATACCTTCTTACCTCAGAACCAGTTTAGGAATTTCACAGAGACCAGTACAATCAAGTATGCATTCAACACGTTCTACTGCATATTCCTCAGGAGGAACCAATTTAGGAGTTCCACGGAAACAAGTACAAACAAATATGCACTCACTAAGTTCTACTGGCCATTCCTCAGTAGGAAACAGCTTAGGAGTTTCAAGGAAACCAGTACAATCAAGTATACATTCAGCAAGTTCTACTGGTCATTCGTCAGGAAGAACAAGTTCAGGTTTTGCAAGGACAACAGTACAATCAAGTATAGATTCAGCACGTTCTACCGCCAACTCCTCAGGAGAAATCAGTTCTGGGACTGCAGCAAAATATAATCCTGTTCCTAATTCATCATCAAGTATGATGAACAGTTCAAGTTCATCAAGTTCTACCAGTTTTCAGCCTTTTGATCATTCTAATGTGAGTTCTGGTAGTAGTCAACCATCTTCATCACAATCAAGTATACATTCAGCAAGTTCTACTGGTCATTCGTTAGGAAGAACAAGTTCAGGTTTTGCAAGGACACCAGTACAATCAAGTATAGATTCAGCACGTTCTACCGCCAACTCCTCAGGAGAAATCAGTTCTGGGACTGCAGCAAAATATAATCCTGTTCCTAATTCATCATCAAGTATGATGAACAGTTCAAGTTCATCAAGTTCTACCAGTTTTCAGCCTTTTGATCATTCTAATGTGAGTTCCGGTAGTAGTCAACCATCTTCATCACAAAACTCCATCAGCAGAAATACAAATCAGGATAGAGATTGTGTTATCTTATAGTAACTAATGCATGATACTGTGGATTCATTTATTGTGGTGGGTTACAATATGTGCGGTTAAAGGGAACATTGTATTGTCAAGAATATTTGATTAAAAATTGTGGTTATGCAAAAAGTTATCAATAGTATGAATCAGGAGAAATAGAGCATTATTCTTATTAGAAAATCACATTGAAATGATATTGTCTCCTCTTAGACTCAGACATGGGACCTCTGTGTTATCAGTCAGATCTTTTAAACGGACTGAGATAAAGAAGTTCTTTCCTAACTCAACCATATACAGCTAGCCTGAATTGTTTTTTTTTGTGAGGGAAGCACTCTTGCCACACTCCTTCTAACTCAAGAGTCACCATACCATAATGACTCTCCCAATTCATACAACTGGGTAGATATCATGTCTAACCACTGTTGATTTTGAGGTGGGTTTCAGGTGTTACTTGAGATTCGTATTACATCAGAATTGAATTTCTATCTTACTAGTACTTCTCTAGCTCAGTCCGTTAGAGAACTGACTTGAAACACAGAGATCAGGAGTTTGAGTCTCTAATGAGACAACTTGGTTCATGTGTCGTGATTTATTCCAAGTCAAAGTTGAAGGCAGTTTCTTGTCAGTTATTCATCCTTTGCATTTCCCAGATTTAGCAGTTTCTGATGCTTGACGGTGGTTTACCGGATAAAATTAATAAGTTTCTTCCTATACAAAAATTACCGGTTTCTAAACTTTCAAAGTTATTCTAGCAGTCCGTAGCAGTTCTTTAGCTGCTTAAGGTTGTTTTGTAGCAGAATATTTAACGAATTATTTAAATTGGTACTTAAACTGTTTCGGCTTATGCATATTCATATTTAACTGCTTTAAAGGAAATGATATTCATATAAAACTAGGGGAAACTGTGACGGAAAATTCAAATATGGTCATGATCTTGTGCTTTATTCTTACAGGTACTAATAGTAAATATTAAAACAGTAACATGTTATAATATGTAGTAAATATCAAAAACGTAACTATACTTCTAAACATAATCATTGTTAAACAATCCTTAGGTTATCAGTTTATAGTATTGTAAACATATTTTAATGTCAAAAATACATGCAACATATTTCTGTCTAAATGCTGTGTAATCACAACTTATGCAATGTGATTTACTTTAAATTAATTGTTTGTTGTATGACATGATTAGTGAGAAGACTCTTCAATATGATTTGGTACCGTACATGTATATTAAAAGGCTGAATAAAATTCATTCTCATATTATCCATATGATAGTTATCAAGGGAACTGAATTGTAATTGAATACACCAGACACGCGTTTCGTCTACATAAGATTCAGCAGTGACGCCCATATTAAAATAGTTAGAAAGCCAAACGAGTACAAAGTTGAAGAGCATTTAGAAACCAAAATTCCAAAAAGATGACAAATAGTGCTAACTTAAGGTACTCCAAGCCTGTGATAAGAAAATTTAAGTATTTCGAATAATTCATACATTTGGCATAAAGTAATTATTTAAAATGCCCATATAATTGATATTCATTTCAACATCGAAGTGCTGACTACTTGGCCGGTGATACCTTTGGGGACGACACATCCTTCAGTAGTGGCCCAGGGGTGTTAATAGTTATTTAAGGTACCAGAATTAAAATGTAAAACGCCAGACGCTTGTTTTGTCTACAAAAGTCTAAAAAAACGGTTATGAAAATTACGAAAAAAATAAAATTAAAAAAATTATATTAATACCTTTTTAGCTCACCAAGTGAGCTTTTCTCATCACTTGGCGTCCGTCGTCGTCGTCGCGTTAACTTTCACATTTTGAAATTCTTCTAAAGAACCACTGAATGGAATGAAACCACACATAGTATGAATGTTCCTTATGAGGTGCTGACCAAGTGTTGTTACTTTGTAGCTGATCCATTTTCCAAGATGGCCGCCAGCGGGGGTCTTAATTTAACATAGGACCCTACGGGAAATGCATACAAATGACTTCTTTTAGAGAACCACTGAATGGAATGAAACCAAAAATAGCATGAATGTTCCTTATGAGGTGCTGACCAAGTGTTGTTACTTTGTAGCCAATCCATCATTCAAGATGACCGCCAGCGGGGGACTTAGTTTAACATAGGACCCTATGGGAAATGCATACAAATGACTCCTTTTAGAGAACCACTGAATGGAATGACACCAAACATAGCATGAATGTTCCTTATGAGGTGCTGACTAAGTGTTGTTACTTTGTAGCCGATTCATCATCCAAAATGGCCGCTAGCGGGGGATTTAGTTTAACATAGGACCCTAAGGGAAATGCATACAAATGACTTCTATTAGAGAACCACTAAATGTAATGAAACCAAACATAGCATGCATGTTCCTTATGAGGTGCTGACCAAGTGTTGTTACTTTGTAGCCGATCCATCATTCAAAATGGCCGCCAGCGGGGGACTTATTTTAACATAGGACCCTATGGGAAATGCATACAAATGACTTCTTTTAGAGAACCACTGAATTGAATGAAACCAAACATAGCATGAATGTTTCTTTCCTTAGGAGGTGCTGGCCAAGTGTTGTTACTTTGTAGCCAAGTTTTATCTTTTTTTATATGATTTCAAAAACCAAACATAGCATGTATGTTCCTTATGAGGTGCTGACCAAGTGTTGTTACTTTGTATCTGATCCATCATCCAAAATAACCGCCAGCGGGGGACTTAGTTTAACATAGGACCCTATGGGAAATACATACACAAGTCTTCTTCTAGAGAACCACTGAATTGAATGAAACCAAACATAGCATGAATGTTTCTTTCCTTAGGAGGTGCTGGCCAAGTGTTGTTACTTTGTAGCCAAATTTTATCTTTATATGATTACAAAAACCGAAGTAGAGTCAGGTGAGCGATACAGGCTCTTGAGAGCCTCTAGTTATTTAAAAGTGATAGTTATTGCAGAACTATTTATTAAGATATGTGTTATCCTTTGTGTTCTCAATCTCTGTGTAGATTATACTTCCTGTCCACTTAATTGTAAATAGATGGCACAATTCTACAAGACCGGTTTTATCTAAATATTTCTGTTTGATGTAACAAATTTAACTGCTTAGAAATAATATGCAAAACGAACTGGTATATATAACACTGACCGCCCGCTCAACTGGAAGACAATTATAACCTTCATCAATCTGTATCTTGATGATAGGGGAAACTGAAAATCGAGATAACTGTTCTTTAAAAAACTGCTATGAAAACTATTTGGAAATATATATACTTCTTTAAAGTCATATGAGACCTCAAATTAAAAAAAAAAAAATGCATATGTTTTTTTTAACTAAATGTATAATTTTTATGATAAAACTTATGTACATATACTTTATTCTGAAAAAAAAAAATCTTTAATTTGTCCACATTTTGAAGAATCTTACTTTATTTAATTGCTTCCTCCAGGAAGCAATTCGCCCGACATATTTTCGGTATGCAAGTGACCTCAGCGTGACCCTTCTCGTAAAAATACGGTGATCACAATACAAATGGATCTGTCATTTGAATAAACTATTATCTGATTGTACATGTTATACACATGATCAATATCCATGCTTCTTTGTTGGTTGTTTATTATATTTGTCAATTATCGGTAAACTTCGGCTTAAAACACAACAATTAAGTAGCTGCAATATTTTGACACAACAACAGACAAAGGAAAAAATTGACGATATTACGAAATGTTTGGGTAAAAAATAATAAAATCATGCACAGACGACTAAGTTTATAATATATCCATGTAGTGGTTCAAGAATTGGATAAACATTATTTTTCACCAGTCACTGGTTTCATATGAATTTAGTTAACATTTATCATTTACCTGTAAGCAGTTGTTTTAAACTGCCTAAAAAACTGTTTTAAACTGTTTCAAAACTTCTAAAATTCAAGAAACTACCATACAACTGCTAATGGACTGCTTACATATGCATTTCACTTTGACTTTGGATAAAACACTTAGCCTTACTTTTCATAGTTTAAAAAATTTTGTTTTGTCAAAAATCCTTACCTTTTTATATGCAGAATTAAGATTCTAATAATCTTCCTCCACACATATGCAATTTTGATGATAAACTACTGGTAATATTGCACTTTCTGATATTTTATATAGTTATTTTACAGCTTGAGTCAATTCTACCCAGCCATTCTTTTTAACTCGAAGAAATGGAAGGGATGTGATTGATTTCAGGGCATGACATTGTTAATTTTGTCTTTTATTGCCTGGACTATTGTTTATGTATTTTTTGTATTGTGGTAAGGGTTTCTTTTGTCATTTTTATTAATGGTTATGGTATAATAAGGCTACTTTTTAGGTTACCTGGCCTAAAAGTGCAAGTGAGCTTTTCTCATCACTCGTTCATCGTGGTCGTCGTTTACTTTCACAAAATCTTCTTCTCTGAAACAACTGGACAGAATTTAACCAAAGTTGGCCACAATAATCAATAGGGTATTTAGTTTTAAAAATGTGCGCGACGACCCGCGTGCCAATAAACAAACAGAACATATGAGTAAAATACGGTTTTTGGCTTATATCTATGAAACAAAAATTTTAAGCATTTAGAGCAAATCTGACAGGTGAAAAATTTTAATTGGTTTGAGATCAGTCCACCCCGCAAATTCATACAACCCGTTGTTCGTTTGCTGTCCCTGAATTGATAATTTTAAGAATATTATGCAGTTTTTGATTATTATAGTGCTTATTTAGTTAGGCCTGTATTAATATCTCTATGTCGTTACAAAGTACAAAAATGTGTGAATATCTTTCAGTTTGTGGTGAAATGGATGGGAAAAAAATAATTATTACTTTTACCGTATGATTAGAATATACAAGATAAATGAGATGTAATTTTGAAATTAACGGTAATTAAAACTGAAACTATTGATCTTGAAATTGCTTTTGTTTATTTTACCAGTCGGCACGACGTACGTATCCAGTTTGAGGTATAGTGAAGTTAAATTAGGCCAGTAAGTATTAAAATCTTTTTTGCCAGGCAGGGAAAAGAAGCTACATATAAATGAGAGGTTTAGCTAGCTATCAAACCAGATTCAATCCACCATTTTCTATCGAAGAAAATGCCTGTACCAAGTCAGGAATGTAAACGTATCCATTCGTTTGATGTGTATGAGATTTTGATTTTGCCAATTGATTACGGAATTTCCTTTTTGAATTTTCCTTGGAGTTCAGTATTTTTGTGATTTTACTTTTTGTTGGTGTAATCAACTTTCACGGTGTCCAACACTTTGATTATATAGAATGTTTGAGAGTAATTTACATTTGAAGATGTACACATCACTGCTCCATTTGTGGAGAGGTTTGGAAGAGTGGTCAATGCTGGTCAAGTTCAATGTGTGTGTTGTTCAGTAGTTCTGATCTTTGATTGATTGTAAAATAACCATAGAAAGTGGAAGATCAAACAAGTCTGAAAATTCCTTTTTAAATATCGGAAGTCTGCTAGCTCAATCCCTGTTGATTACTTGATAAATAATTGAATTCTTTTCCATATCTATCGGATGTACCATATCACGTGTTCCACTTATTTATCATGTATGCAAGGGGCCCGCATCTATCGGATGTACCATATCACGTGTTCCACTTATTTATTATGTATGCAAGCGGTAGCCTTGTGTATGTAAAAATATCAATTTTACTAGTAGTAGAATCAGAGACATGAAAGTCTGGTAGAATGCATCGAAATGGTACAAATAAGATGTTTTCGTCAGTTTTACGACTTGAGGACAATATAAATAGAAATGCATGTATTCGATTCCTTCAATCTTTTTAGTTTAAAAGGCAAATGAATTTCTACAAGAAAGAATCATATCAAGCAGACAATTCAAAATCTTAAGCTCAAACGTGGCCGCCATAGAAAAATTCAAAAAAACAAAGAAAAAAAGCAAGACCGATAAAACATAACATAGGAAGGGATTCGAACAGCGGTATACTACTATTGCCTATATTGATGTAAGGAAAACCAAATAGCTGGGCTGGTATGATGCTACACGGAATTTGAAATATCACAGTTGGAAAATTAAAATAATTATTAATTTCTAACTGTAAGTTAAGAAATGTTACGTTTATGTAGCATTATTTTTATTTAAAAACTCATTGGGGTTGGACGCTTTATATAAGGCGTTACGCAATATAAGAAAGTTGTATTGGACCTCACTCATAGCTATACATATAATGGGTAAAATATAATGACAGAATTTGTTTTGTTGGCTTGGCAATGCACAATTACAGTGTAAAGCAATGTCACACTAACAGTATAAACCAATGTCACAATTTGTATTGTGATCACGATATTCCCGTGCTTGCATTTCCTATCATGATTTTCTTGATAGAGGTTTGCTGCTCACAAGGAAGCTATTAAACCAAGAGTTCCAAATGGTGAAGTTGAAATCATCCCTTCGTAAATTTTACGGACGCCATCACGAGTTGGTTGACCGTTATGGAATAACCGTTTCACAAATGATATCGGATATGTTCCTTACGTCGTAACTACAATCCCCTTCCCTTTCATGAATATGACCTACCGAATTAGACTATTTACCGGATTTGTAATCACTTAAGCAACACGACGGGTGCCACATGTGGAGCAGGATCTGCTTACCCTTCCGGAGCACCTGAGATCACCCCTAGTTTTTGGTGGGGTTCGTGTTGTTTATTCTTTAGTTTTCTATGTTGTGTCGTGTGTACTATTGTTTTTCTGTTTGTCTTTTTTATTTTTAGCCATGGCGTTGTCAGTTTGTTTTAGATTTATGAGTTTGACTGTCCCTTTGGTATCTTTCGTCCCTCTTTTACAGTATAAAGCAATGTTACAATTACAGTATAAAGCAATGTTACAATTACAGTCTAAAGCAATGTCACAATTACAGTATAAAGCAATGACACAACGCATGCATGTTATTTAGTAAAATAAAAAACCTTATCTATAATTACAATTACAGTTACAGTATAAAGCCACGTCACAATTTCAGTATATAGTAATGTTACAATTACAGTATAAAGCAATGTTACAATTACAGTCTAAAGCAATGTCACAATTACAGTATAAAGCAATGACACAACGCATGCATGTTATTTAGTAAAATAAAAAACCTAATCTATAATTACAATTACAGTTACAGTATAAAGCCACGTCACAATTTCAGTATATAGTAATGTCACAATTAAGTATAAAGCAATGTCACACTAACAGTATAAACCAATTTCACAATTACAGTATAAAGCAATGTCTCAATGGTAGTATAACACAATGTCACAATAACAGTATACAGCAATGTTACAATTACAGTATAAAGCAATGTTACAATTACAGTATAAAGCAATGTTACAATTACAGTCTAAAGCAATGTCACAATTACAGTATAAAGCAATGACACAACGCATGCATGTTATTTAGTAAAATAAAAAACCTAATCTATAATTACAATTACAGTTACAGTATAAAGCCACGTCACAATTTCAGTATATAGTAATGTCACAATTAAGTATAAAGCAATGTCACACTAACAGTATCAACCAATTTCACAATTACAGTATAAAGCAATGTCTCAATGGTAGTATAACACAATGTCACAATAACAGTATACAGCAATGTTACAATTACAGTATAAATCAATGTCACAATTACAGTATGAAGCACGGTCACACTAACAGTATAAAGCGATGTCACAATTACAATATGAAGCACGGTCACACTAACAGTATAAAACGATGTCACAATTACTGGGTAAAGCAATGAAACAACGCATGAATGTTATTTAGTTAAATGAAAAACCTTGTTTCTAATTACAGTTACAGTATAATGCAATGTCACAATTACAGTATAAATCAATGTCACAATTGCAGAAAGCAATGTCACAATTGCAGTATATAGCAATGTTACAATTACAGTATAAAGCAATGTTACTATTACAGTATAAATCAATGTGACAATTAAGTATAAAGTAATGTCACAATGGCAGTATAAACCAATGTCACAATTACAGTATAAATCAATGTCACAATTACAGTATAAAGCAATGTCACACTTACAGTATAAAGCAATGTCACAATTAGGTATAAATCGATGCCACAATTACAGTATAAAGCAATGTCACAATTACAGTAGAAAGCAATGTCACAATTACAGTATAAAGCAATGTCACACTGACAGTATAAACCAATGTCACAATTACAGTAGAAAGCAATGTCACAATTACAGTATAAAGCAATGTTACTATTACAGTATAAATCAATGTCACAATTACAGTATAAAGCAATGTCACACTGACAGTATAAACCAATGTCACAATTACAGTATAAATCAATGTCACAATTACAGTATAAAGCAATGTCACACTTACAGTATAAAGCAATGTCACAATTAAGTATAAATCGATGCCTTAATTACAGTATAAAGCAATGTCACAATTACAGTAGAAAGCAATGTCACAATTAATATTGTGTTTCTGTTTTTTTCTCAATCGATTTATGAATTTAGAACAGTGGTATACTACTGTTGCCTTTATTAATAGTATAAAGCAATGTCACAAATACAGTGTAAAGCAATGACACAACGCATGAATGTTAGTTGTTAAAAAACCCACTAATTTCTTGATATGCAATCATTGTATCACCTTAATAGAGCCGAACTAGAGTTGAACGTGAAATAATTTCTGTAATGAACGTTGCACGAAACATAAATTCTTTTATTTGAACCTTTTGTGACCGAGTCACTGTCTTCTTGTATATATTAACTCTTTGTTTTACTTGATATTCCCGATTAAGTATACACATTTATGATATAATTGGTTTACGGCTTTTAAAAAAGTATTTATTGACAATCCCTGCCAAGTGTTTGAATTTTATTTGAAAAATACCGAGCACGCAAAATAAGACTTTGAAAATCACGATGCACGTAAATTTAATAAGCAGAACACGTTGAACGAGGCACCCGTCTTGCACGACTGAACGTGAAATAAAAAAGTAAAAACACGTTGAGTGGAAATAAAAAACGGCGATCACGTTGCACGAAAATAACCCTTTACCACCCTCTTTAAACACCTAACAGTAAATCAAAAATTTCTTTTCAAATGCAATCGATCTAACAGCAGAGCCTAGATAATTAGAGTGTCGCATTACAACAATTTCCGAAAAATCAATGTGAAAATATGCTACCTTAACGTACTCGTTATGAAGGTAAAACTACAATCATATCCAAGGGAACAACAAACACAACCTGCATCATTATACAATACGACTAGCTGTATATCCGGCAGAAATAGAGAAATTCATATTCACATTCAAAATTATATTCATATTTCATCCTGGATTGCCGAAATAGAGATAATAGCATAAAATGGGTAAGATATTTTTAGCATTCCACTGACAATTAAACGTGCACAGACTAATGAAGACATATTTCTTCTTCAAATAATCAAAATTGTCGCGTATAAAACAGAATTTCTTTATCAAAAAGCAATGTTTTGCTGGTTTCTGCACTGCAAATACGAATATGACATTGCCTGTCATCACAGAAAAATGACGTTTTTTAAAGTTATTCCTTGCCGAAAACCATTGATTTTTTTAGTTTGACGATGTTTCTGATATACAGCACTAGCGTTTGAAATATAAATGTAATTACTTGCGGTAAAGGAAATAAATGTTTGATATGACTTGGAGAATAGAAGAAACTCCTCCTCGAAAATTGAAGCACTCTTAAAGTCTCATGAACAATAGATGACCATTTGATATTCTGGAATTAGACGAAAGGATTTTTTTCATCAAAATATCGTGTTTTTCCATATATATTTTTCTCGATTCTTACTTTGATATGGAAGACAAATTATTCAAGGATACTTTGAGTGTAAAAAATATGTTTAGATGCATGCATCCTACTCGATATAATATCGATAACAAACAATCTACAAAATTCGAAATGTTTATTAAAATAGTATAAATTATACACGTTGAAGTACGCTATGTTTTGCGCAGGGAATACACTTTTTCGCAGGTGAATATGTCAAAATCCCATTCATATAGAAAAACCTTCTGAAGTTTTAATCAATACGGAATAAATCACCTATTTAAGTTAATCTATTATGTTACCTATAAAAGTATTACATTTGTGTGTCCGAAACTGTAAGGATTAAAACTCTACAACATTTAAATTAGATTGAGTAACAATTAATGTAACAGTTGATCAAGGTGCGGTGACAGGATAGACGCGTTCTCGCCCATTGAATTACTTTACAAAAAATGTTTCATAAACAATAATGATAATTAAAGAAACCCTGATGTTTTTGTTAGAGTCATTATAAACGTTCTAAAAAAGTTCGCTCTACAGATTTCAAGGTAATTAGATAACATAAAAATAATATTTATTAAAAGGTGTTACAGTGACACTGTACGCACATAAATTACACAAAAGTCTGACTTATAAATATTTTGATATTTTAATATTTTCAAAATGGATTTATATCGTATTTATCATGATGTTATGACTCAAAAATCATACAAACTAGTCTTGTGTTTTAACATTTACAATTACATAACCAACTTATACGAAAGTAAAACCAGCATATGTACTAAAATTCGACATTTTTGTTTACTATTGTTTACCTGACTCATACACAGCTACTTTGCATAGGTACTATTTATGTAATAAAAATGCAGTACTGGAAATTTACTTTTGATATTTAGTACTATTTCTTTACTTTAAAACTATTGTATTTTACAGTACTTGATTTGTACAGAAATAATACAATATTCCATGTTTGAAAATCATAACTTTAAGAGATTTGAAATAGAAAAACTTTCATAAGGCTGAAAATGTAACAGTAGTAACCAAAAATCTGTAGTACCTTAATTTCAAGTACAAATAAAGTACTGTAAAATACATGTACAGGTACCTAAATATTACAATAATTTTAGAGTAACAAAATAGTACTGAATATTAAAAGTAGATTTCCAGTACTGCATTTTTTATTACAGAAATAGTACATATGCAAAAGTAGTTGTGTATCTAATCGGTAAAAACAAAACGGCCTTTTAAGAGCAACGATTATAGATTTTAAAAAATTCCCTCAATTGTTAAATACAACAGTAACTTCCATTTCTTGTCAATATACAAAAGAAGATGTGGTATGATTACCAATGAGACAACTGTCCACAAGAGACCAAAATGACACAGACATAATCAACTAAAAGTCACCGTACGGCCTTCGACAATGAACAAAGCCAATACCACATAGTCGGCTATAAAAGGCCCCGATATGACAATGTAAAACAATTCATACGAGAAAGCTAACGGCCTTATTTTATAAAAAAAAATGAACGAAAAAGAAATACGTAACACATAAACAAACGACAACCACTGAATAACAGGCTCCTGAAAACCGTTACAATCATACAAAACCGCACTACGTATACCTGTTTTGGTGTGTTTACTTTCTCAAATATTACCGAGATGCATAAAAGGGTTGATGCAAAAAATGCTTTATAAACTTAATGAGATCGTGGCGCATAAAAGCTTTTCCTACGACGTCAAACGATTCCCAATAAGATAGATTTAGCATGCATCTTGAATTTTTCAAATATATGTGTGTTTGTGTTTTAATATATAACATGTAATAGTAATAATATCAGGCAAAAAAAGTATATGTATTTCGTTCAATTGGTATTTCATGTATTTGTGATCTCAAAAAAATCAAAAAAGATTATTAACAATACTGTTAGCTGAATTCTCAGTTCGATCTAGTTCGTCGATTGGTCTGGGTGGAGTGTATGTATTACGAGTTCAGAAGAAGAACAAAAAAATTGCTTCCGAAAATTTGCAGATTATATTTTGGTCAGGAGCATCACTGAAGAGACATGAATTGTCGAAATGCGCATCTGGTGTAAGAAAATTGGTACCGTTATTGTTATTAACATTGTTGAGCTGATAAATAGAGTGATAAGGAATGTAATATGTATTTTCAGCCGTGTTCCACCTTCACTGGTGATACAATGGAATGATCGGTCCTTTGATCTATTGTTACTTGCTTAGTCGTTATTGTATATACTATAAATATATTACAGGTTCTGGTAATTCTAAAATGAAAAAGACTTCTCAAAGCCAAGGAACACAAACAACGATGGATTGCGATAATGTAAAAGATGGCGTTTCATCAGCTGCTGATCATTGTACCAAAGTGGGTATGTTTTGTTTTCAAAAGACCCAAAGTAATTCACATAACGGTAATATAGTACCTTAAAGTTTTTCAATGCAAACAAAAACGATGTATCCCTAGGTCATCTCTATTGAAAATTGTCATACTTTTACTTTACTAATTTATTATACTCAAAATCTGTAATTTATTAATTGAATAATCACTAGATGATATAAAAGAGGGACGAACGATACCAGAGGGACAGTCAAACTCATAAATCGAAAATAAACTGACAACGCCATGGCTAAAAATGAAAAAGACGAACAGACAAACAATAGTACACATGACACAACATAGAAAACTAAAGAATACGCAACACGAACCCCTCCAAAAACTAGAGGTGATCTCAGGTGCTTTGGAAATAAGCATATCCTGCTCCACATTCGGTAGGTCACATTCATGAAAGGGAAGGGATTGTAGTTACGACGTAAGGAACATATCCGATAACATTTGTGAAACGGTTTTTCCATAACGGTCAACCAACTCGTGATGGCGTCGTAAAATTTATAAAAAGTTGTCTGATAGCCCTTTAATAATGTGAAGGGCATACTGTTTTTAAGCTAATTCCATTTTGACGATTTCTCATAAGGTTCAAAAGATATATAATACATGTGTTGTTATATCTTATAATTCAAATAAGGTGTATATTTTAATAGTTTGTGAAGACATGTTATGTAGTGTAATATATATTATATATCTTATTCTAGTTACAATATGCATATATATGTATAAAAATAGCACGTATAATTTTGATATGTGTATTTATGATTTTTCTGACACCTTTGATAAAGAATCTATTTTGTAGTTTACAGATGTTAACGTTCAAAAAGAAACGCAACAGCAATCTCAAGATAGCACAGATAACATGCAGAGCCAGGTTGCAGTCATTTATCAATACGAAATAAAGGGAATCAATGCAAATGATATTTTAAAATATATCGTCACGACATTTGGTGGAGGCTGCACCTTAGAAAAGTTTTGTATCCGGTGCAAGATATTTCCTACAAAAGCCAATATTTCTCTGTGGTTTGAAAAGCATACTTCAAAATTTCGTCTGTATAAAGATATGGGCAAGATCCTTTATATTTTTCCGTATCTTGGGAACAATAGTGTTTGCTTCCATTATAATAATGTTCATGGACCAGGGGTTTGCACAGAAGCAAATTGTTCGCATTTCCACATCTGCCGACGGTCAGTTAGAAATAACGCTTGTCCATATAAAAAGTGTACATTAGACCATGATTTTACAAACGAACACAATTTACAACTTAAAAAGAAACTTGAAATGAATGATTTACACGATACTCCCATGAAAAAGGTTTTAAATGGTCGCTATCCTGCTATTTGCCAGAAATATTATTCTCCACAAGAGCATTGCAAGTTAGGTGTGAAATGTCCTTACTTGCATTTATGCGGATTATACAAATTTGGAAAATGCAAAGATCCTTGTACACTCAATTTGAGTCATAATCTAAAAACTGAACATAATGGATGGGTGCTTGACGCATTCGAAATGCGTCACTGGCCGGAGGAAAATATAATGAAAAAAGTGTATGTTCCATCAAAGACAAGTCAAGATTATGATAGCTGCGGTTCCAGTACAGAGCCTCGTAATGGAAGAGACGTTGGTGTAATCGATGTTTTAGATTCAGATGACGATGACCTTCAAAATGGAAGTGATTTTGTAGAATAAATGATTGACATTTTAATGGTAAATCGGATTCTCAGAAATTTAAATAAAAAATGGCAATTACATTGATGATAGATCTGTAAAAGTCAATGAAAATGTCAACATTTATTTTATAAAAAGTAAATGAATATAATGTGTTTAGACAATAAAGTAGAAGTGTGTAAAATAATTCAAAATATAACTTTGTACTGGTTGTTATAAGTACTGGCTAGGTACATACCAGAAGCTTGTAGTATTGGTATAACGCACTGCTGAAATTAACAAATGATTACAAAAGAACGCCCGTATTCAAATGGCAAAATCAAAAGCTGAAACACATCAAACGAATGGATAACAACTGTCATATTCCTGAATTGGTACAGTTTTTTCTTATGTAGACAATGGTGGATTAAACTTGTTTAATATCTAGCTTAACCTCTCAATTGTATGACAGTCGCACAAAAGAGATCCGAATGACCTATATCAAAAGTATAGAAACATGAATATCAGCGTGCCAATCTTCATTCTTATACCGTTGTCATTTGAAAATCAAATGACTTAATACAATGTCTATGCTATGTTGTCTTTACTCAATAATGCATAAAGCATCCATACTAAGTCAATGGTGCAATATTCTACTGCCATAGCGTTTAGTGCTTAGTCCTATAAATAATTTATAACAATAATTGTGAAACATAATTAAACTAGAGGCTCTAAAGAGCCTGTGTCGCTCACCTTGGTCTATGTGAATATTAAAGGAAGCAGATGGATTCATGACAAAATTGTGTTTTGGTGATGGTGATGTGTTTGTACATCTTACTTTACTGAACATTCTTGCTGCTTAAAATTATCTCTATCTATAATG
The DNA here is from genome assembly GCA_019925275.1 of Mytilus edulis. Lineage (NCBI taxonomy): Eukaryota > Metazoa > Mollusca > Bivalvia > Mytilida > Mytilidae > Mytilus > Mytilus edulis. The sequence continues at coordinate 33,395,125 of CM034359.1, forward strand.
AACTTGGCCCATTAGTTTCAGTGGAAAATGTTAGTAAAAATTTACAAATTTTATGAAAATTGTTAAAAATTGACTATAAAGAACAATAACTCCTAAGGGGGTCAATTGACCATTTCGGTCATGTTGACTTATTTGTAAATCTTACTTTGCTGAACATTATTGTTGTTTACAGTTTATCTCTATCAATAATAATATTCAAGATAATGACCAAAAACAGCAAAATTTCCTTAAAACTAACAATCCAGGGTCAGCAACCCAACAACGGGTTGTCCGATTCATCTAAAAATTTCAGAGCAGATAAATGTTGACCTGATAAACAATTTTACTCCATGTCAGATTTGCTCTAAATGCTTTGGGTTTTGAGTTATAAGCCAAAAACTGCATTTTACCCCATGTTCTATTTTTAGCCATGGCGGCCATCTTGGTTGGATGGCCGGGTCACCGGACACATTTTTCAAACTACTAACCCAAAAGATGATTGTGGCCAAGTTTGGATTAATTTGGCCAAGTAGTTTCAGAGGAGAAGATTTTTGTAAAAGATTACTAAGATTTACGAAAAATGGTTAAAAATTGACTATAAAGGGCAATAACTCATAAAGGGGTCAACTGACCATTTCAGTCATGTTGACTTATTTGTAAATCTTACTTTGGTGAACATTATTGCTGTTTATAGTTTATCTCTATCTATAATAATATTCAAGATAATAACCAAAAAGAGCAAATTTTCCTTAAAATTACTAATTCAGGGCCAGCAACCCAACAACGGGTTGTCCGATTCATCTGAAAATTTCAGGGCAGATAGATCTTGAACTGATAAACAATTTTACCCCATGTCAGATTTGCTCTAAATGCTTTGGGTTTTGAGTTATAAGCCAAAAACTGCATTTTACCCCATGTTCTATTTTTAGCCATGGCGGCCATCTTGGTTTGATGGACGGGTCACCGGACACATTTTTCAAACTACTAACCTAAAAGATGATTGTGGCCAAGTTTGGATTAATTTGGCCCAGTAGTTTCAGAGGAGAAGATTTTTGTAAAATATTACTAAGATTTACGAAAAATGGTTAAAAATTGACTATAAAGGGCAATAACTCCTAAAGGGGTCAACTGACCATTTCAGTCATGTTGACTTATTTGTAAATCTTACTTTGCTGAACATTATTGCTGTTTACTGTTTATCTCTATCTATAATAAATATCAAGATAATAACCAAAAACAGCAAAATTTCCTTAAAATTACTAATTCAGGGGCAGCAACCCAACAACGGGTTATCCGATTCATCTGAAAATTTCAGGGCAGATAGATCTTCACCTGTTTAACAATTCTACCCCATGTCAGATTTGCTCTAAATGCTTTGGTTTTTGAGTTATAAGCCCAAAACTGCATTTTACCCCTATGTTCTATTTTTAGCCATGGCGGCCATCTTGGATGGTTGGCCGGGTCACCGGACACATTTTTTAAACTAGATACCCCAATGATGATTGTGGCCAAGTTTGGTTTAATTTGGCCCAGTAGTTTCAGAGGAGAAGATTTTTGTAAAAGTTAACGACGACGACGGACGACGGACGACGACGGACGCCGGACGCCAAGTGATGAGAAAAGCTCACTTGGCCTTTTAGGCCAGGTGAGCTAAAAAGGTGAACATATCAGGAAAAAAAAATTATGGATTCAAACGATATTGAATTTTGCAAAACACTTGGGTTTTCCTTTTCTTCCAAATTCGGCGTTTTTAAAATCGATAAAACTATCGGTAAATTAATGTTTTTTAACGTAGATAGCTGTCAGTATTTACGTTTTTTGAACGAATAATAATTTAATTGCCGTCTTATTATTATTTGTAAAGTAACTATCAGTGTTTATCAATATATATTAACCATTAAGTTTGTCGTTCTATTTTCTCTTCCATTTCTAGTGACCTTGTAGGCCACTTTACGGAAGTCAATAGATTGTATTTAATTATATTCATTTTTAAAAAGCGAATACATTACCTTTCATAGTGAAATGAAGTATGTCATGATTTTCTGAAAATCAACACGAAATGCAAAACCGATATATATTTATGTCAATCTTTACAATCTTAAGCGTGTCATTCACTCATTGAATTAGAATGAACAAGATTGTTGTTAATATATATACAACAGGTAAAATAAATTTCAAGAAAAGTTAAATAGTAATTTTCAATGTGAGTTCTAAAACACACTAAAATATATGCTGCCAAGAATAAAAGAAAAATTGCTACATTAAACACTCACGACCGGTCGATTGGTCATTTTTGTTTCAAATTTTGCATGTACTAGTATTTTTAAAATTTGTGATATGTTCCACTTGAACTGAAAATCGAAAACAATTATCCATTCATCCTTCAACTATGACATGATTGATACTGGAAACCGATCGATCAGTTAAGATTTCATTGACCCGATATCAGATTGATTTATTATTATGGTTGACTGCTTATAGTCATCCATGGTTTCGTTTTATGTCAACACAACACAACATTTCAGTAAATAAGGTAAACTTGTAAGCGTGTTAACATGCCTGGATTTAAGATTAATGAAAGCATATTAAATAAAAATACATTAATATATACATAAAAACAATATAACAATATTAATAATTTGAATACATGTATTAGAGTGAAATTTTACACAGGAAAGCGTAATGCCGATTAAAACATATTTTTTTATGGTTTTTCTTAGTGTTGCTTAAATCATCAAATTAATTTCATGTGGTAAACGACGAATAAATCCTTAGTGTATAGACATGAAAACTAATAGATATTTTATTCGTGTTGAAATGAAAATTGTTGTCGAAATGTCCGTCCTTTATTTGACCACGTTTGGAAAGTCAATAGTTCATAAAAGAGGGGCGAAAGATACCAGAGGGACAGCCAAACTCATAAATCGACAATAAACTGACAACGCCATTGCTTAAAATGAAAAGGACAAACAGACAAACAATGGTACACATAACACAACATAGAAAACTAAACAATAAACAATAAACAAAACGAATGCCACTAAAAACTAGGGGTGATCTCAGGTGCTACGGAAGGGTAAGCAGATCCTGCTCCACATGTTGGACCCGTCGTGTTGCTTATGAAATAACAAATCCGGTAAGTGGTCTAATTAGGTAGGTCATATTTATGAAAGGAAAGGGGACTGTAGTTTCGACGTTAGGAACATATCCGATATCATTTGTGAAACGGTTATCCCATAACGGTCAACCAACTCGTGATGGAGTCCGTAAAATTTACGAAGTGATTATTTCAACTTCACCATTTGGAACTCTTGATTTAATTACTTGCATGTGAGCAACAACCCTCTATCAAAAAATTATAATAGGAAATGCAAGCACGGGAATATCGTATCAATTGGAAGATATATACACCGTATGCCGGTGCTGCTGGAATATTGCAAATATTTAACAAAGAAGCACAAAATGGCATTTATCAAATCAAATCAAATGAAAAGATCTGTAAAACTTATTTGGTTGTGGATACCATCTCCACGGTATCATTTGCTATTGTTATTGAAAAAATACATAGAAAAACTTAAACATTGTGGCAAATAAACTCATCAAAGATACCAGGACTAAATTTTATATATACGCCGACGCGCGTTTCGTCTACAAAAGACTCATCAGTGACGCTCGAATCCCAAAAAGTTATAAATGCCAAATAAAGTACGAAGTTGAAAAGCATTGAGATCCAAAATTCCTAAAAGTGTTGCCAAATACAGCTAAGGTAATCTATGCCTGAGGTAGAAAAGCCTTAATATTTAAAAAAAAAATACAAAATTTTGTAAACATTTAATTTATAAATATAACAATATCAATGATAATTCATGTCAACACAAAAAGTGCTGACTACTGGGCTTGTGATACCCGCGGGGAAATAAATCTCCACCAGCAGTGGCATCGACCAAGTGGTTGTAAATAAACTCATCAAAGATACCAGGACTAAATTCTATATATACGGCGACGCGCGTGTCGTCTACAAAAAACTCATCAGTGACGCTCGAATCTTAAAAAGTTAAAAATGCCAACAGTAAGCTAGGATACTTTGTTATACAAATAAAGCTTAAAATCAAATTAAATTATCATAGCACAAACTTTAAGACTCGTTTTATATTTGCTTCTAATTATTTTTGTTTTGTTTTTTTAGTTTTTAATAAATTGTCTGCTTGTTTTTCTTTTTCTTTTATTATTATTCTTTTTTATTATTATTTATTTCTTTTTTTTATATTTTTTGTGATTGCAAATGTTTTCAAATATATTCGGACAATTGTTTTATAAATTAGTAAGCAGATTTGTGATTCGAATAGCCAATATATTTACATATATTCACATCTAATTTTCCTCTGACTACTCCTTATTATTGTATCATATGATATTTAAAAAAAAACTGCAATGCTTTCATCTTTTTGATACATTTTATATATTTGGTTAAATAACATGAACACCAAATAATATAGGTAATTTAGAGTTTAAGATCATTCAATGTATGAAGTTTTTTGTTTAAATATAAGATGTGGTTTTTTTTTCATTTCTTCATCTATCACCATTAATTTTCACCAATTTATGTCAACGAACTAATCACAAACCAACAAGTATCTTACCCTACGCGTTGTTTACGTACTATTTAGTGCTAAACAAATCAGATAAACAAGATTATTGTTTATATGCATCATCACTTTGATGATTGTTTTCTTTTGCTATTCTTGTTTGCTTGAATTAACATTGAGGGGCTTGTGCATTCATTGTTACCAATGGTAACATTTCATTTATATAAGCCTTGCACCAACGGTTTTCTATGATTAAAATATTGATTCAATACACTTTCATTCAAATGCAATCAACATTTGAACAGAATCTAAATAATTTCACAGAACTTCAGCGTTTCAATTTCCGAAAAATCGATGTCAAATAAAGCTACCTTTAAATTGATGTCATCAAGGTAAAAAACTACGATCATATCAAAGGAAAATCAATTTTTGGAACCTACATCATTTTACAATACCACTGGTTGTAAAACAGAGGATTACATAAGGAAATTCTTATTCATGTTCCACTTTATATGCATACTTCTTCTTGGATTGCCGGAATGGGGATAATAACTTCAAAATAGGTAAGATACTGTAACGTTAGCACGATCCCGAATGCGAAAGGCTGTAAGAAAAATTAAGACATTCGTTGTTGGGTTTTTTCATTGGATAATAAAATTTGTTGTGTGAACAAAAACAATGTGAACAAAAACAATGTTTTTGTTTTCGACACTACTTAAACGAATATGGCATTGCCTATCATTAAAGAACTTAAACGGATTTCCTGGCCGTTGTAACTTTTCGAAAATTATAAATGTTTTCTTTTACTTTTTAAAGTTGTGTGATATGCAACTCATGGGTTTCGAAATACACATTTTTAAGCAGAGCAAAATAAACTTTAACTGTTAAAGGAGTAGGTCCGGTAAGGGCCGATTATGGCCTCAAATTTCAAGTTCATCTGACGAAAGATTTTTTAAACTTTTTAAACACTTTTAGTGTCTATTTTAGTTGATTTAATTAGTTTATGTGTAAGATTTAGTCATTAAAACACTCCGGTTCAAGCTAGGTCATTTTTAGATATTTCTTGTTTACAAAACTTTTTTTCGAAAAACTAAGGATTTTCTCTTCCCAGTAATAGATTAACTTAGCCGTATTTGGCACAACTTTTAGATATTTTGGATCCTCAATGCTCTTCAACTTCGTACTTGTTTGGCTTTATAATTATTTTGATATGAGCGTCACTGATGATTCTTATGTAGACGAAACGCGTGTCTGGTGTGCTAAATTATAATTTATAAACCTGGTACCTTTGATAACTAATTAGACATGAAAAATCTATCAAATATGCCAAAAAATTTCCTTTTCAGAATGATTTTTTTTTAAAATGAAAGTGACCGCATCCTCAACATTTATATATGTTGTGTTTTATCATCAAATACTACGAGAAGGATAATTCATAATTCAGAATTCAAAACTCGCAAATCAAGAAAGATAATCCTGTTTTATTGCAGTTGCAATCCAAACACAATAAATATTATCTTAATCTGATCAACTGATCTGATAAAATATACCGTAGATTAATAATATAATAGTGCACAGGCAAACATTTCAAAGAATATGTGCCGACATTATGTCAGACAAATGAAACATTTCTTGTTATCAGTTTTACTCCGGGAGAGAGATATGTCGAGTGTCACTTCAATCCTTATTCGATTTTTTTCTTCTTCTTTCCATGACTTGAGAATCTTTCATAATATAAGAATAAGAAGATGTGGTATGATTGCCAAAGAGACAACTCTCCACAAGAGACTAAAATGACTCAGAAATTAACAACTATAGGTCAACGTACGGCCTTCGTCAATGAGTAAAACCCATATCACATAGTCAGCTATAAAAGACCCCAAAATGACAAATGTAAAACAATTCAGACGAAAAAAACAAATTTGATATACAGCAAAAAACGACTACCACCAAATTACAGGCTCCTGACTTGGGACAGGCACATGCAGAATGTGCACCATCCTCATTTATACAACACAAAAAATATGTCGTCCACTTTTCGGTGTAATGAATTAGAATTATTGTCAGGTGTAAAATTAGAAAATAGACAGGCGAAGAATGGAGATCGTAGCGTTGTTTTTTTTTTATCCACACAGGGAACACATTGAGAGTTTTATGCTGTAAGAAATTAAGCATTTCGCATTGTGTCCGAAAAGACAAATTTTCCTTCATTGTAGAGGATGCTTACATAGTTTTGACATACTATATGTGAATGTAATATAAAATTTCAACTGTTTTTTTAAATGATTATTTATTTATTTATTTCTGTTATTTCCTTAATCCGAAACCGCCTTTGAAACTGGTGAAAATGTTTTGCAATGTTCCTGGATATCAATTTTACCCAGGGTTTTCGGATTTTTTCATTGCTGTCGTTGGGAAATCTAGTGTCAATATATTACCTTCTAAGTAAACACTGAAAACTTGATCTTTCAATGTTGGTTCTGTTTTAGCAAAGACACTAGAAGTTAAAAATTTACAAGAAAACTTTCTGGTAGTAACAATAAAAAAGATCTGCACTTAAAAATATCATTTCCCTCCTAAAATAGCAATTAAACGACGAGTACAACAGGCTACAGAAACTTTTTGTGTAATAAAGATAAAAAGATGAAGCTTTGTGTCAAATTAGGTGAAAATACTCCTATGCGAATATATTCCTGGAGTACCAGCTTTAATTTATGTTTTTATTGGCTGTATACCTCTCTGGAACATACTAATTATCCGCATATGTATCATATGTACATTTTGGTTCAGTGGTGCTGATGGCATTTGAAGCAGTCCTCTTTTTCATATAATGACATCTGGGTTTTATATGATTTGCATATGTGGTATGAAGTTTGCTCATTGTTGAAGTGGTAAAAAGCATTGTATGTAACTTTCATAACATTTTGTTGAGGCAAATAAAGTTAGAGCGTGTAGACGACAAATTAAACATTTTTTTCACTTATAAATAGGCTCGAACGGTGAAAGAGATGCCAACCACATTTTTACTTGATCTCAGTGTGGTGGCAATTAGCATTGTGTATAAGTTTCATAGTATTTGTTTGAGGCAAAATAAAGTTAAATTGCGGAAACTTTCAGTTTGTAAATTTTCCAATGAATACGTACGGACGTACAGACAGACAAGCGTTAAAATTAATGCACCCTCCGCTGTAGCTGAGATTATTCCGGCGGCACGTCTGTCTGTGTATACCTTCGTAAAGAAATATGCCATTTATAAGAATGGATAAGTTTGAAAAAAATGTGTGTTGAAAAGGGGTGGAGGCAAACTTCTGAAAGTGACAAGAAAAAAAACCTATTTTCTATGTAATGTAATAATCTTAAATTTAGTGATTGTTCTCTCATTTTCATTTTTTAGCTTCAAATTTGTCTTAAAATGGGTGGGGGCATAATTTTGTCTCCTTTTTGCCCCTGGCTCCTACACGTACAGTTATTATGACATATTTTTTGTAATAGCAATGAAACGAGTCATTTCAAATACCGGTATGAAAATGATAAAATTGAGAATGGAAATGGGGAATGTGCAAAAGAGTCAACAACCCGACCATAGAGCAGACAATAGCAGAAGGGCCACCAACAGGTCTTCAATGCAAAGAGAAATTCCCGCACCCGGAGGCGTCCTTCAGCTGGTCCCTAAACAAATATATACTAGAGACTGTTCTATGACGACTTCTATTTATTGAAGGCACTAATTTATAAAATATAAAATTGTTGTATTTATTGTCTCTTAGTAATGTTTAATAGCGTATTTAAATAAAATTTCAAAGAATTAAATTTACTACAATACAAACAATTCTCAGCTCTATTTTAGAACTTAAGTTCTAATTCGTAAACTCAAACGAATATAAAATATTTATCAAATAACCACAAACTCTCACATGGGAGACGCCACTTGCAGAGACAAGTGCACATTTATTATTCGTATATGTATAATGAAATCAATGTTCTTGTGTAAAAACACCGAACATTCTCAGCTGGTGCTGGTAACCGCATACTAAAGGTCAGCAAATCTGAAAATAAATAATATAACATTATTGTATTATTTATTTGGAAAAAGTGCTACTGGTCACTTTAACTGCAATGGCTCAAATGAAATTAAACTACCTTAATTCACTCGTGCATGAAACTTTAAACCCCATACAAACCGACCTTACTATAAATAACTAAACACGTGTTAACTATAAACAGCAACAACATTCTTACATGTTCGACTTTTGTACAACTTTGATAAATACATATCTATACTATTAAACGAGAAGACCTTCTTCTGTATACTATGAACATATACTACGAATAAAGTGTATTTTAATTCTATCTGCTATCATTTTCAAGTTTACTATCCACGACGGTCACAGAGTTTATTAAATGAAGAAGGTCTGTATACTATATCAATTGACCACCATGGATCGAATAGTAAACTAAGAATTGAAAGTAAATACACTTTATTATAAATAAAATATGATGTACAGTAGTTGTCGTTTGTTTATGTAATATATACGTGTTTCTCGTTTCTCGTTTTGTTTATATAGATTAGACCGTTGGTTTTCCCGTTTGAACGGTTTTACACTAGTAATTTTGGGGCCCTTTATAGCTTGTTGTTCGGTGTGAGCCAAGGCTCCGTGTTGAAGGCCGTACTTTAACCTATAATGGTTTACTTTTTAAATTGTTATTTGTATGGAGAGTTGTCTCATTGGCACTCACACCACATCTTCCTATATCTATATAATAGATGAATGTTCATAATATACAGATAAGCGCTAAAATTATTCAACTTTTGATACCTTTTCTGAAATTCTCCAGTCGTTAAATCTTTTGCAAAATTCATTGATTACAAAAAATAGATGTGGTATAATTACCATTTTGGAGAGTCTGGATGGGGGGGGGGGGTCTGTTTTTGGGTAAACATTTAATTTTAACCCCTTTTTTCTCTAATCTTCAAAAAATTAACCCCTTTTTTCTCTAATCTTCATTTTTTTTGCCCATTATTCTAATCTTCATTTTTGTCGAGCCTTCGACTTTAGTCGAAAAAGCGAGACTAAGCGATCCTACATTACGTCGTCGTCGGCGGCGGCGTCCACAAATATTCACTCTGTGGTTAAAGTTTTTGAAATTTTAATAACTTTCTTAAACTATACTGAATTTCTACCAAACTTGGACAGAAGCTTGTTTATGATCATAAGAAAGTATCCAGATGTAAATTTTGTAAAAATAAAATGCCATTTTTTCCGTATTTTACTTATAAATGGACTTAGTTTTTCTGCGAGGAAACATTACATTCACTCTGTGGTTAAAGTTTTTAAAATTTTAATAACTTTCATAAACTATCCTTGATTTGTACCAAACTTGGACAGAAGCTTGTTTATGATCATAAGATAGTATCGAGAAGAAACATTTTTAAAAATAAATTTTCACTTTTCCGTATTTTACTTATAAATGGACTTAGTTTTTCTGCGAGGAAACATTACATTCACTCTGTGGTCAAAGTTTTTAAAAATTTTAATAACTTTCATAAACTATCCTTGATTTGTACCAAACTTGGACAGAAGCTTGTTTATGATCATAAGATACACAATGTAGTATCAAGAAGAAAATTTTGTAAAAATAAATTTCAACTTTTCCGTTTTTTACTTATAAATGGACTTCCAGTTAACATTACATACAGTCTGCAGTTAAAGTTTATAAAACATTTATTAGATTCATAAACTATCCTGGATTTTTTACCAAACTTGGAAGTTTCTTTCAATCAAAAGACAGTATCGAGAGGGAAATTTTTATTGATGTTTTTCCTCATTTTTGTTGAGTCTGCGATTAACAGCAAAAGTAGGCGAGACACTGGGTTCCGTGGAACCCTTACGAATTTTTTAAGGGCATTATTCTTTAATCATTTAACCCCATTCAAACCCTCATGTTGAGACAACTCTCCACAAAAGACCAAAATGACACAGAAATTAACAATAATAGGTCACCGTACGGTCTTCATCATCGAGCAAAGCCCATACTCAGCTTTAAAAGGTCCCGAAATGACGATGTAAATCAATTCAAACGAGAAAACTAGCGGCCTTATTAATGTACAAAAAATGAACGAAAACAAATATGTAACACACAAACAAACAACAACCACTGAATTACAGGCTCCTTACTTAAATGTTCATAACGTACTAAATGAATGTTGATATTGAAATTGATAGAAAACCAAAACTTAGGAATTTTGAAAATGAAGGAGGAGGGATAAAATAAAAAACATTTTCCTATCCCCAATAACCTATGACTTAATATGATACTTTTGCTGAAATTCTCCAGTCATTCAATATTTTACAAAATTCTTCCAACAACACTTTACATACTTTAAACTACGCTCTGAATGCCCGCGATTTCGCAGGTGTGTTCTAGTGTAATTTAAACTTGTTGAAACGAAGTTAGTTTAAAATTTGTCAAAGTAAGCTTTAAGAATTCCTTTTTTTTCAATTTGTCTTTTAATTTAAATTTATCATGCATGTCTCTAAACAAAGTATGCGACACGTAACAGTTTATAAGTCTTGGTGTACTCATATATTCATTTGATACGGTGCATTTATTATTGATATATTTCAGACTCCATTCATGAAAGAAAATTTATAGAGCAGAGCATTTTTTTTTGTAGCTCTATTTTAGAACATAAGATTTAATAAACTTGTTGAAATACACTTCAGTTTAAAATTTGTCAAAGTAAGCTTTAAGAATTCCTTCTTTTATTTCAGATTTATTATACATGTCTCTATACAAAGTATGCGACGCGTAACAGTTTATAACTACATTTAAGTATTTTGATATATGACATTTTATACGGTCCATTTGTTATGGATATATTCAGAGATGGGTCCGATTACTTTCAATGTAATTGATTAAATTACAATTACTTTGTCATTTGTACGATTAAATTAAATTAATGATTACATCATTTCGGAAAGTATCTGATTAAATTAATGATTACATTGGCAAAGTAATCATGATTACATCTGATTACAATAAATTTAAAAACAAAACATTTTGAATGATGTGAATGATAAAGGTTCAATATAACTATAGCATTTTTGAGAAAGTATTTTATTTGGTTCAATTATAAAATTATAACTTCAAATTAAACTTCATCTATTTAAATAAACACCAAATTTAACTACATATATATAGGTTACACTTTATCACCAATGATCTCTGAATTATTTTGAATAAAATTTAATAAAGATATATCATAAGAGTTTTTTGTTTGTCTTCTGACCTCTTTCATAATTTATATGTATTCCAAGTTGCAGTTTATGGAAGTTTAAATATGGATGAAATAAAGTTACCGGTTAAAACTATGTTTTAATAGAAATGTTTAACCAAATTGTAAACAATATGCAAGTACTAAAAATCATTGCATTTTACATGTCCAGTCCAATTTTTTTAAATTCTAAACAACATATTTTTCCAACTTTTAATTTAGTTTGTGCTAATTAGATAAATTTTCATGTCTGATTTATCTTTTATCATATATATTTCCCTACAGCTATACTGAATTGGTAATTGCAATAAAAACAAACCTTAATTAGTCTCCTTCCTGTCAATTCAAAGTTGACAAAAATCACAAAAATTAACAAAAGATTATAATTCAGGGTTAAAGAAAAGTATTACTTGAATATATAACAGTTATTATTAAATATTAATATGAAGATCATTATAAAATGATGAATATACATGCATGTACAATATCTTTAACCAAGATAAAAGGTATATAATTGTATTATATGTCTCTGCTTAGGCTATTGATGACTTTTCAATACTGTAACAGTTTATTTTTTACTGAAGTAGACATGCTTAAAGTAACCAAACCATTTTAGTATGTTAAACATTTATCAAATATGAATAACAAAGAGGTTCATTTAATGACCAAAAACACAATTTTAGATTTTTTTATAGTTCGGCATCCGCAAAACAGAAGCCATACGTATTTCATTGAATCTCATGTTTATAATTTTTCTAACAATGACGTTCTACCTCCATAAGCCTGGAAATGTCATGCCGGGTCATAATTTTAATATATAATTATAGGTACCATATATTAGTTAATATCATATAAAAATGGGTACATTGTTTTAGACAAACATAGCACACCCCTACCAAAAAACATCGAAATTAACCCCTCCACCCAGATTAAAATTGATAATTCCAAGATTAGAGTTGGAAATTGAAAGATTGAAGTTGATAATTCCATCTTCTAATATCTATTCACCTGTAATTTACCTTAAAAAAATCTGCGCACATGAAATGCAGATCGGTGCAAATACAAAAAATAATAATCTCTTCAACTTTCGATTTTGATTTGAAACAAATTTAACAAATTAAGACAGAATAAGTTACTGTCCTGGCAAATTTTTTATTCGCTTTTGCTTATATTTCAAACTTTTCAATGAACTCAAATTTGTTTACTAGACGTCTATTTTGAAGAAGATATTTAACTTTATATTTTTTTGAAGTTATTTCAACAAAATTTTAAACGTGAAAGGCTACTGTCTTACCTTTAAAAGATGAAGAAACAATCTAAATTATAAAAAAAAGTAAACTTTTCTCTGCAATTTCAGCCATTTTTTCATAAAACTAAACTGTCCTGGCAGTTGTTTTTTTTAACTTGCTTATTATTTATTTTTATATTTTTTAAAAATAATATAAGTAAATACCCTGTTCTTTATAATACAAGGGATTTTTTAACAATATGTTGAGTAAAACAAAAGTTATAGATAAAAGCGTATCGAAAATAACTGTCCTGGTTTTATCTGTCCTGTTAATAGACTTTCTCAAGAAATAAAAGACAATCTATTTGATTGGTTATCGTCGGTCAACGGATCGTAATGCCGTTCCATCATGATGGATTAATCTCCATCGTGATGCGTTTGACTTCCATCATGATTCTTTTAACTTCCATCACGATGCTTTTAACTTCCATCGTGATGCTTTTGACTTCCATCATGATGCTTTTAATTTACATCGTGATGCTTTTAACTTCCATCGCGATGCTTTTAACTTCCATCGCGATGCTTTTCTCAATTCAGTTGCATCGAGATGCTGTGGACAAGTATCATGATACTTTTAATAAGTATCACGATACTTTTGATAAGTATCACGATGCTTTTGGGTAATATCATGATACTTGTCAAAAGCATCGTGACACTTATTAAAACCATCACGATGGAAAAACTATCATGATGGAAGTATCATTATTTTGACACGAACGGCCACTCATACAAAAGATAATGCTAAATATTTGGGCGCTGCATGGCATAACATTGTTTAGAGAGCCTTTACATTTTGTCAGTTATATCCTTGGTTATATCATGGAAGTATACCTCCTTGGTTATATAAACACAATGTGAGAACGGAACTGTATGGTTGTCAAATAATTTGGTCATTCTAGAGACTGTCAAGCATGGCTCCTACATTGGAAAGATAACAAGTTGCTTGATGGAAACTTTGATGAACACTTATGTTACCATAAAACATTTCTGCTTCAAGGTTTGGTAGCTAAAACATTCTTTATGTAAATATGAAGCAATAAAATAATAAGAAAGATATATGCATCAAAACGTTTACCTTAGAATGGTGGAGCTCCGTGTAAAACGATAAAAATAGTAGCACAACTGCGATCAAAAATGTCAAATTAACATCGAAAAATCAATGTTTGCTACCTGAACTTTCACATGTACCTTTTATGATATATAAAGTCTTACCTGTCTGACAGTTTCAAAGCCATTGTCCCAGTAGAAATCCAAATATATTCATTTTCTCCATGTCGGATATTTTTATTGACTGTACAATCGCTTGCAAGTTAACTGTACAATTACTCGGAGCCTTCCCGTACAATCACTTGGAGCTTTCCTGTAGAATTGCTTGGCCAAATTTATTAAATACATTGCATATGCATTGCATTGGTTGTTCCTTGTCTGTCCTATTACATTCATCAATGGTATTTGAAATGAAAATAACCACAAAACAAGTCATTTTGACAATTAAGATTCTATCAAGGAACCCTTTTAAGGTGACTAGACAAAAACAAAATGTGTACAATATATATATAAAAAAAAAAAGAAGATTTGGTATGATTGCCAAAGAGACAACTCTCCGCAAGAGACCAAAATGACACAGAAATTACCAACCATAGGTCACCGTACGGCCGTCAACAATGAGCAATACCTCATAGTAAGCTATAAAAGGCCCCGAAATAACAATGAATGATATACAGTTTTCTAACACCACAACTACAGAAGAAGGGTGGCTGTTTTTATATTTCCATATGTCGGGGTTAAAATTCCATTTAATAGAAGTAGATGGGGGGGGGGGGGGGGGGTTGAGTGTTTGGTTATATTTAGTCTATCATGACGCTGAGAACTACTACATAGTTGTTATTAATTCGTAAATCATAATTTAGATTTGACCAATAATTGGGAGCATTAAGTCGCAAAATAATTAAAGGCAGTCTCTTTATGTAAAGAATATACCACATTGAGCTTTCTGAACTTTCTTCTGTATCTAGCAATTTCCGGACTATTTCGAAATATGTAGCTTAACGAGTGACATATACGTATGCATATTCAATAATTACATGTAGTATAATCCAGGTTAGATTTAAACGATCAAGTTTATTTCCTTATAATGCATAATTAGGACAAATTCGTTGTTCAAAACTATTTTCCAAGTGTTATTTAGAATTCAAATATGCATATTGAAAGTAAATTTTACTATTATTTATTGAATGAATTCAAATTCAGATCAAATCCGCTGAAAGAAAATACATCCGGCGAATGACACTCATTTTTGTTGAATTTGGGTTTGACTGACCTTAATTGATATTTTCTTTTAAAACAATTATTCAAATTAAATATACCATTATTTTACGTTTTTAAGGGGGAGGGGGCATTGACCCTAAAATAAATACTACAGATTCCGATGTGAGACATGTGCCGTTACAATAGCTAGTGTACACGCATCAGCGCACACATATATGTCAAATAGGTCAGTTGATTGGAGGAATGTTACCGAAAACACGCCTACCTCAAACTAATACCCAATCAAACGCCTTTACCAGAAACATAAATAATACATGGAGATTTGGTTGCGTATTCAACATTTGAAAACGTTTATAAACTCTTAATTCGAGCTAAGAAGTAAAGAATATGCCCAAAATACAAGTTTCCAATAAATTTCAGCTATCTAGTGATGAAAAAATACAAATTTAAAAAAAGAAACAAATTAAAAGTATTTCGATTTTTTCTCTATGTATCATGCTGGTAGTGTGAGTAGTCTATTCGCACAAAAAAAATCACCAGCAATCCAAAATATGAGAGATCATTAAATACAAATCTAACAAGACTCTAAAAGGTGTTTGCCAAAAATTATTTGAAATAAAAGATTTGTGTGCAGACGAGTAACAACATTGTATTAGCATGATAAGTAAATTTGACCAAATGAATGGGAAAAAAACTTTTAACAGAGTAAGTGCACATATTTCTAGTGGCGAAAACCACGCATATCGAGGTTACGTCGCCGAAATAGAAAAGTATATTAATAATAATAATTACGATGTCAATTTCATGAAGTTATAGGATTAAAAAAGTTAGAAAAACAATCTTAAACACGATTCATGTTTCCCCATGTATAGAGATTAAAACAGATTTATAATTTTTATTTTTAAATAAAATTCTAAAATACAAAAGCATTGCTCTGATACTTGACAGTTCAGCGAACACTATGACACGATGCTGTTGGTCGAAAACAAAGGTGAGAGATTCAAATTGTAAAATCAGCTGCTGAACGGCAGATTTTTTTTTATCATCAATGCAATTATTCAACGATAATAAAAGACTTATGAGTGAAGTATGACAGAAATACTTTAACTTTATTGATTTTTTTTTTATCAAACGGAATGCTTGTTAAATTGTTCAAGTCATGGTTACTAGTAACTGTCAATCCATTGCGATATTTCATAGCTTTTTTACAAATTCTGAAGAAAAAAAATAATGTTCCCATGGGAATAATTTTAGTTGCCATGGAAGGAATAAATGTTCCCAAGGGAAAAGTTGTTCCCATGGGAAGAAAAAAAAGTTTCCTTGTGAACAAAAGTTCCCATGGGAAATTTCGAATTTCCCGTGGGAAGAAACTATCTCCTAATGTTCCCATGGTAAATTGTAGTTCCGATGCGAACTTTAAAATTCCCATGGGAAAAGTACTTTTTCTGATGGGAACTTTGAATATTCTCATGAGAATTTTTTAATTTCCCATGGGAAATGTCCTTTCAATCAGCTGTGGTGACAACAGTGGACAACGGTGACGGTCTTTTATCTGGCAAGAATACATGTACCCCTATTTAGCGGACAAGCAGTCAAGTGATTCTTTTCGTTGTTTTATATACCAAGAAAGTATATAAAATACATAAATCCCGAAATTAAATTGAAACTTTGATACTCAATACTTTTCCAGCAAAATATTCACATCCCTTGGGACGTCCAGTAGTATAAATATAACATGCATGTCGGAACAGAAAATTTGGCATACAGTACTTTCAGAACGATGTTCACATAAAGCATTATACCCAACAATCAGAGGCGGATTTAGGAGGACCCAGGGGGCCCGAGCCCCCCCCCTTTTTGGGACAAAATTTGGTTGCTTATATAGGGAATCACTGAAGCGTGACTGGAGCGGGCCCCCTCTTAGGTCAGTCAGTGGGCCCCCACTTATGAAAATTTTTGGATCCGCCACTGACAATTGTGATGAAGAATTCCTTCCTTTGTTCGAGAACAATCTTATTTAAATAGAAATCTGTGATTTCACTTTGTCCATTACTTCGACGAACCAAAAGCAAGTTAAATATCGACCTGTATTTAATTCAAATTGGTCCTCTTCTTCTTCTTTTGGTATACAATAGTCCATCGACATCCCATGATAACATACTGTTGTCATACGAGGACTAGTCTATTTACAAAACTTTTAACCCAAATTAAACAAAATGCATGTTTCTTTCTTATGTTCAATGTAAAAATGTATATAATTTTAAATTGCAACTATCTATAGTTCCGTAACTTTCTATCAAGGCGTATAAAAGAATGGTCGATAAGTGCGTATTTTTTGTTAAATCAATATTTCTTGTATGTTTCAAACTGTCCTTCACTTTTGACAACGAGTACTTACATTTCCGCAAATTTACCCTTGGAAAAAATGTGTAAACAGATTTATATTTTATCAAATCTTTTTTTTTTTGGAATTATTTAGATTTTTATAAATAATATTCTTTACACCAGAAATGTTATTTATAAACAGTAATTACTAGTATATCACTATAGAACACGCAAGACAGAGATGTATATTATCAAATGATTATACACTTAATAGTTCAAAATGTAAAGTTTCAAGTTTTCGGTCGTGTACGCTGATAAATACGCTCAGAAGTGAAACGATGCATGAACTTGCAAGTCCGACAGGAAATCGCTTTAATACCTGGACGTGTCATCTCACAATACATTGGGAGTAATACCTTTAGTTGTCATACGAGGACTAGTCTATTTACAAAACTTTTAACACAAATTAAACAAAATACGTGTTTCTTTCTTATGTTCAATGTAAAAATGTATATAATTTTAAATTGCAACCATCTATTGCTGGTGATCAGACAAGGGAAGGTCTGAATTTATATAAATAAGTTTATTACATAAAAGAATTATGAACAAATTAGATTTTCGAAAACAATTTTCACGGAACGTCAGGAGTACTACTTGTACAGGTTAATTTTATTTACTTGAAGAAGTAAAAAAAAATGTACACATATAAGTAAATAAATAATGTTTGAATAATCTCCCCTTAATTTTGTCTGAAGTGTGTTTTGTTGATTGCTGTTTATCATATATTTGTTTGTTTGTAGCTGGCGTATACTAGTATACATCAAATTGACATCACTGTTGGGTTTCTCGTCTGAATTTTTTACATTAACTCTGTTAGACGCCTCATTCTAAGCCGAGCCTTTCATAGGGTGCTCATTATGAAGTTTAAGTTTTTGGTCATTGCTGAAGGGTGTGCAGTGACCTATTATATAGTGACTAACAAGTAAATCACTTGGTCTACATAGTTTATGGTTGATAGTCGTCTCATCAAAATTCATACCAAGTGGTGGATCCAGGGGGAGGGTTCCGGGGGTTTGAACCCCCCCCCCTTTTTTTTGCATGCAGTCACTGAACCATGAAAATGAGGTCAGGTGCAATGGACATGATGATATAACGACAGACTGAAACATCATAACATATTAGCTACTAGTATCTGAATACAAGACAAGACAAGAAACATCCAGCTCTTTTAGCTTTTAAAATGTAAAGCTCTATAAAAATAGCTTACATCATCACCCCAAGACTGTAATACATATATTTCTTGCTTACAACCAACTTTCATGACTTTCGTGTAAGGCGAGACAAAATAAAATGATACTTTGAAGTACATGTATTGTTTAATATGTTCGACTACTACATGTACTAGAATAAAATTCCAGTTTCAGAATGAACAGTAATTTAGAAGATTATCAAAATACATGTAGATACATTCAGACTATTACAACTATACAGCAAGCTTTCATTTGACTCTAAACAACAACCGTGCCAGGGGTGTAAAGCTTGTCTAGGTTGGTGAAAACTTCCATAATCATGCATAAGATACTAACCAATAGTGACAGACCATGACAGACCCTCATGGAAAGTAAAGGAGGTTTAACACTCCCTGGTGGTACATGTAGCCAACCGTAGCAATGCCAGCATAGAAATTCTTAATATATCCAAATTCTTATTTTAAATGAATAATTATCCAAGGTGAATTCAGATATATGTGATCATGATGATGCACTTTTAGTATTGACAATGATTGCAAGATATTCACTGAAACTATGAATTTCCATTATTCCAATTTCCTACATTTTTTCCTATGAATTGTAAGTTTGCTATTTGTTCAATTCAATTTAATTGATAAGTCCCTTATGAGAAGAAGAATAAAACCTTTTTTTTTAGGTGTATACTTCATTGAAAGGTTACTGTCTAATAGAGGCTATAACACTATACTTGTTGTGATCAATTTCTAAATTCAGACAGAGTTTTCTCTCCCTTAAACACAACTGGTAATTTCTTTTGGTCATTTTAATAGGAAATAAATTACTGTAAGAAAGATGAGATTAAAAATTTAAAATTTTTTTTTAAAAATAAATGAAATTCACCGTTGCCATGAATACCCTGTAGACTTTACTTTTGTAAAGTGCATATAGGAAAGAATTTTGTATCATAAATGAATAAACTGATTTAAACCGTTCAAGTTTTAAGAAACTGGATATATATAAAGTAGTATACTAAACCTTGAGTTTAATTTGACATCTTTAATGTTATCCAGTATACTTTTTACTTAATACAGCTTGTGCTTTAAATAATGCTTTGCGGTTTATTTACCCCAGACTACACATTTTCTTTATTCTATATAAAGTATTTACCCATTTTCATGTTGATAAATCTAAATTACACACAACTTTAAAAACCTGTATTTTTAATATATATGTAACCAAAATTCTAGAATAAAAATATTTCCTGGCAATATTATAATATTTCATATTTTTCGTAATTTTTAATGAAATTAAAAATTAATTATTAATTTATCCTAAATTTGAAGAGGACATTTAAAAATTGTGAACATATACAATCATCTTCAATACCCACGACATTTTAAAATTCACTCCTCAAGGCAATTAACTGTTGTGTCTTGAGCTCTTTATTACACGTATAGCATGTATTTAAGAAGTCCTGATAATTACCATTTCAGGGTTAAACATCCAAAGGCCGTGTCAATGAAAGTATCATAGGATATGTCCTAAGATATGTCTTAGGACGTTATTTAGGATGGTCTTAGGACGTGTCTGAGACTTGTTTTATGATGTAAAACAAAGCTGTCTTAGGACAGTCCTAACTACGATGGTCATAAGACCATCCTAACACATTTATTTTAATTGAAAAATTATGTTGAGATTGCTATGACATAGATTTAATGGTATTTTAGTATCTATATGTATAAAGAGAGGGAGGAGGACTTTTATATGGAAAACAATTAACGCAAAACAAAAGTTAAAGATTATTATATTCTAATAAATAACGTTGTCTAATATTACGATAAAAGATATAAATGAATTTAATACGAAAACAAAAGTAAATAGTCTCGAAACTTTATTAAATGCGATATTTATTCGTGCTGCAATTTTAGCGGATGAACTAGTTTTGTCCTTAGGTCCACTCGATTTCATTACATGTATCGAATGAGGATTACTTAAAAAAAAAAAAGTCATATTTTCCCCATTTTTAAATTAGGGGCCGTGTCAACGAAGCTGTCCTAGGACTAAGACATGTCTTAGGATGGTCTTAGGACACGTCTTAGTCCTAAGTCGGGTTAACGAAAGTCTCCTAAAATAAGATATGTCCTAAATTTGGTCCTAAAGTTAGGATATACAATTAGGTGTCTTAGGATAGTCCTAAAGGTTACATCGTTCTAAAACGTAATAAAAACCACAATAAACTCAATACTAAAAATACTAATACAATATTAAACTATCATTAGACAAAATTAATAAAAAAAAATATTGTTTAATGTTTGTTAAAGATTTAATTGTATTATATTAAATTATTTCGTGCTGCCTTTTTTGAAGCCTAAACAATACTATCATCATAAGCAACATATTTTAAATAATTCAAATATGGGAAAAAGTTTACTTCTTTTTTACCTAATCCTGATTCGATACATGTAATGAAATCGAGTGGACCTAAGGACAAAACTAGTTTATGTACTACAATTGCAGCACGAATATCACAAAGTTTTGTGACCATTTACTTTTGTTTTCGTATTAAATTCATTTATATCTTTTATCATATTTAATAACGTATTTATAAGTATTCCGTAAAAACTTTAACTTTTATTTTGCGTTAATTGTTTTCTATATAAGAGTCATCCTCCCTCTATTTACATATAGGTTCTAAAATACAATTCAATCTATGTCATACAAATCTCTACATATATTTTCAATTAAATAAATGTGTTAGGATGGTCCTAGGACCATCATAGTTAGGACTGTCCTAAGACAGCTTTGTTTTACATCCTGAGACATGTCTCAGACACGTCCTAAGACCATCCTAAATATTGTCCTAAGACCTATCTTAGGACATGTCCTAGGATTCTTTTATTGACACGGCCCTAGTATTGCACCGTTTTTAGTTAGTTGCAAACATGTTGCTTTAATGCTTGTATGTTTTAGGCTTCAAAAAAGGCAGCACGAAATAATCTAATGTAATACAATTAAATCTTTAACAAAAATTGAAAAACAAATTGTTGTATTAATTTAATTCTCATAACAGTATGATAGTTTAATATTGTATATGTATATTTAGTATTGAGTTTATGCCATATTTGTTGTTTTTATTACGTTTTAGGACATTTTAACCTTTATGACTATCCTAAGAAACCTATTTGTATGTCCTTACTTTAGGACCAAATTTAGGACATATCTTATTTTAGGAGACTTTCGTTAACCTGACTTAGGACTAAGACGTGTCATAAGACCATCCTAAGACATGTCCTAGTCCTAGGACAGCTTCGTTGACACAGCCCCTGATTATGACCTATAGCTATAACATGTATTATAATATCACATTTACATGGTCATGAATTCAGGTTCAGTTTAAAATATATTTTCATTTTGACGTTGGTTTATAGATTTTTTAAAACCAAATTCTGAGACACCATTTGTGACAACTAACCTGTATTCTGTAATACAATATCTTTTGAAATTCATAAAATACTAAAGTTTAGACCAGGGGCCGTGTCAAGGAAAGTATCCTAGGACATGTCCTAAGATAGGTCTTAGGACATTATTTAGGATGGTCTTAGGACATATCTGAGACATGTCTTAGGATGTAAAACAAAGCTGTCTTAGGGCAGTCCTAACTACGATGGTCATAGGACCATTCTAACACATTTATTTAATTGAAAATATATGTAGAGATTTGTATGACATAGATTGAATTGTATTTTAGAACCTATATGTAAATAGAGGGAGGATGACTCTTATATAGAAAACAATTAACGCAAAATAAAAGTTAAAGTTTTTACGGAATACTAATAAATACGTTATTAAATATGATAAAAGATATAAATGAATTTAGTACGAAAACAAAAGTAAATGGTCACAAAACTTTGTGATATTCGTGCTGCAATTGTAGTACATAAACTAGTTTTGTCCTTAGGTCCACTCGATTTCATTACATGTATCGAATCAGGATTAGGTAAAAAAGAAGTAAACTTTTCCCAATATTCTAATTATTTAAAATATGTTGCTTATGATGATAGTATTGTTTAGGCTTCAAAAAAGGCAGCACGAAATAATTTAATATAACACAATTCAATCTTTAACAAACATTAAACAATATTTTTTTTTATTAATTTTATCTAATGATAGTTTAATATTGTATTAGTATTTTAAGTATTGAGTTTATGCCATATTTGTTGTTTCTATTACGTTTTAGGACGATGTAACCTTTAGGACTATCCTAAGACACCTAATTGTATATCCTAACTTTAGGACCAAATTTAGGACATATCTTATTTTAGGAGACTTTCGTTAACCCGACTTAGGACTAAGACGTGTCCTAAGACCATCCAAAGACATGTCTTAGTCCTAGGACAGCTTCGTTGACACGGCCCCAGATTTACATAAAAGAATCATAAAAAGATATGCCTGCCTTACAGAAAGATTTTTTGTATTTGTTTCCCCAACATACTGAATATTAAACAGGTGTATATAAAAATAAATATAAATAAAATAGAGAGACAGCAGCCCAAGACCAAAAGCAAGAAAAAGGCATAAATGAATTTTGACTAATCATGCTTACAGGGCAAAATTTATATATATAGATTTAAATAAATCTTCTAAATTTTTATGGCTCTTGACCCAAGAAATTACTCTTATGGAAAAACTGGGCTGTTATATTTGTGACTGTTTTATATTAAGGAGATCAGGTATGAACACTGACACTAAGTCAAGTAAATAATTTGAGAATAAATACATATACATGTATAATGTAATTTTATTATTCTTTTATTCACAATATATATATGTGGTTTTTAGCTTGATTCTGACCAATGCTTATATTCCAAATATATATGTATATGCCTCTATTATTGTTGTTGTTACCAATTATGTACATCAATTGTATCTGATTTTATGCCCTATATGGGCCCTGTAATTTGGGAAATAAAAATATTCTATTCTATTCTATTCTATAAAAACTGACAGAGTTCACATGAAAATAAATTGTTTAGGCCACATTAATTTGATTAATAGTTCTTTGGATTGATAATATAAATAACATCTGTGTGCAATGTGCAGTGTGTCGTTCCTCCACTATAACATGATATAATATTTATAGATATTTTATTCATTTTAGGAAAAGATGCAACCTCCGAAAAAATTGTTCAATATGAATCCTTACTTAGTTACTTAGTAACTACACGATGAAACAAACCATCTAATTGATGTTCATTTTCAATGCCTTATTACTATAAAATATTAGGGCACATTATCTCAATATACTCTTTTTTTTGCCCCAGGCACTTTTTAGGTTATTGCATATGCAAACCCAAGCCTTGAAGGTATTCATAACAAATATGTGATAAATTATAAATATTGTACATCACCCACCAGTGGCTATATAAATAGGTACATCATCATCGTAACATGTGAAGATTGGTTGGTTATTAGTTATAAAAAATCCAGTGACAAATATTTCATGCAATTTTAGGATGTGTCAGTTATCAATACATTAACATACAATATGAAGGGTTACTCAGGGGGTTAGGTCTTGTAATAGGCCATCCCCCACAACCAAACCATTGTGAATACCCCACATGTTAGGCAATAAACAGGTGTGGACCCAGCCCTTTTTAAAAGGGGGGATTTAAACCATAGTTTATATATGTACCTTTTCAAATCATGCATTGATCTTCCAAAAAAAAGGGGGGTTTCAATCACAGGAACAATTCTTTAAAAAGCCCAAATTCTTACTTTGCCTTTGAACAGGTTACTGTACAAGAGTGTGGTGTATTAGAACGTCGATTCATATCTGTATGCACAAATGTAACAAATGTAAACATTTTTCCTTCAAACTCTTGGCCGGATCAATGATTATTTTCATGTCTAATAGACATGTTTTAAAATATTATTCATTTCTACTCACCAATTGTAATTTCCAGCTCAGCTTATATTGTACTGTAGTTTCCTTCTACCATGTCAACGATTTTTTGTAAAATAAGTTTGCCATTTGAAGCGCTGACTGCCGACATGCGACATGATTGCCACAAAAGTAAAGAGGGTACGGTAACGTTAAATCGTTTTCGGGCGTAAAATTATTTTCCGTTTTTAATCAAACTTGTCAGATTTGATTAATTATCGTCGGAAAATGTCCCAAATGGTTAGTAATTTAAATTAAACCAGCTTTATTATGCTGTATTCATGTAATATATATAACCTGGTCTTTAAATGTACTTCAGGTACACTAACGTATAAACATTTTCTTGCCGGATAATTTATCAAACCTATTTCAAATATGTTGAATGAATTCATAAGCCTTTTTTCTTCTATAATATTCAAAATTTATTTTTTAACGAAGTCTTCAGGTATGTAATATATTTTTTATAAAAGGCTCTCGAATTATAGACACATTAAAAAATAAAGATAGAAAGTCAAACGCATGAGTCTGGCAAAAATGAACGGACAATGTCATGACAATAAACGGAAAACGACAAAACTAAGACATAGTTATAT
Organism: Mytilus edulis; assembly: GCA_019925275.1. Classification (NCBI taxonomy): domain Eukaryota; kingdom Metazoa; phylum Mollusca; class Bivalvia; order Mytilida; family Mytilidae; genus Mytilus; species Mytilus edulis. The sequence goes on from CM034359.1 coordinate 33,420,610, forward strand.
ATATTTTTCCCCTGCCTCAAATTTACTAAAATGCAATTTATATAGGTAACATAAAAATTTAAATGAGAATGCATTCATTTACAATATTAAAAAATGTTACAACTTAAATTTAATAGAACATATTAAGATCACATTTTCAAGTGTTCACGGCCGACATCCGTAATTATTTAATAAGGGTGTAAAAATGATCTGTTTCGTCAAAATGACAAATTTTTTACCACGTACGACAGTCTGTAATTGCATAAAAATGTATTGCAATCACTTGTAAACCATTAAATATAAAGGTTCAGGTGCTTATATTCAATATATAATTGTTATTTCGGCAATCTGTTGATTTTTTTTAGTCAATTCGCGGCGGTTTGAGCAGCAGTATGACTTTGAGCTACTTTTTAAAATATATAAAAAAAATGTTAAATAATTAAATAGGAAGAAGTAAGAATTCAAATTTAATATATTTTTTTTAATTTAATTAACATGATTAAGGGGACGTGGTAGACTTTCAGTTAACATAAACCGTCTTTTTTCTAGTTTTTATTTTATTCTTAAAAGGGGAGCAACCCCTGATAAACAATGGAAAAGTTTCACTCGTTTTGTGTCCAAATTATTAAAATCTGAACACGACTGCACACGGCCTGCCAACATCTTGACGTCATTTTGTATCCATGGTCTGTTTTGGTCTGACACGGTCGTAACGAATCTAAACAGCTCGCTAGAAGATTGAGTCTTGATAATCGTGACATGCCTTAACGGACTAATTTACCTAATGAGACTATCGATCGGAACGGAGACTTAACGATCTTACAAGTCTTGAGGTTTTCCTCTAGCGGTAAATCCAGTCAATTAAGATATGATCAGACCAAAATGACCGTTTCAGACTGAAATCGTGCTACTAGTGGATCCAGAATTAACCACCAGGTGTTATATTAGTAGTGGTTAAAACCATATATATATAAACTGTGTACAGGGTTCTTAGTGCGTGTAATCTTTTAAAATAATTTTGAGCGATTGCATTATTTTGGGAACGTTATATGTATTTGTATTTCTTTTTTTTCATTTCAGTTTCTAGTGTGCTTGTTTACCTAGCAACTAATTATAACAAAGTCCAGAATTAACCACCAGGTATTATATTAGTAGTGGGTAAAACCATTTATATAAAAACTGTGTACATGGTTCTTAGTGCGTGTAATCTTTTAAAATAATTTTGAGCGATTGCATTATTTTGGGAACGTTATATGTAAGATAACTATCAGCCGTTCATCTATTAATATAAGCCTTTGTATTTCTTTTTTTCATTTCAGTTTTTAGTGTGTTTGTTTACCATGTTTACCTAGCAACAAATTATATCAAAGTCCAGAACTAACCACCAGGTGTCATATTAGTAGTGGTTAAAACCATATATATAAAAATCCTATAACTCTATTTCTATTTGAAAACTTACAAAAGAAAGTCACTTACTTTTTATCGTACACTATTCATTTTTTAAACCATTTCTTAAACATTTGTTAAAAGTAAAACTAAGACTGCTATGATTTTCTGAAAATCTGATCAAACAGTCTCGTGAAGTGTAATGTATCATTTCCTGAATAAAAGTGTAAAAGAAATTGTTGTTTTTATAATTCCAACATATAAATTTAGTAAATCTTATCATTAAAGCAATTATATCAGGAAAAGTCCAACCATAACAAGCAAAGATTTGGACGTCATACGTGCGTTTTGTAAATATAAAACTCATCAGTGAGGCTCGAAATCAAAAAGTTAAACAGGCCGGATAAAGTTTGAAGTTGAAGAACATTAATTGTAAGATAGAGTTCTGACAAAATAAGTATTCTCAAAAGATCAAAACTGAAGTCATTAGTTAGGTTCATTGTTACGGTAAACAGGTAAATTGGTCATGTCTTTGCATATACACTGAAATTCATCCGTGGTTTTTTAACAAACTCTCCCGATACTGGATTATTATTGTTTCGATTTGCTCGACAGTTTATTGTGTCTAATGGTTAAATAAATCTGCAAATCATCTAAACAGTGTAAACAATACATTTCAGCAATAATGACAGTGTGTTAACATTTGTGAATTTTAAATCGAAAAAAAAAAATAAAAAATGAGAATGAATGAGTAAACACTATTTGAAGAAAATTTTTTAAACAGAAAAAAAGTAATTTTTTTTTCTTAATTGTAAGTAAATGATCGAAAAGAGTAAAATCACAAAAATACTGAACTGATGTCTCAGAGAAAAATCTTATCAGAAAGTCCATAATCACATGGCAAAATCAAATGACAAAACACATCAAAAATGAATGGACAAGAACTGTCTTATTCCTGACTTGGTACAGGCATTTTCAAATGTAATAAATGGTGAATTAAACCGGGTTTTATAGCGCTAAAGCTCTCACTTTGTTGACAGTCTCATCAAATTCCGTTATATTTACGAATTGATTTCTTCAGAAAAATAATGAATACTTTTTGTAATGTTAACCACAAATAAAAAACTAATCTATAGTTAATTGGCCCCATTTTTCCTTTCATATAAGACTTTAATAACTTATAAAGGTCATTTACCGAAATGTGTTCGGCTTTTTCTCACCTCTTATTCAATTCCTATGAAACGAGTTTCTAGTTATTATAACGTTAAGGTATTTATTGAGCCAACGCATGCATATATACAAAACGGATGACCATTGAACAAGCGCAAACATACTTGAATTGATAGAGCAATGCTATTTGTTTATAGTGTTCCCATATTTAAACATATGTAAATCACATTTTCGTTCATAACAGTTGTTAAATGATTGATTAATTTTATCACTCATAGGGAAAAAGGTAATAAAATGTGGTTATGCTCAACTTGTTATACGGAAAACGGTGTGGAGAATGATAATTGTTCAGAATGCCATACAGAACGACCACAGTCAAGAAACTCAAAGGGTATGATATTTAGTGATAACATACTTAGAGAGATGTGATATAAGTGCCGATGAGACAACTTTCAATACAAGTCACAACATCAAACGACAACTACTGAACATCAGATTCTTGACTTAGGACAGATGCAAACAATTGCAGCAAGTTTAAACGTTTAAATGGTATCATAGGGGAAATCTTACAGATTAAGAATGTTTTGAATGATGGCATCAACCCAACCTACTGTCTAACAAATTCCAAGCTGCCATTCATCATGGACTAAAAGCCTAAAATTAGTACATTGGACAAACAAGACTAAAAACATGTAAAATACAGAATCAAGTACGCAATGTATTTGTGCCTCAAATATTGAATACAGATATTCATTGAGAAAATCTTACATAATAAGGATGTTTTGAATGATGGCATCTACCTACTGTCTATCAAATGCCAAACTGCAAGACCATTTCTTGTCTTAAACGATTGATGATACCCTCTGTCTTTCCATTTTGGCAATAATCTTGAACACATATGATAGATAGACAGTGATCAGCAATACAATATCTGTAAACATGGTAAATATGTCAACATAGATAAAATTTGGAGTTATCTTTGTGTAGGAGCTAGTGTCATTAAATGAAAAAGGTTTTGCTTATTGTCAATGTTTTTGTTGGGCAGAAACCACAGGATATCGCGAGAAACTGTGAGGGACACGGTCGTTTTATAGCCTCTACAGCCTTTGTTGTTGTAGAAGGGGTAACTTATAATTGTGGGAATAAGATAAAACCATGAAATTGCATAAAAGGTTCATGACAGGTAAATAGAATTGACAAATACCAATAATCCGTTGTATGGAATTATCATACAATATATTCTGAGAAGAGTTGTCTTCTACTGGACAAACATCATGATAATGAATGAAATTTGTTTCACTTTAATAATATTATATGATATTACAAGTTCACCTGCAGGTAATAGATAAAATGTCTGATCGTTCTTTTGGGAAATATAGATTATTTATCATATTCTCTACTGCAGCAAAAGTATCTCCTAAAGAATCAGATACCAGAGAACTAAATGCCCGGAAAGAATGTAACGTGAATGAACCAATCAGAGTGATAAACAAGATTTCGGATTCAGAGAGAACTAACGTCAAAAACGAAAATGGTTACTTAGATGGTATGAAACAAAGACCAAATCAAGATCCAGTAATGTCTAGAAATCAGGTACAAGTTCATGACGTTAGATAGTGCCCTTGTTTTAGTAAGATATTTTTGATTCACAGTTTTTGAATTCAATGTATCTAACAATCATTTCAAACAGTATAGACGAGAATTTGATCTCTTCATCGGCAGTAACGATGTGTAATATATTATTTATCACAGATGGAGATTCATTTTTTCTATTTCTGTGCCTCAACATGTACGTGTACGCCTGGAAAACTGTAAATCACTGCAATTGTATTGATAGTATATAACATTCATACGAATAACTGTGGAAGAAGATACAAGATGACATGCTATGAATAAGAAAACCTTAAAAAAAATTGATACTATGACAGACATAATTACATATAGTTATCAAAGGTACCAGGATTATAATTTAGTACGCCAGATGCGCGTTTCGTCTACATAAGACTCATCAGTGACGCTCATATCAAAATATTTATAGAGCCAAACAAGTAAAAAGTTGAAGAGCATTGAGGATCCAAAATTCCAAAAAAAATTGTACCAAATACGGCTAAGGTAATCTTTGCCTTGGATAAGAAAATCTTAAGTTTTTTCGAAAAAAATCAAAGTTTAATAATATGAAATTTATAAAAATGACCACATTATTGATATCTATGTCAACACAGAAGTGTTGACTACTGGGCTGGTGATATCCTCTAGGACAAAACGTCAACCAGCAGTGGCATCGACCCAGTGGTGTAAATAGTATACACCATATATGATATTGTCATGGTTTTAATAAAGAAACGTGCAGCTAACACATTGCAGTTTTCCGATTAATTTTTTATATAGGCTTACATGGTTAATTTGTCTCTTTTGAGTAGAAAGAATGTTCTCCAGAGAGACCACTTGATAAAGATCCAAAAGGAAAAGGACGGCAGTCTAATACTAATCAGCATCACGAAAGACCAACAGAAATGTACAAAAACGAAGGATATAACCAACAATCAAACCAGAATCAAAGATTTAACCAACCCCAAAACAAATATCAAGGAAGACCTCAAGGAATGCATGCCAATCAAGGGTACAACCAACAACCACACCAAGGATTAAACAAAACCCCAAACCAATATCACGGAAGACCTCAAGAAATGTATGCCAATCAAGGGTATAACCAACAACCTCACCATCATCAAGAATATAACCAACAACCAAATCAGCATCAAGGACATAACCAACAACGAAACCAGCATCAAGGATACAACCCACAACGAAACCGGCATCAAGGATATAACCCACAACGAAACCAGCATCAAGGTAACAACCAACCCCTAAACCAGTTTCATGGATACAACCAACCACATCAACCACAACCATATACTCAGGGGTTAGAAGGAATGATGCCACCACCATTATTACCAGCACAAAATATGAACCCGCCTCAACAGAATGTCACTGGTAAGTTAAATGATTTAAGGACGATTAATATGTTATCGCGTTTTTATTAATGATTCTTAAAGAATCAGTGAAGAATTACCTGATGATGAAAATAATAATAATAATATGAAAGGAAAAATAATAACGAAAAGAAGTGACTATAGGGTATACGTATGTCAATACGACAACAACGAAATAAAACAAAAACACCTAACGTTTTTTTAATTTTAAAAACATGCTTGAAAATTGTGTCTGCCAATCAACATATAGATATAAGAAGATGTGGTATATAAGTACCAATGAGACAACTATCAATCTTTTAATTTGTAAAAGTAAACCATTATAGGTCAAATTATGGTCTTCAACACGGAGCCTTGGTTCAAACTGAACAGCAAGCTATAAAGGCACCAACATGACTAGTATGCAACAATGCCGCGATACATGTTCCTTACAGATTTAAATAACATTCTAGTAACCACTCTTCCATATTAAATTAAGTTTATCTCTTTGAATGACTTAATTGGATAATAAAAGTTTTACAAAAAATAATATGAATTAACCAGTATACAATTCTGTTTATAACTGTCAATCTATGAATAACTTTTATGTTCATAACATTAATTCTTAATAAGGTTTTTTTTTATGCAGTTGTCGTGCTACCGATTCATGTTCCCTCTGGCTCACATTCAGGTCAAGGACTTGCACCTAACCCTCTAGTGATGCCACCATACACCCGACAATTTCGCCTCAAGGTAAATACATTTATATTTTCAAAACACATTTCCATTTTATTTATTCGAATATAATTTTATTCGCACACTGGTTTGGAATAACAGAATATTGCTATGACGGCTGATAATTATCTCAGTCAGACCTAAAAGGATGTTATATATCAGAGCAATCTTGGACTGAAATAAATTTGCAGCTAGACGTTAACACAGCGTGCAGGCTTATACTTGCAATTTTTAAAACAACAGACCTATTCGTGTAGTTCTTGGCTTAACTCCGCCATACTCTGTATGTGCCTGTCCCTAGTCAGGAGCCTTTTTTCAATGGTTGTCGTGTGTTGCTGTATTTCAAATTTCTTTTTTCATTCAATATTTTGTACATAAATTAGGCCGTTAGTGTTCTCGGTTTTACATTGTCATTTCGCGCCCTTTTTATAGTAGACTATGCGGTATAGGGTTTGCTCATTGTTTAAGGTTGTACGATAACCTATGACTACGGTTTCTAGTGTTAAATAGCAGATTTCACTTCGGACAACTTCATACATATGTTAAGAAAATTTTTCAACACTAAAATTTGTGGTTAACTTATGTTTAAATCAGCAAAAGTATTATATAAAATAAAGCTGAACAAAGGCATGCACATATGTCTCCATTAGATCAATTAATTAAAATGAAAATTACTCAATAAATTTATATATCTTGGCAGGAAATTTGAATATAAATGACCATCAAGATAGTCCACAGAGAGACAAACAAACTCCAGACAGAGAAAAACAACTTAAAAAGAAAAAAGGCAAAAAAGACAAAAATAAAGCAGAAGAGAATAAAAAACAGGATCCTCCAAGATCAGAACAGACAAAACAATCTGAATTATTAATGTCTGAACAAGAAAAACAAATTAAACACCAAGAAGATAGAGAAAGAGTCAGAGGTCCAAAAATAGGGAAAGGTGGACATGGCTATAATGAAAATAAACATGAAAAATTGGAAGACGAGAACGTTCTTGGAAATCAAAAAAGGAGAGGAAATGGTACAGATAGCGGTCGTGTAAGAGGTGGTAATCATCAACTTGGGAGAGCATATGAACAAGAAGATGGAGAAATAAATGATGTGGATGACATTGTTGTATTTAAATTCTTGATCAAATCTTTTGGTGGAGGATGTACTTTCGAAGACTTTTTAAGGCGTTGTGATCTCTTTCCTAAGGGCTCTAATATATGTTCTTGGTTTAAAAAGCATAGTAAAAGAATTCATGTTTTCTGGGACGAAAATGATATTGTTTATATTCAACCATTTTATCAAGAGGCCAAAATCTGCAACCACTGGAATAATAAACAAAATCCTGGTCAATGTCGAAATACTTCGTGTGATTTTTTCCATATCTGTCGTCACTTCATTAGAGGCAATTGTAAAGAAAGCAGTTGTCTACTGTCGCATAGTTTAGGAAATCCACACAATCAGACTATACGGGATAAACTTAGCTTCAGTGATTATAGTGATGTTGATATCAGAGTTATCCTAAATTGTAATTCTCTTTCAGTTTGTGCAGATTATGTTTACAACAATGGTTGTAAGGTGGAAAATGGAGAAAAAAGATGCCCACACTTACATTTATGTGAGCAAAAAGTATTTGGAAATTGCGAAGGCCAATGCAAGTTCATGAAAACTCACTCTATAACTCAGTTTCACAACAAATGGGTTTTGGGAGCATGGAATATGAGTAGATTGCCAGAGACCGAAGTATTCAAGTATATAAGTGTACCACCTAGACAAAGAAAAGAATTTGATGATAAATCCTATGATACTGAGCTCAGTCAACACGTAGACGATGCGGTAGATACCAGTGTTCAAAGTGATAATAATGTCAGTGCCAGCAGTGAAAGTCTTTCAAGTACTGCATCATGTGATCCAAAAATCAAAAAGCTGATCACTTCTGGTGAAAATCGTAGTAAAGAAGATGTAAATGCATCAGAAGATAGCATCTGTGGAATTGTAAGAAAAAGCGACCACTGTCTTCCTAAAGTATCTGCACCACAAGAAAAATACGATGCTGGTGATAACATCACAAAAGATAGGATAATGATGAAAAAGAACAAACAGGAAAAACAGGCTGCCACTTCTGGTAAAGTTGTAAAGCCAAAGCCCCAAAACCTTCAAAACTGACTCCATCTGATCCAGATTATCAGGAAAGAAACCCCGATTTGTTAAAGGATGAAACAGAAAATTCCAAAATCTGCATTTTTGTGTCGAAGAATAAATGTCCGTCTGCATTATGTAAAACTCTGCATTTGCCTAGCGGTATTCCTTACTTGTGGCAAATTAAAATTGACAAATGGTTTTCTCTTACTTTGGCAGAGAACGAGAAAATAGAGAAAGGTTACTGCTATCTACTAGATGATGAATCAACTGAAGCATGTGAAGTAAGTTTATACTGATTTCAGATATTAATTTTATTCTAATTGAAGAAAGTACGTAAATGTTAAAAGACAATGTATGACGGACTGATTTTCTGGCTCGTGAGTCAAAAAGTTATTCATATAAAAGGGTGATTGAATATACTGTTATTGAGTATAGCATTTCAAAGGAGAAAAAGCGTGTAAAATGTAATGTCATACTCTATTGCATATTTCGTAAACATGTTTAATTGATTATAGGTGAAGTACAATGGCAGTAAATACAGTTATCATATTTGGTTCTCAAAGATGCAGGCCAAAATTTATGATGTTGATGGTCAACCTGTCGTTGGCGACAATCAGCATGACCAGTGGTGTAATGTCAGACGTCTGAGTACCCCATCCTTCACTGAGAAGCAAATGATGGTTGATAGCTATCTTACACAGTGGAGATGGTATTGGAAGGATTACAGTAAAAAATGGAACATGTACGATAAGGTGAGAACGGTACACATTTGTAGATGTTTTATACACATTTGGATATGTTTTATACACATTTGGAGATGTTTTCTACACATTTTCAGATGTTTTCTACACATTTGCAGATTTTTTATACACATTTGCAGATGTTTTATACACATTTGGAAATGTTTTATACACATTTTCAGACGTTTTATACATATTTGGATATGTTTTATACACATTTGCAGATGTTTTATACACATTTGTATCTTATTAATTGATAAAAATGTGCTTTTCATCCTTTAACAAACAAATTGTAAGATATGTTGAAATCCATATATTAGTCATTGCAATGTTAATAATTACAATCCATTTTTGACACATATGCTGATGGTAGAGATACATTAAAATTGATATTTGGAACACTAAATAAGTCACATGTCCTTTAAAATTTGGCTATTATTATTTTTTTCGTTTGCTTAAAGCTTGATAGGGTGTCCAACTTATATTTTTGTCACACTTCAAGTCACCACTCCAGACGTGGTGTAAATAAAGGCAACAGTAGTATACCGCTGTTGGAAATTCATTAATCTATTTGGAAAAACAAATCTGGGTTACAGAATAAAACTGCGGGAAACACATCAAATATAAGAGAACTTCAACACAGCAGAAGCACAACAGTAAAAGGTAACACACACAGAAACGAACTATAATATAACAATGGCCATTTTCCTGACTTGGTACTTTGGTAAAAGTAGCTTGGTCGTCTGAGTGCAAGAAACCGTGAAAACGATTCTTGACAGGGTCAGACAAAGATTTGACAGTAGGTATGCGCTGCTCCTCCACGTAACATGTAGAAGTTACAACAAATACTGGTCATCTTGGAGACTTTTATGATTAGAGTGTTTATGCGAAATGTTACCTTATGAACAAGCATGTTAAAAAAAATCATTTTTTTTTTTTAAATTTCTGCTCAGCATAACGAACCAGTAAAAACCAGAATTAAATTTCATATCACATGAAAAAGAGGCAACCGATACTAAAAGGACATTCAAACTCATAAGTCAAAAATATACTGACAACATTATTGTTAAACAAGGAAAATACTAAAAGACAAACAACAGTTCACAAAATACAACATAGACAACTAAAGAATGAGCATCATGAACTTCATCAAAAACTAGGAATGATCTCATGTGCTTTAGAATGGTTATCAGAGAAAATGTGTTGACCTGATTTATTTATGTAATGTAACCACTAGATTTTTTAAACACCAATTTGTCATCATTGCCATCACATTTATACAAATAATTGATTTAAAAAAAAATGCGACAGGACAAGGGGTTACTGTCAGGGGTATCGAAATGTTTTCGCCCCTTGATTTCTGATGTTTTGAATGCAATCCCTGCTAAAGTGTGTTGATGTATTTCGTATAAAAATAAGAAATATCAAGGGTCGTCAAGTTATACCTTTTTCCTTATTCGTAACGTATTCCTTATTCCTTATTCGTTACCTATTTGTTACTTATTCCTTATTACTTTTCGTTACTTGTTCCTTATTCCTTATGTGTTACCTAAGCGTTACTTATTACTTATTCCTTATTCGATACCTATAACGTACTCGTTACTTATTCGATTTTAGTATTCTCCCGCTTGTGTTGCTTCACTTTCTTATCTCTGTTAATAGTTCTTGTTTTGTAGAGGTGGAATTACACTTTTGGCGCTAATTGCAGCCATCGACAGATACCCTGTTACTTATCATTTGTCCCTTATTCACTTGTAATACGTGTGTAATACGTTGCACCTTTTAAAAAATACTTTTCAATTTTTGTCTACCCGATTCAGCGCTCGGCTGATACCCTCTTTCTTATTCGTTCCTTAATAACTTGCAATACGCGTGTAATACGTTGCACCTTTTAAAAAATGCTTTTTAATTTTTGTCTTATCTCTGATGGTAGCTAAGGGTTCTTAAAGGTGAAATAACCATACTAGCGCGTATGGTCCCGTTTCAGCGCTCATTAAATACCCTGTTACTTATGCATCCCTTATTCCTTGTAATACGTCTGTTATACGTTACATTTTAACAGAACAAAATTAATTTGTTAAGTGTCTCTGGTGTTAGCTTTGGGTTCCTAACTGTGAAATAACATTTTTGACATTTACCTGTTTTAATCCTTTTTCATATAAAGTTGTTATTTTCATAGGATGACATTGAGAGGAAGTATCAGACTAAACAGAACACTTATTTGCATACCATGGAGAACAACCTTAGTATATACAGGATAGATTTCCAGAAGATGATCCAGGTTAACGTCGAAACATATAGAGAACAAACGATTACCAGACGTCCACTGTTTGTGTCGAAAGATGATGTTAATGAGAAGAAATTGTAAGTTAAGAGTTGAACTATTTTAACTACGGTTTTGGCGTACAGGTATCAGTTCTGCATAAATTAAAACTTGTTTAATGGATTCTTATCTCCGAGCATACAGTGTATGATTTTTAGTATTTACTTGTATTATCAAAACAAGTTGTCAGTGTCAACAGAGTAAATATGAGACAGGTTTCAATGAATATGTATTGCAAATATTGAATATTTTTCCATTTTTTTTTTTAAATATAAGATTAAAAGGATGCAATATCTAAGATAACTTTGTCGTGCCTTTGAAATAAGTCTTAGAAGTGAGACATATACAGTATATCGTCGGATTCTCCTCAAAATTCAGGTTAAGTATGTAGTAAACTTCTTTAAAAAGCATGAATTCGGATTTGTATGATAGTGGTAATAGTTCTTTATCGTGATCATTAGACATTATCCACGGAATACGTTTGACAATATTTATTTCAATTTATCCATTGTTTACTTTAAACTACAGTTACACTTTCAGATAAAAATTAAAATTACTTTGAATAGCTATAATAAAGTAGTTCACTCATATCAAGAAAAAAAAAAAACCAAATGTGATTATAAACTATAACAAGCACACGTATTAATGTATTTAAGGAATGACTGTAATATTTGTTCTGTCTATGAAGAAAATAGTGGGTTATTAAACAGTGTGCAACACATTTTTTATGTTATTTCGAATAGACAGAAAAAAATATAACAGTTATTTCTTATCATTTATTTCTAAATTCCATTTTAAACCGGAGTAAAAAATGAAAACAACGTTGATGACGTCATGGTCACATGACTGAATTATGTCTATGGGCTGATAAACAAAACGACGTCAGCCAATCAGAAGACGTGTTGCTTCCAAAATTAAATTATTTCTTAGTGCTAGTAATTTTTGTTCATTTTAAGTTATCCATTTCAGTAATATTAAGTAATCATTATTATTATATCCCTTTATTTTTTTCTAATTTAAATGTAGTAACACTAGTTATTTTGGGGCCCTTTATAGCTTGTTGTTCGGTGAGAGCCAAGGCTCCTTGTTGAAGGCCGTACATTGACCTATAATGGTTTACTTTAATAAATTGTTATTTGAATGGATTGTTGTTTCATTGGCACTCATACCGCATCTTTCTATATCTAATAATAAGTTATCTTTTCAAGAAATCCTGTTTGATGTTTTATAGTAGATGCAAAATATGTTTGCATGATACTTAAGTAATTTTAATTTTATTTGAATTCAAATGTTATAATAAGCAATCTAAAATATTTAAAGAAGGTAATTGTTAGTAACTCAAAGTAATAAAAAACATAAATGCAAGTACTATTAACCAACTTAATTTAGCGAGCGATTTATTGTCGCGACTGTCACGAGTACAAAAATAACGCGAATATAAAGTGTCGCAAATATGTAAAACTATTATTTGCCTTCTGAAGTAAATTTCAAAATCGCGAAACTAAATCGCAGCGAAATGGATTAGAAAGGGATACAGGCGAAATAAAGTATCCGCGAACATAAGTTGGTTTACAGTCATTCAAAATAATCACCAGGGCGTGTAAAACAGATATATATTTAATTATAGCCTTTTTATATCGGTCAATACATGTTTTGTTGACCCGGTGTAAGTATATTGACTGAAGATGCTTTCCAAAGTCAATGATTTTTCATGGGATATCAAACATGTATTGACAACTATGAAACAGTTACAATTGTTTTATAACGAAACAATATCATTCAAACTGACTTTTCAAGATTGATCATTCAATAGCTACTTTGTTGAGTTTTTTAATGTTATGTTCCACATAGGCTATTTACCAAGTTATATGATATTGCTACATGTTTTATTCATTTCAAACAAAAACAGTGACCAGCATATCCCAATGCTCTCTTTGACGTGCACATCTTTCGTCCAGTTTATAATTGCAAACGTTTTTAATTAAAATCACTTTCAGTTCTTGCCTTTTTTTACAACATCTTACCAAATTAGATTAAAATTTGATTAACTTATGCATTTTGATTAACTTAACAATCCTTACACAAAACACTAGCTCTTTAAAACAAGAATTAATAATTATATTTATTGTAACAAAGTTTATTATTGTACTTTTTAGTAAGACATAGGCGATATTTTTTTATAATAGAACCATGGCATGGATTACCAAATAACGTTAACAGTTTGTGTATTATATGAAAGCATATAAAAGTCCGAGTAATTTCAAGAAACCCAAAGTACCAATTTTCAGTAGGTTAAAGTGCTATTCCACCTTATTCAGCATACTTAGTAGCTAGCTTTAATGATTCATAGTTATATAAAAAAAAAAGATTTGTAAGCAATTCAAAGCTTGTTAATATAACATGTATGAAGTAATTGGTTTTATTTCGTTCATTGTCTGCTGCTACTACATTTTCGGCATTTATTGTTGACATATTTGTTTATTTTAATAGTGAAAAAATCCTGAAAAACATCGACGTTCCACCAAGAAGAGTGCCCAATTATCCGAATGCTAAAGGTGACTTGGACCATTACAAACACCGTGTCGACGATGATGACGATTTATATAAAGGTAGCGATTTTATGGTCATGGACGAGTAGTTGATTCCATGGAATACTGATAGTAGTGATGGACACTAGGATGAAGACGAGTCTGATTGTATTGACTTGGATGAGAGTTTGGTACCACTGAAGGCTGATAGTAGTGGTGGCATCTCGGTTGAAGACGAGTCGGATAAACATTCTAATTGTTGATAATATTGTGAAGTGTTCTTTGCATTTTGTGCTGTTATAGAACAACTTGTAGTTCTTTTATTCATTTTAGCTCTATTTAACCACTCAAATAATTATTACTTCTTTCCTTTTGCTCATGTAGCTAGTCAACTTTAGTGGTTCTTATTCGCTTTTAAATATTCGGCTGTTGACGATAAATCCATAAAGTGCTTCGAAACAACAGGAGTCAAGTGTCGTATAATTATTTAGTTGTCTTATTTGTTAATGGTGTTATGTGAATATTATAGTGTTATTAACTGGCTGTTTCTGTATTGGCACTGGTATAGATTCAAGGTTTGCTGTATTGGCCTCGAGACCCGTAGGGTCGAGGGCCAATACAGCTGACCGAGAATCTATACCAGTGCCAATACAGAAACAGCCAGTTCATAACACTTTTATTAAATGATTATAAGAGAATTAAAAACCGGAAGTGAACGTCCCGTATTAGCCCATGGGCCAATACAGCTTTTTTCCTGCTTTTTTCTGTATTGGCCCTGTTTTTTCCGTTTCAAAACTTTAAGACATTACAAAACATTGCACATCATTTAACCTGTTTATTTTATGATTTTAATTTAAAAAATATTATACCAATGTTTTTATGCATAACGATACTTCCAGAGTTAAGTAATGGCGTAAGAAAATTGAAAACCGGAAGTGAACGTCCTGTATTAGCCCTAGGGCTAATACGGCTTTTTTCCCGCTTTTTTCTGTATTGGCCCTGTTTTTTTCCGTATTGGCCCTGTTCGAAGAGCAATATTAAATCTTGATTTATATCGACAGTGGAACGTTTTTAGTATTGCACATGCTGATTTATCCGTATTAGGGCTTATTTGCTCATATCATTTAATAATATATAATACATGTTTATTTTATTCTTTATAATAAGTTACACAATAAACAGGTTGTACATACAAGTATATCGTAGTTGTTCAGTAGGATACAAGTTCTCATAATAGTTATCATAGGTACAAGGATTATAATTTAGTACGCCAGACGTGCGTTTTGTCTACATAAGACTCATCAGTGACGCTCAGATCAAAATAGTTATGAAGCCAAACAAGTACAAAGTTGAAGAGCATTGAGGACATAAAATTCTAAAATGTTGTGCCAAATACAGGTAAGGTAATCTATCCCTGGGACAAGACAATCCTCAGTTTGTCAAGAAATTGAAAGTTTTGTAACAGGAAATTTATAAAATGACCATAACATTGATATTCATGTCAACACCGAAGTGCTGACTACTGGCCTGAAGATAAGAATCTAATGATAAGTAAACTGTTTTTAGTTGACATATTTGCTTAAAGTAATGGCAAAAACAGACCAAAACACAAAAACTAAACATTGATTGTAAACCATGAAAATTGGGTCAATGTCGGATGATTCCTGCCAGACAAACTTGTTCACCTTACAATTAAATCAATCAAAACACGAAAAGTCTTAACATTGACCAATGAACATTGAAAATAACGTCAAAGTCATATAAAAATGCAAGATAGATATATACACGTCATAATATTTCCATACACTAAATAAATTGTTCTTAATAATTTAGTCACTGATACATAGACTAAACCACACAAACTTAACATTGATCCAGGAATCATAAAATAAATCAAGGTAAGATGAAACCCGCCAATCAGATATGTACACCTAACGATCATTATATATACATACAAAACACAATTGACCTATTGCTTATAGTATCTGAGTTACTGACTTGACCTTTAATCTTGATCACTGATCCATGATATGAGGTTGGGGTACGGTGAAACCTACCTGACGGACATGTAGACGTCGCAAGGAACCCATCAACCAATTATACTCATCCACATATTGAGTGAAAAAATTCACATGACAAAAAACTCTTTAATATTTTCAAGTAGTCGCTGGACCATAAAAATGAGGACATCCCCATAGGATTGTCATACGAGATGATTTCAGCTTCCCAATTTTGAACTTTCAATTTCTAAATAGCAACATTCCAGCAGCGCCTGCACACGGAGTATATATTTCCCAATTGATACGATATTCCCGCGCGTGTGTTTCGTATCATGATTTCCTTGATAGAGGGTTGCTGCTTTCAAGGAAGCTATTAAACCAAGAGTTCCAAATGGTAAAGTTGAAATATCCTTTCGTAAATTTTACGAACGCCATGACGAGTTGGTTGACCGTTATGGAATAACTGATATCGGATATGTTTCTTTCGTCGTAACTACAATTTCCTTTCATCTTCTTGAATGTGACCTACCGATTTAGACTATTTACCGGATTTGTAAAAACATGAGCAACACGACGGGTGCCACATGTGGATCAGGATCTGCTTACCCTTTCGGAGCACATGAGATCACCCACAGTTTTTAGTGGGGTTCGAGTTGCTAAGTCATTAGCTTTCTATGTTGTTTCTTGTGTACTATTATTTGTCTTTTTTAATTTTAGCCATGGCGTTGTCAGTTTATTTTCGATTTATGATTTAACTGTTCCTCTTGTATCTTTCGCCCCTCTACATGTCTCGTATTCTGCTACTTTCTTCGCAGGCAACACAAACAAAAACATTATGTTTCGAGTACATAACGTTGTGACAGTTGCTCTGTTGTATATATGAGTGAAGTCTCGTGCATTTAATTTATAATTGAAGGACATGAACACGTGATGTTGCTGCACTGATACGTGACGCCATTGTCTAATATTTTCGAGTTTTATGTTCGTTCAAGATTTAAGAAAATATAAAGCTGTAACTATAGGGTCAGAAGGAAAATATACAAATTACCGATAGTTATAAAAATAAGATGTGGTATGATTGCCTTTTACGCAAATGGCCAACAAAGGTCAGGAGGCAATGATGTAATGAACAAATGCAACTGCCTTGTAATAAAAAAAAAGCAGAACTCAAATGTAAAGCTAGTTTAACGCTATGGCCATCTAGCGAAAAACGATAAGGATACTACTAATGAATTTTTAATACATTGAGCTTTGTGATCAGTACCTTTTGTTATATGTTGTCTTAATGTCAAATGTGGCAAAAGAAAACAATGTTGAGATTCGTCATGGGAAATACTCTCTAACAGTCAGACGGTTTCAATATTTATTTGATATGATTCAGTTGACCGTTAAAATGTATGCATTTTCTGTAATTAAAACATTGGGTTATGAAACGATATTTCTTTGGAAAAGAAATGCCTTCCAAATTCCACGCTCCCCTCCACTCCCTTTTCGATATTCTACATATTTTAATTGTCTCACATCAAACAATTTCAATATATGGAAACACTTTTTTTTTAATGAAGGATACATAAATGGTTTAAAGGATTCATTTCAACAAATATTAGCCGTACGATATATACACTTTATATTGACATATGAATCGTGTTTGCCTAATGTTGTTTTTGTTGTTGTTGCTGTAATCATTTAATCACGTTATTTACCCTTTACAAATATTTAACTGTTCAATTACACGTGAAAAAGGACATAAATATTTTTTTAATTTTATCTTATAGCCTATTATAATAGCTTTCCGAATCAGTTTTATTTATCGATTTAGCTTAAGCGGTTCCAGAGATATTAGTTATAATACACCCATTTTTCACTTCCGCATTTTCCACTTCCGCGTTTTAGACCTTCCCATATTCATGCAACATTGAAA
This sequence comes from Mytilus edulis, assembly GCA_019925275.1. NCBI lineage: Eukaryota > Metazoa > Mollusca > Bivalvia > Mytilida > Mytilidae > Mytilus > Mytilus edulis. The sequence continues at coordinate 33,438,497 of CM034359.1, forward strand.
CTGAAACCACAAACCTCGTGAACAAATTAATCAATATTATTACATTATAGATAAAGTTTTCATAACATTTAGATAAAAACTGTTATCTTTTTATTCATAAGAAAAAAAAAGCTCATTTCATCTGATGCTGATAAAGATGCTCAGCGTCAAAAATATTAAGTAAACTAGAGACATATATTCCGGCCATGGTACAGATTCGTTGGATGCATGTCGTGGTATTTGTATCAAAAACCTTGACTTCAGAGCTAATGGCCGCAAAGCAGTCCATGCCATATTAAATCATAATTATACATAATTTGATTCACCTACAGATTAATGTTTAGAGCCAAAGTTCTGGTTGGGCAGTATACAGAAGGTAATCCAGACCTACGTCGACCTCCAGAAATCACTGGACAGGTGCATAAGTTTTATGATTCATGTGTGAATAAAGATAAAGATCCTCAAATCTTTGTTGTGTTTGACAGAAAATCAGTGTTATCCTCAATACCTAATTATGTACAAAGAAACAATGTCTCCAGTGAATCAAACCCCTGTTGCTCCGAAACCTACATCTACAATGCAAAACTTCTCGAAGTCGTCGGATGGTAGAGCAAAAACATCATCTGAGCTTCTAACTTATATACACATAAGACGTCTGAAAAAACAAACAAAAATGTGAATTGAAAAATGTGAAATTTTGAATTGCATTTGGAATCGTCTTAAATCATTCATGAAATCATATTTATCTTAGCTTGTCTTGTAAAACATGATATGATATTTGACAGGAGTAAATGAGATTTCTCATGGTAAAGTTGATTGCTTGCAACTGAATTTCTGGTTAACATGGTGAATATGGTAACAGAATAATACTGTTTCGTATATTTCATAAAAAATGATATTTCATGAAAATGTTTTGTTTCAGACAATATTTGGTCATTCAAATTTTAGAGTGTCACAATACTATTGAATTATTTTGACTGATACTAAATTTCAAGTTCTTGAAAATTGCCAGTTTAAAGCAGTACACGGATTCAAATTTGAAATGTTTAAAATGTATTGTTTCATTGTGTTTTTGGACTAAAATAAACAAATCTTTGACAGTCCAAAATTTTTATTCAGGCTAAATTATGTTCAAGTAGTAGATTTAGATGCAAAACAATCAACATTCCCTTGCACTTGGTTTGTTATTGCATTAATGAATAACGTGTTGTGAATTGATATGCAGAATATCTTGCTTTCCACTATTAACAATGATTACTACATATTGCTGAATTTAACTATCTTTAGAATATAATTTTGGAATGTTAATTATGATTTCTATGATTTCTACCTTTATACATGTTATTTATCAAAATAAGATATCTTACAATACAATTTTGTAGGTTCAAAGTAGTGAGTGACTAACATGGCCCTATTTAAAAACCTACAACACAATAAAAAAACACAAATTTTGTGTCTCTTGAATGTTTATACAATTTGTATCTACATTGGCTATAGGTATAGGGGAGGGTTGAGGGCTCAAAAACATGTTTAACCCTGCTTCAGTTTTGCGCCTGTCCCAAGTCAGGTGCCTCTGGCCTTTGTAAGTCATGTATGATTTTCAATTTTAGTTTCTTGTGTATCATTCGGAGTTAAGTATGACGTCCATTATCACTGAACTAGTAACATATTTGTTTCGGGGCCAGCTGCAGGACTCCATCGGGTGCGGAAGTTGTTTCTCACTGAATTGAAGATCCATTGATGGCCTTCGGCTGTTGTCTCTTTGACACACTCCCCATTTCCATTCTCAATTTTATCATCGATGAGACTTTACAAAAAGCAAAGTACAAGATTAAATGTACTGTGGTAGATAATTTTCAGTATTTAAAATGCTTATATCATTTACATGACTTAGATGAAATAATTCATTCGATTGTTTTCAAATTGGTTAAAAAAAAAGTGCATTGATTTGATGATGTTACTACTCACCTCACCTCACCTATCCTCTTCATGCCGGTCGTCATTTAAGGCCCTGATACATTGTTTCCATCTCACACGGTCTTTAGATACTGTTCTTGCTGAAAGCCAGCTGTTCCATCCAAGTGATGTTCGTTCTGTCTCTACAGTCCGTCTCCAGGTGGTTTTGGGACGTCCAACTTTCCGTTTTCCCTCTGGTTTCCATGTCAGTGCAACTGAACATATACTGTTGGCATCCATCCTAAGTACATGGCCAATCCATCTCCAACGCCGTTCTATTACATCATCGCTTAGCTTCTTTGTTCCAGCTCTTATGTGGAGGTTTTCATTTGAAATTGTATTGGGCCATCTTATTTTCAATATCTGTCCTAGACATCTATTTTGAAAGGTGTTTAATTTCTTCTTGTCTTGTTCAGTCGTTTTCCAGGTTTCACATCCATACAGTAGGACTGATATGACTAAGCTGTTAAATAATCTGACCTTTGTTTTAAATGACAGTACCGATGATCTCCATATTTTTCTTAACCTGCTGAATTGGCTTTTAGCTTTCTTGAACCTGTTGTCCATATCATTGTCACAGCCACCTTTTGTTGTCACTATTCCTCCTAGGTAAGTGAAGGTATCGACATCCTCTAGGTCTTTCTCATTTACATTCACTGGGTTGTTATTCGTGGTGTTCATCCGCACTACTTTTGTTTTGGATGCGTTTATCTTTAATCCTTTTTTGCTTGCATTTTCTTGAAGTTTACTTGTTTTTAACTGTATATGTTGGAATTTGGAAGATAGTAATGCTAGGTCATCCGCAAAATCAAGGTCCTCTAGTTTGGTGGTAAATTTCCATCTAATTCTTGTTTCATGGTCTTTTATTGTTTGCTTCATGACATAGTCAATGGCTAACAGAAATAAGAAACCAGACATCACGCATCCTTGTTTTACTCCTGTTTTTACTTTGAACCATTCTGATTGTATTCCTTTATCTATGACTGCACACTCAAATGAATCGTAAAAGAGTTTTATTACTGTAATGAGTTTGTCTGGGATGCGATAAGCTTTTAAGATGGACCATAAGCTTTCCTTGTGTATGGAATCAAACGCCTTTTCAAAGTCTACAAAGTTGATGTATAAAGGAGCATTCCATTCAGAACATTGTTCTATGATGTTTCTTAAAGCAAATAGTTGTTCAGTAGTGCTTTTCCCCCTTCTGAAGCCAGCTTGCTCTTGTCTTAGCTCTTCATCTATTCCTTTTGTATTCTTTGGATGATTATCTTAGTGAATACCTTACTTGGCACGGAGAGTAATGTTATGCCTCTGTCGTTGTCGCAAATACTCAGTGGTTGTTATTGTATCTGCTTTTACTATTTCCGCTGTTATGCCATCTATGCCTCCTGACTTCCCATTTTTTAATCTTTTCAAGGCTTTTGTAACTTCCTCTTTTCTGATTGGACCAGTATCTATCTCTCTTTCCTCAATTTCATAGTCTAAATTGATGTTAAGTGCTATTTCTGGTTCAGGTCTATTCAAGACTTTTTGAAAGTGTTCTTTCCATCTTTTAAGTTTTTCCTCATGGTTTGATAATAAATTTCCAGACTTGTCTTTGATGACTTGAGGTGGTTTCTGTTTTTCATTGCAAATTGTTCTAGTAACCTCATATACTGTTTTCATCATACCATTGCTTGCTGCTTTTTCTGCTTCTTCAATTATGTTGTCTGTCCATTGCCTTTTGTCATTTCTCATACTTTTTTTTACCTCCTTGTCTTTGTTTCTATACTTGGCATTTAAACTGTTCTTAACTCTTTCTGATCTACTGTTGTTAGTTCTTTCCTTTAGTTGTCTTCTCTCGTCTACAAGTTTCCATGACTCATTGGAGATCCAGGGCTTATGCCCACACTCTTTGAAACCTAAGGTTTTAGTTGCTGTTTCTTTATAGCATTTTGTTACTCCTTCCCAGAATGTTTCTATGTCCTCTAGTTCATCTAAGAGTTGGAACCTGTTCTTAAGCTCGATTGAAAATGCTTTTCTTACTTCTGGACGTTGCAGTTTAGTGGTATCAAATCTCGTCCTTGTAGTATCCGTCACTATTCATTGTTTTTTAAGTTTGATTCTTAATTTGCATTTGAGGAGTTCGTGATCGCAGCCAATGTCTGCTCCTTTCATTGCTCTTGTGTCCAGTATTGATGTTCTGTGTTGTCTAGTAACCAGGATATGGTCTATTTTCTGTTTTCTTGTTTGGTGATATCCATGTTATCTTATGTTTGTCTTTATGTGGAAAGATTGTGCCAGTAAAAACTATGTTGTTCCTTTGACAAATATCAAGGAGGTTTTCTCCATTTTCGTTTCTTCTCCCTATTCCATGCCTTCCCATGATGTTCTCATGACCTTCATTGTTCATTCCAGCCTTTGCATTAAAGTGTCCCATTACTAAGAGGATGTCATGTTTAGGTGTTCCTGCTATGACTCTATCTAGCTGTTCTATGAAGCTTTCTTTTGTTTCATCTGTAGCATCGTTGGTCGGTGCATATACAGTGATGATACTTATTTTGATGGTTGTTGTGTGAAATCTGGCATACATTAATCTCTCAGTGATTGGCTTCCATTCAATCAGTGCCCTTTTCGCTTGGTTTGACAGCATCATTCCACTCCTGCCTGATGTAAACCATCTTTATAATAAGACTTTACCATTTTGAAGTGTAAGCTTTCCACTGTCCAGCCATCTGACTTCATTAAGGCCATTATTTCTATGCTGTATCTGTCCATTTCCCTCTCAACTTCTGCAGTTTTACCTGTGGCATACATAGTTCTTACATTCCAACTACCTAGAAGTATAGTATCTTTTGGTGTACACAAGGGTGTCACTTGTGGACTTCCCGTGGGCTTTCATCCACCAGCGTCATGTCCCTTAAACCATGTTGTGCAGCAGAGGTGTTATCCTCATGCTGATTTCTTAATGTATCTTTGGTTTCCGTAATCATCATTTTTTTACTCTGTCTGGTGATTAGCCATACGAGAAACCTACTACCTGTAGGATGGAGTTTTGTTGTCTAGGTTTTCCGTCCCATAGACGATTGACTGCCATGGCTGACGAGTTCAATCTTCCCGGCTTTTCTTTCTGGGTCTGCTATCATAGCCTTTGATTTTCCCAAAACTAACCACAAGGCAGTGGTACTATTTACCTATAGGTGGGACAAGGTTGATGAGTGCAAGGACGTGTCCACACGCCGATGGGCCTACACACTGCATCTCTAGGGCCCTTGCTGCTCCGAGATCCTCTACAATAATGCCTAGGATGCTAGATCCTAATTACCATGTGCTGTCGCGAGGAGGCATTGTAGAAGTCTTGAATAGTGTAGAGGCTATGTACTGGCAGAAAGATGTTACTGCTATTGAGAATTATTATAGTAGGTCATTAAAGTAAATAAGTGTAAATTATATAAAAAGAGTTTCAAAGTTATACTTCTTATAGTAAAATTTTTACATTAATGCACTTTGTTGTAAGTAAGATTGTATTCAAGATCTTATAAAAACCCTTTCTTTGTAATTTATATCGTGTTATTACTATATTTTATAAAGCATTTGACCACAGTGCTAAGACAAACAAGAGTGTAATATCTAAAACTTTAGATAAAGACAACAGTGGTATACCGCTGTCCAAAATTCATCAATCGATTGAGAAAAAATAAATCCGGGTTACAAACTAAAACTGAGGCAACACATCAATTATAAGAGGAGAACTACGACACAACAGAAACACAACACTACAATGTAACACACAAAGAAACGAACTATAATATAACAACGACCATTTTCCTGACTTGACTTGGTACAGGACATTTTAAGAACGAAATGGTGGGTTGAACCCAGTTTTGTGGCTAGTCAAACCTCCTGCTTCGCTTTTATGGAATTTTGGATCCTCAATGCTTTTGAACTTTGTTCTTGTTTGGCTTTATAAATATTTTTAATATGAGCATCCCTGATGAGTCTTATGTAGACGAAACGCGCGTCTGGCGTACTAAATTATAATCCTGGTACCTTTGATAACTATTTACACCACTGGGTCGATGCCACTGTTGGTGGACGTTTCGTCCCCGAGGGTATCACCATCCCAGTAGTCAACACTTCGGTGTTGACACCAATATCAATAATGTGGTCATTTTTATAAATTTCCTGTTAACAAAACTTTGAACTTTTCGAAAAACTAAGGATTTTCTTATCCCAGGCATATATTACCTTAGCCGTATTTGTCACAACTTTTTGGAATTTTGGATCCTCGATGCTCTTCAACTTTGTACTTGTTTGGCTTTACAAATGTTTTGATATGAGCGTCACTGATGAGTCTTATGAAGACGAAACGCGCGTCTGGCGTACTAAATTATAATCCTGGTACCTTTGATAACTATTTACACCACTTGGTCGATGCCACTGCTGGTGGACGTTTCGTCCCCGAGGGTATCACCAGCCCAGTAGTCAACACTTCGGTGTTGACACGAATATCAATAATGTGGTCATTTTTATAAATTTCCTGTTCACAAAACTTTGAATTTTTCGAAAAGCTAAGGATTTTTTTTATCCCAGGCATAGATTACCTTAGCCGTATTTGTCACAACTTTTTGGAATTTTGGATCCTCAATGCTCTTCAACTTTGTACATGTTTGGCTCTATACATATTTTGATATGAGCGTCACTGATGAGTCTTATGTAGACGAAACGCGCGTCTGGCGTACTAAATTATAATCCTGGTACCTTTGATAACTATTTACACCATCGGGTCGATGCCATTGTTTGTGGACGTTTCGTCCCCGAGGGTATCACCAGCCCAGTAGTGAACACTTTGGTGTTGACACGAATATCAATAATGTGGTCATTTTTATAAATTTCCTGTTCACAAAACTTTGAATTTTTCGAAAAACTAAGGATTTTCTAATGCCAGGCATAGATTACCTAGCCGTATTTGTCACAACTTTTTGGAATTTTGGATCCTAAATGCTCTTCAACTTTGTACTTGTTTGGCTCTATAAATATTTTGATATGAGCGTCACTGATGAGTCTTATGTAGACGAAACGCGCGTCTGGCGTACTAAATTATAATTCTGGTACCTTTGATAACTATTATGGCAATGTTAAATAAAATAATAATCTAACTATGTAGCTGTTCTAGACCATATGAGTTTTTGGACTATACGCGTATGGTCATGAACATCTGAGCAATAGTCTTGTTCAATCAGATGGTAATCAGTCGTACATATTAATTTGGTAAATGAGTATGACTTACAAGTTAGAATTATAATAAAATATATGTTTTACATGGTCAATATCGATCTGTCGTTACGAAACGAATAAGTCGACTTTTGAAAATTACTTCTTGAAATATCTTAGTAAATGGTGAAACAATAAGACAATTGCTCAACTCACAAGAACACTGGACATTGAACCCTCTTTCTTTTTTTAATTTTTTTTAATTTTCTATTCGTGATTTAATTTGATGTTACTACATTATAAACGTTTCTTAATGGCTTTGCTCATTGTTGAAGGCCATATGGTGACCTGTAGTTGTTAATTTCTGTGTCATTTTAGTCTCTTGTGGACAATTGTCTCATTGACAATCATACCACATCTTTTTTATACTTATAAGATGTTTCTAGTTAATTTGTTCGTGTGAATTTCTTTCTCCAATTCATTACATCTTACAATCACAGCAAGGTCGAATGAGCAAGAACACATCAAAAACATGAATATAAGCAGAAATAAGAAGAATTTTGTTTCTGAAATAGTAAATGAAACACTAAGAAAGCAGAAAATATTCTTTACGGACTTATATCGGCAATATTAAGGCGATTTAAATTGACGCAAGCGTATTCACCATAACAGATACACCAAGTTTAATACAATATGTGACAGATAATGGCATTCAGATAGTATAACTTGTGTCGTTTTCTGTTTAGACAATAAGCTTGGTATTCCTTTAAAGAAAGTCATAATTATTCGAAAAATACTTAAATGATATAAATACTCATATTATACGGTGCGTTAAGAGCCAAACGAATATAATACTCATATGATTCGACCCTTCGCGTATGGTCACGCCATATGAGTATATACATACGGTCATGACCATACGCGTATAGTTCAAATACTTATATGGTCTGGAACATACCCAATGTTCCTTACAAAACATGTACAAAAAGTAGATAAGAACGTTTATGAAATACAAAAGTAGATTCAAGAGCAAAAGTGCAGAAATAACTATTATACAACCGATGAATACAGAAAAAAAAAATCTTTTATTGAAGATTTTATCTAGATATTTTAATAAAACTTATTATGTAAAATATGAAATAAAAAAAATAACATTCTTTTTTAAGGCAACATTATCTTTTTCATAAATAACAATGATGAATAGCAAAGCAAGCAAATGGTGAATATAACATGTCTAAGAAAATAAACTCATCATAGATACCAGGAATGACATTTTATATTTACGCCAGACGCGCGTTTCGTCTACAAAAGACTCATCAGTGACGCTCGAATCGAATAATATCTAAAGGCCAAATTACTCTTTTATTAAAAAAAAATACCCACATCTTATAATTGTGTCTCTAATTGAGTTATGTATTGCTACTTTTAGTGCAAATTGGACATAATGGTACCTTATCATATTACAGTTAACATTGTCCATTAAATTATGTCTTCTTGGGAATCAGTTTTTGAACTGTTATAATAAGGGCATCACTCATGAGACTCTTGTAAACGAAACGCGTGCAGTGAACAAAATAACCAGAATGGTGTCTTTGGTGATTTACTTAAAACAACATTTATAACCTCTTCTTTAAGTGAAAAAAGAGTAAACCCACAAAAACATTGAAAAATATACCAATATTCAAAAGGGAAAGTCCCATATAAAATGTCAAAATAAAAAGTTCCAACACATCAAACGAATGGATAAAAACTGTCATATTCCTGACTTGGTGCAGACATTTTCCTTTGTCGAAAATGGTGGATGAAACCTGGTTTTATAGCTAGCTAAACATCTCACTTGTATGACAGTCGCATTAAATTCCATTACATTGACAGCGATGCGTGAACAAAACAAACCGAAATAAGTTAATATGTCAAAAATTGGGTTACAGCATTCAACATTTTGTTTTTAATCTAAATCACAATAAAAACGAACAAAAATTTAACAAAGAAACACAAAATGGTATTTATCAAATCAAATGAATAGATCTGTAAAAAATATTTGGTTGTGGATACCATCTCCACGGTATCATTTTTTTTCTTATTTTACTTTTGCTATTTTTAGTGTAAAAATTCATAGAAAAGGTTAACCAGTGTGACAACAGTAAGCTAGGATACTTTGTTATACAAATAAAGCTTGAAATCAAATTAAATTATCAGAGCACAAACTATAAGACTTTTATTTAATAAACGGACTATTGGCGCTGAAAAACCAACGATACAATTGTAGAATGAATATAGAATATTTATTATTAATAGTACAACAAGTATATGTACAAAATATGTATGTTTGGATATTTGAAAGGCCGCAGATAAAATGTTTAAACAGTTCCAGGGAGACAAACAATCCGATAGCCAAATGATTGAAAAGAGGATATCGGTGACCCTATGATAAAATAAGTGTCAAAACATCCCTCCTACGTGCAAGAGTGGACTGGACGGAGAACTCCACTCTGTTTACACAGACCTCTGAAAACAACAGTCTCTCCGTTTTTTTAAATGCAAACAATCTGAATTACGTGTACTGCGGAGATGACACCTCCCTTCTGATACCAGAAGTGGAGGGGATTGCTCTTGATGACAAGAGTGAACCCTAGGAAATTATTTAATACCCTCCACTAAAGAGCCGGTATGATAGAGATATGTACCAGGTGGGGACAGTTCAAAGTCCATTTATTGTCTCCCTGAACTGCCAAATGAATGAGGGTCTTATAAATCCCCATACACCGCCAAACATTCTCTGCGCTCATTTATATGGTGGGAAAACCTCAGCAACACCGAGTACGAAAGTTTCAATCGCAGCCTTAATGTTATTAAAGAAAATGCCAATACCGACTTGTGACAGGTGGGAGCCGTCATGTCTAAAGAAATTTGATTCAGAGGCTTTGATGGCTGTATACCTCAAAATATATTGACCTTCGATCTTCATAAACGATCTTACGGCAAAATTTACTCTTTTTCTTGCTATTTCTACTAACTTTGGCCTTAATGTTCCATGCCAATAGGACCTTGGTGAAATGTCTGACCATATTATTCTAATGTCAGGTGCAAAATCTTTTATTCTTAAAATTGAACATTTGATGTTCTCTATTAACTCTTTTGATTTCATAAATACTAAATCATTTGCACCTATATGTATAAATATATAATTTGGAGATGGCCACATTTATATTTCACATTGAAAAGATGAACCCAGATCTTTCCATTATCATTCCTGATGCGATTTCAAAAGGTTAGGGTTTGTAATGTTACAAAAATTCACTGACTTCCTTGGCATAGCTGACAGTTGATAACGGTAAAGCGGTGACCCGTCCAAATGCACAAATAACGATTACGACCTGAAATCGTAGGACGTGCAGCTAAATATTTCTTCAATGTTAACACAGCGCAAATACTCGCGTTATCTCTGCATTTATTTATCCCAATGAACGTTGAATGACCTCTCTGATCTGTTTTACTTTTCTTAATATTAATTTTAATTGACGATCTGACAAGACCACATCCGGCAATTGTAATGCCTCGGTACTAGAATCAGATTTATTTTTTGTCGTAAATTTACTTACACGTAACATAGCGAAAAATGCCAAAATAAATGAAGATTTAAATAATAAAGATTCATAAAAAGATGAACAAATACTAGAAAGAGCGTCTGTAATCTTTCGTAGTAATGATAATGTTATCACCCTATTGTCTCTCTGTGGTTGATTACTGTGTGAACCTTCAAGCATTTTCGATACAACAAAATTCTTCGTAGTATCCTCTAAATTACGTGCCTTGTGCGAAAAGAAAATGCCACTTATATATAATCGAACTGTAGCTGGAGAAAAATGCTTCAAGGATTAATAAGCGATGAATTGTACTAACTGTTCAACAGGAGTTGGCCATACTTTATCCAGTGTATATAGAAGTTGGAATAAAGCAAGAACAGATATCGCTCTTGAATAGCTTTTCCATGTATTTCCGGCTAACGAATCGGAAAAAAATCTACCTGATTCCTCTGTTATAGAATCCATTGGAGATGGTTTCAGTGATGCTTTTGGTGCTAGGTTCTGGAAGCGGGACCACAGATGATCTGGAATTGACTGCACTAGCTTGTTCTTTCTCCTTAGGGTCGGCCATTCTTCGTCGTTTTACCCCCTGTCCTCTAGCCGGAGTCCCTTTCTTATAATTCCCTCTTGGCATGGTAGATTGGAAAACTGGTCAACAAATAAAAATAAATAGGATGGTACTAAATTTAGAAACTGGTCAGCAAAGAAACAGCTAGGATGGTTCGTAATTTAGACAATGAACGTCACACTTTTTAAACGGCTAATGCTTCTCCGGTATAAAAAAACTAAATGTCAACAAAATGTTTGTCTGCGATGATACTCTGGCAATAATAACTAGACAGGTGAAAATTGCACAAAAAACTGAGAATATGACTACATGTGTATGTCGAAAATATTTTTTTATATATTTTTTTGTATAACAAAATGTTTGTATGAAGCTAAACAGATGCTATGTGAGAAAGTTATAACGGGCTTGACACTCTTGAGAATACAATGCACGTGATAACAATCATTCTAAACAAAAAGAGGCGTTTCTTAACGTAAGCCAGTGTAAGCAGACACTTTTGATTTATAATACAAACACATTATAATCCAAACAAAAAAAAACATACGCCAGTAGCCTCATTTTAAAAATTCAATTATCTGATAAACAATAATTGCTGATGTATTCGGTTCTGATTATTCTTCTTTTTTAGATGCAACAAATTTCCCATCGTTTTTTTTTATTATAATTGTTTGGGTTTTTAGTTTTATTTTCTTGTTTGTGATTACAAATGTTGTCACTTCGGTTTTATCATGTATATCTATTATATAGTCATTTTATAAAATTTACTGTTTGAAAAAGTATAATTCATTCTAAATAATAAGGATGTTCTTATCCCAGGCAGAAAATCCTAGCCATATTGGGAACAACTTTTTTGGAACTTTTGTTTCATAGTGCTCTTCAATTTTGTACTTTTTTCATTTGAGCGTCATTGGTTGGTCTTGTGTGGACGAGGCACGCGTCTGGCGTATTAAATTTGAAACCTGGTGCCTTTTGTTAGCTATTATCCGTGTGTTTCTCTGTCCTATATGTTCTCCCATTTATTTGTATTGTAGTCCTGTCACGTAATGTTGTCATTTTAATGTTTTATTAAACATTGCTATAAAAACGGGAGGTTTGGCATGCCACAAAACCAGGTTCAACCTAACCTTTTTTCTTAAAATGTCCTGTACCAATACAGGAAAATGGCCATTGTTATATTATAGTTCGTTTCTGTGTATGCTACATTTTAATGTTGTGTTTCTGTTTTGTCGTTATTCTCCTCTTATATTTGATGCGTTTCCCTCATTTTGAGTTTGTAACCCGGATTTGTTTTTTTTTCTCAATCGATTTGTGAGTTTCGAACAGCGGTATACTACTGTTTATTTGTAAAAACATTTCGGACAATTGTTTGATAAAATCCCTTTTAGTAAGCAGATGTATGATTCGAATAGCCAATCTATTTATATTCACATTTAAATATTCTGTGACTACTCCTTATTATTGTGTCAAATGAAAAAAAACTCTAATGCTTTCATCTTTATCATACATGCTAATATATTTGGTTAAATTGCATTTACGTTATTCAGGTAACAATGTATGAAGTATTTTGGTTAAATATAAAAGATGGATTTTTTGCCTCTACCAATTAACTATCAGCATTAATTTTCACCAATTCATGTCTACGAACTAATCACAAATCAACAAGTATCTTATCCTATACGTTGTTAACGTACTATTTAATGCTAAGCAAATTTTAAATAAACAAGATTATTGTGTTTATGCATCAACTCTTTGGGGATTGCTTTTTTGCAATTCTTGTTTGCTAGAATTGACTTTGAGGGGCTTGTGCATCCATTGTTACCAATGGTGCACATACTTGGCAATTAAATTAATAAAGGCATTTTGCTATTATCATGTCAGATCTCGTAAGTCCTAGTAATCTGTGACCCATTTCCCAAATTTACTATATTTGAATTATTTTTGCCTTGCACCAACGGTTTTCTATGATTAAAATGTTGATTCAATACACTTTTATTCAAATGCAATCAATATTTCAACAGAGTCGAAACGATTTCACAAAAATTCCGCATTTCAATTTCCGAAAAATCGATGTCAATAAAGCTACCTTTAAATAGATGTCATTAAAGTAAAAAATTTCGATCATATCCAAGGTAAATACATTTTTGTAACCTGGATCATTGCACAATACGACTAGTTGTATAACCAGAGGTTTAAATAAGTAAATTCTTATTCAAGTTCCACTTTATATGCATATTTTTTCTTGGATTGCTAGAATAGAGATTACAACTTCAAAATGGGTAAGATATTGTTATCCTTTCCCCGAATGCGAAAGGCTGTAATGAATTCGAATAATTAAGACATTTTTTGTTGTCCATGAATAACAAAAACTGTTTTGTTAAGAAATCAATGTTTTTGTTTTCAACACTACGTAAAGGAATATGGCATTGCCTGTCATTACAGAACTTAAACAGCTTTCCTGATAGTTTAACTTGAAATTATTGATTTTTTTGTTTTTACTTTTAAGACTGGTGTGGTATGCATCTCATGCGTTCGAAATACAATTGAAATCCTTTCAGAAAAGAACAAGGCGATGATCGTTTATTCTTAGAGTGAGCTTTAAAGGAACGCCTTAAAAATTAATGTGCTTGAAAAAACATAATGAATAAAATGTTACGAACACGAAAACTTAATACTCTGAAAGGGGGCAGGAAGATTTTTCTTGATTTAACATACATATATATAGACAATAATAGTGCATTGACTTGACATATCAACGATATAAGGATGAGGCTTAGAAACGGGGGAATGCGAGGCTGTGCCGAGCATTTTCCCAGTTTCGGGCCGAATCCTTATATCGTTGATATGTCAAGTCAATGCACTATTATTGTCTTTATGCTGCAATCTAAAGAAACATTTTCAATTGTTGTTTATTGTGTTAATGTTATTTATTTGATTTAAATATTGGGAAAAAATCCCCTTTAAAAAGGCCTCATATCACACAGACGGAGAAATATAAAACACGATGAAATGTACATCATTACCGCAATCAATTATGAACGAATTCGTTGCAGACTAAAATATCATCAATAAACATAAAACATAATGATTTATAGGTTGCAAACAAAAAAATATTAATATGTGAAATATGTTTTCCCAAAAATTGCAAAAGAAACAAGTTTGAGTCGTTACACGCATCGTTGTTTACATTGGAAACAAGAACAGGTTGAAGAGGTCGTATGAATAATTAAATATAATTTCGACAATTTCTATTTAAATATTCATGAGGAAAAGTGATATCAGGTCAGTGACCGAATATGGCATAGAAATATACAGTCAACGCATTTTGACTGCTCAAATAGAACGAGTGAAGTATAAATATATATATCCATGAGTTGCAACACATGCTTAATTTTGGGCCGAAACAGATCATTTTCATTTGTGAAAACCATATGTTTCCTGCATTTTGTGTCGCAGACTATTCATTTGCATAAAAATAACTTATATATCTTACCAGTCATTGCAATTCATTTTATAAGTCCTCCTGTCATACTATCAGCAATAAATTAAATGGTTGTCCATTGAAAAGTAAGTGTCGTTTATTCAACTTTTTAGTTAAAAAAATCGAAAACGAGAAACTGCATACACTGAGTTTATCATCTATTTTTTGACATATAAATTATCAAATATTATTTCTTAACATGTGAATGTTCCGTTTTCAAATTTTTACCAAAGCTATCGTCCTTGAACTTCCTTGTATTTTTTTGTTTATTCATATGATTTACCTATATATATATATATATATATTCATTGCTCAATGGCGTTGATAATTCTTCAATTGTAGATTCATTTTTTTTCGTGAGTACCAATTTTCCTGGATTGAGGAAAACCATCATTTTCGTAGATATTTCATTTTGTTGTTTTTACAAAGTCTGCATGCAATTCTTTAGAAAACTTTATTAAACATTTTAATTCGTGGTTCTCTTGTACCCCAAAAAAATATCTACAAAAATTGGTTTCCGAGGAATAATCATGAATAATACAAATCTTAAAGATTCCATGTCTTCTGTCTGATGATATTAAATTTTTATCCGATTACACATCCTAGCACGTATGTCGCTTTTTAACTGAATACGGATATTCGAATAGTACATGTTTATAAAAATGCTATCTATTGTTTGCAGCCTACATTTTTCTCGATTCTAACAGTGTTAATACATCTAAAGAATAATCTGTCAAAACACTTCTAAATTTAAAAAATGTATTTGAATGCAATCAAACTTTTTAACTTTTCTACATTGGCTAGAGGTATAGAGGGAGGGTTGAAATCTCACAAAACATGTTTAAACCCGCCGCATGTTTGCGCCGGTCCCAAGTCAGGAGCATCTGCCTTTTGTTAGTTTGGTATGATTTTTTATTTTAGTTTCTGTTATATATTTCGGAGTTTAGTATGACGTCAATTATCACTGAACTAGAACAATTTTTTTATTTAGAGTCCAGCTGAAGCACGCCTCCTGGTGCTAAATTTTCACGCTGTTTTGAAGGCCTATTCGGCTGTTTTCTGCTCTTTGCTCGGATTGTTGTCTCTTTGACACATTTCCCTTTTTACATTCGTTATTTTAATGATCTTTTGTACACAAACAGAACACATACACTAATGTATAGTTCAACTAGCTGTAAACCAACTTATTTGCGCGGATTCTGTATTTTGCGTTTAGCACTTTCTATCCCATTTCGCGTCAACTTACTTTCGCGATTCTTAAATTTTTTTGATGTAGAATAGTTATCAAAGGTACCAGGATTATAATTTTAAAAACACGAATACCAGACTAAGATTTGTACGCGAAATACGTCTTGCGTCTTCGAAACTATCATCAGTGACGCATACAAAAAAAGGTTGAAAAGTCATATAGCGTATGAAGAAGAATATCATTGTCTATCCAATATTTCGACAGGTTTTGCGCTGCGATAATCTATTCATCGGGTAGAAAATCAAGATAATATTGCCCTGACTATAGATGCATCGATGAGATTAATAAGAACGTAAAAACTTCAGTCGACAGTAGCTAGATCCATAGCAGATTTCTTTTTATAAAACAGTTCTTCAGAGGATACCAAGAATATATAGGTGTTGTGGTATGAGTGCCAATGAGACAACTCTCCATCCAAGTACCAATTTATAAAAGTAAACCATTTTAGGTCAAGGTACGGCATTCAACGCGGAGCCTTGGCTCACACCGAACAGCAAGCTATAAAGGGCCCCAAAAAATACTAGTATAAAACCATTCAAGCGGGAAAACCAACGATCTAATATAAGACCTTGTTGATAAATATTCCGCATTAACTTCATTCGACTGACGTAAAACAAAATGTTTCATTTTCAGTAAAAGCTTTATTAAGAAGATTGATGTATTTCTTTCAGCTCACTTATAACAGGGTGTACATGAAAACAACACAATCATGTTGTTGACTTTGAGGCGTTCAAATAATTTAAATCACAGACACAATAAAGAAATTATAGATAACATTATACTTGCCGCTTTTTGTTCATTATGTTTCATCATGCAATAGAGTGTATAACCCTTTACGTTTATTTTCTCCCTTTAAACCTTTCAGCTATAGCATTTATGTGCATACAATAAAGTTTCATATAATTATGCAAAGCCTAGATAAGTTCAAAAGAAATATCGTATTACAATGATTTTCTGAAAATCGTATTACAACTATTTTCTGAAAATCGTAGTAAGTTTTAAATATCTTGAAACAGACATTTTTAATTCATTGCTGTTAAAGGATTTATTTTAATATGGGTAAGTTATTGTTAGCATTAAACTTGATTGATGAATAAATACACTTATACTGATTTGCTTATTACGTTATTACCACTATTAACGAGCGTTTGTTTTACAGAATGTATTCAATAAAGCGGTTGATACTTATTTTAATGTGTAGACGATCCACAACCATGTTATACTCCTTTTTATGTTACTTGTAAATTTTGAATAAAATCAATTTATTTTTGACAAAATGTTTCTACATGGTATATAGAGAAAAGGTAATAGTGATTTATTCGAGAATCTGTTTTCTTAGACAGAATACAACAATATATATATATTTGAAAGTTAAACTAGCCATACTTCATTTTGAAAAAAAGTAGAAGACAATGTTTGATTCCTTATGACAAGATAGCTATTTTCTCTACTAATAAAGGTTAGCTAACAGTGAAATAAGCTTCGATTTCAACAGAATAAGTTGAACAAAAATTAAGAATATGACTTTGTATGATTAAAAAAACGGACTATTGTGTAGTAATTTGTTATTAGAAATTGTTTTGGTTCAATATTGTTAAAACAACCCAATAACTTCGCTGATACATCCTTTTTATGAAAGCCACAGTATTGACCCAGGTGTATGCAACCTATAATGTGACCTAATTTTGGAGGATGGCGCATGTGCTCATGATATTCAGATATTTGGAATAAAATATCTGCTGAAAATGAAGGAATAAACGAACTCGCTGACTAGTTCAAATCCCTTTAAATAGCTATTTCATGTATCGCATTTTCACTTTTCAACTTGCTATCTGTTAACATTTATGCATAGTTGGTGTTTCCGATTAAAACAATAAAATTATGATATGAGTTTTGGTATGTTCTAAATCGAATATGAATTTTGGTATGTTCTAAATCGAATATGAATTTTGGTATGTTCTAAATCGAATATGAATTTTGGTATATTCCATATTGGTATGTTTCAAATCGAATATGAATTTGTGTATGCTTCAAATCGAATAACAGATTTTTGATAATTATGGTAGATATGATACTAGCATATTAGGCTCTTTACGATCAGTTTTGATGAGGGCGTAAAAAGGGGGGTATCTACACAGATGAACGCGAAATAAAATTGCCATTTCATGATGAACGACCAATTAAAAATGTCTTGAACGTTGATCTTTCTACCAATTTCACGAAACACAGCGAATAACGAACCCTTTTCACGGCTGCACGTGAAATAAAAATGGCAAACACGTTGAACGAAAATAACCCTTTACCATCCTCTGTTATAATGGTGTATGCGAACATGAGTTATTGTGTAGTTCATATACATTGTATCACGTATTTCTTATTTCGTATAATGCATACTACGAACAAAAAATGCATGCACAGTTTCAAAGTATTATTCTTGTTAATTTTTTCAGGTACAGGTATTTCTAAGATAAAACACAAGGACGAATTGTTTGAGAACGAAGCAAGAAATCACAATTACAATGTAACTGTACAATTCATGACAAATCGTGAAAATCACTCTGGGGAACTATCTAGTACACCTAGTAATAAGACGCCAGGTAAGATTGTCAACAGTTGATCAGCTGTCTTTTGTCTACGTGCTTTCGTGCTTTAAACAAAAAAACGTGTATATTAATAATTTCAATTTAACTCATAGGTCGATTTATATGTTGGTGGGGATTTGTTTGTTGCTTTTTTTTTTAAATTGGTTGTTGTTTTCCTTTGCTTTTTTATTCTGTAACCACATGGCAAATGGAATTTAGTAAATAGTTATCAAAGGTCCCAGGATTATAATTTAGTACGCCAGAAGCGCGTTTCGTCTACATAAGACTCATCAGTGACGCTCATATCAAAGTATTTATAAAGCCAAACAAGTACACAGTTGAAGAGCATTGAGGATCCAAAATTCCCAAAAGTTGTGCCAAATACGGCTAAGGTAATCTATGCCTGGGATAAGAAAGTTTTATTAACAGGATAGTAACACATATCCTATTATATGTACTTAATAAAAATCTGTTCGATATACAGTTAGTCGTGGTAAATTCATACGAGTGACAAATTAATGTATATAGATTTTTAAATCAGCATTCGACTAGTTGTTTTCCAGTCCTTCCAAAAACTTCATTATGCTTCGTCCCAGAGGGTGTCACTAGCTGGTTATTTTTTCCTTCTTTATTTGAAAAAACTTAAGCTTGACAATTTGTTATTTTACAAATTTAGTTTCTGATAATGATAAGGACTGGGAGTTCCACAACTAGATTCCATTATACATACAGGTGATGTTGTCAATATACGCTCTATGTCGTCTTACTAGGTTGTTGTCCATTCGTTTGGTGTTTTTGAGCTTATGATTTTGACATTTAATATGGGACTTTCCTTTTTGCATTTTCCTAAAAGCTCAGTATTTTTGGGATTTTGCTTTTTACATTGATGTTATGTTTTAGTGGTATTGTAACGTATAGTTTTTAACAATTGAAGAACTAGAAAATAATTTAGATAAATAAACAAGTGCTAACATGCATACACTTCAATCATTGCCATCAAGTATTTAATGTTATATTTTTTTTAAATAATTTTATACATTGATTCAGCACAAAAACATAATACTTATATTGGTTTAGATTATACACCAAACTGCCATTTTCCCGTCAATACAGTTTACAGCTTTCCAATTGTGAACGTTCCATTTCTATGTAGAAACAGTCTAGCAGCGCCAACATACGGAATAAATATCTGCCAGTTGAGACGATATTTCAGGGCTTGTATATCATATCAAGATATCCTTAATACAGGATTGCTACTCAGCAGTATGCTATTGTGTATATTTCGAAGTTTAGTATGACGTTCATTATCACTAAACGAGTATACATTTTTGTTTAGGGGCCAGGTGAAGAACGCCGTAGGGTGCTGGTGTTTCTAGGTGCATTGAAGACCTATTGGTGGCCTTCGGCGGTTGTCTGCTTTTTGGTTGGGTTGTTGTCTTTTTGACACATTCCCCATTTCAATTCTCTACCTATTCTGACATCAGACTTCGACGTCTTTTAAAATGAGTTGTACTGTACGAATTTGTTATGTGTTTCACTATTCTACGTTCGCTAGAGGTTTAAGGGGAGGATTGAGATCTCACAAAACATGTTTAACCCCTCTGCATGTTTGCGCCTGTACAAAGTCAGGGGTCTCTGGCCTTCGTGAGTCTTGTATGGTTTTTTTAATTGGAGGTTATTTATATGATTTGGAGTTTAGTATGATTCCGTTTTCACTGAACTAGTACACAATTTTATGCATTTGATGTCCACCTCCGGGTGCGGGATTTTCTCGTCGCGTTGAAGACCCATTGTTGGAGGCATTTGGCTGTTATCTGCTCTTGAGAATCGTTGTTTTCTCTTTGACATATTCCTAATTTCCATTATTCATTTTAGGTATCATAAAGCATGGTGTTTTTTTTATATTGCACATAATAAACTATTTATATCTTAATCTCTATTGCTATGTTATATCGTCTCATTATTTGAAAATGTAATCAATCATATCTGATATTTATTTGCAGAAACTCAAACTTTAGATGACAAAAAAGAAAGCAGACACCAAAATCAACGTAGAAAAAAGATAAAAAATGTTTTAAACACCATAGCAAAGAAACCAAGTGGAATGAATGCCTTCAACATGGAAGATGTCAGTGCAAATGAAATTTTGAAATTTGTCGTCACAACTTTTGAAAAGGGCTGCACATTTGAAGATTTATCACTAAAATGTGACCTTTTCCCTTCTTCTGTAGAAATTCCACGGTGGTTTGAAAGTCATACGATGCAATTTCATATTTTCAAAAATAAGGAAAAAATAGAATACATTTTACCATATTCTAAAACCGCTGGCGTTTGTTCTCAATACAATTATTCACATTTGCCTGGTAATTGTACGTATGTCAACTGTCGCTTCCTACACGTTTGTCGTCGGTTTGTAAGATACATTAACTGCAATGTCAAAGATTGCAGACTCGCTCACAATTTTAAAAATCCGCACAATAGTCGACTCATAGCACGATTTGGATTAGAAAATTTTAGCGAAAACCAAATTAAAAGGATTCTTGACAGTCAATTCCCATCCATCTGTAGGGACTATAATTTTAACGAAAAATGCAAAGTTGGTACGAAGAAATGTGTCAATTTGCATTTATGTCATTTATATAAATTCAAAAATTGTGAAGATCCATGCAAATACAAACGAACTCATAAACTCAGTAAAGGTCATAACAAATGGGTTATCAACGCATTTGAGATGAAAGACTGGCCAGCAGAAAAAGTCTTGAAAAACATCTACCTTCCACCTAAAAGAGTTACCAGTTATTCGAGTAATGCTAAAGGCGACTTGGTTCATTACAAACACCTTGTCGACGATGATGACGATTTGAACAAAGGAAGCGATGTTATTGACTTAGATGAGAATGATGTTGCACCAAGGGCTGATAGCAGCGATGACAGCTCGGATGAAGACGAATCGGATAAACTGTCTATTTGATGATAATTTTGTGAATTTATTGATGTTATTTCTTCATTTACAAAAAATATAAGTCATTCCTTATAATTAAATTCTAAATTCTATTTTTAGCTGGAGTAAATCATGACAAAAAATGTTGATGGTCACATGACAAAATGTGTGTTCTGCTATTCATTTGAGCTTATTACTTTTGTTCTTTCAGATAAATATTTTAAAATTGAGAATGAAAATGGGGAATGTGTCAAAAAGACAACAACCCGACCATAGAAAAACAACAGCAGAAGGTCACTAACAGGTCTTTAATGTAGCGAGACATTCCCGCACCCGGAGGCGTCCTTCAGCTGGCCCTTAAACAAATATATACTAGTTCAGTGATAATGAACGCGATACTAATTTCCGAATTGTACACAAGAAACTAAAATTAAAAAAATACAAGACTAACAAAGGCCAGAGGCTCCTGACTTGGGACAGGCGCAAAAATGCGGCGGGGTTAGACATGTTTATGAGATCTCAACCCTCCCCCTATACCTCTAGCCAATGTAGAAAAGTAAATGCATAACAATATGCACATTTAAAAATTCAATTCAAGAGAAGTCCGAGTCTGATGTCAGAAGATGTTACCAAAGAAAATAAACAAAATGACAATAATACATAAATAACAACAGACTACTAGCAGTTAACTGACATGCCAGCTCCAGACTTCAATTAAACTGATTGAAAGATTATGATTTCATCATATGAATATCAGGCACAATCCTTTCTGTTAGGGGTTTAGTATCATACCATCATAACATATATAAGAAGAACATAATCCGTGTCATGCCAACAACTGGTTTTTTAATAAATGTGTTTAGTTCCGATGCAAAAACCCTATAAGTGAATCAATATTAACGCCAAAATAAGCAATCGTTAGTGACCTGAAAACAGTATCGTAACTATATAAGTCGATTTAAAGGTTTTGTTAGTTTCTGAGGTGAATACTGACATTTTTGTGCTTTATAAAGAATATTTCCATAAAAAATTGGATATGAAATACCTGAACGTATAAGAAGTCTGCATGTTGCCCTATATTTACGAATGATGTCCTTATACCGATGATAAAATTTAGTAAATGTTTTGACTAGTTTGTGATATCGAAAACCCTGGTGTAATAATTTTTCAGTAATACATAAATTTCTCTCGTTAAAATCTAAAACATTGTTACATACACGAGCGAATCGTACAAGTTGAGATATATAAACACCGTAAGATGGTGACAATGGAACGTCACCATCTAAAAATGGATAATTAACGATAGGAAATGAAAAATCATCTCTTTTATCATAAATTTTAGAATTCAGCTTTCCGTTAGTGATATAGATATCAAGATCAAGGAAAGGGCAGTGGTCATTGTTAGTATTAGCTTTATTTAAAGTAAGTTCAACAGGATAAATTTCTTTAGTATACATACTGAAGTCGTCATTATTAAATTTGTTTATGAGATGTTGTTTCGATGGGTCTTTGCTGATTTTTGTCATAAATTGTAACTCATAGCAATACAAAAACAGGTCCGCAATAAGTGGTGCACATGTACAGTTAGTTCCCATTGGAATTCCAATAACCTGACGATATACGGAATCTCCACAGCGAACAAAAATGTTATCTAGTAAAAATTCAAGAGCATATATAGTATCAAAGCATGTCCAATTGACAGATTTTTTTTTGTTTATTGCTACTAAAAAATGACCTAAAAGAGTTTGAACATATATATTCACATTCTGACTTTTTAAATGCCCATTTAATTAGGTGGGTGAATGTTTTCTTAATGAGAATGTGAGGCAATGTGGTGTTTCCGTTTTGCTCTTGTAGTTCGTTTACTGTTGCAGTGCTTATGTTTCATTGTCTTTCAAATATTCGGGTTTGAGCGTCTGATACGGTGCTTTTTGTCCGCAATTTGCTTTTTGTCCGCTTTTGCTTTTTGTCCTTTGCTTTTTGTCCGTTTTGCTTTTTGTCCGATAATTTTGCTTTTTGTCCGACACTTTTGCTTTTTGTCCGTTGCTTTTTGTCCGATAATTTAGATTTTTGTCCGACATTTTTGCTTTTTGTCCGTTGCTTTTTGTCCGACGCTTTTGCTTTTTGTCCGTTGCTTTTTGTCAGTTTTGCCTTTTTAGCTCACCTGGCCCAGAGGGCTACGTGAGCTTTTCTAATCACTTGCATCCGTCGTCGTCGTTAAATTTTAACAAAATATTCTCCTATGAAACTACTGGCACAATAAAAGAAAATATGGTCAAAATTCTCCTTATGGTATCTAGTTTCAAAAAGTATCCGAAGACCCCGCCCAATAATCAAGATGGCCGCCATGTCTTAGAATGGGAAAATGTAGATTTTGGCTTATATCTCTGAAAGCAAAACATTCAGAGCCAATCTGACAAGAAGTAAAAAGTTCATTAGGTCAAGATCTATCTGCTGAAAAAAATTCCGACACATCTGATAACAATTTTTTGGGTTGCTGCCCCTGAATTGGTAATTTCCAGGAAAATTAGCAGTTTTTGGTTTTTATTTCATTGCAGTTTTATTTTTTATTTTTTGAGTCGTTATTACGACTAAGCTTACTTGTTATAACGACTTAGCTTACTTGTTATAACAACTTAGATAACAACTTAGCGAACTTGTTTTAACGACTTAACTAACTTGCTTACTTAAAAACTTCTAACTGTAAATACACCTTTTTAACAGAGTTATGTTTGATTATAATAATACTCTTTTTTTAAATTCATTGATATTTTCAACTTGTACCACATATTAATTTCTAAAATTCAACCGTCTGGATAACCGAGACTAGTTTCAGATTTGATTTTATTTCTCTTTCTTTTTCGAGAGTAGTAACTTGGGATATAGTCACCTTTCTTTGTTAGGTACAAGCATACTCTATTTATAAGAAATATACCGAAAACTTAATCACATTTACGGATCTTGTAAGTATCACGTTTTAGTGAGGAGGAAAAAAATAACAATAACTTCTACTTTTGCCGCCCTACAGATTTGACCAATTTTAAAATAAACACTGTTGATGTATTTATTTCAAATATTTCTATTTCTTAATTTTTTTTTTCACTCATCTAATTATTAGGTCTATTTTAATTCAACATTGTATCCATATAAATGTATCTTAACGCTTAAATATATATAATAGTTGTGATATCATATATAAGAAAGAGGCGAAAGATACCAATGGGGCAATCCCACTAAAAAAAGGTAGAAACAAACCAAAAAAGTCACAGTTAAAATGCGTATCAACAAGACACATAATAGTCCTCAAAACAACACATTAAAAAATAAAATCTGAGCAACAAGAACCCTGTAAAAAAAACCATGATGATTTATGGTTTTCGTGAAGAGTAATCAAATCCTGCTCCGTTTGTATCGTATTATAATCAAATTTTGAACAAGACTGCATTGTACCATGTCCATAAATCTTATGTTTAAAGATAAAACGTTTAGTGAACTTTCGAAGCCGTTTTGTTGAAATTTCACAATACAAACTGAAATGCAAAAACGCACAAACGCATAAAGCTGTTTACTCAGGACATCCAAAACAAATATACCAGAATAATAAATGAACTACCACCAATGAAGGTTGTAAAATACTTTAGGTGATACTTAATGCTGTACGTAATGTTTTATCTTTTTGTTTGTCGTGAAGAGCAAAAATTTTGTTTCGCTGTTCTGAGTGTTCAAGGTGTAACTTGCATCTAAAATATTGGTAATAAAATTGCAAAAAAATACTGGTCTGTATAAATGTACTGCAAAAATAAACGAATGAAAGCGGTAGGATGCAGACCAGGACTCGGATAAGAACATCGGGAAAAAAAGACAGCTTACATGAACTGAATGCCAATAAAAGCACAAATCCAACACTTGCTTTTTCAAAATCTAAATCTATATTCAAATTGATATTTTTTTTAAACAAAAAAATGAATAGGAAAATTGACCATTCAAACAATCGATCAATATCAAATAAGAATTTTTATTTTTCGGCTACAATTGGTATATTAAACATACAATATCGAATTATCTACATTTAGAGTCCTAACAAAGAATGTTCCTGTCATGCTGTGCAACGAAATCTCTTCAACACATGGTAGTAGTAACACTAGATGTTTAATAGAATCCCGCGAAAAGCCAGACTTTGGTCCACAAACGAAGCAAATTGTCTGTGTGACCAATCGCTGACGGCTTTTGGTACACATATAATGGTTGTTGGTTATCAGATATTTGTTTACGCTGGACGTCCATTAAGGCATCACCAAGGAAAGATCGCCTGTCTTTTTTGTTTAATTTCCACGCAAACTGATATAGCTCCAAAAGTTTAACCATAAACACAAATGGATGCTCGTGGCATTCTTAATATCGGAGATGTTTAAGACTCATACATCGGTCCTGCTGTGCGTTTTCTGCTTTGTGTCTCCCTGGACATGGCTTATCATTAAAAGACCCCTCTTTCGGAATTTGTGGATTATTTGGTCTACTGTAGAGGGAAAATATAGAGTCTATGAGCAATTGCATCCTGGAAAAAGCCTCTTTAAATTAGGTCCCAAATTATTTGTCACTGGTTGTCAGAAAAACCTGATATATAGTCTGCTGTTTATTGAAGTTTCTTTAACAAAAGGGCGTGAAATGCATGACATAAGCTTAAATTTACAAGTCGAAAGTAAAACAAGAAAGACATACTTGAGAAAAATTCGAACTCAAATAACATCCGTTCAAATAATTCGATGAATTTCACGGGTGTCAAGTTGGTTCAATATTCAACATTCAACATTCAACATTCAAATTTTTTTTAATTTTTTTTTTTTTTTTCTTGTATCCATTTTCAACATTCAACATTCGATTTCAACATTCAACATTCGATTTCAACATTCAGCATTCGATTTCAATATTTAACATTCAACATTCAAATTTTTTTTTTTTTTCTTGTATCCATTTTCAACATTCAACATTCGATTTCAACATTCAACATTCGATTTCAATATTCAACATTCAACATTCAAATTTTTTTTCTCTTGTATCCATTTTCAACATTCAACATTCGATTTCAACATTCAACATTCAATTTCAATATTCAACATTCAACATTCAATTTCAATATTCAACATTCAACATTCAAATTTTTTTTTTATTTTTTCCTTGTATCTATTTTCAATATTCAACATTTGATTTCAACATTCGATTTCAACATTCAACATTCGATTTCAATATTAAACATTCAACATTCAATTTTTTTTATTTTTTTTCTTGTATCCATTTTCAACATTCAACATTCAACATTCGATTTCAACTTTCAATATTCGATTTCAATATTCAACATTCAACATTCAATTTTTTATTTTATTTTGTATCCATTTAGAACATTCGATTTTCAACTTTCAACATTCGTTTTCAACATTCAACATTCGTTTTCAACATTCGATTTTCAAATTTCAACATTCGTTTTCACCATTCAACATTCGTTTTCAACATTCAACATTAGTTTTCAACATTCAACATTTATTTTTAACATTCGATTTTCAACTTTCAACATTCGTTTTCAACATTCAACATTCGTTTTCAACATTCGTTTTCAACATTCGTTTTCAAAATTCGTTTTCAACATTCAACATTCGTTTTCAACATTCAACATTCGTTTTCAACATTCAACATTCGTTTTCAACATTCGATTTTCAACTTTCAACATTCAACATTCTTTTTCAACATTCAACATTCGTTTTCAACATTCGACATTCTATTTTCAACTTTCAACATTTGTTTTCAACATTCAACATTCGTTTTTAACATTCAACATTCGTTTTCAACATTCGACATTCTATTTTCAACATTCAACATTGATTTTCAACATTCAACATTCGTTTTCAACATTCGATTTTCAACTTTCAACATTCGTTTTCAAAATTCAACATTCGTTTTCATCATTCACCATTCGCTTTCAACATTCAACATTCGTTTTCAACATTCAACATTCGTTTTCAACATTCGATTTTCAACTTTCAACATTCGTTTTCAACTTTCAACATTCGTTTTCAACATTTAACATTCGTTTTCAATATTCGATTTTCAACTTTCAACATTCGTTTTCAATATTCAACATTCGTTTTTAACATTCAACATTCGGTTTCAACATTCAACATTCGCTTTCAACATTCAACATTCGTTTTCAACATTCAACATTCGTTTTCAACATACAACATTTGTTTTCAACATTCAACATTCGTTTTCAACATTCGATTTTCAACTTTCAACTTTCGTTTTCAACATTCAACAGTCGACATACAACATACGTTTTCAACATTCAACATTCGTTTTCAACATTCGATTTTCAACTTTCAACATTCGTTTTCAACATTCAACATTGGTTTTCAACATTCAACATTGGTTTTCAACATTCAACATTCGTTTTCAACATTCAACATTCTTTTCAACATTCGATTTTCAACTTTCAACATTCATTTTCAACACTAAACATTCGTTTTCAACATTCAACATTCGTTTCTAATATTCAACATTCGTTTTCAACATTCAACATTCGTTTTCAACATTCAACATTCGTTTTCAACATTCGTTTTCAACATTCGATTTTCAACTTTCAACATTCGTTTTCAACATTCAACATTGGTTTTCAACATTCAACATTCGTTTTCAACATTCAACATTCGTTTTCAACATTCGATTTTCAACTTTCAACATTCATTTTCAACATTAAACATTCGTTTTTAATATTCAACATTCGTTTTCAACATTCAACATTCGTTTTCAACATTCGTTTTCAACATTCGTTTTCAACATTCGTTTTCAACATTCGTTTTCAACATTCGATTTTCAACTTTCAACATTCAACATTCGATATCCGTGTATATTTGAGTCCATTCGTTTTTCATTTTGAAATATCAAAACCCAAAAACCAAAAACGAGAATGTTTTCATTGTTCGTTTTTGATTTCTCGAAAACCAATATGAAACAAACGTGTTTTTGTTTTTCAGTTTTAATTTTTCTAAAACGAAAACGGAAAACGAACGTGTTTTCATTTTTTTGTTTTTCATTTCACTAAAACCAAAATGAAAATAAAAGTGTTTCCGTTTTTTTGTTTTTCTAAAGAAGAGTTTTGTATTTAATTTTAATTATTTCTCGATATCTAATGTAAAATGTTTTCCTTTCTTGTTTTACAGTGATTATAAACAGTGCTAATGTAGGAGGGGGGCAATATAAAAACTCTCAACATAATGTAGACAAATAGACCGCGTGACTTCTGAATTGAAATACGGTGATAAAGTAATCAAAGACTTTCAAATTACCTTGTTTATACCTTTAATAAAGAATATATTATCATATTTAAATGTTAAACGAATCACAAATTTAAATTGTTTAATATAATATTACGATACATAAAAATGGTACAAATAAATAGATTGGTTACAACATGACACTTATAAGGAAGGTAATTACTTTTTAAAACTGACAAGAAAACCAGCCTGGTCGTTAAAGTATACATACACAGCGGTTGTCAGATCAATACTATTTTAATCAAAGATAATGTCGACGGATTCAAAAGTCTTTAACAATCTGGACACGGGTGCGTGAACTTTACTTTTAAGTGAAGAAAGGTCGATCTTAGATTATTAGAATTGATGACCAACGTTCATCTGCCAGTATTTTCAGTACCGTGAACATCGAGGACGATAATGTGTTTTGCTTGATAGATTGATTAAAAAACAAATTTCCGCAATGTCACAATTCAAACCTGGACAAGCAATTATTCTCAATTATTTTGGCATTCGGAGCCTATAGGGTTTTAGTTTTGCTTATTTGTGAAGGCTATGTATATGGTGACCTGAACTAGAGGGCGTTGATGGGGAATTATGTAATTGAGAATAGTTGACAAAAAATATAGATAATAGAGACAATGGACCAAGAAATAAATAAAAAAGCTAGAATAATGGTGTTAAAATATAAAGAGAAGAGAATAATTGGCAAAAAGTATAAAGAATAGAGAAAAATAGCCTAAAATATCAAAGAATACAGAAATTAAGAA
Source organism: Mytilus edulis (assembly GCA_019925275.1). Lineage (NCBI taxonomy): Eukaryota > Metazoa > Mollusca > Bivalvia > Mytilida > Mytilidae > Mytilus > Mytilus edulis. The sequence continues at coordinate 33,468,098 of CM034359.1, forward strand.
CCCTGAATCCAGACCATCATACTAGTTGCCTTAATCAATGTTAGTTTGTCTCTGGGAGATTTGTATTGGTTATCATACGGTTTCTCTTTATTTCGATGTCTATTAATTAAGATACGAGCTTTCATTATTTGCCAACATATTACATATCACATTATTAAAGGAGGGTAGTTTATCTAATCTAATAATGACTTCACCATACAGCTAGCAAGAAATCAAACCAAGGATACCACCTTTGCCTACACACTCACTGAATCGGCTGTAACGTTTTTACATTAAATATTGCAACACCTTGCCAAATTATTGGGCTCCAATAAATGTTTGGAAAATTACGTTAATGTGCTTTCTAAAAGGGTTTTATGCAGAACATTTACCTGAAATCTATAATGGTAGTTTGTAAAAACAATGTCAAAATCGAAATGTAACTGACAAAAGAAGTTACATACATTAAAAAGGTTGAGACATTGAAGGCCAAATAAGCTTTCATATTTCACATTCTTGCGTGTCTTATAGTTATCAGACGGTCATTCCTATAGAGTTTACAAAGTAATTTAATACTAAGGCAAAAGTTAATGTAGATTTTCATTTGTGAATTTAAACTCCAATACAAATAAAGGATTCTCAAATGATAATGAATTTTGTTTGTAGTACAATGAGCAAACCCCACAATCAATCAATCAATCAATTAACTAATTAATTATTCAATCAATACAATTGAGAATGGAAATAAAGAATGTGGCAAAGAGACAACAGCTAAACCAAAGAGCAGAAAACAGAAAACAACCGAAGGCCACCAATGGGTCTTTAACACAACGAGAAAATCCCGCAACCAGAGGCGGGCTTCAGCCGGTCTCTAAATAAAAATATGTACTACTTAAGTGAATATGGACGTTACACTAAACTAAAATAAAAAAAACATAAAATAACTAACAAAGGCCAGAGTCTCCTGACTTGAGACAGGCGCAAAAATGCGGCGGGGTTAAACATGGTTTGTGAGATCTCAACCCTTTCACTTTACAACTATACAACTATAGCTAGCCAATGTAGAATAAACAAACACACAACAACTCATTTTAAAAGAAATCATAGTCCAATGTCAGAATAGGTACCAACAAAAAAAACTACGCAAAATGAAAGTGATTCATAAATTAAACTACTAGCAGTAACTGACATGCCAGCTCAAGACCCCAATTAAACCGATCAAAAGATTATATAGATATAAGAAGATGTGGTATGAGTGCCAATGAGACAACTATCGATTCATGTCACAATTTGTAATATGGAATATGTGTACTGTGTTTCAAATTGATAAGAGATCATAAGACTGCAACTTCATCAAAAACTACCTTTACCAAAAAACTTTAACTTGAAGCGGAACAGACGGATGAACGGAAGAACGAACGGACGCACAGAACGAACAGCATAAAGTCCATAAATGGAACGTAAAAAATGTGCTGAAATTGAATGAAGGTCTGGTAAATCTTAAAGAGACCATAATCGGCATATCCAAATAAATTTCCCTAAGGTCACAAACAACATCTTTTACTTAAAAATCTATTGCCATTACTTCTGCAATATAGTATTTATCAAAATAATGTTAAAGAAATTGTATGCATGTAAATTAAAAACGATCAGGGCAGCAAACTTAGCAGTCCTTTCAATACCAATCAAACACTGTAAAAATATTTTTTGAATATTGTTCTCATTGGTATGAATAGTCATTGTGTTATCAGTAACTTAAAACCATATTAAATATTATTGTTTTACACATCAAGGTACTACAATCTGTTGTTACCTATGCTTGGGCATTGCATAAGGTCGTGTTTTCTCTTATTGTTAATAACGTCTTTACACTAAATCCATTGGATGTTGGATTTGCACTGATTGACATTTTTGTCTTAGATACATGATTTTTGTAGTAGTTTTTATTGGCTTTGAACTAGCTGTCAGTAACTGCGATTACTCTCGGATCTGTGCTTTTTGTCCTTTTTACAGCGGATGACCGTGAAGTCATTCCAGTGTATTGTTACGAGAGAGCTTTCCATTACGTAACTTTCGTGTTAAACTTTTAACCGATCTATCATAACCTATAAATACGCGGAAATCATCGAGTGTAAAATAACATATATAATCGTTTGTTATCAATTCATTTCTTCACTGCATGTGTACTTAAAATATATTATTTTCAGAACATAAATTAAAAATATGAAAATGTTTTGTTATATATAAAAGTTTCTCAGTTTGAATATATTTACATGATTCATTTGACATCGTGCTATTATTGAAGAAGGATATCTGTTATCCGAAATATCTAATATTTGTTCATTTTATAGTTATTTAATGGTGATGTTGTACCCTTTTTGACTTGTTATATATTATATTTTGTAGTGTACAGAATCATATTACATGATCCATCGCCCTGTAAGATTGATCGTTGACTATTTATGCAGTCATTATATATATATATATATGTAATTATAAATATAATTATTTTCTGTGACTGTATCTTACATTATTTTGTAGGATCCTTTACTATAGATAATTTAGTTGATCTGTAAAAATAACATCTCAATGCCTTATATATCATGTACTGTAAGTACGACGTTAAATTAAAACTGACGTGGAAAGGTAACACCCGGCCACCGAAAGCTTTATTTTTATGAAGCCCAGGCTTTGAGGTCATAAAACTTTCGAGTCAGTTTTTTGTACTTGTACTCGAAAATCAACCAATCAAAATGCTGCATTTCATGTTTCGAGCATGATTTTTGTGCTCCAAGCACTGATCAAAGTTTTATGACTTCAACCCAAGGTGGTCGTGTGGTCTAGCGGGACGACTACAGTGCAGGCGATTTGGTGTCATGATATTTCAGTAGTATGGGTTCGAATCCCGGCGAGGGAAGAACAAAAAATTTGCGAAAGCAAATTAACAGATCTAACATTGTTGGGTTGATGTTTAGACGAGTTATGACACCAAATCGCCTACACTGTAGCCGTCCCGCTAGACCACACGACCACCTGGGCTTCACAAAAATAAAGCTTCCGGTGGCCGTGTTACCTTTCCTCGTCAGTTTTAATCTAGCGTCGTACTACAGTACATGATATATAAGGCATGGATATGTTATTGTTACAGATCAGCTCAATTATCTATAGTAAAGGATCCTACAAATTAATGCAAGCTACAGTCACAGAAAATAATTATATTTATAAGTACGTCTGAGTCAGTGACATCTCTACAACAGATTACTCCATCGGATCACCAGCAATGATGGTGATACATGGCTGTGTACATTATTTATATACAACTCGTCTAAACATCAACCCAACAATGTTAGATCTGTTAATTTACTTTCGCAAATTTTTTGTTCTTCCCTCGCCGGGATTCGAACCCATGCTACTGAGATATCGTGACACCAAATTGCCTGCGCTGCAGCCGTCCCGCTAGACCACACGACCACCTGGGCTTCACAAAAATAAAGCTTTCGGTGGCCGTGTGTTACCTTTCCTCGTCAGTTTTAATATAGCGTCGTACTACAGTATATATATATATATATATATACAAGTCTAAATTGAAAACTACGTTCAAACCTATGATTGCATTGGATAAATACCGTAATTTTTATACGTGTGCATGTAAAACAAATTTCGTTGTAGAAAGGTCTAAATGCAGCACAAACAGCATTTTCCAAAAGACCAAAAAAGTGAAAAAGTATATTTAAACAAAACGCATTTGACTAACAGGTCGAACAACTAATGTTCTTTAACCCTGCTGACTGCCATTGGCGATTGCCAAGTAAAATTGATCACAAGATGTAACAAAATGGATCTTAATATAAATTTAATACTAAACAGAAAAAAATTAACTAGTGGCCAAGATGTTATGCCACAAACATAAGGTGTCAATATATTTTTTGTACACCAGATCCGGATTTCGACAATAAATGTCTCTTCAGTGCTATATATATATATATATATATATATACATTATATATATAATGTACACAGCCATGTATCACCATATATATATGTAGGACTCTAAAGTGCGACGGTACACTAAAGTGCGATGGTCACGCTAAGTGCGATGGTCTACGCTAAAGTGCGATGGTGTCAGACGCCAAAGTGCGATGGTATATGACACGCTAAATTACGATGATGTAACGGGAATTGGGTTGAGGCAATGATTTTTGTTTTTTGCTGTGTTCATATTAGTTTTTTGTCTTCTGTGTTTATAAATTCTCTTATAAATTGTTTTACAATAGTAATTTTGTGGTCCTACATTGTATATAGCTTGCTTTGCAATGTAAGCCATGGCGCCTAGCTGAAAGTTACAATGTTATTAGGTGCATAGATGAACGACATTTGGTTGGTGGATATTTGTTTTGTTGACAATTACACCACATCTTCTTATCTGTTTTTTGTTTGTTTATTGTTATTTGTCTCCTTTGAATTGTTTTATACTGGCCACTGGTCGTTTTGATACCCTTTGGTCGTTATAGAATAGTATCAATCATAGCATGTTATACTACACATCTGGTCGTTAGTTACTGTCTTGTTGACGAGTATCCATCTCTTTTACAGGAATGACGGAACCATATCTAAAAAATAATGTTTTACAAAATAATTTAATTAAAAAGTTAAAAAATATAGCTTTTATTTCACGCAAGAAGACGAGATTAAAAACATATTCTAAATTAAACTTTGATACTTGGTGAATTTTGCTCTTGTTGACAGTATACACTTTTCCCTCACTATCGTCAGTTTCTCTGTTTATGAGAAGTTTGTTTGTCCCGTTTACTAACAAAAACACGTTTGTCCCCGACTACACAGCGAGATCAAAGGTTTGCATACCTGTTACTGTTGAGGATATTTTGGGGAAATAACTCCTCTGCATACACACTCACCAGGCACCGACTAAAAATTTCGCTAACAAACGCACTTTAGCTTATCAAACCATCGCACTTAAGCGTAGACCATCGCACTTTAGCGTGACCATCGCGTTTAAGCGTCCCCATCGCACTTTAGAGTCCTACATATATATAAGTAAAAATTCATTTATATCTTTGCACGGATACAAAAAAAAATTGTGTTAAATCATGCGGAAATATATCTCAAGAACGGTTGCAATCTCCCATGCAGAGTTATCGATCCTTGCTCTATCTCAAGGACCGACAACTCTTATGGGAGATTGAACGTTTTGCGAGAAATATGAATACCTACCCAAATCCAATCTATTAGAAAAATCGAGTTATTACAGAAGAGTGTCCACCATGCACTTGTACTGTGCTATTATTAATATAGTAAAATAGAATGATATACAAATGGATGAAAATCATATATAAATGTAACTGTAATATACAAATATTAATATAATATATACCAACAAACCAGAGTTTACTGATTTATATCACTACAATATAATAGTTATTACGGTGAGGTTGAATTCCCTGTCATGTATTTATCATACACGCACGAACTTGTCTCAGAAAAAAAACAACATATCTGTACATTAAGATGTGGAATTTTTTTCTGAGACAAGTGTTTGTGACAATCCACAAGAACTTGCGGTCATTCGATGTTCAGTACTTCAGTACTTTGATTGTTTGAAAACGATGTATTATACATACCCTGCCACACTCTGTATGTGTTTTTGTTAGGTGTTTTTTTTTTTTTTTTTCCTGTTTTGTATCGATCTTATGCTTGAAGCCCTTTTCCACTGATTTGTATAGTTTGTTTTTATGTTGTGCTGTAACAAAACTGTCCTAGGTTCAGGGGAGGGATGAGCGCTCACAAACATGTTAAACCCCGCAACATATTGCATGTGCCTGCCCAAACTCCGGAGCATGAAGTTCATTGGTTGTCGTTTGTTGAGGTCTGTCATACCGGGCATTTGTTTTTCGGAACTTATGTTGTTATGAATTAGGCCGTTATTTTTTCTCAATTGAACTGTTTCATACTTTTCATTTCATGGCCTATTGTAGCTGACTATACAGTATGTTTTTTTCTCATTGTTGAAGGTTATATGGTTTCCTATATTTAATTGCTTACATTCACTAAATTTGAACTTTGGAGAATAGTTGACTCATTTGCAATCATACATCTCCTTTGAGGGGGAGGGGGATGAAAGTTTTATTTCTTTGGAACGGTCACCCAGTTTGAATTTAACATTTTCCTGTGTCCTTGGACTTGTGTTATGAGCCAACCAGAGCTCACACCGTGTTGGTGGGTAGTTTATGACTATATGGTAAGCTCAGGATGTCTTTTTAAATATTGCATACGGTGATTTGGTGATGTCTTCATTCCATGCATTGTCCCATTACTTTATATAGGCAGCTTATCAGTCAACCTGATTTATCAAAGTAGCTCTACAGGCCTTTTGTAAAGTCAGACGAGAAACAAGATATAAACTAACTTAGGTTGGTATATACATGTATATTTAATATACTCATATAAATTCAAGTCAAATTTATATTCTAAAACAACATAAAAATAAAAAAGTGTAAAAAAAAAATGCTTTTAATATATTTTGTTTGTGAGTGGCCATGGATAAAGGCATGTTTTCTGGTCTGGGTTAAGAATAAACTATTGACTATGATAATGTGTTTTATTATGATATTTTGCGCGGGAAAGGCGGGGGATAGACAGGTTCTAAAAATGGAAAGTCTAACCTGATGTATAGAAAACAAAACACGCACAAGAAAATGAAAGAATAGTTCCGTTAAAGTACCAATAGGTGAAATATACTGTTGTTTTCCCCGCTTGACCCTCATGATAAAGATAAAACGCGAAAATAGGTGAAATATACTGTTGTTTTCCCCGCTTGACCCTCATGATAAAGATAAAACACGAAAATAGGTGAAATATACTGTTGTTTTCCCCGCTTGACCCTCATGATAAAGATAAAACACGAAAAATGCTTCGGACGCAATGAATATCTATGATGAGTTTATTAATAAAGTTTATACATTTTGTAACAAGGAAGCAAAAGAAGTACAGTAACCATATGTTGGCATATTATGAAAGCTCACGTACTTATTTATAGGCATAGAAATAAATAAAGAAAAAACGTATGAAAACCAATAACAATCTACCAGAGACAAAATAACGTTGCTTTAGGCAACTATAGTATAATGGTCTCAAATTCCTTGTCCGTAATTCCGTCGTTCCGTTATTCCGCAATAAACCATTATACGGGCTTTTTTCTAAACGCTTTTAGATATTTGGATGATTTTTGGTAAGTTAGAACATGCGGAAGAATATCTCAAAGAACGTTTTGCGACAATACCGGCAAGGACCGGTAGCCCTGTAATTGTTTTTGCGGGAAAATATGAATGCTTACTCGTATTCAATCTTTTAACAGAAAAGTGTCCACCATGCACTTGCATTGCACTATTATTAAAATAGTAGAATAGAATGATATACAAATGAATGGAAAGCATATATACATGTAACTGTTATATTGATATAATATATAACATCAAATCAGTGTATACTGATTTGTATCACTACAATATAATATATAGTTATTACGGTGAAGTTGAATTTCCTGTCATTTGTTCATCATCCACGAACGATCTTGTCCCTGAAAAATATATATCTCTGTACATTAACCTCAGTTTCAGGTAAAGAGATATGTGAATTTTTTTTCTGAGACAATTCAGTTTTTTTTTACCATTCACAAGAACCTGTGGTCATCCGATGTTCAGTACTTCAGTACTTTGATTTTGGTCTGCAGCGACGTTAACGGAACACCAATCAAATAATCGATCTTTATGTCACTATGGCTTCCATATTCAATGTTTTAAAAGATCATGTTTTGCTTGGCGTAGACTTAATAAGTTGGAATAGATCTACGAAGACCAAAGAACGGTCATGTATGGTTTGGCGCTTGTACATGCCCACCGATGGCCAGATATTGTTCGAAATTGTTTTTAAAAAGTTACGATGCTACCGGACATTGAAAAACATGTCCTTTTTTTCATGGAAAATTAAACTGTTACGGCATATTACAGAACACAAATCTGGCTTTCATTACTGTAAATACAAGTTAAAAAACTGAGCTAGATATCCCAATCCTCCGGCATCAAATACTTAAAAAGAAAAAGCACATGACCTTTACGTCGTTTTGTATTGCACCGATCTGCATTTCATTTGCGCCGATTTTAACATTATTTGAGGGGTAAACTTGCATTTAGCGATGTCCAGGTCCTAAATAGAAAATAAAGAGATGCGGACTAAATGTGTACACGGGACAAAATCGCAATCAATACATAGAAAAAATGCAAATTATCAACGAACAGGGCTTTTATTCCTGTTCTTCATCTTGAAAGCAGCTGGAGGGATTTCAACTCGGAACCGGACCATTTATACTCATTGTACAATAGCCACATAGGTTAGTGCATCGGACTACAAACTCAAAAGGTTCCTGGTTCGATCCCCGCTCCGGGGAGAAAATTTTCAATCCACTATAAATAAATATGTTTAAACTAACCATAGCCATACGTTTGACTATGTGGATTACACGTTTTTTTTCTTTATCCTACTAATGTCTTTTGGTATTGTTCCTATATGATACTATATGTAAATACTTAAAGTCTTACACTGTATCTATATAGTTTGCTCAGAGACCAGAATATAAAAAAAAAAAATTTAACAAAACTTGCGCTTTAGATTTAGAGAGGGTCCGAAAGAAACTTTCCGAATGCAAGATTTTGCGTCATTTTTTCCAATTCTTCTGGGGTATTTTAGCTCTACCCTCGCCAAAAATATAGGTATATATATGCTTTAATTTTAATAGAGGATAGTTACTGTTATGTCTTATCAGCTTAGATCCTCTCCAAACTTAAAAGTAAAGATTACGCACCCTTATTGTTTAGATTGAAAAAGACTTTTGCATCCGTCGACATTATCTCCGATTAAAATAATATTGATCAGACAACCTCAGACCTGTGCATTTATACTTTAAGTTTAACGGGCTAGTTTCCTTGTCAGTTTTAAAAGTAATTACCTCCCTTGTTAGTGTCATGTTGTAATCAATCTATTTATTTGTACCATCTTAATGTAATATTATATTGTACAATTTAAATTTGTGATCTGTTTAATATCTAAATGTAACAATTTATTCTTTATCAAATGTAATTTGAAAGTCTTTGATTACTTTATCACCGTAGTTCAAAACAAATGTTGAATGTTAAATTCGAGCGTTGAATTTTGAAAACAAATGATTAAAGTCCAAAATCCAATGTTGAAAACGAATGTTGAAAGTTGAAAACAAAGGTTGAAAGTTGAAAATCGAATGTTGAAAACGAATGTTGAATGTTGAAATGGATGCAAATAAAAAATCAAATAAAAATAGTTGAATGTTAAATATTGAAATCGAATGTTGAATGTTGAAAACGAATGTTGAATGTTGAAAATCGAATGTTGAAAACGAATGTTGAATGTTGAAAACGAATGTTGCAAGTTGAAAATCGAATGTTGAAAACGAATGTTGAATGTTGAAAACAAATGTTGAATGTTGAAACGAATGTTGAATGTTGAAAACGAATGTTGAAAGTTGAAAATCGAATGTTGAAAACGAATGTTGAATGTTGAAAACGATTGTTGAATGTTGAAAACGAATGTTGAAAGTTGAAAATCGAATGTTGAAAACGAATGTTGAATATTAAAATCGAATGTTGAGTGTTGAAATCGAATGTTGAATGTTGAAAATGGATTCAAGACAAAAAAAAAATCAAAAAAAATTGAATGTTGAATATTGAAATCGAAAGTTGAATGTTGAAAACGAATGTTGAAAGTTGAAAATCGAATGTTGAAAACGAATGTTGAATGTTGAAAACGAATGTTGAATATTGAAATCGAATCCTGAATGTTGAAATCGAATGTTGAATGTTGAAAACGTATTCAAGACAAAAAAAAAAAAAAAAAATGAATGTTGAATGTCGAATATTGAAATCCAAAGTTGAATGTTGAAATCGAATGTTGAATATTGAAAATTGATACAAGAAAAAAAAAAGAAAAAAAATTTGAATGTTGAATGTTGAATATTGAAATCGAATGTTGAATGTTGAAAACAAATAATGAATGTTGAAAATCGAATGTTGAAAACGAATGTTGAAAACGAATGTTGAAAACGAATGTTGAAAATCGAATGTTGAAAACGAATGTTGAATGTTGAAAACGAATGTTAAAAGTTGAAAACGAATGTTGAAAGTTGAAAACGAATGTTGAATGTTGAAAACGAATGTTGAATGTTGAAAATCGAATGTTGAAAAAGAATGTTGAATGTTGAAATGTATGCAAAAAAAAAAACAAATAAAAATAATTGAATGTTAAATATTGAAATCGAAAGTTGAATGTTGAAAACGAATGTTGAATGTTGAAAAAGAATGTTGAAAGTTGAAAACGATTGTTGAATGTTGAAAATCGAATTTTGAAAACGAATGTTGAATGTTGAAAACGAATGTTGAATGTTGAAAACGAATGTTGAAAGTTGAAAACGAAGGTTGAAAGTTGAAAATCGAATGTTGAAAAACGAATGTTTTAATGTTGAAATGGATGCAAAAAAAATCAAATAAAAATAACTGAATGTTAAATATTGAAATCGAATGTTGAATGTTGAAAATGGATTCCAGACAAAAAAAAATTAAAAAAAATTGAATGTTGAATATTGAAATCGAATGTTGAATGTTGAAATCGAATGTTGAATGTTGAAAATGGATTCAAGACAATAAAAAAAAATGAATGTTGAATGTTGAATATTGAAATCGAAACTTGAATGTTGAAATCGAATGTTGAATATTGAAAATTGATACAAGAAAAAAAAAAGAAAACAAATTTGAATGTTGAATGTTGAATATTGAAATCGAATGTTGAATGTTGAAAACGAATGTTGAATGTTGAAAATCGAACGTTGAAAACGAATGTTGAAAATCGAATGTTAAAAACGAATGTTGAATGTTGAAAACGAATGTTGAATGTTGGAAACGAATGTTGAAAGTTGAAAAAAAAGTTGAAAGTTGAAAATCGAATGTTAAAAACGAATGTTGAATGTTGAAAACGAATGTTGAAGTTGAAAATCGAATGTTGAAAACGAATGTTGAATGTTGAAATGGATGCAAAAAAAAATCAAATAAAAATAATTGAATGTTAAATATTGAAATCGAAAGTTGAATATTGAAAACGAATGTTGAAAACGAATGTTGAAAACGAATGTTGAATGTTGAAAAAGAATGATGAAAGTTGAAAACGAATGTTGAATGTTGAAAATCGAATGTTGAAAACGAATGTTGAATGTTGAAAACGAATGTTGAATGTTAAAAACGAATGTTGAAAGTTGAAAGCGAAGGTTGAAAGTTGAAAATCGAATGTTGAAAACGAATGTTGAATGTTGAAAACGAATGTTGAATGTTGAAATCGAATGTTGAATGTTGAAAATGGATTCAAGACAAAAAAAATGAATGTTGAAAGTTGAATATTGAAATCGAAAGCTGAATGTTGAAAACGAATGTTGAATGTTGAAAATTGAAAACGAATGTTGAATGTTGAAAACGACTGTTGAATGTTGAAAACGAATGTTGAAAGTTGAAAGCGAAGGTTGAAAGTTGAAAATCGAATGTTGAAAACGAATGTTGAATGTTGAAAACAAATGTTGAATGTTGAAAATTAAATGTTGAAAACAAATGTTGAATGTTGAAAATTGAATGTTGAATACAAATGTTGAATGTTGAAATGGATGCAACAAAAAATCAAATAAAAATAACTGAATGTTAAATATTGAAATCGAATGTTGAATGTTGAAAACGAATGTTGAATGTTGAAAACGAATGTTGAATGTTGAAAACGAATGTGGAATGTTGAAAACGAATGTTGAATGTTGAAAACGAATGTTGAATGTTGCAACGAATGTTAAATGTTGAAAACGAATGTTGAAAGTTGAAAATCGAATGTTGAAAACGAATGTTGAATGTTGAAAACAAATGTTGAATGTTGAAAACGAATATTGAATGTTGAAAACGAATGTTGAAAGTTGAAAATCGAATGTTGAAAACGAATGTTGAATGTTGAAAACGAATGTTGAATGTTGAAACGAATGTTGAATGTTGAAAAATGGAAATCGAATGTTTAAAACGAATGTTGAATGTTGAAAACGAATGTTGAAAGTTGAAAATCGAATGTTGAATGTTGAAATCGAATGTTGAATGTTGAAAATGGATTCAAGACAAAAAAAAACAACAAAAAAAATTGAATGTTGAATGTTGAATATTGAAATCGAAAGTTGAATGTTGAAAACGAATGTTGAAAGTTGAAAATCGAATGTTGAAAACAAATGTTGAAAAAGAATGTTGAATGTTGAAAACGAATGTTGAATATTGAAATCGAATGTTGAATGTTGAAATCGAATGTTGAATGTTGAAAATGGATTCAAGACAAAAAAAAATGAATGTTGAATGTTGAATATTGAAATCGAAAATTGAATGTTGAAAACGAATGTTGAAAACGAATGTTGAAAAAGAATGTTGAATGTTGAAAAAGAATGTTGAAAATTGAAAACGAATGTTGAATGTTGAAAATCGAATGTTGAAAACGAATGTTGAATGTTGAAAACGAATGTTGAATGTTTAAAACGAATGTTGAAAGTTGAAAGCGAAGGTTGAAAGTTGAAAATCGAATGTTGAAAACGAATGTTGAATGTTGAAAACAAATGTTGAATGTTGAAAATTGAATGTTGAAAACAAGTGTTGAAAGTTGAAAATTGAATGTTGAAAACAAATGTTAAATGTTGAAATGGATGCAAAAAAAATCAAATAAAAAAAACTGAATGTTAAATATTGAAATCGACTGTTATATGTTAAAAACGAATGTTGAATGTTGAATGTTTAAAACGAATGTTGAATGTTGAAAACGAATGTTGAATGTTGAAAACGAATGTTGAAAGATGAAAATCGAATGTTGAAAACGAATGTTGAATGTTGAAAACGAATGATGAATGTTGAAACGAATGTTAACTGTTGAAAACGAATGTTGAAAGTTGAAAATCGAATGTTGAAAACGAATGTTGAATGTTGAAAACGAATGTTGAATGTTGAAACGAATGTTGAATGTTGAAACGAATGTTGAATGTTGAAAACGAATGTTGAAAGTTGAAAATCGAATGTTAAAAACGAATGTTGAATGTTGAATGTTGAAACGAATGTTGAATGTTGAAAACGAATGTTGAAAAATGGAAATCGAATGTTTAAAGCGAATGTTGAATGTTGAAAACGATTGTTGAATGTTGAAAACGAATATTGAAAGTTGAAAATCGAATGTTGAAAACGAATGTTGAATGTTGAAAACGAATGTTGAATATTGAAATCAAATGTTGAATGTTGAAAACGAATATTGAATGTTGAAAATGGATTCAAGACTAAAAAAAAAAAAAAAAATTGAATGTTGAATGTTGAATATTGAAATCGAAAGTTATATGTTAAAAACGAATGTTGAAAGTTGAAAATCGAATGTTGAAAACAAATGTTGAATGTTGAAAAAGAATGTTGAATATTGAAATCGAATGTTGAATATTGAAATCGAAAGTTGAATGTTGAAAACGAATGTTGAAAGTTGAAAATCGAATGTTGAAAAACGAATGTTGAATGTTGAAAACGAATGTTGAATATTGAAATCGAATGTTGAATGTTGAAATCGAATGTTGAATGTTGAAAATGGATTCAAGACAAAAAAATTGAATGTTGAATGTTGGATATTGAAATCGAAAGTTGAATGTTGAAATCGAATGTTGAATATTGAAAATTGATACAAGAAAAAAAAAAAAAAAAATTTGAAAGTTGAATGTTGAATATTGAAATCGAATGTTGAATGTTTAATATTGAAATCGAATGTTGAATGTTGAATATTGAAATCGAATGTTGAATGTTGAAAATGGTTACAAGAAAAAAATAATAATAAAAAAAATAAAAAAAATTGAATGTTGAATGTTGAATGTTGAATATTGAACCAAATTGACATCCGTTATTAAAAGCATGTATAAAAAGACTGAGTTGAATGTGAGAATTAGCAAATCTCACACATGACAGACTCCTTCTCATCTAATATAGAGGTTCGCCAAGAGGATAATCTCAGCCCTAACCTTTTTAAATTATTCATTAATGACCTCCCTGAAATATTTGATAAAACCTGTGACCCGGTTCAACTTGACTCAATTCAGTTGAACTGCTTATTATATGCTGATGATGTAGTTTTGCTATCTGAAACTGCAGAAGGCTTACAAAATAGTTTAGATAAGTTGTGCCTGTACTGTAATAAATGGGGATTAGAAATTAACCTTAAGAAAACAAAAAGTTTGGTTTTCAATTGTACAGGAAAAATAAATCACGCATCTTTTAAATTAAATAATTGTCCTATTGACAAAGCTAGACAGTATACATACTTAGGGATAAACTTCAGTGCCTCTGGAAGCTTTACAGATGCTAAACATGATCTATATAAAAGAGGATTAAAAGCTCTTTTTAAAATTTATAAAATATTTAAAGGTCATAAACCCAAAATTAAATCTTTACTTCATATATTTGACCACACAGTAAAACCAATTTTAACTTATGGAAGTGAAATTTGGGGTGCTTTAGATTCAAAAAAGTTAACTGAAAAAGGAGATTGTTATTTTGAAAAATTATGTAAAGAACTGCAAACTGAATCAGTTCATTTAAAAATCTGTAAATTTTCACTGGGAGTAGGAAAGAGAAGCACAAATATGGCAGTGATAGGTGAGCTAGGGAGATATCCTTTATTTATTGAAGTTATAGTTTATATGTTTTCATACTTATCACGTTTAACAAGTACAGAGGACCAATTATTGTCTGAAGCTCTCCTTGTATCAAAATCCTTATCAAACCATAGTAAGAAAAGTTGGTTTAATTCTATAAGTTCACTAGCAAAATACTTAGACATAGATTTATCACAAGTTTTTAATATGAAATCAAACTTGAAAAGATTTATTTTAAACAAACTTAAATTAAAGTATAATAAGTTGTGGTATTCATCTTTAAACAATGACAGAAAAAATATGTCATTTGGAAATAAACTTAGAACATACAGACTTTTTAAGAGAAATATATATTTTGAACCTTATTTGGCTATAGGTAATAGGAATCTGAGAATTCAGATGACAAAATTCAGAATTAGTAATCATGATTTAGAAATAGAGAGAGGTAGATACAGGGGACTTCAGGCAATGGATAGAACTTGAAATCTTTGTAAAAAGGAAGTGGAAGATGAACTCCATTTTTTACTTAAATGTACATTAACAACGATGCGTGAACAAACAAACCGACATAACTTAAAATGTCAAACATTGGGTTACAGTATACAACCTTTTTTTTTAAATCTAAATCTAAATCACAATAAAAACAAACACATATTTAGCAAAGAAGCACAAAATGGCATGTATCAAATCAAACGAATACATCTGAAAAAACAATTTGGTTGTGGATACCATCTCCGTGGTATCATTTGCTACTTTTATTGTAAAACTTCATAGAAAAGCTTAACCAATGTGACAACAGTCAGCTAGGATACTTTGCTATACAAATTAAGCTTGAAATCAAATTAAATTATCAGAGCACAAACTAAAAGACTTTTATTTGTATTTAATTCTGACTATTATTCTTTTTAGATTTATACAAATTTTTGCTTCGTTTTTCTTTTCTTTTTCTTTTCTTTTTCTTCTTTTTATTATTCTTTTTTTTTTTTTTTTTTTTTTTGTGATTGCAAATGTTGTCAAATATTTTAGGACAATTGTTTTATAAGTTACCAATTAGTAAGCACATATGTGATTCGAAAAGCCAAGCTATCTATATTCACATGTAAATATTCTATGACTTCTCCCGATTATTGTGTCAAAAAAATGAAATGGTTTCATCTTTTTGATACATTTTAACCTGTTTGGTTAAATTACAAAAATGGCAAATAATCTAGGTAATTTAGACTCTTTTTTTTCAATTTAGAGTTTAAGTAAAATGTATGAAGAATTTTGGTTAAATATAAGATGTTTTTTTTTGTTTTTTTTTCATTTACCAATTTTAAACTTTCACCATTAATGTTCACCAATTCATGTCTACGAAATAATTACCAGCCAACAAGTACATTATCCTAAAAGTTGTTAACGTACTATTTAGCGCTAAACAAATTTCAGATAAACAAGATTATTGTTCATATGCATCATCTCTTCGAGGATTGCTGTTTTGCAAATATTTTTTGCTAGAATTAACTTTGCGTGGCTTGTGTATCCATTGTTATCAATGGTGCATATACTTGTCAATTAAATCAATTATGGAATTCTGCTAATATCATATCAGATCTCCTCAGTCCTAGTAAACCGAGACCCATTTCTCAATTTACTATATTTGAATCATTTTTGCCTTGCACCAACGGTTGTCTATGATTAACATATTGATTCAATACACTTTTATTCAAATACGATCGATATTTGAACGGAGTCTGAATTTTTATCAGAAATTCCGCGTTTCAATTTTCGAAAAATCGATCTCAAATAAAGCTACCTTTAAATAGCTGTCATTAAGGTAAAAACTTACGATTATATCCAAGGAAAACATATTTTTGTAACCTGCATCATTGCACAATACGACTAGTTGTATAACCAGTTGGTAAATAAGGAAATTCTTATTCAAGTTCCACTTTATATGCATATTTTTTCTTGCATTGCCGGAATAAGGATTACAACTTCAAAATGGGTAAGATACTGTTAACATTACCCCACATGCGTAAGGCTGTAAATAATGATTAAGACATTTTTTGTTGGTTTTTTTTTTTCATTGAATAACAAAATCTGTTTTGTGAAAAAATAAATATTTTTTGGTTTTCAACACTACATCAAGGAATATGGCATTACCTGTCATTACAGAACTTAGACTTCAAATTCTTGATTTTTTTTTACTCTAAGGCTGGTGTGATATGCATTTCATGCGTTCGAAATACAATTGAAATTCAGGAAAGAAAAAGCAACGTTCATCGTTTATTCTTGGAGTGAGCTTTAATGCAACGCCTTAAAAATTAACATGCTTGAAAAACATGATAAATAGAATGTGAAGAACACGAAAATTTTATACTCTAAAAGGGGGCCGGAAAATTTTTCTTGATTTAACAATTATATATCCATGAGTTGCAACACATGCTTAAATTTTGGTCCGAAAAAGATCATTTTCATTTGTGAAAACACTTGTTTCCTGCATTTTGTGTCGCAGACTATTCATGTTCACACAAGCTACTTATATATCTTACCAGTTATTGCAATTCATTTTCTAAGTCCTGCTGTCATACTATCAGCAACAAATAAAATGGTTGTCCATTGAAAAGTAAGTGTCGTTTATGCAACTTTTTAATAAAAACAAATCGAAAACGAGAAACTGCATACACTGAGTTTTTCATCTATTTTGTTATATATAAATTATAAATTATTATTTCATAACATCTGAAAATTCTGTTTTCAGATTTTTACCAAAGTCATAGTCCTTGAAATTCCTTGTATTTTTTTGTCTATTCATATGATTTAGATATAGGAAGATGTGGTGTAAGTGCCAATGAGACAACTCTCCATCCAAATAACAATTTAAAAAAGTAAACCATTATAGGTCAATGTACGGCCTTCAACATGGAGCCTTGGCTCACACCGAACAACAAGCTATAAAGGGCCCAAAATTACTATATACCTATATTCATTGCTCAATGACTTTGATAATTCTTTACTGTGGATTCAATACCAATTTTCCTGAATTGATGAAAACTATTATTTTCGTGCATATTTGATTTCGTTGTTTTTACAAAGTCTGCATCAAATTCTTCAGAAAACTTGTAATTCATTGAACATTTAAATTCGTGGTTCTCTTGTACCCACAAAATGAACGAAAATTGGTGTCCGTGGAATAATCATGAATAAATAGATCTTAAAGATACCATGTCTTCTGACTCATGATATTATTTTTGTATCTGATTACACATCCTAGCAAATGTACCGCTATTACGTATGTCGCTTTTAACTGAATACGGATATTCGAATAGTACATGGATATACAAATGCTATTTAAGGTTTGCAGCATACATTTTCTCGAATCTTCCAGTGTTAATACATCTAAAGAACAATCTGTCAAAATACTTCTCAATATAAAAAATGTATTTGGATGCAAGCAAACTCAGTTTCTTGTGTATAATTCGGAGTTTAGTATGACGTCAATTATCACTGTACTAGTATACATATTTAAAGGCGCTAACTGAAGGACGCCTACGGGTGCTGGAGTTTCTCGCTACATTGAAGACCCATTGGTGGCCTTCGGCTGTTGTCTGCTCTATGGTCGGGTTGATGTCGCTTTGACACATTCCCCATTTTCTTTCTCAATTTCAATATAAAACTTAGTTTTATTGTGAGTTATGCTGTGTGTTTCTGTATTCTACAATGGCTAGAGGTATAGCGGGAGGGTTGAAATCTCACAAAACATGTTTAAACCCGCCGCATGTTTGCGCCTATCCCATGTCAGAAGCAACTGCATTTTGTTAGTCTAGTATGATTTTTAATTTTAGTTTTCTTTATATATTTCGGTGTTCAGTATGACGCCCATTATCACTGAACTAGTTCCTATTTTTTATTAGAAGCCAGCTGAAACACGCGTCCTGGTGCTTAATTTTCATGCAGTTTTGTAGGCTGATTGATGGCCTTCGGCTGGTTTCTGCTCTTTGTTCGGATTGTTGTCTCTTTGACATATTCCCCTTTTCTATTCTCAATTTGAATGTTTATTTGTACACAAACAAAAGACATACATAAATGTACAGTTTAACTACTGCAAACCAACTTATTTTCGTGGATGATTTATTACGTATAGCACTTTCTAGTCAATTTCGCGTCAATTCAATTTCGCGATTCTCAAATTTCCTTGATGTAGTTAACTTATGAACCATGCAAGTTTTTCTTCTTCGCGACGATTTATTTTCACGATATTGTTCTACGAAAATTAGTTGGTTTACAGTATATGCGTACAAATTCTTATTGCAACTCATGAATTGGCATATTTACATTTATATGGGCATGTCTTATCTCTTTATTTAGAATATTACTATTGTAATATCTGTCCTCAAAATAAGACAAGATGGCCTCTATACAAATTTGAAAACTTTTAATCACTTTGTAACATAATGTGCTGCATGTATTTTAACAAACTAGCGAACTGTCTGTTGTTCTACTTATTGTTTGCTATTTCTGAAAGTAATGAATTGACTGAATGGATCGATTTGGTAGTGTGGATAATTAATGCCAACCCTGATTCGATTAACTTACCAAATATTGGATATTGGATTGCGTGCTGTCCTTTCTTCTTTTTTGTTATCTTGATTTGTCGACTTAAATTAAACAATGGTAAACTACTTGTGAACTATTTTTATCCCTATATATTTCGTTAATGATAATAAATGAGTTGAAGGTATGTCATGTTGAAAAAAAGATCTTTACAAAATGTTCATTATTTCACATTTATGATATTCTAAATGTGTATACATTACAAACCGAGCAATGAGTGATTATAAAATTAGGTCATGTTTGAAGTTATAATTTAAATCACAGACACAATGAAGAAATTATAGATAAAATTATACTTGCCGCTTTGTGTTCATTGTGTATCATCATGCAATAGAGTGCATAACCATTTACGTTAGTTATATCCCTTTAAACCTTTCAGATATATAGCATTTATGTCAATACTATGAAGTTTTATTAATTTATGCAAAGCCTAGATGAATTCAAAAGTATCGTATTACAACGATTTTCGGAAAATTTGAAAATCGTTGTTAGTTTTATATCTCTTGAAACCGACATTCTTAATTCATTGCTGTTATAGGATTCAATTTAATATGGGTAAGGTATTGTAAGCATTAAACTTGGTTGATTAATAAATGCACTTATAATATAATGATTTGCTCACTATATAATTACCACTATTAACGAGCGTTTATTCTACAGACTGTATTTAATTAACAGATTGATACTTATCTTAATGAATAATAACAATAACCATTTTTTCTGCACTAGATGCGCATTTCGACAATACATGTCTCTTCAGTGATGCTCCGGAACCATGTTATACTCCTTTTTAGGTTACTTGTAAATTCTGGTGTATATGATCAATTTATTTTTGACAAAATAGTTCCACATGGTACATATAGAGAAAAGGGTAAAAATAAGTTATTCGAGAACCTGTTTGCTTAGACCGAATACAATAATACATATTTGAAAGTTAAACTACCCATACTTCATTCTGAAAAAAATTATCAGACAATGTTTGATTCCTTATGACAAGATTGTTATTTTCTCTATTATTAAAGGTTGGATAAAAATAGCAGAAACTGCTTCGATTTCAACAGATAAAATTGTACAAAAATTAAGTAAATGACTTTGCAAGATTAAAAAAACGGACTATTGAGTACTAATTTGTTATTGGAAAATGCTTTGGTTCAATATTGTCAAAACAACCAAATAATATTTGTCATAAAAGACACAGTATTGACCCAGGTCTATGCGACCTATAATGTGACCTCATTTTTGGAAGATAGCGCATGTGCTTTTCAAATTCAGTAATTGGAAAAAATATCTGCTGAAAATGAAGGAATAAACATAAATCAAATTCGCTGACTAGTTCAAATCCCTTTGAAATATATATAAAAAAAAAAGATGTGGTATGATTGCCAATGAGACAACTCTTCACAAGAGACGAAAATGTCACAGGAATTAACAACTATAGGTCACCGTACGGTCTTCAACAATGAGCAAAGTCCATACCGCATATTCAGCTATAGATCCCAACCCTCCCGCTAACCTGGGACAGTGGTATAACAGTACAACATAAGAACGAACTTTAAAAAAATTCGAAACAGGTTTAACTCATCAGATGGACAAAGTGCAAGTGGACTTGTACATCCCAACAACAAGACGACACTGGGTACAGATCTAAGAGTATTCACAGTTAACTGACAGCTAGGTCAAAGCCACTAATAACTAGATAATCACTCATCTAAGACTAAAGTATCAATCCATACACATCCAACATCCAATGGATTGAGTGTAAAGACGTCATAAGCAGTCAAAAAAAATATGACCTGGTGCAATGCCAAGATACAGGTATCGACGAATTGTAGATCCATTAATGTTTATATGAATATAAAATACTAGTAATATCTAGTTTGCTTTTAATTTACTGATAACGAAATCAATATTTATACCAATAAAAACAATATTAAATGATCTTAATACAGTGTTTAATTTGTAACATTTTGGAACGAATAGGGAACGAAAATTCGTCCTATTTGTCGTACATTTTAGTGTTGAGTTTCCCGTTTAAATGCGAAACATCTAAATGTAGGAAAGGACAGTTATTACCGTTTAAATTTGATTTATTTAAAGTAAGTTCCTCTGGTTAGATTTCAGCAGTACATTGAGAAAATTCTTGATTATTTAACGGAGAATATCATCACGGTTGTTGAATTTATCCATTCAATTTCGACGGGTCTGTACTAAGTTTAGTCATAAACTGTGATTCATTACAGTACAAAAACTAGTCTGATATTAAAGGGGCGCAATTAGTGCCCATAGGGATACCTACAACCCGTCGATAAATTTTTTGCCGAAACAAACATAAATATTATCAAGCAAAAAATTAGCTATGTTTACATTTATACATAGTTGATGTTTCCGATTAAAACAATAAAATTATGATATGAATTTAGATATGTTTCCAATCGAATAAGAGATTTTTGATAATTATGGTAGATATGATACTAGTATATAAGCCTCTGTACAATCAATTTTGATAATGATGCATGCAAACATGAGTTAGTGTGTAGTTAACATACATTGTACATTGTATCACGTATTTCGTATAATGCATACCACAAAAAAACTGCATGCGTAGTTTCAAAGTATTACTCTTGTTATTTTTTTCAGGTACAGGTACTTCTAAGATAAGACACAGGGATAAATTGTTTGTCAACGAAGGAAGAAATCACGACGATATTGTAACAAAAAAAATCATGAAAGATCGTGATAATCACTCCGGGGAACTATCTTCACCTATTAATAAGACGACAGGTAAGATTGTCATCAATGGATCGGTTGTCTACTGTCTTTCGTGATTTCCGCTTTACTCAGATGAACGTGTATATTAATAATATCAATTTAACTGAAAGGTCAAATATATGTTGGTGGTTTTTTCTTGTTGCTTTTTTATGTTAATTTTGCTTCAGTTTGTCATTGGTTGTTGTTTTCCTTTGCTTTTTTAAAATTTTTCTTCTGTATCACATGGCGAATGGAATTCAGTAACACATATCCTATTATATAAACTTTATAAAAGTTATACAAAATCAGTTCGATATACAGTAATCATGGTAAACTCATTACGTTCACTAATTAATGTAATTAGTTGGTTTTTTTTTTAAATCAGCACTCGACTAGTTGTTTTCCAGTCCTTTTAAAAACTTTGTTTTGCTTCGTCCAAGAGGGTGTCACTAGCTAGTTGGTTATTTTTCTTCCTTTATTAAAAAAAGAATAAGCTTGGCAATTTGTTTAAAGATTTTTTTTCGGTCAATGGTAAAGACTGGGTGTTCCGCAACTAGGTTCCATTATACATACAGATTATGTTGTCCATATACGTTTTTTGTCGTCTTATTAGGTTGTTGTCCATTCGTTTGATGTGTTTGAGCTTATAATTTTGCCATTCGATTGAAGACTTTCCCTTTTACACTTTCCTAGGAGCTCAGTAGTTTTGTGATTTTACTTTTTACATTTATGTATTTTCTGAATGCTATTGTAATGTAATGTTATTAACAATTAATAATAATTTAGATAAATAAACATACGCTAAAATTGGTCATACACTTCAATCACTGCCATGAAATATTCTAATGTCATATTGCTTTAATCATTTTATACATTGAATCAACACAAAAACATACTACTTGTTACACTTGGGTTGAGCTTATACGCCATTTTTCAGTCATTACATCTCAATACAGCTTAATATATGGATACATCTATCTATTGTAGAGTTTTCACTGGTTCAGACGTACTTATAAAAATAATTATTTCTTATTTCTGTGACTGTATCTTACATTAATTTGTAGGATCCTTTACTATATATAATTTAGCTGATCCTTAAAATTGACATCTTCA
Source organism: Mytilus edulis (assembly GCA_019925275.1). Taxonomy (NCBI): domain Eukaryota; kingdom Metazoa; phylum Mollusca; class Bivalvia; order Mytilida; family Mytilidae; genus Mytilus; species Mytilus edulis. The sequence continues at coordinate 33,491,307 of CM034359.1, forward strand.
TGCTTTATAAATCATGTACTGTAGTACGACGATAGATTAAAACTGAAGTTGAAAAGTTACACCCGTCTACCGAAAGCTTCATTTTTATAAAGCCCAGGTCATTTCTTATATATTTATATATTAATATTTTATATTGGACAATCTCGTTATCAACGTAACAGATAACCATGCAGAAATATTATAATAATTATAAACACTCTTGTATCTAAACTTACATTGAATTTCTATATGTTTGTAACTGACTATATGTAACTGTCTGTTTGTGACATCAGGTACTGTCTGGTGAATGTTTCATTGTACATATTTAAATAAAATTTTATCAAGAGAAAACAAAGCGCCGGTTACAGTGCAAGCGATTTGGTGTCACGATATTTCATGATCAGTAGCATGGGTTCGAATCCCGGCGAGGGAAGAACAAAGACTTTGCGAAAGCAAATATACAGATCCTGCCATTTAAACATTTAATTGTTTAAAAGTGAACAATTTAACGTGGCTTGTCTGGTTTATCTTTTATATTATATAGCCCGACCGACAGCTACACATAAATGGTAATTGCAATTAAAAACATATCTTAATTGGTCTCCTATCTATCCATTCAAAAAGCAATATATTAACAACTGATTATATTTTAAGGATTAAAGAAAAGTATAACTTAAATAGAAAAGTCAAATATACATCTCTTAATTGTGAATACATGTCCAATAAAATTGAGAATGGAAATGAGGAGTGTGTCAAGGAGACAATTACCCGAACTAAGAGTAGAAAACAGCCGTAGGCCACCAATGAGTCTTCAATACAGCATGAAAATCCTGCACCCTAAGCGCACGCTGAGGCAAGCTCTAAATAAACATGGGTACTAGTTCAGTGGCAATTGATATCATACTAAACTCCAAAATATACATAAATGAACTTGAATTAAAATTCATACAATGCCTATACATCTAGTCAATGTAGAAAAACAGACACACATCAATACGCATAGTAAAACTCAGTTTGAAAGAAGTTCGAGCCCGATGTCAGAATAGGATACAAAAGAAACAAAATGTGAAATTAACAAAGGACTACTAGCAGTCACAGCTCCAGACCTCAATTAAACTGATTGAGTATATCTTTATCATATGAATATCAAGTAAAATCAAGTAAAATCCCTCCAGTTAGCAATGTTAGTGATTGAGTATCATACTATCATAAAATAGTTGTATCATATGACCCATATCATACCAACAACTGGTTTATTTTAGAATAAATGTGTTTATTTCCGATGCAGATACCCTATAAGACAATATTTTTTTACTTTGGCCAATGATGACTTTCAATACTGAATCATTTAAATTATTTCTAAGTAAATGAATCAATTAACATACTTAATATAAACAAAACATTTCAACCAGTTAACCATTTTTTTTTTCAAATGTATATAAACAAAAAAGGCATGACATATTGATAATGAACACAATTTCAGATTTTTGTTATCGTAATAAGAATGTAATATAAAAGAAATCAGGATAACAATGTATTTTAAAAGTAATTGATTAAACTAATTTGCATGTCATCAGATTGATTGTAGATTAAGGATTACAATGATTACTTGAAAAATGCAACCATCTACAGCTGATTAATGATTACAATTATAATTACCACAACCTCTTCTACATGTTCTAGGAATACATTTAAATCGGAATTAACATCCGAAAATACATTCCAAGTAACTGTCGGTCCGCGTCACACCAAGAGAAATGTTGTGAACAACTAGATATTAAACAAATTGAATTTTTCCAGATTTATAGCACTAACCAGAATTAAATACACTCTGAATACGAATTGTTCCATAGAAATTGTCATGCTGCTTAGTTTCTTTTGTTACCTATTCTACATCGGACTCCGACTTCTTTTAAAATGAGTTTTACTATGTGTTTCATTATTTTACATTGGCTAGAAGTTAAAGGGGAATTGAGATCTCACAAAACATATGTAACTCCTCCTCATTTGCACCTATCCCCAATCAGGGGCCTATGTTTTTTTTTATTTATTTGAGTTCATTTATAATTTGGAGTTTAGTATGACGTCCATTTTCACTGAACTAGTACACAATTTTATTTAGAGGCCAGTTGATGTCCACCTCCAGGTGCAGGATTTTCATTCTAATGCAACAAGTTTGTAACGTTCATTATGATTGATAAACGTCACATATTTACATAGCATCAATTGACAATTGATGCTATGGGACGTACGCACAAGCGCAGACGGCATATGGTAAACTTTAAATACATGTTTAACGTTATTTTGAGTCAGTTTCAATAGAATGGAGATAACAATATTGTATTTTAAGCTCCGACGGCATTAATTGAGGATTTGATGGTTGCAAATACCCGTTTACTGTCTCCCCTTACGCGTCGCCAGTAAACTTAATTTGCGACCATCAAATCCCCAATTGATGCCGTCGGAGCTTAAAATACAATACAGTTATCTCCTAATTCGCGCGGTGAAGGCTCATTGTTGGTGGCCTTCGCCTGTATCTGCTCTTTAAAATCGTTGTTGTCTCTTTGGCATATTCCCCATTTCCACTATCAATTTTAGGTATCATAAAGCATGGTGTTTTTATATAGCACATAATAAAAATACTATTATCTCAATCTCTATTGCAATGTTATAGAGTCTCATATACTATTATCTAAATCTCTATTGCAATGTTATAGTGTCTCATTATTTGAACATGTAATCAATCATATCTGATATTTATTTGCAGAAACTCAAACTTTAGATGACAAAAAAGAAAGCACACACCAAAATCAACGTAGAAAAAAGTCAAAAAATGTTTTTAACGCCATAGCAAAGAAACCAAGTGGAACGAATACTTACAACATCGAAGGTGTCAGCGCAAATGAGATTTTGGACTTTGTCATCACAACCTTTGAAAATGGCTGCACATTTGAAGATTTTGTATTACAATGTAACCTTTTTCCCTCTTCTGCTGATATTCCAAGGTGGTTTGAAAAACATTTGACGCAGTTTCATATTTTCAAAAAGAATGAAAAGATAGAATACATATTACCATATGTAAAGACCGCTGACATTTGTTCTGGTTATAATAATCCTCGTTTTCCTGGTAAATGTAGTTATAGTGTCAAATGTCACTTCTTTCACGTTTGTCGTCGGTTTGTCAGAAATATATATTGCAATTTCAAAGGTTGCAGGCTCGCTCATGATTTTACAAATGCACACAATAGTCGACTCGTAACACAATTTAGATTGGAGAATTTTAGCGAAAAACAAATTAAAACGGTACTTAATAATCATTTCCCATCCATCTGTCGGGACTATAGTTTTAACGATAAATGCAAAGTTGGTACGAAGAAATGTGTCAATCTGCATTTATGTGGTTTATATAAATTTGGAAAATGTGAAGAGCCATGCAAATACAAACGAACTCATAAACTAAGTAAAGACCATAACAAATGGGTTCTCAGAGCATTTGAGATGAGGGACTGGCCAGCAGATAAAATCTTGAAAAACATATACGTTCCACCGAAAAGAGTTCCCAGTTATCTGAGAAATGTTAAAGGTGACTCGGACCATTACAAATGCATTCACGACGATGATGACGATTTGAACAAAGGTAGCGATTTTATTGACTTGGATGAGAATAATTTTGCGCCAAGGGCTGATATTAGTGATAGCAACTCGGATGAAGACGAGTCGGATAAACTGTCTATTTGATGATGATTTTGTGCATTTATTGATGTTATTTCTTCATTTACAGAAAAAATATTAGTCATTCCTTATAATTTAATTTTAAATTCTATTTTTAGCTGGAGTAAATCATGACAAAAAATTTGATGGTCACATGACAAAATAATGCCTATGAGCTGATAGACAAAACAGTGTCAGCCAATCATAATTCACGTTACATCCAAAATAAGATTATAATGAAGTGTTCTGTGTATGTTTGTATACTATAAAAATCCTTGTTGTCAACAAATGTTTGTTCTGTTACTCATTTGAGTTATTACTTTTGTTATTTCAGATTAATATTTTGTTTCCTTTTTGCTCTTGTAGTTCGTTTACTGTTGCAGTGCTTATGTATCATTGTCTTTCAAATATTTGTGTTTGAGCGTCCCTGATGACGTTTAATCTAGAAAGTGGGTCGTACTCCTGATATTGATAAAGTGTTATCATTGACTTTTCTCAGGGCGGATCCAGCCATTTTAAAAGGGGGTCCCAACTCAGGACAAAAGGGGGGTTCCAACCACATGTCCCCATTCAAATGCATTGATCGTTCAAAAAATGGGGGTTCCATATAAGATATCAGAAGATGTGGTATGAATGCAAACGAGACAACTAACTCTCTAACGATGTCACAAGTTGTAAAAGTAAACTAATATAGATCAAAGTACCACGTTGTATCTTTGCCATCTTTTTATCAACTTTTTTATTTCTTTAGTTTTTGAACGTCATGATTTTATCAAATTTATAAAATGGTCAAAACAATTACTTGTTAGCAATAAGTGTGTCGAGTTAGATTAATATGGACAGTTTAATATTATATAATACATGTTGATTTTTTATTTTATCATGTTACACAATAAGCACACATACACAAAGTTCTAATTCATGTAGCTTTGAATCCCAAATGTAATTTTCGCAAATTTGTATACGGAAGTTATGAATTGAAACTTGGAGTATTAGAACTATTTTAAGGTTCATCATTCGTAAAATTACACATTGACTTCCAAGATTTTTTCAGTAATCTTCCGAATAGTTTCCAACTTGACTTGAAACTTGTTTCCAAGGGAATCTAAACAGATTCCAAATCACTTCCGAACGATTTCAAAGCAATTGAAGATTTAAACATCCGAATCACTTCCAAGTTGATTCAAAGTAAAGACGACAAGGTTGAACATACACATATATCTTAGTATTTTTTCATCACGAACTACACCTTTTCTAAGAAAAATTTCTTCATGGATTGTTTTCAAGCACTTAAAAAAAACATATAATATTAAACTAATTAGCTATATAGGGTTTCATTGCCAACTTTGACATCCACTAAGGTTATTTTGAATTTTCGATTGAAATCACAGTACCAACAATGATCTTCGATTGTGTGTTGAATTTTTTTTTTAAAAACGACAAATTGGATCCCTTGAAACAGATAAAACATCACACGGTAATGAAGTAGTTTCACTTCTGCATTGTTGGGTTTCCATTTCATTTAGCAGACTAAACCGTATTACCAGTTTTTGAGAATAAGACACCAAGAGTACACACGCTGAAATGTCTCGTCTCTCTTTATTTACCATTGATTCTATGTTGATAGTCCTAAATATAAACTAAAGCTCTGCTATAAGTATCACATAAATTTAACATGATCCCATCAAATGAAATCCTCACATAAAAGACAATTAAATATAAAATAATGGCTGTTTGTCACCAAAAAAAATCTTCGGTAAATGTTACAGAAAGTTGCCAATAGAGGAATACTAGTCATTGTAATTTACCTTGAAATTCTCCCTTTTCTAGGTTCTATTTGTAAATAAATATTCCATATGAATATTTTCACGATAAAATAGTCCTTTCTTATGAAAAAAACTATTGTTAGATGTATTGAGGGTAATAATATCATATTACATATTCCAGCAATTAAAAATTGCATGCTCAAACTAATCTGGATGTAATTTCGAAAAATGAGTTATTTTCCCTTTTTGAAAATCTTCGTTCAAGAGATAGAACAAAAGGAAATGTAGCAGCAATAACATTTAGGAGACAACTTTGATTATACTATTTCTGGATTTCTATTTCTATCTTTACAACAATTGTCATTGACGTATTCCACTGATAGTGACATACTGAATTATGAATGTTGCCTGTCCATTTTTAAAACGATTTCCGGACATGATTTGTGACATTTATAACACTGAAATATCACATTGAAACTCTGAGTATTGAACACTTTCAACTATGAAACACAAGGTACACGTTTGACAGAAATTGACTTAATAAATCGTGTAACCGTCATCGGAAACATATTGAAAGCCTAATATAGCTCAGACACATATCTATAAATTAAACGAGAAGACCTCATTTTGTGTGTCGCTTCTCATCCTTCCATAATAAATTAATCATCATGCATCTGTGTCTTTATGTAACATGCATAGTTGCATTTGTCATCCATTCTTATGATTATTCAGATTGAATTATTTTGGGAGAAAAACGACAAAATAGGTGTCCAGATATTGTCTCTGTTATCAGACTGACTTTTAGTCATATATAAGACTTCTGGTTTTAAACATGCACAAGAACAACCAATCGTATGATAGATTACAAAAATGAAAAACAAATAAGACAATTAGAGCGTTCTATATCATGGTTTTTAGAACCACAACTATTATAGGGAAAACGGTACTATTTATTCTGCCATAGGCGACAATACTAACAATTCCTAAATTTACCCCTTTTTATTATAAAAACCCGGATAAAACAGTCATGTGTTGTGTTAGTACTTTATTATTCTATTTTAAAAACTGAAGCGAAATAGTATCATGACCAATTTCCAACGGAGTTTGTTTATGTTATCCATGCCCACCGTCATTTTGCACCAAATTTTTGAAATTTTAGAAGCCTTTTCGGATAATTCTCTAGAAAATATTTCAATAGGTTTTAAAATTTATATTGTAAATATACACACTTAAGTTATTCATAGATAATTAAAAAAAATATATTGTACCCTTACATCTAATCACAGCGCTCCTAATTTGATTTCGTTCACCTGCCTTGGGTACACAAAAGGCCAACCTAATGCTAGGAAAATGTAATAGTACCGTTTTCCTTATACCTCCTTAGAGACAATTATGTTTTCGCGTTTATCAACCTGTAAACTACGATTATACTACTATTATATACAGAGACTCTCTGTATTCTGTATACTTTTTTCTGAAATATTTACTATCTAAGTGGTCATATACCAGTTGCATATATATTGAAATAAGTAAAACATGTGGAAACAAGAATGTGCACATATTATACGGATGCCACATCGGCACTATCATTAACTATATTTAGCGGACCGTGAAAAGGGGTAAAATCTCTCATTTGGCATTGAAATTAAACAGATCATATCATAGGGAACACATTTACTAAATTTTGAGTTGGTTGGACTTCAACTTCATCAAAAACTACCTCGACAAAAACTTTAATCTGAAGCAGGATAGACGGACAGACGAACAAACGAAGGGACGAACAGACTAGAAACTTAATTCCCATAAATGGGGCATAACAATTTATTGTTGAAAGTGAAAACTTTAACCTGAAGCCGGACAGAAGGACGGACGAACAAACGAACGGATGAACAGACTAGAAAACATATGTCCCATAAATGGGGCATAAGAATTTATTGTTGAAAGTAAAAACTTAAACCTGAAGTCGGACAGAAAGACGGACGAACAAACGAATGGACGGCTGGACTAGAAAACATAATTCCAATAAATGGGGCATAAAATCTTTTTGTTGAAAGTCAAAACTTTAATCTGAAGCCGGACAGAAGGACGGGATGTAGGCATATTTTTTTTTTAATTTCGGGATGCCGGGGTATGAATTTCGTTAAAATACACCTCGGGATTTCATGTTTTTAAGCCCGGGATTTCGGGATCCGGGCCCCAGACCACCTCTCAAATGAGTCTTAGTCATTTATAAAAGATTCAAATCCTACCCTTGGCGTGTTAATAGGCCTCTCAAAAGGAAAAACACTGATGGATTGTCCTAGAAGAACATTGTATTAGAAAATAATGGTCTATAAGCAGTTTCATTTATTTCATGTTTGAAGCGATGCAAATTTTTAATTTAATTTGATTTAATTTGACCAAAAATGTGTTTTAGTTTTGATGTGAAACTAAATGGGTATTGACTAAAACCTTCAATACAAAATGATTTATAGTTCAAGCAATTTAAAGGTAACACATTTATTAAAAATAACTTGAATACATGCGGAACTAATCATGTTTGGACAAAGACGATAAGTATCTATAAAGCAATTGTCTATATATAACAACAACAACAAAAAAACACTTGAAAGAAAATATCAAACCTTTTTTCTTTTAAAAATAATTGAAGTATGAATACGGAATAACAACAGTAGCACTGCCACTGATATTTACTAAAATTAGCATCTGCCTAAAGTACACTTCATCCCAAAATTACGGTTTTTCAACAAAGATGTAGTATTTTGTCAAATTTTGTGTGTGTGTGTGTGTAAAGTACAGTTTTAATCCAAAAATATATCCAACATTCAGAAAGATTGCTCTGCTGTATTTTACAAATTTAGCCAAAACACATCCATACCCCTATGGACAAGTCAAGAAATGTTCCGAACACTGTAAATATCACCTTTTTGCACCTGGCCTAATCACTCTTTCCATATCAAAATCAGTTAAAATAAAACATCAAAAAGTTTATTTTTGCTCTCTTTTTTCATTTCCACCCAAGAAAAACTAAGAAATATACGAGAAAGGTAAAGAAGAAAAAATAAAGAAAAAATATACTATAATTAAAAGGAACTATATTCGTGAATAACGAAAGGCGGGATCATTAATTCTGGTCTTGGGCCTGATAGTGATTTTTTTTTATTTTTGCTTGAAGCATAAAAACAAGTTTGAGTACACCATTTTTTCATTTATTTTCTTAAAACATATTATAAAACCTATCTTCTCGCAATTTATTTAAAAATTCTATCTGATAGATTTTTTTATGCACTCAAATCTGTTTTTTTATGGAAAATCTAACCAAATTTTCAACATTTTTCAACAACTCGTAGCTTAGAAAATATGACGGTGACCCATACTTTTTATTATATTTTTTTTTAAAAAGCAAAGTAAAACCTTCATTTTGGCAAAGTATAAGAATATTTTATCTATATATATTTTATATATACCTATGATCTATCTTAACTGTACATAATGGAGTCAGAGGATTTTGCCTTTATGGTTTATATAAAAAAAAGAATTAATATGGTTTTAACATTCTTACTTATATACGCATATGACGTCGATGAAAAAAAAAAGATTAATTAAATTTTAAATCGCATTCGGAATCGTCTTAAGGAAGTTCGCTTGTCGTGTTTTGGGATTTTGTCAGATTTTGGAATCCTCTGGTTTTATCCATTGAAATGCCTTTAAAAATACCAATTGACCCACATTTCTTTTATAAATATGTTACATATGTTATTATAAGTCATTGGTAAAAGTCTTATAAAATTCTTTTTATTTTTTAATAGTTTTTGAAAACTTTAACTGGTCCATGGCAAAGCTATGAAAAATCAAGAGATAATATTTTCCAGCCAAAATTCCAATAGCTAATATCATGAAAACAAGCACATTGACCCCTACATTTTTTTGCTTTTTTGATTCCTCAATTAATCCCCTATCAATATATACTAGTTTTATGGAAAGCTATTTATTTTGAAACTGAGCAGCGAACTTCCTTAAATCATTCATGAAATCAAATTTATCTTGTCTGGTAAAACATGATATGATATTTGACAGAAGTAATTATAAGGTTTAATTCATTCGACTTTTTCGGTAAAAAAAATAAATACTACATTGATTTGATGTTGTTATTACTATTGAATTACTATTGAATCAGACAATTTCTCAACTTAAGAACGCTGGACATTGAACCCTTTTTCTTTTCTATTTTTTTAAAATTCATATTCGTGTATAAATATGATTTTAATACATTATCAAAGTTTCTTTGATGTTTCTTATAAGATGTTTCTAGATAATTTGTTCGTGTTTTCTTTCTCCTTTTTATATAATCTTACAACCGCAGCATGGTCGTATGGGCAAGAACACATCCACTATATGGATATAAGCACAAATAATAAGAAATGTGTTTATGAAATAGTGCATGAATCACAAAAAAAAGCAGTAAAATGCCCTTTACGGACTTATATCGACAGTACGAAAGCGATTTGAATTGACACAAACGTATGCAGCATAGCAGATCTAGATACACTAAGTTTAATACAATATCTGACAGATAATGGCATTCAGATAGTATAACTTGTGTCGTTTTCTGTTTATACAATGAGCTTGATATTCCTTCAAAGAAAGTCATAATTATTCGAAAAATAATTATATGATAAAAATACTCATACTGTCCGGTGCGGTATAATACTCATATGATTCGACCCTTCGCGTATGGTCAGATCATACGAGTATATACATACGGTCATGGCCATACGCGTATATTTCACATACTTATATGGTCTGGAACATAGCCAATGTTCCTTAGAAAAAACGTACAAAATGTCGATAATAACGTTCATGAAATACAAAAGTAGATTAAACAGCACAAGTGCAGAAATTACTGTTATACAACCGATAAATACAGAAAATAAATATTGTTTTATTGAAGATTATATCTCGATATTATAATGAAACTTATGTGTAATATATAAAATAAAACAAAATTAACATTCTTTTTTAAGGCAACATTATCATTTTTCATAAATAAAAATGATGAATATCAAAGCAAACAAATGGTGAATATAACATGTCTAAGAAATTAATCTTTTTTTTAAATACCCATATCTTATTATTGTGTCCCGAATTGAGTTATTTATTGCCACTTTTAGTGAAAATTAGACATGATGGTACGTTATCATATTACAGTTAACATTGTCCATTAAATTACATCTTCTTGGGAATCAGTTATTTTAACTTTTATAATCAGGGCATCACTTATGAGACTCGCGTAGAAGAAACGCACGTCTATTTGATGATTTACTTAAAACAACATTTATAACCTCTGCTTTAAGTGAAAAAAGAAAAAATGGATAAAACCTGTCGCATTTCTGGCTTAGTACAGACATTTTCTTATGTCAAAAATGGTGGATTAAACCTGGTTTTATAGCTAGCTAAACCTCTCACTTGTATGACAGTCGCATCAAATTTCATTACATTGACAACGATGCGTGAACAAACAAACCTACATAACTTAAAATGTCAAACATTGGGTTACAGCATTCAACATTTTTTTAAATCTAAATCACAATAAAAACAAACACATATTTAGCAAAGAAGCACAAAATGGCATGTATCAAATCAAACGAATAGATCTGTAAAAATAATTTGGTTGTGGATATCATCTCCTTGGCACCATTTGCTACTTTTATTGTAAAAATTCACCGAAAAGCTAACCAAATTTTTGCTTCGTTTTTCTTTTATTATTTTATATTTATTCTTTTTTTTTCTTTTATATTTTTTCTGCGAATGTTGTCAAATATTTTCGGACAATTGTTTTATAAATTCCCAATTAGTAAGCACATGTGTGATTCGAATAGCCAATCTATTTACATTCATATGTAGTTTTTCTGTAACTACTCCTTATTATCGTATCAATGAATTTTTAAAATACTGTAATGCTTTCATCTATATGATACATACATTTGGTTAAATTACATATATGGCAAATAATCTAGGTAATTTCGAGTTTAAGGCCATACAATGTATAAAGTATTTTGTTTAGATATAAGACTTTTTTTACATTTACCATTAACTATCACCATTGATTTTCACCAATTCATGTCAACGAACTAATCACAAACCAACCAAGTATCTTTTCCTACGCGTTGTTTACGTACTAATTAGTGCTAAAAAACAGATAAACAAGATTATTGTTTATAAGCATCATCTCTTTGATTGTTGTTTTTTTTTGCTATTCTTGTTTGCTTGAATTAACATTGAGGGGCTTGTGCATCGATTGTTACCAATGGTGCACATACTTCTCAATTAAATCAATAATGGCATTCTGCTACTATCATGTCATATCTCGTCAGTTCTTGTAAACTGTGTCCCATTTGAAATATATAAGCCTTGCACCAACGGTTTTCTATCATTAAAATATTGATTCAATACACTTTCATTCAAATGCAATCGACATTTGAACAGAATCTAAATAATTTCACAGAACTTCCGTGTTTCAGTTTCCGAAAAATCGATGTCAAAGCTACCTTTAAAAAGATGTCACCAAGGTAACAAATTACGATCATATCAAAGAAAAATCTATTTTTGGAACCTACATCATTTTACAATACGACTGGTTGTAAAACAGAGGATTAAATAAGGAAATTCTTATTCATGTTCCACTTTATATGCATACTTCTTCTTGGATTGCCGGAATGGGGATAATAACTTCAAAATAGGTAAGATACTGTAACGTTAGCACGATCCCGAATGCGAAAGGCTGTAAGAAAAATTAAGACATTCGTTGTTGGGTTTTTTCATTGGATAATAAAATTTGTTGTGTGAACAAAAACAATGTTTTTGTTTTCGACACTACTTAAACGAATATGGCATTGCCTATCATTAAAGAACTTAAACGGATTTCCTGGCCGTTGTAACTTTTCGAAAATTATAAATGTTTTCTTTTAAACTGGTGTGATATGCAACTCATGGGTTTCGAAATACACTTTTTAGCAGAGCAAAATAAACTTTAACTGTTAAAGGAGTAGGTCCGGTAAGGGCCGATTATGGCCTCAAATTTCAAGTTCATCTGACGAAAGATTTTTGAAACTTTTTAAACACTTTTAGTGTCTATTTTAGTTGATTTAATTAGTTTATGTGTAAGATTTAGTCATTAAAAACACTCCGGTTCAAGCTAGGTCATTTTTAGATATTTCTTGTTTACAAAACTTTTTTTCGAAAAACTAAGGATTTTCTCATCCCAGTAATAGATTAACTTAGCCGTATTTGGCACAACTTTTAGATATTTTGGATCCTCAATGCTCTTCAACTTCGTACTTGTTTGGCTTTATAATTATTTTGATATGAGCGTCACTGATGATTCTTATGTAGACGAAACGCGTGTCTGGTGTGCTAAATTATAATTTATAAACCTGGTACCTTTGATAACTAATTAGACATGAAAAATCTATCAAATATGCCAAAAAAAATCCTTTTCAGAATGATTTTTGTCAAAAATGAAAGTGACCGCATCCTCAACATTTATATATGTTGTGTTTTATCATCAAATACTACGAGAAGGATCATTCATAATTCAGAATTCAAAACTCGCAAATCAAGAAAGATAATCCTGTTTTATTGCAGTTGCAATCCAAACACAATAAATATTATCTTAATCTGATCAACTGATCTTATAAAATATACCGTAGATTAATAATATAATAGTGCACAGGCAAACATTTCAAAGGATATGTGCCGACATTATGTCAGACAAATGAAACATTTCTTGTTATCAGTTTTACTCCGGGAGAGAGATATGTCGAGTGTCACTTCAATCCTTATTAGATTTTTTTCTTCTTCTTTCCATGACTTGAGAATCTTTCATAATATAAGAATAAGAAGATGTGGTATGATTGCCAATGAGACAACTCTCCACAAGAGACTAAAATGACTCAGAAATTAACAACTATAGGTCAACGTACGGCCTTCGTCAATGAGTAAAACCCATATCACATAGTCAGCTATAAAAGACCCCAAAATGACAAATGTAAAACAATTCAGACGAAAAAACAAATTTGATATACAGCAAAAAACGACAACCACCAAATTACAGGCTCCTGACTTGGGACAGGCACATGCAGAATGTGCACCATCCTCATTAATACAACACAAAAAATATGTCGTCCACTTTTCGGTGTAATGAATTAGAATTATTGTCAGGTGTAAAATAAGAGAATAGGCAGGCGAAGAATGGAGATCGTAGCGTGGTTTTTTTTATCCACACAGGGAACACATTGAGAGTTTTATGCTGTAAGAAATTAAGCATTTCGCATTGTGTCCGAAAAGACAAATTTTCCTTCATTGTAGAGGATGCTTACATAGTTTTGACATACTATATGTGAATGTAATATAAAATTTCAACTGTTTTTTTAAATGATTATTTATCTATTTATTTCTGTTATTTCTTTAACCCGAAACCGCCTTTGAAACTGGTGAAAATGTTTTGCAATGTTCCTGGATATCAATTTTACCCAGGGTTTTCGGATTTTTTCATTGCTGTCGTTGGGTAATCTAGTGTCAATATATTACCTTCTAAGTAAACACTGAAAACTTGATCTTTCAATGTTGGTTCTGTTTTAGCAAAGACACTAGAAGTTAAAAATTTACAAGAAAACTTTCTGGTAGTAACAATAAAAAAAAATTTGCACTTAAAAACATCATTTCCCTCCTAAATTAGCAATTAAACGACGAGTACAGCAGGCTACAGAAACTTTTTGTATAATAAAGATAAAAAGATGAAGCTTTGTGTCAAATTAGGTGAAAATACTCCTATGCGAATATATTCCTGGAGTACCAGCTTTAATTTATGTTTTTATTGGCTGTATACCTCTCTGGAACATACTAATTATCCGCATATGTATCATATGTACATTTTGGTTCAGTGGTGCTGATGGCATTTGAAGCAGTCCTCTTTTTCATATAATGACATCGGGGTTTTATATGATTTGCATATGTGGTATGAAGTTTGCTCATTGTTGGAGTGGTAAAAAGCATTGTATGTAACTTTCATAACATTTTGTTGAGGCAAATAAAGTTAGAGCGCGTCGACGACAAATTAAACATTTTTTCCACTTATAAATAGGCTCGAACGGTGAAAGTGATGCCAACCACATTTTTACTTGATCTCAGTGTGGTGGCAATTAGCATTGTGTATAAGTTTCATAGTATTTGTTTGAGGCAAAATAAAGTTAAATTGCGGAAACTTTCAGTTTGTAAATTTTCCAATGAATACGTACGGACGTACAGACAGACAAGCGTTAAAATTAATGCCCCCTCCGCTGTAGCTGAGATTATTCAGGCGGCACGTCTGTCTGTGTATACCTTCGTAAAGAAATATGCCATTTATAAGAATGGATAAGTTTGAAAAAAAATTGTGTTGAAAAGGGGTGGAGGCAAACTTCTGAAAGTGACAAGAAAAAAACCTATTTTCTATGTAATGTAATAATCTTAAATTTAGTGATTGTTCTCTCATTTTCATTTTTTAGTTTCAAATTTGTCTTAAAATGGGTGGGGGCATAATTTTGTCCCCTTTTTGCCCCTGGCTCCTACACGTACAGTTATTATGACATATTTTTTGTAATAGCAATGAAACGAGTCATTTCGAATACCGGTATGAAAATGATAAAATTGAGAATGGAAATGGGGAATGTGCAAAAGAGTCAACAACCCGACCATAGAGCAGACAATAGCAGAAGGCCACCAACAGGTCTTCAATGCAAAGAGAAATTCCCGCACCCAGAGGCGTCCTTCAGCTGGTCCCTAAACAAATATATACTAGAGACTGTTCTATGACGACTTCTATTTATTGAAGGCACTAATTTATAAAATACAAAATTGTTGTATTTATTGTCTCTTAGTAATGTTTAATAGCGTATTTAAATAAAATTTCAAAGAATTAAATTTACTACAATACAAACAATTCTCAGCTCTATTTTAGAACTTAAGTTCTAATTCGTAAACTCAAACGAATATAAAATATTTATCAAAAAAACACAAACTCTTACATGGGAGACGCCACTTGCAGAGACAAGTGCACATTTATTATTCGTATATGTATAATGAAATCAATGTTTTTGTGTAAACACACCGAACATTCTCAGCTTGTGCTGGTAACCGCATACTAAAGGTCAGCAAATCTGAAAATAA
Organism: Mytilus edulis; assembly: GCA_019925275.1. Lineage (NCBI taxonomy): Eukaryota > Metazoa > Mollusca > Bivalvia > Mytilida > Mytilidae > Mytilus > Mytilus edulis. Next base: position 33,506,969 of record CM034359.1, read on the forward strand.
TTAATATAACATTATTGTATTATTTATTTGGAAAAAGTGCTACTGGTCACTTTAACTGCAATGGCTCAAATGACTTTAAACTACCTTAATTCACTCGTGCATGAAACTTTAAACCCCATACAAACCGACCTTACTATAAATAACTAAACACGTGTTAACTATAAACAGCAACAACATTCTTACATGTTCGACTTTTGTACAACTTTGATAAATACATATTTATACTATTAAACGAGAAGACCTTATTTTGTGTGTCGCTTCTCTTCTTTCCACAATAAATTAATCAACACGATTAAACGAGAAGACCTCATTTTGTGTGTCGCTTCTCTTCTTTCCACAATAAATTAATCAACACGCCTCTGTGTCCTATAGGTACAGTACATAGTCGTCTTTGTCATCCATTCATATGATTATTCAGATTGAGTTATTTTGGGAGAAAAACGAGAAAAAAGTCATCCGGATATTGTCCCGTCATTGGACGAAATTTTAAGTCAGATTAGACTTCCGGTTTGCGTTTTTCTGTATACTATGAACATATACTACGAATAAAGTGTATTTTAATTCTATCTGCTATCATTTTCAAGTTTACTATCCACGACGGTCACAGAGTTTATTAAATTAAGAAGGTCTGTATACTATATCAATTGACCACCATGGATCGAATAGTAAACTAAGAATTGAAAGTAAATACACTTTATTTATAAAGTAATAGATGAATGTTCATAATATACAGATGTTGTATAATTACCATGTTGGAGAGTCTGGATGGGGGGGGGGGGGGGGGGTCTGTTTTGGGGTAAACATTTAATTTTAACCCCTTTTTTCTCTAATCTTCAAAAAATTAACCCCTTTTTTCTCTAATCTTCATTTTTTTGCCCATTATTCTAATCTTCATTTTTGTCGAGCCTTCGACTTTAGTCGAAAAAGCGAGACTAAGCGATCCTACATTACGTCGTCGTCGGCGTCGTCGTCGTCGTCGTCGTCGGCGGCGTCCACAAATATTCACTCTGTGGTTAAAGTTTTTGAAATTTTAATAACTTTCTTAAACTATACTGAATTTCTACCAAACTTGGACGGAAGCTTGTTTATGATCATAAGAAAGTATCCAGAAGTAAATTTTGTAAAAATAAAATGCCATTTTTTCCGTATTTTACTTATAAATGGACTTAGTTTTTCTGCGAGGAAACATTACATTCACTCTGTGGTTAAAGTTTTTAAAATTTGAATAACTTTCATAAACTATCCTTGATTTGTACCAAACTTGGACAGAAGCTTGTTTATGATCATAAGATAGTATCGAGGAGAAAATTTTTTAAAAATAAATTTTCACTTTTCCGTATTTTACTTATAAATGGACTTAGTTTTTCTGCGAGGAAACATTACATTCACTCTGTGGTCAAAGTTTTTTTTAAATTTTAATAACTTTCATAAACTATCCTTGATTTGTACCAAACTTGGACAGAAGCTTGTTTATGATCATATTAAGATACACAATGTAGTATCAATAAATTTCAACTTTTCCGTTTTTTACTTATAAATGGACTTAGTTTTTTTTGCCAGAAACTAAACATTCACTCTGTGGTTAAAATTTTAGAAATGTTTAAAATGTTCTTAAACTATCCTGGATTTCTACCAAACTTAGACAAAAGCTTGTTTCTGATCATAAGATATTATTTAGAAGTAAATTTTGTAAAAAAAAATTCACTTTTTCCGTATTTTACTTATAAATGGACTTCCAGTTAACATTACATACAGTCTGCAGTTAAAGTTTATAAAACATTTATTAGATTCATAAACTATCCTGGATTTTTTACCAAACTTGGAAGTTTCTTTCAATCAAAAGACAGTATCGAGAGGGAAATTTTTATTGATGTTTTTCCTCATTTTTGTTGAGTCTGCGATTAACAGCAAAAGTAGGCGAGACACTGGGTTCCGTGGAACCCTTACGAATTTTTTAAGGGCATTATTCTTTAATCATTTAACCCCATTCAAACCCTCATGTTGAGACAACTCTCCACAAAAGACCAAAATGACACAGAAATTAACAACAATAGGTCACCGTACGGTCTTCATCATCGAGCAAAGCCCATACTCAGCTTTAAAAGGTCCCGAAATGACGATGTAAATCAATTCAAACGAGAAAACTAGCGGCCTTATTAATGTACAAAAAATGAACGAAAACAAATATGTAACACATAAACAAACAACAACCACTGAATTACAGGCTCCTTACTTAAATGTTCATAACATACTAAATGAATGTTGATATTGAAAATTGATAGAAAACCAAAACTTAGGAATTTTGAAAATGAAGGAGGAGGGATAAAATAAAAAACATTTTCCTATCCCCAATAACCTATGACTTAATATGATACTTTTGCTGAAATTCTCCAGTCATTCAATATTTTACAAAATTCTTCCAACAACACTTTACATACTTTAAACTACGCTCTGAATGCCCGCGATTTCGCGGGTGTGTTCTAGTGTAATTTAAACTTGTTGAAACGAAGTTAGTTTAAAATTTGTCAAAGTAAGCTTTAAGAATTCCTTTTATTTTCAATTTGTCTTTTAATTTAAATTTATCATGCATGTCTCTAAACAAAGTATGCGACACGTAACAGTTTATAAGTCTCGGTGTACTCATATATTCATTTGATACGGTGCATTAATTATTGATATATTTCAGACTCCATTCATGAAAGAAAATTTATAGAGCAGAGCATTTTTTTTTTTTTTTTTGTAGCTCTATTTTAGAACATAAGATTTAAACTTGTTGAAATGAACTTCAGTTTAAAATTTGTCAAAGTAAGCTTTAAGAATTCCTTCTTTTATTTTAGATTTATTATACATGTCTCTATACATAGTATGCGACGCGTAACAGTTTATAACTACATTTAAGTGTTTTGATATATGACTTTGATACGGTCCATTTGTTATGGATATATTTTAGACTCCATTTATGAAATAAAATCTATAGAGCAGTGAATTTTTGAATTTTTTTTTGTGTATCAAATTATGAACATTTCTTAACCTATTATAATAAGAAAGCATTCAAAAGTTGAAGAAGGGATTATTATTGGATTGCTAATACAAATGGTAAGGCTATTAACTACATATTAAGTTTTAATTTTAATGAATTAAAAACAGAAAAAGAAGATTTGTATGTTAGTGGTCTTTGAATGTGCGATTTTGACTCTCTTTTTCCGCTTGTTATGCCAGCCCTCTGAATCATTATTTGTCCTGTGTTCTTCTGTTTGGTGGTGGTTCCAGGTTGGTTGTGGGTATCTGCCTGGCTGGAAGTTTAGGTTATGTTGGTTGGCGATGTTCTTCAGGAGACTGAAGAATCTCATATAATTTGGACCAAGCTTGAAGAAGTCAAGTCATAGTATACCATGTAATTCAGTGGTTGTCGTTTGTTTATGTGTTACATATTTGTTTTTCGTTCATTTTTGTACATAAATAAGGCCGTTAGTTTTCTCTTTTGAATTGTTTTACATTGTCATTTTGGGGACTTTTATAGCTGACCATGCCGTATGGGCTTTGTTGAAGGCTGTACGTTGACCTATAGTTGCTAATACAAGTTTGTGGGAATACATTTTTTTCTTTCTTTTTAACTCTTTGTGTTGCACAATGTAAAGGATGATTATCATAAGAACTTTCTAATTGCATAAAATTTATACAATTGAAACTTATATTAAATTAAGAAAAAAAAAGCAACTTTCCTACTCACTCATGTTTTATTGTGCATTTTTTCTTTTAAAATCATAAAAATGGTCAATTTTATTAAAAATAATAATTCAAGAGAAACAATTCACTAATTAAATGTTGTTAAAATTGCTATAAAAACACAGAGGTTTAACTTGTTTATTTAATATTTTATCTAAATTCACATTTCCGGCGTTTTACGTTTCCGCAAATTGGCATTACTTTTCCGGGAAAAAAAGATGACGTTTCCGGAAAAAAAAAGTTTACGTTTCCGCCAATAAATATCTTCCTTTTCCGGAAAAAAAAGTAACTATTCCGGGGAAAAAAAATCATTGCTTTTCCGCAAATAATTGAGGAATACCTGTTGATCGAAAGCAAAGCCATTATATAAAATAAATATTAAGTAAGTCAAAGGTCATCATAACATGCAAGTAAAATGCATCATTTAAATCTATGAAAACGTATGTTCAAAAGTCAGCACTAATCAGAAATATCTTGATATGAGTTCATAAGTCAGTTCTGGCAGAATATTTGTAGCCAACACGCCGTACAAAGTCCACAGTAGTACATTCACCGTTTACAAGTTTTGTATTTTGTTCAAGAAGGAAGTCCATCTTCTCCTTTTCACATTTCCACACGGGGGCTTTTACAGTTAGAGATCTCATCTCATGTAAGATGTTGTTTGCAGCTTCAATAACACATCGATAAAAACAAAAATGTTAGGATGGCTAGCGTAAAACTGCTCGTTCAAGTGGGCATGAAAAGACTCGGTACTATTCGTGTTTTCATAACAGCAGTATGCATTACACATGTTACACATTCAAAGTCATTATGAACTACCTTGGGCTGGAGAGTTATTCTTCGGGTAGTGCACACATCAATAAGCCGATCCAACAGTTTTGTATAACATTCCTCGGATTTAAGTGGAAGTAACGCAAATACAAGACGAATCTAGTTAACATTTTTACATCCATGTATCGAAAAAACTGAGTTGGTAGAAGAATTTCGGACAAGATTTAAATGTGCCATCTATGAAAATATCAGTCATTTCATTACATAGACATACCAAGTTGGTGAAACATGAAAGTATAACGATTCCCGAATCAAAATCGTTGACTAATTAAAAGTGAAAATAGGTTTCAGTTTTGTTAGTGTCAAATCTATTTGTCTTAATGTCTCGTGAATTTCTAATCTACATTTAGGTAATTTTGGAAACTGCTTTCGCCTGTCTCTGTATAAGGACATAGCAACAGTTTGCAAGTCAATATATATTCAAATATTTATAATTTACCAGGTAAATTTCCGGAAAAGTAATAAATACAAATTGCGGAAACGTATACTTTAAATTTGCGGAAACGTAGCGTTGGGACTTTAAAAAATTAGCGGAAATGCAATACGCCCCACATTTCACCTTAGTTCAATTCCCATCTGGCCTTAGTATATTTTTTACCTTTTTTACCTGGAATTCACAGCTAAGGCGAAATGAGAACACACCGTTTACACTAATATAAGATCTTTGGGATGTAACTGTATTATATACACTATGTACACCAGACCTTTTTGTAAATCTTTTTCTATGAGAAGATTTTAATTGATCAACTTTGAAAAAATGTGTGTAATTATTTTCAAAATATTATTCTTGAAAGGTTTTGGTCTGTACCCATTTCAATTTGAAACTTGATTTGACATAAACAAAAACACGTTCTGTAATATAATATTGACACATTAAAAATTGTTTTAGCTCATGAAAACAGCCTCTGGGATATGCACTCGTTTCATTAATTAAATATATACAAAATAAGAATTGTTATTATTAAAAGTTTTATAGATGTTAGTGTCACAAATAGAAATGTGTGTATCTTGTGAATGGGTGATGAGTTGGCATGCAACACTCCCCCACCCGTCCCCCTCACAAAACACACAAACTAGACAATCCAACGAGTCTGCACGCACTCTGACTAGGAAAGGTTAAAGTCTATATAGGAAAATTAATCTCATATTATTTACGGTATTCTTGTATTCTGTACATGCATATTTAATTCGATAAATAAGTCTGTATGTTCTATTGTTTATTTTTAGCTATGTACTTATTTTTCTATAATCCGTTATTTGTATTTGTCATTGTTTTAGAAAAAAATATTTTTCAAGTATATTCAAGTAACTTTTGGTTTGTTATATAAACTATTTTATAATTCCGATATGGCATATCGGATCATTGTATTACATGTGCACAGAGCAGTTCAAACTGTGTAAAAACTGTATTACGTAATATAGATACAATGACCCTAATACGCTTTCGTAATAAATGGAATTACATACGTCAAAAACTTACCACGAATTTTGTTGATATAACAACATAAAATTATCAGAATTTGATAAACGATACACAAAATCTGTCTTTTGTATATACATATTATTATGATATTTTAATAACTAGATTCTTCCTTTGGAAAACTAGGTTATTATAAGAGATTGGTTGTTGTTTGTAAATATTTCATGCATATTTAAACTTTACGAAAAAGCGATGATTTCAATTTTTCCATTGTGAACGTTTCATTTCAGTGAAGCGACTTTCTAGCTTAAAAGTAAGCATTAAGAATTCCTTCTATCTTTTTTTTTTTTAGATTTATTATGCATGTCTCTTTACATAGTATGCTACGCGTAACAGTTTATAATTACATTTAAGTGTTTTGATATATGACTTTGACACGGTGTATTTGTTATGGATATATTTCAGACTCCATTTATGAAATAAAATCTATATAGCAGAGAATTTTTTTTTTGTGTATCAATTTAAAATGTAGATTCAAATATTTTTCACTTCAAACGATAAAGTAAAACTTCTTCAAAACTTATATATAATGTATAGTTCGGCGTCCGCAAAACAGAAGCCATACGTATTTCATTGAATCTCGATATTTATCATGTTTATAATTTTTCTACTAACAATGACTTTCTACCTCCATAAGCCTGGAAATGTCATGCCGGGTCATAATTTTAATATATAATTATAGGTACCATATAATAGTTAATATTATATAAAAATGGGTACATTGTTTTAGACAAACATAGCACACCCCTAGCTTTTGT